>CM020517.1:13275000-13875000 GCA_009823395.1 Thamnaconus septentrionalis | reverse complement strand
TTGTAAAACTGCAGCCTTATTTTACCTCCACGGTCTTTGCTTATATTGGAACATCACTGAGGAAAACAGCTGCACGATGGGGGTTTTCTCAGCATTTCTCTGCAGTGTATGATATTTATGTATAGGTCCGTGAAGAGGTAAACCAGTTGCTGAGATGTTGCTGTTGATGCTGTGCCGTGGCAGTAGGCTGCAAGCGTAGGCGGCCTAACCAGAGGACAGATGAGTGGGCTTGTCCTGTGTTCGGTGAATCAGCCTCTATCAGCGCTGCATGTGGGAGCTCCAGCAGACAGGGTCACAAGCAGGAGTTGCATTTGTTTAAGAAAAATCTCTTCTCTGGCACAGCTTTATGCAAGGTTTTTTTTTTTTTTAAAAAGGACCCCCTGCTGCTTCAGATGAAGTCCAAAGGGACTTTTCGGTAGAGGAACGGAAGCCTTTGCTCCAGCCGCGTGTTTATCATGAGCCGAGTTTCCTGTCTCGGGCTAGTCCTTTCCTTCCTCCTGAATGGTTCCTGAGTCACGCTTTGGAATTTCTGTGCACATGATGAATTCATAACTTCCCTTAAAGTGTCATAATCGTCACTGCGTTTCAGGGGAGCATTGTTCGAATTCTTTTTTAACCATAACCGTTTGCAGACCCGTTTGTGGTACCGCAGCTGAACACGTAAGCACCGTTTTCCGAATCAGACTGTTGTTGCTTTGCAGATCTCGGGAGTGATGCGATGGTTGGGAGCACATCCATTTTGTGACTGATCAGCAAAGGCTTTCTGAAAAGTGTTGAGGAGGCCTGTTGTAAAACACCATTGTCTGACTGCCTGCTGCCACGGTAACACTCTGGCACTGGCAGTGGGCAATAGAATGCTGCAGCCAGACCTGACGAATGCCTCGGCGGAATTTGTGCGAAAAGAAGTGCCTCATTACACCAAAACTCTGCAAAGTAAATAGGAGGATTTTTTTTTCCTGCACAACACATTATTTGTGTTCCCACCTGCTCCCGGCACGCAGAGCTAAAAAGTCCTGAGTAAAAACAAGCTAGCGGAGAAAACTTGAGAAAAATCTATAATTCCTCCCAGGCTGGCGCTCAGAGTGACCTTTATGTGTAGCCTTGTGTTTATTCCTGTTTAGTCCTGTCTGTATATCTTATGCTTGCCAAGTGTGAAATCAACAACAGGAGAAAGGAGAAATGTTCAGCTGTTCATCTTTGCTGAGACATCTTATGCATTGCCTCGCAGCAGCAGCAACAACGGAGAGCAAGAATTTTTAGAACTTTTCAACAAAGCTTTGTCCCTATTTGGCCAAAACTTGGATCCTGTTGACTTCAGTGAAGGAACAAGTTTGCACTGGTGTCAAACAGTCTAGTAGTCTCAAGCTCCGAAGATTGTGTTTGTTTGTGTGTCATCGGCGGGGGGGCGGTACGTGCGTGTATATAGTTAAGCACTGTTTTTGTAACCTTTCTACCTGTCTTTAGTTGCCGCAGTATGCAGCCGCTGACAAGTCCGGCTTTGTGCAGAGTGTGGGCGAACTAGCTGCCAGTCCTTCTTGTTTTCCTTTCAGGCTGGATTTAGGTTGAATATTTGGCAGAGCCGCCACTGGCTAGACTGCTGACGTCCCCTTTACTCATCCACAGAAGTTGCCGAGCTGTCGTTTCCTATTTTGTATTTCCCGTCTGATAAAGGCCTCGTTTTTGGCCTGTTTCCTACGTTAGGAGATTACAGTGATGCTACCCACTGCCAGGCAGTATATAGCAGATAGACACAACAAACATCTGCGGTCCGAACATGCCTTTTTGCTTATCTGAAGGGCGAAAGTTCAGTTGCGCACACCGTTAACACGCTGACTGCCTCTGCTTCTGTCCCACGCAGCCATCATGTCAGGGAAGTCAGATGGGAAAAAGAAATGGGCGGCAGTCAGAGGCCGCCTGGGCTCCTCTCAGGACTCAGACACCCAGCTGGAGGCCAACCTGGAGAGCGCCGATCCAGAGCTGTGCATTAGGTTGCTGCAGGTTCCCACAGTGGTCAACTACTCTGGGCTGAAGCGTCGTCTGGAGGGCAGCGACCAGACATGGATGGTCCAGTTCCTGGAGCTGAGCGGCCTGGATCTGCTTCTGGAGGCCCTGGACCGGCTCTCGGGACGCGGATGCTCCCGTATCGCCGACGCCCTCCTGCAGCTCACCTGCGTCAGCTGCGTCCGGGCGGTGATGAACTCCTCGGCGGGGATCCATTTCATCATCGACAACGAGGGATACATCCGGAAGCTTTCCCAAGGTGGGCCTCGCTTTTCTGTTCTGTCTCGCCCGCCGGTTGCATTTCCAAGGAAAATTTCCGTGGTGTTGACAGAGATACTTGCCTCAGCCCGTCATGCATCAGCTGACATCTCGGCTCACTGACGACTCCTGTGACTCAAACTGTTGCCTTCCAGTCACATTTCCAAGTTTTATTGAATCATTCGACGGCAAGTCGGAACATTCCACCACATGCGCAACACCGGGGGCCATTAAATTCAGGATTTGCCCACCTTTGTACACACTTGTTTACACGTCTTTATGTGTGTTGGAGACATGTCACATCTTCAGGGGACAAAGTTCAAGCTGAGCTGCCCGAAAAAGCATCACGCTTTGATTAGCAATCAGCGGCAGAGGAGAGTTTGGTCTTTAGGAAAACGCATGAATATGACAGCGCCTGATCCTAACTGCGTGCTCTTGCGCTCGGCAGCCTTGGACACGTCCAACACGATGGTGAAGAAGCAACTGTTTGAGCTGCTCGCCGCTCTCAGCGTCTTCTCCGCCGAGGGACATCGGCTGTCGCTGGACGCCCTGGATCACTACAAGGCAAGCTGGGCAGAACCTCGTCCACCGTAGCATTTCTTCAGCGCTGTTTAGAGAACTTAACTTACTCGATTGTGTGTTTACTCTGTGCGTGTGTGTGCTGGGTGGGGTGAATTTTTACAAAATCCCTTCGGACTTCATGGTGGTTTTCCTGCACTAAAGCGCCGAATGCGTCTTCGCCTCCACCCCCCCCTCCACAGGGTGTGAAGACGCAGCAGTACCGCTTCAGCGTGATCATGAACGAGCTGCAGGCCACAGACAACGTCCCGTACATGGTCACACTCCTCAGCGTCATCAACGCCCTCATCTTCGGATCGGAGGACCTGCGGCAGAGGGATAAGATGAGGAAGGAGTTCATCGGTACGTTTCCCGTCCAAATTTTTGCTGCAGTAACAATAACTGCCCTGAGGACACACCTTCACTGGGTAAACAGTGTCTCCCTGCCGCGCCGTGAAAGCCATGCTGACTACTGGGAGGAGCTCTGCCTCTAATATCTGTCATCCGGCTAATAATAGGTGTAATGGCCTCGTTCTCACTTTTGACAAAACCCGAGAGGACTGAGCACCTTCAAATAGACAGGGGATACCAAGTGCATGTTTCTTTAATAAAATGTTTGTTTGTTTATGTAAACAGCTAAAGTAGCCGTTGCTTTTAGTTTCAAAAATAATATAATTTCTTACAGCCACAACTTTTAGTTAAGAGAATATGCAACTGCAAGCATGTCTCACTTCAAAGTCTTCGGCCCCAGTGAAAGACAACAATCATCCATACATGAGTTTTTTAGCATATTTATTAGTTTATTATCAATCATGCCGCTTCCCAGCATGCACTGTTTTATGGCCATGTTTCCAAAGGTGCACTGTTAGAGAGCTGCTGGAAGACAAACAACTACATAATAAAGTTGCAGCTTCAGGACCTCCCACCAGAGCACAAACCACCTTAGACCAATCAGCAATTTGTCTGACCCCTCCCTTTTTGTGTGATTGCCCAGCTGTGTGCCACTTCCCAGGAAAAAAAAAAAACCTAACATAGGCTACAATGAGGAGGACACTCACATCTTTGCAAGAGAACTTTCCCTCAAATTCAGTGTGGTGTTGTTGAGTATTGTCTTCTTTTCTGCTCTTGCAGGGCTTCAGTTACTTGATATTCTGCCAAAGTTAAGGTGAGCCTCACCTCTGTTGCTTACTTTTCATTTATTTTTGTCAGGTGCCCAAACAATTTTTTAGCATTTCAGTAACTTAAACTTAGACTGAAATGTCATTTTAAGTCCACAAGCTCTGTCAATCACAATCTCAGTCATCCGGATGTGAAGGGGGATGTGTGCGCCGTAACGGCGTTACCTTGAGAGAACTCTTTTTTTCAGTCACATTATATAAAAGTGAGAGTGGCATTTTAGAGGCAACAAAGGGTCCCCCGTCAGTGATTGCTGTGTGGGTGGTGTGCAGGGAGCAGGAGGATGAAGACTTGATTATTCAGTGCGAAGCTTTTGAAGAGGCAATGGCTGAAGATGAGGAGGAGCTGCTGCGGATCTACGGGGGCATCGACATGAGTAACCACCTGGAGGTTTTCACCACGCTCTTCAACAAGGTCAGAGCGGCTCCACCACCAAAACCCTCCACACAAACTGTTTTTTGTTTGGTAACCTTAAAGTTGGAAGCAAGATAAGTTTCATTAAAAAATGTCCTTGAATCCCTCATGAAAGCAAACATCTCACACCACAATGCAGCAGTTTTGCAGTACAACTCTCTGAGTCAGCCTCTGACTTTGTTTCCGGCTCGTGCAGGTGAGCAGCTCTCCAGTGTCCCTCCAGCTGCTGTCCATCCTGCAGACGCTGCTGGTGCTCGGGCCCGACCGCTCCAATATCTGGCTGGCTCTGGAGGCCGTCACCAACAGGGCTGCGCTGCTGGCACAGGACTGTGAGTGAAATCGCTGACGCAACACAATGCAGGGCGGGCGTCGCTCAGCCTCTGCATGCATCATGGAATGTTTTTGGAAATATATAATTTTTTATTTTTTTTTGAAATGCAAAGAGACAGCCGACAAGGGGATAGCTAAGTGATTTACTACTTACTAATACCCTTACGAATAATGCTAATACACTGTTTTTAAAAAAAGGCGGTAAATGGCCTTCAGACTGTGCAGAACGCAGCAGCAAGGCTTGTAACTGGAGCTAAGAAAAGGGTTCATTGTTGTATTGTATTATATTGTATCATTGCCAGTGTCCCTCGCCTTTGGACTGCACTTCCACTGACCTTAGACAGCATAGAGTCCACTGAAGGTTTTCAGAGAGAACTTAAAACTTATCTAGGCTTTTCTGTGACGTTGATATTCTAGGGTCTTTGTGAAGTTACTTGTTGCAGTGCCATTGTGTGCTCCCTGTTTTGTCATCTCTGTATTTTATTGTATTTTATCGCTACTGTAAAGCACTTTGTGGTTTTTATCTATGAAAAGTGCTCTAGAAATAAAATTTCCTCACTTACTGAGAGAGATGCTTCTGTTTGGGTTTTGCCCTCCAGCTGAGGCGGACTCCTCCGAGAGGATCGTGCAGCGGCTCGTGTTCACCAAAGGCTGCGACGGTCGCCACGAGGTGGACTGCCTGCTGCCGAGGGTGGACAAGGCCGTGCAGACCGACCAGGCCGGGGAGACGTCCGACAGCGCCGTCGTGGCCGCCTCCGGCCAGAAGCCACTGGCTGCTGCCCCGCCTCCTCCTGCACCTCCTCCTCCTCCTCCTCCTCCTCCTCCCCCGTGCTCTGCGCCTCCCCCGCCTCCTCCTCCGCCTCCACCGCCACTACCTGGGGGGTTGGGTGGCCCTCCTCCACCCCCTCCCCTGCCAGGCATGGCACCTCCGCCGCCGCCGCCGCCACTACCCGGAGGGTTTGGCGCACCACCTCCTCCGCCGCCGCCACCTCCGCCTTTCCCTGGTGCTCCCGGCATGGCCCCACCGCCGCCTCCACCTCTGCCAGGCATGGGCGGCGGGCCCCCTCCTCCACCTCCTCCGCCAGGGATGATAGTGGCCCACAGCAGCTATGCCTTGGGGTGTGCGACGCCCATGAAGGCGAGCCGCTGTCCCACGCTGAGGATGAAGAAGCTGAACTGGCAGAAACTCCGCTCTGTTACTGGTAGGTAACTACAACCTATATTTTGTATTGGAAATTAGTTTAAAAGTGATGTTATAATTACATTTATAGGTGTTTTTTCTTTTTTTTATAAAAGCCGCAAAATTGCTGGCATTGAACACTTGTAGCATCAATAACATTATAGAGGGTAAATGTAAAGACTATAATTTAAGCAGGATGCAAAGTTTCTCCACATTGTCAGTGAACTCCCTAAATATGAGAAAGGTGCTTCCTTTACCTTTGTTTTATTTCTTGCTAAAATGCTTACCTCTACCCTTTTTGATGTCACAGAAGGCACTGCTTCATAGCCCAGGTTAGGGGCAACTCCCTGTTCCTTCCTCTACATAGTCTTGTGGCCTTCTTGGTTTTGTCTCCTTTCCATATGGAAGGAACATCAGAGCATGACCTTTCGCTGGAAGCCAAAAGCCACGCAGCCGGTTGTCAACAAATGGCTAAATCCGCTGTTTTCTGGAGGTCCATGGAGTCTATTGAATAAATAATCGCACGTAAACATAGATGTATATTAATATTGCTTATAGCGTGAATTTATCTAGCACCTTTTAAGAGCCTGAGGAACAAGGGACACAAACAAAAATAAATAAAACCCAACTAACCAAACAGAACAAACAGCCATTTTGCAACGTTGAAACAAAAAATGATGCCCGCATGTGAGCTTGTGACAGGTTCCTCTCCTCTTGCACATGCACACTCACAGATGGTGGCTCCATGTGGGCCTCGGTGCAGAAAGAACCTCCTCCTCGGGAGCCGGACTACAACAGCATCGAGCAACTGTTCTGTCTCCCGGTGGCTGAGCACAAAGACAAGGGGGCAGCTGCTCCTGTCAAGAAGGAGCCTAAAGAGGTGTGACTGGTCAACACTCTGCAGAGCTCCTCAGAGCTGCACCACTCACAGCACACGCAGATGAATGTGAACAGAATGTGCCTCAACCGCTCTCTGTTCCTAGATTACGTTCATTGACCCGAAGAAGAACCTGAATCTGAATATTTTCCTGAAGCAGTTTAAATGGTGAGATACCTGCATGCACAGTGCTGATGTGTGGGCGTGTGCACGCATTGTTCCAGCTCTCTGGCATTTGCCTCCTCTTTGCAGCACAAACGAGGACTTTGTCGCCATGATTCAGAACGGGGACCGCACAAAATTCGATGTGGAGGTGCTCAAGCAGCTTCTCAAGCTCCTGCCCGAGAAGCACGAGGTAGGCACCGTCTTCAACTGCAGACCTCGACTGCTTGGGCGCGAATTGTGATGTCTCAGATCGCTATTAGGAGGAATGAAATGGTTAAAGGGCTTCACACCTAAACATAAATAAGAAACTGACTTTGTATAATACCACCTTAGCAGAGGTTCATGCAGGGCACCAGTGTTGCATAATGTTAAATCACTATTTGACCAATATTTTTTCTGAATATTCATTTTTGATCATTTAATTACTTTTAATGTTCCAGGACGCAATTGACTGAACTGGCAATGTTGCCAAATGTATTTGACTTCACAAAAGACTTATGACTTAAGTTGTGGGTTGAGGTGGATGCACGCACTCTGTGGCCAACTTAAACAGTACTGAAAGCGGAACGTGCAAGCAGAATCAGTTGCAGTTATTTGCGCTGCAGTAAGAGTTATGTTGACACAGGAATTGTCAAAAGCAATAAAGATACCGTTAATTTCAGTCGATATTATCACCTGAATGATTTGGTGTTTGGGCCACTACATAAATCAATCAATGATTATGATAGATCCGAAGAAAATTTTGAATATTTTTGTAATTTTAAAATTCTGGGTGAAGAATTACCATTTGAAGGACTCTCCACACTTGAATCACTTTTTTTTTTCTTATTCCCTCCCTAGATTGAAAACTTAAAGTCCTTCCAGGGAGAGAAAGAGAAACTGGCGAATGTCGATCGCTTCTACACTTCCCTCCTCAGTGTGCCATGGTAACTTTTTTTTTCCCTCTCGCTCGATGTGTGTGTGTGTGTGTGTGTGTGTGTGTGTGTGTGTGTGTGTGTGTGTGTGTGTGTGTGTGTGTGTGTGTGTGTGTGTGTGTGTGTGTGTGTGTGTGTGTGTGTGTGTGTGTGTGTGTGTGTGTGTGTGTGTGTGTGTGTGTGTGTGTGTGTGTGTGTCACACTTGGCTGCTGAACAAACTGGCTGATTTTATTCCTTCATCTATTTATTTATTTATTTTCTGGTTTGTCTTCTCAGCTACCAGCTGAGGATCGAGTGCATGTTGTTGTGCGAGGAGACTTTATCGGTGCTGGAGATGCTCAAGCCTAAAGTTAAGCTGGTGGAGGAGGCCTGCCACTGTAAGTGATTCAGCCCTGCTGTGTTAACAGTGCTGCCCGGTTTCACCCCTATCAGAAACTAAATCACTCTCTCTCTCTCTCAGCTCTCAGGATGAGCAGTCTGGTGCCCAGCTTCTGCAGGCTCATTCTCGATGTCGGGAATTTTCTCAACTACGTAAGAGCCTCTTTCTCTCCCGTCTCAAGTATATTTCAGCTACGCCAACTTGCATGTGATCTTAATCCTAATCGTCTGCGTGCTTTAGGGAAGTCACACCGGGAACGCTGAGGGTTTCAAGATCAGCTCCTTGCTGAAGCTCACCGAGACCAAGGCCAACAAGGGCCGCATCACTTTGCTCCATCACATCCTGGAGGTACGACACACTTGCTGCTGCTGCAGCAGCAGCAGCAGCAGCAGCCTCATTAGGAGCCGTTCTCATCATGCTTTTCGTGTCTTGTTTTGCAAAGGAAGCAGAGGCGCACCACCCTGAGCTGTTGGCGTTGCCGGATGATTTGGAGATCTGTGACAAAGCAGCAGGGTATTAAAACCTCTCACATCTCATTCTTGTTGTTTTTTCCCTTCAGACTTGGTCACGCGGAAATGTTTAACAAGCCTGACCAGTGGTTTTGTTTTGTTTTTCCCTTTTTTTCCCCCTCCAGAGTTAATTTGGACTCTGTCCAGTCAGAAGCCAATGCCTTACTAAAACGGCTGAATGAGACTAAGACCAAAGTCTCCAACTCTACGGAGGAGGTGAAGGGACAGTACTGCAAAGTTCTTGAAGTAAGAGACCAGACGCCGGCTACAATCAAGGCCAAATTGTTTCGACTGGATGCCGTCGCTGAAATTGAAATTCCTGGCATTTTTCTTTTCCTGCTGCAGGAGAATCTGGAAGTTTTCCAGGCTCTATGTCAAAGGCTTGCTGCGATGGAAAAGAAGAGGAGCGAGTTGGCTCTCTACTTGTGCGAGGACGCCAATCAGCTGTCCCTGGAGGAACTTTTTGGGACCATCAAGACCTTCAGAGGACTCTTCGTCAAAGCTCTAAAGGTCTGGTGTAATATTTGGCATTATGCAATATAATAGACGCGTGCCTGCCGGGGGGGAGACTAAAAAGGCACTTTTTTTTTCTCTGCTGCGGAAGATGTTCGGAAATTCTTCCTGAAAGATTAGCCGGGCAGATTGCAGTGTACTTTGTGTTCCTGGCATGTGTGAGTGACATCCTGACTTTGGTGCTTTCAGGAAAACAAAACCCGGAGAGAGCAGGCGGCCAAGGCTGAGAAGAGAAAGAAGCAGCTCGCAGAAGAAGAATCCAAGAGGCAGAAAGGGGAGAATGGCAAAATAAGTACGTCTGAAATCCCTGCACTCTGTCACTCTGCCTACGCAGGACAAATTGCCAGCACGCTCCTGGTTAAAGCTTATTTTCCTTCCTTTTTTTTCTCTGTCTCTCTGTCTCTGTCTCTCGCCAGTCAAGAAAGGTATTGTCCAACAGAACGACGGCTGCATCATCGACCACCTCCTGGCAGATATCAGGAAGGGTTTCAGCCTCAGAAAGACCAGGCCCAGGTGCGATTCGGAAAGCCTCCCCTCTAGTGAAATGCGTAGGGATACCGGCTCACCTGGTAAGGACAAGAGACTGTGGCCTCCGTCTGCAGTTCCTAGCTCCAGCCTGCGCCACTTGCCCGCGAGCCACAGCATTGCTGCTTCACATAGGATATTTCTTTTTTACTTTTATTTTCATTTATGTGTTTTTTTGCTGCAGCGCCACTCGCCATCTCGCTATGCCATGCTTTCTTGCAATATCTCCCGGCTTCGGGAGAGGTGTATGTCTCTGTATATCAACCCCACCCCCGCTTATCTCCCCCAGGATCAAATGTGAAGCCTGCAGGCGAAGAAGCCGCCGAGTCGGCCGCCACCACCGCGCCCACACAGTCTCAGACCGAGGCTCTCCGGCCCGGCGCCGCAGAAGTGAACGGCTTCCCCAGCCCTTCAGAAGAGACTCGGCCAGCGCCTCAGAGTGCGGTTCCAGGCACAGCAGCTGCACCTCCCTGCACACTCCCGGGAGAAGCAGCCAAGGAGAAGCAGGGAGCCCCCACGCCACGCCCCCAGGAAGGTTCCGTTCCTTCGCGAGACGCGGTGCCGCCTCACCCTGAACTGGAGCCACAATGCCAGCAGCCGCCGCCGTCGTCGCTCCCCACTAATGGATTTTCAGAGTCGACTGACACGAGCGTCCTCAGCCCATCCTCCCTCACAGATATGGAGCTGGAGGCCGCGTTAGATGACACCTCGCGCCCGGCGCCTGCAAAGCAAACGTCCGAGGAGGCGGCGACGATCGCGAGCGTGAACGTTCAAATCAGGGAGAGCTCGTCGCATCACACGGACGACGGCACGCGGGGAAGAGGTGAGAGCGACAAGATTGCAAGCCGTCCATCCGACGCCGTCAAACAAGAGGGGGGCGAAGTGAGGCGTCAGCTCATCGTCGTGAAAACGCAAGTCCACGAGGGTGTGATTCACAAAAGTGTGGACACGAAGAGCGGCGCAGGGGGCGGAGGCTGGGACGAGCCAGATGGGCTGCAATCAGAAGATCTGCCGTCGGCGTCCGAAGACGTGCCCTCAACCCAAAACCCCGAACCAAAGAAAAAGCCGAGCTTTCTCAGGCGGAGCAAAAAGAAAAGTCACCAAGGTAATCTCACTAACTTCAATAAAGATCATGTTTGGGATTTTAGTCTCTTGGTTTGTGCTGGTGGGAAACTGTTTTTGTTCCTTATTCCATTTTGTATTTTATTTATGGGCTATTTTAGTGTATGTACATAAGTTTGTTTGTTTTTTGCATGATAATATGCATTTTTAATGAAGAGCATGTGTGCAACATTTGTTTCCCTTTTGTTGTTTGTTTTATATTGTTTTATTGCAGTTAAATTATTGAATGGATTTCTAACGTTGGCCAGTTTGTTTGAACGTTCTGTTTTCCGCTCTGACTCTCTGAAACAAAAGGTAACAGTGGGAAAGGACACACTAAACATAAAAAAGGCTGTGTGTTGCAGTGAGGTAGGTGACGTCGAAACAACGGCAAACTGTGCACAGGGACATCATCCCAATGAAATTATCACTGTCCAAGCTTTTGTCCCCAATAACACGTCATTCGTTGGTCTAACTGGAATCTCGATTTCATTGTTTTCTGTTGTCAAGCTTCTAACAGTTGCTCTCTCTAACACCCTTCTGATTCAGTGGTGGTCAGATACGTTCTTAAGAACATTTGAGCAAATGCGCCTTGAGGTGATAATATCGACAATGCCAGGGAACACAATAACACTGACAGCACTTTTTGTCGTTTGCTGATTTGCTCAACAGCCTTGCAGTTTGTCAAGTCTTTGTGGAATCATCGTGGACTTGCGTTACTTCATGAAAGCTTCACTTTTGTCCCTCCATATTTCCCTGTCCATTTCTCTAAATCTGCAGCTGGGACTGTCTAACACTAACTGGGCTTTGTCTATTAATCTGTTTTGGTTCAAATGCGTCACAGATGTTTTTAATTGCTTTAAAAAAAAGTTTTAATATTTTAAAGATGATTTTACTTCTCCATGTAAGCTAAATGTATGTACTTAATGCGATATTAAAGTATTCGATTTGGCAACAATTTGGTGCCGTCTACTCATTTTAATCTTTGTTTCCCCTAGGTGACCCTAAAAGGAAGAAAGCAAGAGGAAAAAGAAAATGCTGATTGTTTGTAGGACTGAGCTGGATGGACTGGAGTGTCTTTTATTTTGTGAAACCACATGAATATTGATTCTTTTGAGGGGATGCAGAGATCATGTTACCACTTTTGTTTTTCAAAAAAGAAAAACTTTCCTGTTGCATCTAACATGCCACTTATGTGAATGAGTTGTAGTTTTGTGTGTATGAGGTTTTTTGACTTGACTCAAAAAGAAATGGATATGCTTTTTGTTTTGTACCCTTACGCAGTGAATGTGATTTGATATGTGCTATATTTACCGATCAAAAGTCATATAAAAAAAAAAAGAAAGATGCAGTGTCTGGTGCAGGGGTATTTATTGAAATAGTGGAGGGTCAGGGGTATTTAAAAAAAATACTTTACTCCTTTCTATATATAGAAAAAAGAATATGTAAGACAACATTTATGGATTTAATTGTAAGTTTTGATGTTAAATGTTATTTTTTTAATAAACTAAACTCACTGTCGTTTTGTGGTTGTTTCCCCCCCCATGACGCTTAAACGATTAAAATCACACACACACACACACACACACACACACACACACACACACACACACACACACACACACACACACACACACTATGCAGAATGAAGACATGGAATAAAGCGGCTATTTCCGGGGTGCATCCTGCCTGTTTTATAGCAGAGGGGCTTGTCGGCGAGGCTTCCTGTGGAGACGACTGGAGCGAGCGAGCGCTCAGTTAACGCGGGGCCGCGCGCCTGCCCCCGTGACATCACCGGCTATGGAGTTACAGATATGGCAATGCCCCTCTTGCGGACGCTTTAGTCTTCTTGAGGCGATCGGACTAAAGCCAGCGCCGACATGTCGTTCACATGGTCCTCCGACGACCACAAAGCCGTCGTCAGCCAGCCGGGACAGAAGCGCTCCCGCGGGGACGCCGGCAACAAGGTGACGGTGGTGCTCGGCGCGCAGTGGGGAGACGAGGGCAAAGGAAAGGTCGTCGATTTATTGGCCACCGAAGCTGACGTCGTCTGCAGATGCCAGGTAGGAGCCGACGTGTTTTGCTGCGGCGGCGCCGTGAGCCATTGAGTGATGCAAAGTTAGTTGTTATTCACAGAAAAAAGAAAAGCTTCAGTCGGAGCGCAACAGGTGATCCGGCAGAAATCAGTGACGCCTCTTTTATTCTTGAAACGCACCGTTATCTAAAACTGGGGATCGTTAAAGTGAACAACGTTGAGTGTGCATTGTCATGTGCAATCAAGAGGAAATCTGGTTGTTAAATGTTGGTGTGGTTTTGTTTTTTTAAATTAATTATTATGATTATTATCATGAATGGTATAATTAAGCATCTGCAAGGAGAGTTTTTTTCTGCAAAACAACCTTCACTGAGTGGAGCTCTTCTGTGTTATTTAACTCAGCCTGGGCAAATAAATGTAGAAAACATTATGACAAAGAATAGCAATCAAAAGAAAAACAACCCCCAGACAGGTCAGATTCTGTCTGCATGCATAGCCCACAGGCACGCAGCCCTGTGGTCAGATAGCAGAAATCCCCCTCCCCACCAGCACCGGGACACGCTGTGAAACTCTGCCAACAGTTGCTGGGTTGTACTGACAGGACCAGCACCTTGGGATCTGGACGCCAGAGAGCCCCTCCCATCACCCAAGTGAGAGGTCACATTCTCAGAGGGGCTTGATACGTGAGAAGGCCAAATCTTAGCCGGGAACTCACGCCAGAGACAGGCGAGTCTGTTGCCTGTCTCAAATTAATGAAGGTGCTAGGAAGGACCAATGGTTTGGGTGGACGGTGGCTTAACGCCACCTCACGTGCAAAATGCTCTTGAAAGTTCAGGAGGTCTCGTCAACGTCATCAGTTGTGAGAGGCAAAAGCCCGGACGTACGATTGAAATTGATCTGGTGCTTCACTAACAGGGTGGAAACAACGCAGGCCACACGGTGGTAGTGGATGGCAAAGAGTACGACTTCCACCTTCTCCCAAGTGGAATCATCAACACCAAAAGCACATCGCTTATTGGTAATATCTTTCATCTTTCAGCTAAATCCCACAACTCTGAGGTAATATTTGTGGAGGGAAGATATAACCTCTGCTGCTCTCTTGCAGGTAATGGCGTGGTCATCCATCTACCCGGCTTGTTTGAAGAGGGGGATAAAAATGAGAAGAAAGGTATTGGAAGCAGACGCAGCGAGCAAGACAGTAAATCATAAACTGTGTGCTCCACTTGTGCGATTCCTCCTCTGTGTGTGCAGGTCTGAAGGGCTGGGAGAAGAGACTCATCGTCTCAGACAGAGCTCACCTCGGTGTGTATTTTAGACCTTGTTTCTCAAACTAGAGGGTGCATTAAATGATATATCTCGCCGAAAAACGCCCTTGGCTCACCCGTCTGCTGTGCCTCCAGTGTTTGATTTCCACCAGGTCGTCGATGGCTTGCAGGAGACTGAAAGACAAGCCCAGGAGGGGAAAACGTAAGAGAGGGCAAGCAGAGGGTTCGCACTTTTGTTGCTGGTACCCCACAATACACTACAGCTGTGGGACGTTTGTCATTGACTTTCAGCATTGGAACCACCAAGAAGGGCATTGGACCCGCCTACTCCAGCAAGGCGTCTCGCACTGGCCTTCGTGTGTGCGACCTCCTGGGCGACTTCAAGGACTTTTCCACGAGGTACAGGAGTTGAGGAGAAAACATGTCAATTGTGGCTTTGTTGGGCCCAAGTCACAATGATGGTACATCGTTTCCTTTCAGATTCAAGAACCTTGTGCGACAGTATCAATCCATGTATCCGGCGCTGAAAGTCGACGCGGAGGACCAGCTGAAAAAACTCAAGGTGGGCAGCAGTGACAAGCGGGCGACAGATGGATGTCTTAGCTTTCTGATAGTGAAAACCAGACCTTGTTGTCCTCCTGATGTCCTGCAGGAATACGCTGAGAGGTTGCGGCCGATGGTGAGAGACGGAGTCTATTACATGCACGAGGCACTTCACGGGTCTCCAAAGAACATTCTAGTTGAAGGGGCCAACGCTGCTCTGCTTGACATTGACTTTGGTAGGTTTAGCATTGGTTTAAAAGAAAGTGAACGCAAACGCACCAGTGAAAGGAGTGGCTGCTATTGCAACCTAATGTTCTTCTCTCCAGGCACATATCCTTTTGTGACATCATCAAACTGCACTGTTGGAGGGGCGTGCACGGGCCTGGGCATCCCTCCTGCCAACATCGGAGATGTGTTCGGTGTATCAAAGGCTTATACCACCAGGGTGGGAATTGGAGCTTTTCCAACAGAGCAACTGAATGTAAGCAAAGGCTCTCCTAGTGGCTTATGACGATACTGCAGTTTGGCAGCGAGAAAAGCTCTTCTGATTTTTTTCTTTTCAAAAGTAAATACTTGGTATGTTAAGAAAAATCAAATTTTAAGCCAATGTGATTAAATTAATTCCTGCAATCTGATGGATTTTATTCTTGCACTGTCGTGAAGCCTGTTTTTAATGATTTTTTATTTATTGTTCCCCCTTAAAGAGTCACTTGATCTTGTCCCCTTTGCTTTGCCTTACACTTAAAGACATGGAGTCGCGTGACAGGTTATGTAAGTCACTTGTATCGGGAATGACACGTACACTTTGTGGGCATGTAGCTGACATGCAGGTAGCAGGCCAGGGAAAGTGGGAGTCGAGTGTTGTCTTGGCTGAGTGCAGCTGTCAAGTTTAGTGAGAGACTGCCTCAAACACTCTTAACCTCTTATGCAGATCACATGTTCACAGGGATAAATTTAGGGCTCAGGTCTGAGTTTGGAATATACTCACTGTGGCTGCTTGGGTTGTGTGACTACGGGTGACTGACCATGGGAACATTGGTCAAAATGTCAAAAACATTACCCTCCACCCCAACTGATTTTGTACTGACGGCAGAAAATAGAGCACCGTTTGTATTAGATTCAAAAATGCCTCAACTCATTTGACTTCACGCATTATAAAGTAACAGTTGAGTGTGTATCTTTTTTTATTTTTCTATTTACTACAGGCAGTAGGAGAGCTGCTGCAGACAAGAGGTCATGAGGTGGGCGTAACTACAGGAAGGAAGCGACGTTGTGGCTGGTTGGATCTTGTCATCGTCAGATATGCTCACATGATCAATGGCTTCACTGCGTGAGTGCTTTTAGCTGTTTAGGCAAATGGTCAGGTGATTGTGGTTGCTGTATGTAGGAACATTGAACCAACATCTGCGCTATTACACATGACATGGTAGTCAAAAAGATGCATGTCCAGCAGCTGTCCAATGACATGACACCTGTTTTGCAGCATTGCTTTGACAAAACTTGACATTCTGGATGTGCTGGATGAAATTAAAGTCGGAGTCGCCTACAAACTCAATGGGAAAAGAATTCCCCATTTCCCAGGTAATTCAACTGATTTTTTTTTTTCAACATGTTGGTTTTAAAGAACTGCGTATTAAAATGTGCAAACCATGTATTGTTCAATTTCAGCAAACATGGACGTTTTGCAAAAAGTGGAGGTTGAGTATGAGACCTTCCCCGGTTGGAAGACAGACACGTCTGCAGCAAGGAAATGGAACGACCTCCCAGTCAAGGCACAAAACTACATCCGCTTCGTCGAGAACCACATTGGAGTTCCTAGTATGTTGTGCACAAAAAACACACAATATCTTTTGAATAGTTGAAAGCATTGAAGAACTGTATTATTCCAATTGCATTGTTTTAAGCCCCACGAATAGCCATTATTAATAGAGATTTATTTATTTATTTTTAACTTTTTTAATTCTTCAATATGTGTTCTTCTTTTTGTCTTTCTCTCCCTTAAGTCAAGTGGGTTGGTGTTGGAAAGTCCAGAGAGTGCATGATCCAGATGTTCTAAAGGGAAAACCATCTGCTTCGATAGAAGTCCAGTGTGGAATGATGTGGCACCTTTTCATCTTCCTAAATTCTGTTTAGCATTATTTTCATCATTTAATAAACATGATGCAACACTTGAGCTTTGCTTGCTTTATATTCTATCCATCAATTTATCTATATAAAATGCCAGAATAAGGTGAATAATAATCATAATCATAATTCACAAATTTTGCGTGTGGTCTTGAAGGCGCCACACCGCTGAAGGACGAAGTTTTTATGACGCTTACAATATCTGTCACGTGACATTCGCTGGATTGGCCAGAAGTTTCAACGTGACATTAAAGGGCGCGTGTGATTGGCTCCCTAACGCCTCCCTCGCTATTTTCCCGCAACAAACTGTTTTGGAAGCCTGTGTGGGAACACGAAGGGGGACTTTTGCACCGCGAAAATGCCGAAACGAGCCTGTCCTTTCCCGGAAACGTTCTCGTCTCAGTACAAGATTCACATAGGAAAGCAAGAGCTAAACAACTTCAGTGTCTTTGGGAGCAAATACAGACAAGAAATCTACGGTAAGTGACATCGACGTGCAACGCTGCAGCATTGTTAGCTGTTGTCGCAGTTAGCTGTCGTCGGTGTTAGCTTTGAGGTTCTACTCGGTTGTTATCGGTCATTTTCGGAAACTGGCAACCACAAACTGCCCCAGGGATTGGTTTAACTGTTGCATATTCGTGTTCTGTTTGTTGTATCTCAAATTCACCAATCGTTGAAATTCCTTTAATTTTTTTTAAGTTAGCTTCCCAGCGCAAGCAATGTCGTCTCACTTTCAGCTAGTGTCGCTATAGAAGTAGCAAGGCAGGCCTTAAAAAGAGCTCATGTGCGTTTAAATGGGCTGATTGTCAAGCATGTACACTCAACTGTCTTCTCTTTTTCTCAGAAAAGACAAAGAACTTGCTGTTCAACGGAGCCAAGGCTGTGATGGGTAAAATATGGACTGGAGAGGAGGGGAGCACCGAGCAGCATTCCACTGAACAGGCTGAGACCCCGGCGGGACATGCGCTGCTAAAAGGACAGACACTTATCGGGCATGATGGGAGATTGATGAGAACCAGCAAAGCACCAGGTCCGATCCAAGTAACAAATTATCACATGTCAGTGTGTGTATAAAGACGGGAGTCTGCAGTAAACACTTTGATTAGGAGGTTTATGTGTTTGCGTTGACAGCAATATAATGAAAAACAGAAAAGGCATTGGCATGTTTGATTTGTCAGAATTTGGAAATTTTACGAATAAAGCTCAAAATATCTTATAAAAGATCTCAGAAATGGCTGGGTTTAACATTGCTTGAAAAATAACAAAACATGATTTGTTAGTGAAGCTATTTGGCAGCTGCTTTATCTCATGCAAATTAAGTCACTTCCGTGTGCATTGAAAACGTTACACAGTCAACATCTGGACGTTCTCAGGACTCAAACATTTCACAGGACAACTAATATTAAAGGTGAAATCTGTGAGGTACTTGCTTTGTCTGTTTGACATCATCACCATCAAGACTGCATCCTTTTCAAGCGAATCAATGTTAATTCCAGTAGAATAACATCAAACCATATTTAGTGGCCGATCAGTTCAGGATAGTTGGTTTATAAAATATTGAAGTATCTGCTCTATGCAATTCCTCCAAAGCACATTAAAACACACGACTGTCTGATCAGATGCTTGAATCACTTGCTGACAAAATTAGCTGCCTTGCTCTTTCTCAAATGGAACCCTTCAGGCTATTTGGCTTCACACATTGGAACATGATGAGTGCACAATTAAGGTTGCACATTGTTCTCTTAACACATAGCGGACCACACTTGGCAGCCATAAATACCTCAGTGTAAATGGCCCAGAGAGGAAGCTTTTGTGATGCTAAGGTTGGGCTGAGTGAGGTGGAAGCTGAGCAGGTGCTAAAACACTTTTTAAGTTCACCCTTTAAGTGACCGACCACATTTGAAGAAGTTCTCACATTGTTTAATACTTCTCTTGTGTATCCAAACAACAAACAAAAAGCGACTTCTGTGCTTTAATGTGAACACATTTGTGTCTATTATAAATGTAATGTAACAGCTTTACTAAAAATTAAATTTAGGGGCTGGAGTGTATTTCAAGGAGAGAGTGCAAAATACGGTGCATTTGAACAGCAATTTAATGAATTAGTTCTTGCTCTTGACCAGCAGATGTCAGCATTGTCACAGATTTCAACGTCATCTTAAACTTTTTTTCAAACTTTCCCCCTCATGTGACGTTCCCTGTGTAGGTGCAGCAGCAGCTCCTGCTTCCTGCTGTGTGTGTCAAAGGAACCAGGGGTCAAAGACGATGTGCTCTCAGTGTGACCGTCCAGCCTGTTCCTCCTGCACCCGAGAGTGTTCTAGCTGCTCCAGCCTGTGCTGCTCCGTGTGCTCCATCACAGAGTGAGTCCGCACTGGCTGGTTATTCTCTAATAAACTGTGCAAAATGTCACATTTTAGTAAAGAGACACTTCAGTGGAACTTCCTCCTGCCCTCTGTTTGTGTTTGAGTCTCGTCAAAATAGATTTATCTTCTTAACCAATGTGGGTCAGAAGTATTTTTGTCCTTTTTTTTTAACGTGCTGAGGTGAACTATGTGTCACATGGAAAATCACTTGCCATGGGCTTAAAATATGAGACATGACATGCAAGCTCTTCCTTGAACGGCACTAGTTGCTCATGCTGGCTGCGTTTGGTCTAGATACTTTTTTTATGAAAGATACTTAAAAAAAAAAGAAAAAAAAAGCCAAACCTCGTGAAGGCATTAATGTGTCAGAACATAATGCTCCAAAATTGTTGTTCCACAGTTACAGCGGGCGATACGATGAAGTGCTGTGCTGCAGCTGCTCAACGTAAGGGGAGACCAGAGGACTCGACTTCTGTCACCAGCCACATGAGATCTTACAGAGACTGCTTTTTATCCAAATTATTATTCTAAATGTTTCTTTTGTAAATATTGTATGTATTTCCAGACTAATTGAAATAAACTCAGAAGATTTTGTATGAAGTTGTGACTGATGCAGTTTGAGTGATTTGATATCAAGGTCTTTTCTCTGGTATTCAATGAGGATTGAATGAGGACAGATATGGTTGATTCAAAGATGCACCAGCAGAGGGCGGCACACTTCAGAAACTTGAAGGAGTTCTTCCCACCTGTGTTACTTTCAGAGTAAAACCTACCTTCTCCTCCAATTATCAGATTAAACGTTGAATGTTTTTTTTTTAATATATTAAATTTTACACAAGGTTTGTCATGATGAAACTACAGATGATTGTCCTTGAAGACGTGATATGAGTTAAAGGATAAGAGCATCTAATGAAGTGTATTTAAAAAAAATAATACAACTTCTAACTTAGACGATTAACAAACTTTAAAGTAAACTGTTATTTGCTGGCAGCAACTGTTTGTATTTATTGATTTTTATGGAGGTGAATGTATTGCATCTCTACATATGTACAGCAACCCAGAAAATGATTCAGTTTGAGATTTTCCCATTTCTTGCCTGACATCAGAGGATGTCTGTTGGGAAGATCTGAGATGGAGTGAGATACGGGGTATTAATAATATTGTCTGGCTGTCTGCTTTCTGACTATTGGATCCTACCAACCATGGTGATACAGAGAGTGAACAGAAGATGCTGCCGTCACTTCCTCTCGGCTGTGACTCACCACAGGCGGTGATGGGCATCGCTTGGTCTCACGCTGCCACACTGAATTTATTACTCTGTGGCAGAAGTTCACTGCGTTGCTTTGTGGGAATCCATCACTTGGGCGTTACAGGCCTAGAAGAGTGCACTTGTTGCAGATGTACAGGCGGGCAGTGAGTGATATCCCCTCTTCGCTGAGGCCAGTTGTGGCACCAGTCCTCTGGGGAGTTCTGCAGTTGGTGTCCGCAAGTGACACTTGATTTCTGGCTGAGTGAACAGACAGCTGCTGGTCAACAAGGCGTCAAGTTGTCTGCACATTTGTTGATAAGGCCCGAGGAAAGCTACAGTGCACATCAACACACTGGACTGTGCCATGTCCTTTCATTTTCTTTTCTTTCTTTCTCTCAGCAAGTGCTGACTCACTCCACTCAGCGTGAATGTGTATGACTAATGCCTTGGAAGTGTTTTTGTCACTGACAAATTTGTATCTGTGGCAACCTTATTGATGGTCACTTTGTGTATTTTTTCTAGTACTACAATGTTTTATTTACTCTCTAAGATTTTTTATGGTTAAAAATCAGTGGTGAAATAATTTCTGAATGATGGAGGAAAAAGTAGTCATTGGTTCTCCATATCAATATAATTCATACTTCTGTTTTGTATTCCTGCTCTTCGGGCAATCAGGGGATGCTGGAGCCAATCCCTGCTGTCTTGGCTTGAAGGGCACTTTCACATCCTGGACAAGTTTCTAGTTTTTCGCAGGGCCATGTATAGACAATATACTCACACTTACAACATACTGTTTAGTGTTGTCAACTAGCCTGGTGTCTGTGGACAGTTGGAAACGTGGAATAGAACCATTGATGTATTATAAGAACTGTATATCGGACAGGCAATGTAGCGGCGTGCCGATTTTTCCCAGTGGCCACTCGTGGTACTGCAGCAAAAAAAAAATCCCATGGGCCCAAATAGCATTTTTCCCATAGACCGCAATACAAAAATAAACACCTGTAAAACGGCTGACAGGATGATTGTGAAAATGACAAAGGCCAGAAAATCACCAGAAAAGAGTTTATTCCTAGCGTGACGTCACAATGTCGTCTGATTGGCTGCGTCCTGACGTGTCTGTAAGTGACATTCTCCAGAATCGTTCTGATTGGTCAAATAGATCACGTGAGTTACAGTGGCATGATGGAAAGTGGCAATACTACGCATGCTCTATGGGCCCATTAATGCGGAAGTCCAAAACTTTTTCAGCATATGCGCTGGGTGAGCAACTTTGACAATGAATGGACCGCCATCTTGGTGTCTGTAAATTACAGATGTACAAAAAGAATTGCATAATTCGTGGCTGCCATCAACTCTTCTGTCCCTTAACGAACTGAGCGATGGTTCTGTCAGGACAAAAACACAGTCAGGAGGTTGAAGCGAGTGTTTTTGATCCGCCGTTAAACACTGTTTAATTGTGGTTTAACCATGAAGCCAAACCAGCTAGAAACCACACACACACACACACACACACACACACACACACCAGTGCAGCTGTCAGAGTTCTTTTTTTTCTTCTTCTTCTTCTTCTTCTTCTTCTTCTTCTTCTTCTTCTTTCAACGCAACCCTGTCTGTTTCACCCAAAGGAAAAGCAAAAGGTCACTCGTGGGGGGCCCCCCTCTATGAAAGGCCCTCACCTCCTACGTGGTGCTTGTATGGCTGAGTGTATGCGGAGAGGATGGGGGGTGGAGGGTAGGGGGGTTGCACATGATCACCCACAGCGCCGCAGACAGGCCTGAGTGCAGGCGGGCCAGCGGGAGCACGTGGCTTTGTCTTTCACCCATTCTTTCGGGGACCAGCTGTGGTCTGAGTGCGTCGAGCCCAATGATGCTGCTGCTATAAATATGCGTCAACGAGTGTGAGTAAGTGACAGCTGTACAGTGGACCAAGGACACACTGTCTTGGCACTGTCAAAAGCGAGCCACTCCAAAAAAGGCAAAGCCGGCGCGGCAGCGGTCGTTGATATGTATTTATGCGACTCGGGGCAGCTGATGTGTGGCGTCCGCGCCGATGCCTCGCGCCGGGATCAGGTGGTCAGATGTTACCAGTCGCGAGGCGTCTCGCTAATGATTTCTCCCCCGCCTCTGCTTTGAGGAATTTGGGGAGAAGTTTTTATTTATTCTCGGGGGCACAGAGCGCCTGGGCGGTTTTGTGTGAAAGTCAAAGGAATGGGCTCCTCGGAAATTAAGTGGATGATAACCATATGCATGTGGCGGGAGGCAAAGAAATCAACACATTGCATGTGTGTGCGTGCCGTCGTCGGTGCGGCGCGAGATGTGTGTATTGTCTGTACACAGGCGCACGCGGGGCGGTGTTTGTGTGCCCTTTTCAAGTGCGACCACCTGTCTTTTGTTAAGAAATAAATAAATAAACAAGGGCCACACCAGCTGTCCCTGGCAGTCCGTCCCCTCAGAGGTCAAGGGCTCCCACCGCTGGCCTTGTTGAGGTGTGGACACTTACAACTTTCCTCTCAACTTCTCTCAAGTACCTCCAAACACACACAGGCACAATGCAGCCATACCCAAATGAGCTTTGCTTTAAGGCCTCAAAGGGTGGAATGTTATTTTACACCACCGAGTCGCGCTACACACGTCCCATGCTCCTCACTCTGCAGCTAAGCCCAGTCACATGGGTCCTGCTCTCCATGTGAAGGCCCATAAGAACCACACACACACTTCTCTCTCTCACTCACACACACACACACACACACACACACACACACACCAGGCAGTCTAAGCCCTGGATCCCAGTGAGGCAGATGTGAGGTGTGAGTGCCAGTGTGCGCTGCTCTGAGGCCCCCGCTGCCGCGGGTGGCGACAGCGCTCGGTGGCCGCCGACTTTGCAGAGGCTCCCTTATTTACCGCGAGCCGGCGGCGGCTGCTCAGGGCGTTTATGAATGATCTTGGGAGCACATTGTTTTCTTTATGTCGCGGGTGCCTGGCTAGCGCCGCTGTGTCGTCTGTTTGTGCATAAAGTACGTGCTGGGGAGCCCAGGCCAGACAATAGGCTGGCTGAGCTACTACCCACGCACACAATGAGGCTGAGGGGTTTTGGGGCCCGTGGTTTTTTTGGGGGGCCTGTCGGGGGTGGGGGTTGAGGGTGGAGATGGGAAGGATGGGGGCGGTTGGATGTGGCCCTTGTCTGCGCGGCGTTCCCAGAAACGTTGTGAGCCGGGATTGAGGGGGGAGGGCGGTGGGAACGCGAGCACATCCCCATTGGGATCATGCAGCAGAGCAGCTGGATTTCTTTTCATGGTGCAGAGGGGAAATAATTAAAAGTGCTCAGCGCCGAGGCTCTCCTGTGAGCCGGCGGGGAGTTCCTCATTTAGACACTTTCTTTTTTCTGTTTGACTGACTGATAGAAGGATGTTTAGGTTAGTTTGACGGCGGATCAAATTAAAATGGGTTTTTATGAACTCTGTCACGAACGACGTTTCCATGACAGTTTTTTTTTCGCAAAATAAAAGTAATATTTCTAAAATTTCGACAAAGCACAATTGCGATTTGCAAGCGTTTCCATTGAATGGTGTGAAGCGCATAAGCCGTCATTCTCGTAAAATCTCGTCCCGCGAGACCCCACTTTGAGGAGGATGGAGGTGCAAAACATTTTGCGATAAATCTGCATTTCGACGTTGTTTGCTTTCAAGAATGGTTGTTCTATTTTTCTCTTTGATTACTTATAAAAAAGAATCTGTCTCCTCCTCCGTCCAAACAAAACGCGCCAGTTTCACTTCAAGTGAACTGGTCATGTGACCAGTGGAAATGCGAAAAGTGTTTTTAGTCTAGTCATATCAACACCTCTAACCCTGTGCACATTTTAGCCCCCCTGCCCCACCTTGCCACGCACTGTCTGGTTGATGTAGTCACACAAGGAGTCTTCCTTCATTTTCATTTTCTTCTGTCAGTGCATCAGTTTATTTTCTATTTCATTTTCCATTTTTCAACTTCACGGAACTCTTGTCTGATGTGCGTGAATGTGAATTTTTCAATAAAGACAGAATCCACACAAAGTTGTTCAATTTAATTCTATACATCATCTTAAGAAAGACCTAAAATCAAGATTGTCACATTTCCACAGCACACACACACACACACACGCACACACATACACTCGCACGCACATACACGCGTGCGCACACACACATACACACACACGCACACACACACACACTCCAAAAGCGCAAAACAAGGAAAATGCACTTACAGTTATAGATCAAATTAAATTGCCTCATTACCTAACAAAGTCAATTCTGCATAAAGATTGTCCTCTAATCTCTACACCACTAACACTGAAGCATTTGATTAATATAAAATATACTTTTCTTATTAAAAAATTATATTAAATTCTAATGGCACTTCTACAAATTCTATTAAAAAGATTTTCCGTTTGACATTTAGAAGCTTTTTTTTTCCAGCCAAATCAAAAATGAAACAAATGTTGCACAAGAAGCAAAAGCAGTAATAAATATTTTTCATGATTATACACAATTTCACAGTTGTAACCTGCCAAAGACAATTTTTCCAGTATCAGTTAAGTCATTTTTCTCAGACTTGAAGTTCGTACAGCATGAGTTAGGCAAACAACGTAGCCCTCGATCACGAGTAGCATCATTTCCAAAGAAGTCAACAATCAACATCTCAGTGTTTCACATTCAACAGTGACATAAACTAAGGACTGCACTGTTAGTTCCCAGTAGTTGGCTAGAATAAGCCAAAACATGAAAACGCTTGTCTTCATTAAACCCGACCCCCAACTGATTTATTCACATAAAAAAAAAAAACGGTTCTCAAAACATCACTGTAATCTCTCAAAAAAGCAGCAAAAATAAAAGAACTCTTAGTCTTTTTTTTTCAGATTTATGAATTTGATATGAGAGAAAAAAAAAACAACAACAAAGTGGAACAGCAGCTGAACCGCAGCAGCGGCGTCAACTTGACCACCGCAGTTCAGGACAAAAAACATCCAATGTAGAAAGAGGGCTTCTCCAGATGCAACACCTGTTAGTGTGTCTACAAGGCACAGTTGGCGACCATACTGGAGGTATAAATAAAGACTGCAAGCAATTTAAAAGAGAATTATTTCTTCTCCCATTGTCGCTACCTGTACATTACAGATTTGAGATTTTTTTTTGTTGCAGCAAATAAGAAATGTTCCTTCCAAACATGAAAAAAAAGTACAAAAACTGATACAGTGCACAATTCTACAGACCTGTGTGTTCTGAATGAAATATATAAATCAACCTTGGCGTCATCTACAGTGTCTCTAACCAACTAAGCAACAGTGTGAGTTTGAGCATTTGTGCAAGCAAACAGGGGGCCAAATCCCATTGCTTGCAAAATTACACGCCAGTCAGAGTTACTCTGTGAAGAATGACAGAAGGACCGCAGTGACACTTGAGCTCCCGCTTCGAAGGATAAACCATAAACCAGATGAATCCATGTCCCCGAAGAAGACTTGATGCTAAAAAAAATTTTAAAAGTAAAATACAAATGAAAAAGAACTCCCACCCAAGAAACCTACGATGAAATGGACGGCGGCCAACATCTGCACCCAACCTCCATCACCACAGTCGCCAGACAATGCAGTCGCTCTGCAGACGGATGCAGGCACTTGGAAAGCAATACTCTGATATACCCCTCCCTCCCTCACGCCCCGCCGGCATCCCACCACCACGATGGACGCGCAATCAAATCACCTCCATATCCCCGGCGCGCTGGGCTGCAAAAGGGGCATTTAATGGGCTGCATGCTGGGATTGGGGTGGAAGGGCTCCCTTCTTTGATGCCTCCTCCGACAAAAACACCTGTTTACAGTGTCCTTGGATCTCCCTTTGCCAAATACATTTCTCACATTCCATCGGCTCGGCTCAACACAGGGGAGCGCACAGGGAGCCCTGCGCCGCCTTTCCTCCTGGCAGCTCGGAGGGAGACACACAATGATCCCTTGAGAGCTACCTGGGATACGGTGACCGCGGGGGGAGGGGTTTGGGGTCGAGGGGTTGACAATGCCTGTATTGTCTCGTTTCTATAGGTAGCCAGCGCCGTATCAGTCCGTCTGTGCTGGCGAACAACTGTCTCCCCCTGTGGCGGAACAGCGCCGGCTGGGGCGTTGGATATGGAATAAAAGGAACGGAACTCCCTCAAGAAGACGCAACGCTTTAAGAGACTGCAGCCTTGATAAGACACCTGACCCTCATGTGTTGTAACACGGAAACAATGGAAAAGAAAGAAAAAAAAACACAAACAGTATGATAAATAGAATATATATTTACATTAAATATACATATGGTAAGAAATAGCAGCCTAGACAATAGTGTTGAAACTATATGCATGCTGAAAACAAGTGCTTCCCTATGTTCGTATCTTCAATGCGCCATAGAGATTTCTACGCCGTGTATGTTGAAATTCAATTACAGTAACTCGATTTGCACACAGAGAAAAAACAAAATGGACAGACGAGCCCCGAAAACCAGTATATGAGTACCGAGAACGCAAAGACACGGCGTCTTTCAAGCTTAAAGAAATAAGGATCACGGCGACAGTAAACCCTGAACCAAGTCAAACTAATAAATAGGTTGGGATCAAGTCTTCTCAGGACAGTTTAGACAAATAACGGCACCTTTCGGTGTCTGCGCTCCTTGAAAGGATCCCCGGCAGCATCGGCGCGGCCAGACGGTGGTGATTCACCTCCCGCCCACAGATTCCTTTGAGGGTAGCAACACCAGAGAGGCACCAACTTCATCAGTAGTAACTCACACACACATACCGAGAAAAAGGGATGATGAGAACAAGGTGGGTCTGAGTCAGTGCATTCCGGCGAGTGAGTGGCACGTGGACGCCCACTCGCCCCCCCCTCGCCTCAAACACTGCGTCCAGCGTGCCCCTCTTGTGCCGTACCAGGAAATGACGAGGTACTCCGCTGTTTGATTGCGACCCAAGCGAGGCAACGGACGTCCAATTTGCTCCGTTTAGAACATTCTTGAAAATGACTTGACTTAAGGACACTCGTGGATCAACTGGCACTCCAGAGGCCAAGATTGCCTCTGCCACCACTTGGTATGTGGAGTAGTAATGCAGATTTTTTTTTTTTTTAACAGGGCCTAAAAGCTCGCAGCGGATTGGACAAGAAGGCATGGCCACCGCTCTCAT
Source organism: Thamnaconus septentrionalis (assembly GCA_009823395.1). Taxonomy (NCBI): domain Eukaryota; kingdom Metazoa; phylum Chordata; class Actinopteri; order Tetraodontiformes; family Monacanthidae; genus Thamnaconus; species Thamnaconus septentrionalis. The sequence goes on along the minus strand of CM020517.1, from coordinate 13,847,334 downwards.
TCTTCCTTGAGTAAGCACTCGAGGTGAAGTGTTCAGCATGTCAGTAGGCACCAGTGTTATACAGGCATTAGCTTTTAACTGCTCCCCACCCTTCCTTCTTCTGACCATACCACTTCCCTTAAAGTAGTAAATTATAAGGCCGTTCCGCCAAACTTGCGCCCACACACGTGAGCAGTTACGGAGCTCTAAAACTAAATGAAGTGACGATCTGCTTGCCTCTCGTTTGAAACACAAAACACACATTTAAACCAAAAGAAAAACAGAAATCTACATCCATGACAAAATAATGATGCTTCCAGTAGTTATACTTCATTAGTTTTGCTGCCTCGTAGTAGTTGACTAGTTAAGGACTAAACATATCCCAAAATAAATAATAATAATTAATATTAATAATAAAAGCAAAATAAGATTGATACTCATGGACGGTTCAGATCTCCCGTGTGCACAAATAAAGACTCACTCACTCTTGACGATTGTATTAACTTATGTTAGCACTTAGCATTCTCCCATTGGCCAAACTTGTGTTGCTTTAGTGGGCGGGGTTTGCCTCAAATAAACCTCAAACAGACAGACGTGAAATAAGACAGAAACAAACAAGTGCATCATAGGATTTTTGTTCGCTTTAGACGCGGCGAATCCTGCTTCACGGCACGTAAACTGTTCACGCCAACAGTCCGTGTACCTTCGACCGGGCGCGGGGACGCCATCCCGCGCAGGGGAAAAGAGCAGCTCCGGTCGCAGAGTGGCTACATCTTGTACTTGAGAAATGCCGTGAGGGGGGGGCGATGCCAAGAGACGTCGTCTCGTAAGGGACTGCCAGCATGTGTATTCTAAGGAGGACCTTTGTTTGTTCGGTAGTTCAGTCATCGAGCGCCCGGAAAAAAGGCGCTCAGTCTCATGGCCTTGTTGCCGCCGCCGCAAGGCTTTTTTTTTTTTACCCGATGGCGAGCGTCTTGACGAGGCCGCAGTGGAACTTCCTGATGTGCCGGTAGAGGTCGCCCGACTGCGTGAAGCGCCGCTCGCACCACTTGCAGGCGTGCGGCTTCTCCCGCGTGTGCACCACGGCGTGGCGGCTCAGGTTGTGCGAGTACTGGAAGCTCTTGCCGCACTGGCCGCACGTGTACGGCTTCTCGCCCGAGTGCGTGCGCTCGTGCCGCTTCAGCGTGTACATGCAGGAGAAGGTCTTGTTGCACTGCGCGCAGGTGGGCACCGAGCCGCCGGGCGACAGCTTGAGCGGGCGCCCGCCTTCTCGCTGAAGTGCGAGCTGAGGGTGCAGCTGCAGCACGTGCGGGCTGGGGAAGACCTTGCTGCAGAGGGACACACGCACACCTGTTGCCCCCGGGCAGCAGCACGCCGCTGGAGGTGGAGATGTCGGAGGAGGCCAGGTCGTCCTCCTCCTCCTCCTCGCTGTCGCCCAGCAGCCGGGCCCGCCTCTCCTCCGCTGCCGCCGCCTCCCCTGCCCAAGGCGCCTCCCTCCCCGCCCCGCAGGCCTCCCCCTCCTCGTCCATCAGGTCCTCTATAATTTGATAAAGAGAGAAAAAAAACAACAACAAAGTGGAACAGCAGCTGAACGCCGCAGCAGCGGCGTCCAACCAAACCACCGCAGTTCGGGACAAAAACCATCAATGTGAAAGGGCTTCTCCAGATGCAACACCTGTTAGTGTGTCTACAAAGGCACAGTTGGCGACCATACTGGAGGGTATAAATAAAGACTGCAAGCAATTTAAAGGGAAATTATTTCTTCTCCCATTTGTCGTTCTACCTGTACATTTACAGATTTGAGATTTTTTTTTTTGTTGCAGCAAATAAGAAATGTTCCTTCAAACATGAAAAAAGCAAAAACTGATACAGTGCACAATTCTACAGACCTGTGTGTTTCTGAATGAAATATAAAATCAACCTTGGCGTCTATCTACGAGTGTCTCTAACCAAAACTAAGCAACAGTGTGAGTTTGAGCATTTGTGCAAGCAAACAGAGCCAAATCCCATTGCTTGCAAAATTACACGCCAGTCAGAGTTACTCTGTGAAGAATGACAGAAGGACCGTGATGACACTTGAGCTCCCGCTTGAAGGATAAACCATAAACCAGATGAATCCATGTCCCGAAGAGACTTGATGCTAAAAAAATTTTAAAAAGTAAAATACAAATGAAAAAGAAGACCCACCCAAGAAACCCACGATGAAATGGACGCGCGGCCAACATCTGCACCCAACCTCCATCACCACAGTGGCCAGACAATGCAGTCGCTCTGCAGGCGGATGCAGGCACTTGGAAAGCAATACTCTGATATACCCCTCCTCCCTCACGCCCGCCGCATCCCACCACCACGATGGACGCGCAATCAAATCACCTCCATATCCCAGTAGCGCTGGGCTGCAAAAGGGCATTTAATGGGCTGCATGCTGGGATTGGGGTGGAAGGGCTCCCTTCTTTGATGCCTCCTCCGACAAAAAACACCTGTTTACAGTGTCCTTGGATCTCCTTGCCAAATACATTTCTCATTCCATCAGCCCGGCTCAACACAGGGGCGCACAGGAGCCCTCGCCGCTTTTCCTCCTGGCAGCTCGAGGAGAGACACACAATGATCCCTTGAGAGCTACCTGGGATCTGGTGACCCCGGCGGGGGAGGGTTTAAGGGGTCGAGGGGTTGACAATGCCTGTATTGTCTCGTTTCTATAGGTAGCCAAAGCGCCCGTATCAGTCCGTCTGTGCTGGCGAACAACTGTCTCCCTGTGGCGGAACAGCGCCCGGCTGGGGGCGTGGATATGGAATAAAAGGCGGAACTCCCCTCAAGAAGACGCATAGCGCTTTAAGAGACTGCAGCCTTGATAAGACACTGACCCTCATGTGTTGTAACACGGAAACAATGGAAAAGAAAGAAAAAAAAACACAAACAGTATGATAAATAGAATATATATTTACATTAAATATACATATGGTAAGAAATAGCAGCCCTAGACAATAGTGTTGAAACTATATGCATGCTGAAAACAAGTGCTTCCCTATGTTCAGATCTTCAATGCGCCATAGAGATTTCTCGCCCGTGTATGTTGAAATTCAATTACAGTAACTCGATTTGCACACAGAGAAAAAACAAAATGGACAGATTTGCCCCGAAAACCAGTATATGAGTACCGAGAACGCAAAAGACACGGCGCCTTTCAAGCTTAAAGAAATAAGGATCACGGCGACAGTAAACCCTGAACCAAGTCAAACTAATAAATAGGTTGGGATCAAGTCTTCTCAGGACAGTTTAGACAAATAACGGCACCTTTCGGTGTCTGCGCTCCTTGAAAGGATCCCCGGCAGCATCGGCGCGGCCAGACGGTGGTGATTCACCTCCCGCCCACAGATTCCTTTGAGGGTAGCAACACCAGAGAGGCACCAACTTCATCAGTAGTAACTCACACACACATACCGAGAAAAAGGGATGATGAGAACAAGGTGGGTCTGAGTCAGTGCATTCCGGCGAGTGAGTGGCACGTGGACGTCCACTCGCCCTCCCGCCCTCAAACACTGCGTCAGCGTGCCCCTCTTGTGCCGTACCAGGAAATGACGAGGTACTCCGCTGTTTGATTGCGACCCAAGCGAGGCAACGGACGTCCAATTTGCTCCGTTTAGAACATTCTTGAAAATGACTTGACTTAAGGACACTCGTGGATCAACTGGCACTCCAGAGGCAAAGATTGCCTCTGCCACCACTTGGTATGTGGAGTAGTAATGCAGATTTTTTTTTTTTTTAACAGGGCCTAAAAGCTCGCAGCGGATTGGACAAGAAGGCATGGCCACCGCTCTCATTCTTCCTTGAGTAAGCACTCGAGGTGAAGTGTTCAGCATGTCAGTAGGCACCAGTGTTATACAGGCATTAGCTTTTAACTGCTCCCCACCCTTCCTTCTTCTGACCATACCACTTCCCTTAAAGTAGTAAATTATAAGGCCGTTCCGCCAAACTTGCGCCCACACACGTGAGCAGTTACGGAGCTCTAAAACTAAATGAAGTGACGATCTGCTTGCCTCTCGTTTGAAACACAAAACACACATTTAAACCAAAAGAAAAACAGAAATCTACATCCATGACAAAATAATGATGCTTCCAGTAGTTATACTTCATTAGTTTTGCTGCCTCGTAGTAGTTGACTAGTTAAGGACTAAACATATCCCAAAATAAATAATAATAATTAATATTAATAATAAAAAGCAAAATAAGATTGATACTCATGGACGGTTCAGATCTCCCGTGTGCACAAATAAAGACTCACTCACTCTTGACGATTGTATTAACTTATGTTAGCACTTAGCATTCTCCCATTGGCCAAACTTGTGTTGCTTTAGTGGGGCGGGGGGTTTGCCTCAAATAAACCTCAAACAGACAGACGTGAAATAAGACAGAAACAAACAAGTGCATCATAGGATTTTTGTTCGCTTTCGTACGTGCGAATCCTGCTTCACGGCACGTAAACTGTTCACGCCAACAGTCCGTGTACCTTCGACCGGCGCGCGGGACGCCATCCTGCGCAGGGGAAAAGAGCAGCTCCGGGTCGCAGAGTGGCTACATCTTGTACTTGAGAAATGCCGTGAGGGGGGGGCGATGCCAAGAGACGTCGTCTCGTAAGGGACTGCCAGCATGTGTATTCTAAGGAGGACCTTTGTTTGTTCGGTAGTTCAGTCATCGAGCGCCCGGAAAAAAGGCGCTCAGTCTCATGGCCTTGTTGCCGCCGCCGCAAGGCTTTTTACCCGATGGCGAGCGTCTTGACGAGGCCGCAGTGGAACTTCCTGATGTGCCGGTAGAGGTCGCCCGACTGCGTGAAGCGCCGCTCGCACCACTTGCAGGCGTGCGGCTTCTCCCGCGTGTGCACCACGGCGTGGCGGCTCAGGTTGTGCGAGTACTGGAAGCTCTTGCCGCACTGGCCGCACGTGTACGGCTTCTCGCCCGAGTGCGTGCGCTCGTGCCGCTTCAGCGTGTACATGCAGGAGAAGGTCTTGTTGCACTGCGCGCAGGTGGGCACCGAGCCGTCGGGCGACAGCTTGGAGCGGGCGCCGTCCTTCTCGCGGAAGTGCGAGCTGAGGTGCAGCTGCAGCACGTGCGGGCTGGGGAAGACCTTGCTGCAGAGGGGACACACGCACACCTGTTGCCCCGGGGGCAGCAGCACGCCGCTGGAGGTGGAGATGTCGGAGGAGGCCAGGTCGTCCTCCTCCTCCTCCTCGCTGTCGCCCAGCAGCCGGGCCCGCCTCTCCTCCGCTGCCGCCGCCTCCCTGCCCAAGGCGCCTCCCTCCCCCGGCCCCCGCAGGCCTCCCCCTCCTCGTCCATCAGGTCCTCCTCCTGGGAGAGCAGCGCGGCCGCCGCGCCGTTGTTGCCTGGGAAGAGGGCAGCGAACCCTGTCACCACAGAGCTCCTGGCGCTATTCCCAAAGCGCTGGCTCTCGGGGCTCATCGGCTCACTGTCCTCCTGCTCTGACAGCGAGTCGTGTTCGTCTTTAACAAGTGGCTCAGTGCCCTGCTGCTGGCTGTCGAGGGCCAGCTGTCCCGAGACGTAGGAGGGGTGTAAGGGATCTCTGCTAGACAGAGGCTTGAAAGACAAATCCAGCGCGCAGTCCATGTCATCCGAAGCCCGGGACCTCTGGGACAGCGGCGGGGCGGAGCTACCGACGTCGGCTTTTGTTTTTCCAGCTGTTTGGACGCAGGGCTCGGCCTCCGCTGACACATAATTGACACCTACAAGGTCGGGGGACCTGCCAGAGTGACCGTTTGCCTTCTGCCGGCTCTGCGCCGACCTATCACAGTCTGTGACAGCCAGCCTGACCACGTCGCCGTCGTCCATGTCAAACTCCTCTTCCGGGGGGGATCTTAGGGGCCCCTGGGACAGTGTCTGGAGCTGTCGCCGGATGAGCTGCTTAGTGTGCAGCTCGCTGTCGGAGGAGTTTTCCCTGTCCAGGCAGCCCAGTCCCAGGCCCTCGCACATTTTGTCATCCAGGGCGGCCAGCTCCTTGTCCTTAAGCCTGCCTTTGCACACTTTGACGATGTCGTACATGTGGAGGTAACTGGCGGCTGCCAGCACATCCTCCACCGGGAGCGTGGTGAATTCCAACTTCCCCTCATACATAAATTCAAGGAGCAGACTGAAAGCCGGGGCTGTCACAATGTCACTGTTGAGATGCACAACGTCCCTTTTGTCCAGCTGGTCCCTGTAGAAGAGGTGGAAGTACATGCTGCAGGAGGCCAGCACGGCTCTGTGCGCTTTGAATTGAGCCTCGCCGACGAGGACGGTGCAGTCACAGAGGAAACCTTGGTGACGCTGCTGACTCAGGCACTGCAGCAACTGGCGGCTATGGTCCGGGAACTCCATTCTTCCTTCATAACCTGACGGAAAACAGGAAAAACAGGATAGGGGATAAGCGACGCTGGAGCCAGCAGTGCTGAGCCGCCACACAAGTGACCCAAAAACAGAAAGAAAGCCCCAATAAATGACAGCAAATGACTTTTAAAGTGCGCAAAAATGTTGATAAGTTGCTAAATCACCCCAGACGCAATAACCGTGTTGTTTAAACAATGATCCAAATCTTCTTATTAAGAACTTTATCAACTTTAGAACAAAAAAACCGCAATTCTTTCCGTGGATGATCAAGATACGCTGCGTTTCCGCTCACCCACCCATGTGTCACGGTGTAAACGGAGCCTCTCTCTCCGAACCATCCGAAGTAGCCGCCTCCGCCAGGGGAGTCGAGTCGACCGACTTCTGGACACTCCGCCGGGGCGATTCTGAGAGCCGAGCCGAGCCGAGCCGAGGCGACGTCCGGGACGCTCGGGCGGTGTTTACGGAACACGAGAGCGGCTGGTTGGTTTTTGGGGAGGGGGGGGGGGGGAGAACCGCCGCCGCGACTCGGCCAGAGGAAGGAGGCTGGCAGAGTGAGTAAACTGGCGCTCTGTTTGCTAATTACACTGCAAGCTGTGGAGTCAGCTGCTCTGACATCACCGCAATGGAAACGCTACCTCCAGCTGTGCTCCCCATAATGCCATATGTTACCTCGGAGCCACGCAGCTTCAAACAACGACGCACGGCTCTTGTTTAAAAATAGTGTCTCAACTCGGACGCAGTCTAGAGACGCCCAACTTCAAAAATACATGTATTAAAGAAATTCAAAAGGCATAAAAGAGCTCATTACTAGAATGGGAGTAAATTTAAACAGCTTTTTTTTTCTGCTCTCATGGGACGCCGCCCGAACAACTGGGAAATAAACGGGGTTAATTCCAAACAGACAGCGCAGGTGGCCAGAGGGGGGGAAAAGCTCTGTAGATGTGTCTTTTTCTACTTAAATCTATTTTTAAAAGTTCTATGTTCTTCGTGGGCGTGATTCGGGACCCGTCAGTATTTATGTCCAAGATAAGAAGGGACGTGGGGGGGGGAGTAAGAGAGTTGCGGAGAAGAAGCCCGAGGGGGGCAGCAAACCGAGCGCCGCGTCCGTGTTGGGAAACGCATTGCTGGGAGCCTTTTAAACCGCCAGCCAGCGGAGGAACTCGCAGCAACTGCGCTCGGCGAAGCGGCGAGAAGGTGACACACACACACACACACACACACACACACACACAGAGAGCGCTGGCCTGTTCTTTGATTAAGGGAGCGGAACCTGAGATGTTTGAAAGCTGCTGAAGTCATGAAACAAAAAAACAACAACAAAACAAAACAACAAAGCAAAACAAAAACAAAACAAAACCAAAAAGCTCTTTAATCCAATTAAATGTCAAGATATATTTGATATTTTTTCCCCATTTGCCACTTTTCACGAATAAGTTGTGGCGTGAGCCGCCGGCTACTCAGTGGGCTCACACAGCGGCAGCAAGTAGAACATCAGTTTGGCTGCGTCTCCTAGAAACACCTGTCCCACGACGAGCGCTGGACTCTTCGTGAACGAATAGGGATTAAGGGGAGCAGAACCTGATTTGTTCTTTTGAGAGTGTATAATGTAAAGTCATGAAGTTAAACAAAAAAACAACAACAAAAACAAAACAACAAAGCAAAACAAAACAAAACTCTAGATGTGGATATTGTTTTTCCAAAAAATACGACAATCCATTCCGTCTTATTAGAAATGGTGTTCTCTTAATTGATATTGTGTGATTTGCTGACTTTTAGTGTATATGTAAAGTCATGAAGTTAAGCAAAAAAACAACTATTTCAAATGTCAGGAAAACAACAAAGCAAAACAAATCAAAACAAAACCAAAAAAAAAAGCTCGTTAAATCCAATTGCAGAGCAGTTCTCTAGATGTGGATATTGATATTTTTCCCCATTTGCCACTCTTCTGTGTTTTATATCAGAACTGGATGACATTTTCCAAAGAAACACAGATCAAAAGATCTGTATTAGAAAATTGGTTACAAAAGATTCTTAGTTTTAATCATGTTTTTTTTTTTTTTAAAAAACCTCTACATCGACAGATTAGTGTTTGAGTCCTCATTGAGGAGAAGGAGGAGGGCGGCGAAACAACAACAGGTTCATAACTTCATTCAGCCTGAAGCCAGGAAGGGACAGGGGCAGGCTTATTGCCGACACAGAGTAGCAGCAAGGAAGGTGGCGATGTTAAGGGACAAAGAGAGGGGACGCAATAATATATGTTGAGCGCGGAGGGTGGTTTTTCTTTGGATATTGAATACACTTGCCTGTCTGGAGATATCAAACAAACAGGAAGAATGTGCACACTCACGGTGAAAAAATGTAGAGGTGCTTGGCCAAAAATTGAAAATCAAAAGTCTGTTGACTAGTGAGTAAAAATATTTTAGGACTCTTTTTTTGACTCTGGCTGGAGATATTAGCATTTTAAAAAATGGCCAAATTGGTGTGCAGTTAAAATGTGATTAAAATCCCAAAAGTGTTCAGTGTACGGTCTGAACAGCTTCTGTGCTTTCCCCGTCGTAAACATTGCATACAATAGAAGATATTAAACTGATGCAAATAATCCTGAATCCACAGTTGCGATTCGGGGGTCAGCAGACTATTGGGAACTTTTAAAGACTGTTCTCCCTAATCCTCCTTTGGGTTGTGGAATTCCCTGGCACCTCACCAAAAGCCTTTGTTGTGCAGGAGCACCATGTCCGGCCAGCTGTTCTCCCTAATCCCCTTTGGGTTGTGGAATTCCACAACACCTCACCAAAGCCTTTGTTGTGCAGGGAGCACCATGTCCGCCAGTGATTGGCCTTTTTCGGTCGGGATGCATGAAAGATCTACCCCTGCCTGCGGCCTGCACATGAGCGGCAGCCTTAGGGACCTGAAGAGCAAGGTGCCACACAGGCATTTGCAGTAGACAACACATTAGGAGACGAGGAAGAAATCAAAGAAAACAGAGTCAATCAGAGCTTGTCCACATTGTTGAAGGATTCACTTGAAGACACGCCAAAGCTAGTCAGGGTCGGGTCCATGTTGCACCTTGACATGGGATGCTGTTACGACCAAGATGCCCCGCAGGCCCTAGATCCTTCCTGGCTCGAAGCGCAGAGCCTCTGACTCCAATTCGATGCACACGCTTTGTTTAGCGGCCAGTCTGTGCATTCAGCTCCTGGTAAACATGACACAGTGTTGTTTACTTTCACCATTTACTCAACAAGTTCAGCTTCATTAGCTTGCTAGGCTCTCCGATGCTCCGCCGAAATACTGCTTCTCTGTCCATGACATGTCCTGGTGCTGGGCTCATGCATTTTGATGTGACACAGTTGTTCTTTTTTGACAGGACCTGAGAGCTTTTGGGCACAAAGTTTGGACACAAAGAGATTCAGGAAGAAAATAACCCAGCCTGCATGTCTCAGTCTGTAGTGAGAACATTAACCTGGGGTGTTCTAACATTCTTAATGGTCATGAGACTGGTATGTCTGTTCAGTGTTCGTACCCAGGGGACGATTTTGCATATGGCCCAAGGCATAAGGAGTGGTATATAAGGCAGCGATGAAGCCAGCAATTGCTGCCTTTCCTGCTTCTGCCACCCTTAGACACATACACACCACCAGTTACATGCCGAATCTGAGGTATCTTGTTTTAGAAAGAAGAACAGTTGTCTCTCGTGAACAAGTGGAGTCAATGTCCTCTCACTCTGCCTATTTGACCCGGATTGTTTTAAGACAGGAATTGTGCCGTTTTATGCCGCACTATGGTTGGTCGGGGAACAAAGTCACAACTTTGTTCAGGCACTATGAAAAAAACAAAACAAAAACAAAACCCACACACACAGTCTGGAGTCTGTGATTGTTGAAGCTGGAAATGGTGGCACGGTGGAGGAACAGGGGCCCGAGGTTGCAGCTGCTCATCGTCCCCCAGCCCCCCAGCTCCTCCTCTGCTGTCGCCTGTCCCTCCCTGCGCTCCCCCAACTGCTTCGGTCACCTTTGCCCTGTGCTCCAGCTGCCGTGTGTTTTGAAAGGGCCATTTGCAGCTCCTCGCCGCCCTCTGACAGAGGAGGGAATGAGCAATGTGACGGGAGGCGGCAGCCACCGCTCGTGAGAGGCCACCGACTGGATTCTTATCCACTTACTGCTTAATTCCATTTTTAGTCCGGCTGCGACTGCTGGGCAGAGAGCGGTGGACACACACTCTCTGCTCATGTCCTGACGGCCACCACAGGCCGGAGGTGCCGCGTCACCCCGAATGTAAAGATGCAAGCGGACAAAGAAGTTCCTTTTTTCTCTCCGTGTTTATCCGAAAACCGTCATGTGTGGGTCCGCTCGGAAAGCAATTTGCCATTCAGTGCACACACATCATCCAATGCAGGGGCAGCGATGTGGATAAGAATAGGGGCAGCGGCCCTGTGTTTCCCTGGCGCTGGCAAGCGCAGCAGCCCGGCAGAGGAGGGGTGTGTGTGTTCACAGGGGCAGGACAAAGCAGTGGTTGTGCCCGAGGGACTGTGGCCTCAGAGAGAGAGAGAGGGAGGCTCGGCTCGGTGAAGGTTCTCACACACAGACAGAGAGAGAGAGAGAGAGGGAGGGAGGCAGAGGGAAAGAGAATGGGAGTGTGAGAGTGGAGGAGCCGAGAGAGAGAGAGAGAGAGAGAGAGAGACACTTCCTGGAGTTTCTTTCTTCCTCTCTGCACTCATCAATGGCATTCTCCCCCTGACCCACTCCTCTCTCAGGCAAACAAAAGACCCCGCATTCCAGTGTAGCCAGCCAGCCAGCCAGCCAGCCAGCCAGCCAGCCAGCCAGTTGAGCCACATTGCTATCACCCACCGCAACTGGAGTCTCATCTCCAGAGAGGGCCTACGCTGTCCTGCTGTATCCGTCTGAGTCTGACACCTGCTGTCCTTTAACTTTAGGATTTTATGCATAGGCCCTAAAGTACAAAGGTTTTTTTTTATCAGCTTTTATCAGCTTTTTTGCATATATATTTTCTTTTATAAATATTTGAAATCTGTAATGACATAATTCCGATGACACCTTCCTGGGTAATGTATCTTATAACACTGAAATCACCTCTCTTCCTAGTTCTGATGCTGCCTTTAAACATCGGCGAGTCCTGCCATGTGATTGGCTGATTAGCTGTTTGTGTTAGTAATAAAAGTAATTGGACATTTGCCCTAATGAAGTGAGCGAATGGCTCGGAGGAGAGGGGCGAGGGGCCAGGGGGCAGTGATTACATGTAAAATGTACCATCATGCAACAAGGATGATTTCTGTTCATTATTTATGAAAAAAACAACAACTTTCCTTTTATTCTAAGAATGGTCATTCCCAAAATTGCTTTGTGTAAGAGTGGGCTGACCTTTCGTTACATTCAGTAGTGGTAAATCAAAGTCACCACTGTTTCGAATACTGGGAAAAGATCATAGTGAAACTTATCTTGGACAATGCTTTGACAGTTCGAGCAACATTGCAGAGCAGTTGCTGGAAGATGCTCCCATTAAGGCCCCACTGCTCTTCTGTGTTTTATCAGAACTGGATGACATTTTCCAAAGAAACACAGATCAAAGATCTGCACAGAAAATTAAGTTGCTAAAAGATTCTTAGCTTTAATCCATGCTTCTTTTTTTTTTTTTTAAAAAAAAACCTTCACATCGACAGATTAGGTGTTTGAGTCCTCATTGAGGAGAAGGAGGAGGGCGGCGCAGAACAACAACAGAATCGATAACTTCATTCAGCTCAGTTTGTATGACAGGGGCAGCTTGACAAGCTGACACAGAGTAGCAGCAAGGAATATATGACAGCATAAGGGACAAAGAGAGGGACGGACACACAGAAGGGGCTGAGCGGCAGAGGGCAGGGGCCAGTGGGTTTTTCCTCTCGGAGAGAACACTGGCAGCTGTCTTCTGCTCTCATAACAGTGTTTTTTAGTCGACATGGAAGCTGTAAAAAACACAGTTTAGCATTCTGTACCTAACTGCCCTTTCAGCATATGATAAAGAGATTGTAGGCTGTTCCTGTTCTTTTTCAAAAAGTTGTATTTCAAAGAGTCCAAGTAAGCTCACTTATTATTACTGATAAATTACTGAACTGAAAAGTTGATCTTCTGGAGTCATAAAAAGTCTTTTATCAGGTTAAAAAAAATGTAAGATGCAGTTATGTAAAGTTGCAAAAATGATCGGCACGCACCATATTATTCTTATTTTTGAACTGAGTGAACATTTATTTTCTTTCACCATTGTTTGTACATTATCTTATGTGGTTGTTCCAACAACTCAGAACAGAGAGAGCACACATTGCACTCTGGATCACACAGAGAGAATCCACGGGCCTCCACGAGTCCTGAGATCTCAGTTTGGAACTCGATAGCGCAGATAAAACAAACAAACTTCAATAATGCCATGCTGTAAGCCTTTACGGTAACGCTGCAGGATTTGATTTTTTTCAATGGGATGCATGAAAGCATCTTACTCCTGCTCATAAGTGCTCCTTGCACATGAGCGGCAGTTCTTAGGACCTGGAAGAGCAAGGTGCCACACAGGCATTTGCAGACAACACATTAGGGAGACGTAGAGGAAGAAATCAAAGAAACAGAGTCAATCAGAGCGCTTCTGTCCACATTGTTGAAGGATTCATCGACTTTAACATTACGCCAAAAGCTAGTCAGGGTCGGTCCATGTTGCACTTGACATGGGATGCTGTTACGACTCAAGATGCCCCGCAAGGCCCCAGATCCTTCCTGGCTCGAAGCGAGGGGCTTCCCTGACTCCACTCCGATGCACACGTTTGTTTAGCGGCCAGTCAGGTGCATCTGTGCGTCCTGGTAAATGATGACACAGTGTTGTTTACTTTCTCACCATTTACTCAACAAGTTCAGTCATTAGCTTTGCTAGCTCTCCGATGCTCTGCCGAGTCACTGCTTCGTCCACATGTCCTGGTGCTGGGCTCATGCATTTTGATGTGACACAGCAGTTGTTCTTTTGACAGGACCTGAGAGCTTTTGGGCACAAAGTTTGGACACAAAGAGATTCAGGGAAGAAAATAACCCAGCCTGCATGCTCAGTCTGTAGTGAGAACATTGTCCTGGGGTGTTCTTAACATTCTTAATGGTCATGAGACTGGTATGTCTGTCTAGTGTTCGTACCCAGGACGATTTTGCATATGGCCTGGCATATGAGGCATATAAGGCTGGTGCAGCGATGAAGCCAGCAATTGCGTCTTTCCCTGTTTGCCACCCCAGACACATACACACCACCAGTTACATGCCGAATCTGAGGTATCTTGTTTTTAGAAAGAAGAACAGTTGTCTCCGTGAACAAGTGGAGTCAATGTCCCTCTCACTCTGCCAAGTTTGGATCAACTATCCAACAGCTTTTGTGTAAACAGGAAGACTTGTAAAACCTGTTGTCAGGTTTTCAATGTGCAAAAGTTGGTGGAAAAATCATGTCATGGTATGAAAATCCTTGATGCTCCTTCAAAAAGTTTTTAAGGTAAAGCCTAAATTCAGTGACAGTAGCCATTACAGTTTTTCGCAAAATAAAAGCGATATTTCTAAAATGTCGACAAAGTACAATATTTTTTTGAAGTTTAGGCGTCTCTATTACCAATTATTATTGCGATATTTAGGTCGTTACATTTCTTAATTGCTATGCCCAGCAACTTTTTATCAGCTTTTTAGCTTCCTGTCACAAACAATGGGGGCCCTCCTCCCTCAGGTGTCAGGCTCACTGTGTGGCATCTTTGCTACATGACCCTGATTTACATAGAAAGTGGAGGGTGGGCAGTGAAATGATTGATTGAAAGCTCAGCTGACAGGCTGTGGCCCAGAGGCGTTGGGCTCATGTGACCTACTGTCAGGGTACTGGGTTCATTCAGTGGCTGCTGGCAGGGGCCCAGCTTTTCCACACAGGCTACAGTAGCAACAGGTCACTCCTGTTAAAACAGCAGCCCGCTGATGTGGCCCCAAAGGCGGTCCTGTGTGTATGTTGCTTCCCTTTTGGCAGCGAGTGTGCTCTGGAGGTTGTGGGGGGCGGAGGGTCTCCTTGTCATACTTGCTTCCAGGCTTTTGCATTCCTGGTTTCTTGTAGCTAAAGGGGCAAAAAACAAGTATAGGTTAGTATGCTGCAAATAAACTGGCTCCTCTGGCATAAGTTGTAGGGTGGAGCTGGTTCAACATAAACTGCAGAATGAATCAAAGCCAAAAGAGGCAGGGAGGAATGACAACAGGTATGAGTGTTCCTTCAGCATCTGTACCCAAAACTTTAAGTAAGTGGTTCCATTAACTTTGTTCACAATTTTCCTTTAACTGCCTCTGCATCAACAGCTCAAAAGTCGACTTCTCTTAAAAAGTCTGTATGTTGGAAAAACTCTCCTGTCGCCCATCTCTGTTTTTAAGTATCCCTTTTCTGAAGCCAGTCAACTGTCAACTGCTCCTTGCTCTTTTACTCATGAGGAACTCTTGTACAAAATGTATCACTGAATTAGAGCGAGGCTGTTGCTATTGCCTCTTCCTCCTCAAAGTTGGCCGATTCCAACCACCAAGCCTGGATGGCACGAGAGGTCCACGAGCGACTCCAGAGTTGGCGTCAGGACACTGTACAGCGCCTTCAGATCTGAACAGAAGAGAGGCTTTAAGGGTGGCTGGAGAGTTGAAACTGCTTCTTTGCGAGGTTTGAAGTCTACAGAACTACCACTTGAGTTCAAACCCTCCCACTTCTTGCTAACACCAGCAGTCTGGAGCTGAAAGGACATGATGTGAGGTTTGTATTGAGGTTAGAAAGTCCAAGGAAGGCCACCGGAACAGATGCCATGGCTGCTGAAGATCTCCAGGAGTTTGGAAGTTTCCTCATCAGCCTCAGCTTAACCTTTATTGCAAGAATCCTGGAAATTCTAGGTGACAAACTGGTGGATATAGGCCTATCCTTCCATCACCCTCAGCACTGGCAGTCTTGTACTTTTGAAATACCCTCGATATACTCCTCAATTCACCAGGAATGTAACTGTAGCTGGACTCATTCAGGAGGAGACGAGACGGCACGTAAGGCAGAGGTGCAACGACTGTCAGTGTGGTGTTTGAGAAACGATATAGAGCTAAACAGAACAAAAGAACTTAAGAGAACCCCAAGTCTCTCTCTGCATCAACAGGGATTGTGTAGAAAGTATGCAGTCATTTATATTTTTGGGGTGCCTACATCTATTGTCCCCCCAGCACCACTGGAATCATAATCATCACTACATCTCCGCTTCCTCATTGTTCAGGTTAAGAGGAAGACGCTTCTGTCACGACTCCTCAGGGCAACCACAGAGAGTGTCCTTAAGTTTGCGTTGTGTGCCATCAGTTGATCCGCTGGTTTTCTACCGTTGCTTCTCCTCTGCTCAGAGTCGTGCATCATCCAATGCAGGGGCAGCGATGTGGATAAGAATAGGGGCAGCAGCCCTGTGTTTCCCTGGCGCTGGCACACGTAGCAGCCCCGGCAGAGGAGGGGTGTGTATGTTCACAGGGGCAGGACAAAGCAGTGGTTGTGCCCTGGGGAACTGTGGCCTCAGAGAGAGGGAGAGAAGGGAAAGAGAATGGGAGTGTGAGAGTGGGGAAGCAGGGAGAGAGGAGGAGAGAGAGAGACCACTTCCTGGAGTTTCTTTCTTCCTCTGCACTCATCAATGGCATTTTCCCCCGACCCACTCCTCTCCCGGGCAAACAAAAGACCCCACATTCCAGTGTAGCCGGCCAGCCAGTTGAGCAACATTGCACTCGCCCTCCGCAACTGGAGTCCCATCCTTTGGAAGAGTGAAACATCCTGGAGAATGCTGTGACAGTTGTAGCAACACAGTTGCTGGAAGATGCCATACTGGTCAATAAATAAATGATGATGACATTTTAATATACATAAAAAATGAATATCTGAAGGCTTTTTTAGGAGTAAATGATGTTTTAGCTTTAATTATGTTAATTTTGCCATAAACCTTCAAACCGAGTAGGTTTTTGAGCCCTCATGTGGGAGGAAGAGGGCAGCACAGAACAATCAAAGACGTAATTCCCTCATTCAACTCAGGTTGCATGACAGCAATAACTTGACAAGTTGACACTTTATCCCCCTTATCTTAGCTAGCTCAGACGGGGAGATACAGCTGATCAGAAGAACCCAGTTTGTTTCAACAAGTTCAAATTAAGCTACACATAATACATTCACATCATGATTGGCGAGATATATATATATATATATATATATATATAAACACTTCTCTTATATGCCACCATTCTTACTATTTCACTCAATGAAATGTGGCTACATTATTGTGTGTGGTTGTTCCAGGAAGTGAAAACGGAGACGCTTGACAGTATGCTAACCCCTGCACAAAGCAACTGGCTTTAGGACCTGGAAGAGCGGGCTGCCACACAGGCGTTTGCAGACAGCGCGTTTGGGAGGTGTAGTGGAAGAAAGGCAAAGGAACAGAGTCAATCAGAGCGCTTCCGTCCACATTGTTGAAGGACTTATCAACTTTAACATGACGCCTAAACCGCTCCCTAGAATGAGGGACACAGTGTAGCGAGCCTGCCCAGGTAAATGTCTGCGCTTCCTTTCGCATGGTTAACTACACGAGGGCGACAGCTAGACAGGGTCGGTCCATGTTGCACTTGGCAGGGGATGCTGTTATTGTGACTCAAGATGCCCCGCAAGGCCCCAGATTCTTTATGATGCTAAGCGAGGGGCTTGCCTGACTATACTCCGATGCACTAGTTTGCTTTGAGGTCAGTCAGGTGCATCTGTGTGTCCTGGTAAATGACGACACCGTGTTGTTTACTTTCCCACTGGCCACACATCATCATCATCATCATCATCATCATCATCATCATCATCATCAAACAACAACAACAACAGAAGAGATGTTCTGTCTTAAGACGTTGACCATTCATTCACTTGGTGTGTGTGAAGACAGACAGTTCAAAATATCTACAGTTTTATTAGTGTTGTATTGACATTGTGTATCTTGATTTTGATTGATTTAAACTATCCAGTCATTTCAAAGCACAGAAATACAAACAATTAAGGATGGTTTTAAATCAACCGACCGTACATCTTTTTTTGACTGAACAGGCAGGCTGAGGCAGAAGCTAAATGCTTATATCTATATATCCATCTCTCTCTGGCCATGAGAAAAAATGTTCTTATAAAAATGTTTTATAAATGAAAACAAGACTTGTACTGTTGGAAGCTACTTCTGGGACAGTTTACCTCTTTTAATGAGAAACTGCAGGTGACGTTTGTCATTAGCTTTACTAGCTTACCTCTTTGGCCCACATTTAGCACGTCCGCAATCCTTCTCCTTAAAGGACCTGAGAACCTGTAGGCCCAAAGTTCGACACTCGGGGACGCAGTCAAGAAAATAATCCAGACTGCTCTGCACTGCACTCAGCGTCCTCCAGTGATAGGAGCAGTAGCAGAAGGTGTGAAGAGTGGAGTCTCTTATCTTGAATGTAGGCGTTTGTTGGCTGTAATGTTAAAAGGGAATTTTGAGATATTTTTTCATCATATGATGTACGCAGAGATGTATGCAGTGCACGTTGCTCTCCAATTTCTGCAAACGCCTAATCATTCCATGTGCAGCTCTGCTCCGTCTGTAACACTTACCCAGGGTTTGTTACCTTCAATGATTTTGTTGTGCAAACATTACATTCCTCAGACTGGTAGGCCTGTCTAGTGTTTGTACACAGGAAGTGTTGCCTCGTGACCAAGGGTAGACGCACCCAGTGACTGTGACTGTGTATCTTTCACTCGTTATGATAATACCAGTCACCTCCCATCCGACTCACAAATTCTGGCTGTTGCATGCAGAATCCGAAGAATCTTGTCAGGAGAAATCGTTGTTGTTCCCTGTGCACAGGTGTGGTGACTGTGCCTGTCACTCTGCCAAGTTTGGTTCTGCTAATCTCTAGAACCAACAGCCGTCCTGGAAACAAGAAGCCTTCAACAACAACACATGTACAAGTCAGGGCCAAAGACACAGGCAATTTCACGGCTGGTTTGAATTTAAGATAAAAAAACAAGCAGAACAGAGCAGAGAGTGACTCTCACAGTGTGTGCTGATCTTAAGCTTCACCAACAGTGTCGTTTAATCATTAGTCACATAATTAGAGGGAACATGAAAGAAGAACCTGGCACTGTTGTGGAATGTCGTCCCTTTATAGGTGCTCAATTTAGAAAGTCAAGCAGCAGCAGGAAAGTAGAGGACAAACTGAGCTGTGCATTGATCAGTGATGGAGGAAGTAGCGTCTTGACGTCGGGCCTTGATTTTAGTTTCCTGTCACCAGGACTTGGGAGTGGCGTCTTTTTGCTGCGTCTGATTTGCATTGACCGCAGGATGCAGGGAGATGAATGTCTGACAACCCAGCAGACGTGCAGGTTGTGGCCCAGTGGTCACTATCAGTCACGTGCGTCACCGCCTCACAGGATGACGACGTTCCTCAGGATTTGAATGCACTTTAACCAAAGCCAGTCAGTCAGCTGTGGAGAAAAGCCCTGATTGCTGCTCTTTGCTCTGTCATTAATGTGGAAACGCCATCCAGCGCTGACAGCAGCATCCACGCCATGGCAGCAGTTGTTTATTATTTTGCAGTAGCTTGTGAAATGAGGGTTAAATACACACAAACAAGTTGTAAGAAAATTCTTTCACCTCAGTGTAAAACTACTTTTTCCTTTTTATTTTTGACTAATAGGTAACCATGAAAACTGAGGTCGCCGTCTCCAGGCTCCTGCACAGAGCTGAAGAAACGATGCTGTGTCTCCACGTTCCTTCCGAGACGGCCAGTGTGTCGACCCTTCGTCTCGGAAGGCAATGGTGCGAAAAAAAAGAGGTAAACACACAAATAGACTCTGTATTTTCTGTATTTAAGACCTTTTGCAAATATTTTTACTAGATTAAACATAGCTTTGTTCTGCAAAAAAGTCATCCTTCTGTGCCCAAGATTAATGGGAGATGACATGATTGTCATCCCCTTTTTGCGAGTAATGAAATGAAGATGTTGCACGCTCATCGACACCTCATCGCAACATACTTTGACTTAAGCAGGCTTAAGCTATGAACACAAGGCACGCAAAGACTCTAAACCCTAAAATATGTTTGTTATTTGGAAACCTCAAAATCTCTTGTTGACCCATTGGAGGGATGCTTCGAGGTGTAAGCAGCAAACTGGTCTCATCTGTGTTTCATTATTATTTTATTTCAGCCATAAATTTCATCTGCATTTGAAAGTCAAATTATTCTTAGGTGTTTAATTACTGGTGGGCTGTAAATTAAATACCTGCTTGTTGCTAGATCAAGTGTAATGGACAGCAGCGTGCGGCAAAACGTGGCTCAGCCACCGGGGCTCGAGTCCCGTTGTTTGAACAGAGAGGCATTCCTCACATACCTGCTGGCTTTGAGCAGCCTTGTGTGTCCACACTATAACCCTTCCTTCAACCTGCGGCCCACCTCCTTGCCGAGCCGACTCGTAAAGGTGCCTCCCTGACTGTGAGTGAAGATTTGCCGAGGCCCTCGGCCAACAGAGCAGGCTTTTGACTGGAAAAAGGAGACGCGTGGACTCAGACTGAGGGGACGGGGTGACGGCGAAGGTTCTCGGTAGCCGAGGGGGAACAGTGTACTGCTATGGTGAGGTGCACCCCCAACCCCTAAACCGCCCTGACCTCCAGGCTTGTTGGAAAGGCCCAGCCTAGTCAGTTTTTTTGTCTTTACTGTGAACCTTGTTGTTTTCTATCAAGGTCCTTACACACCGGGAGTGAATTTGCCTGGCGAATAATTTGATTTTTTTAAAACCTCTTGAAGTCATTGCAACCTTTCACACCAGCAGCGAATTTCCACAAAGTGAAAAAGCGGCTGTTAATTTTTCGACGAATGAAAATGATGTGGATGACGTGCTGACTTTAGGTGAGACATTTAGCTAGCCGCTGTTCCAGATTAATCGGCTCTCTGTAATTTGTTCTCTCCCTCTGCAAACGTGGAGCCAGTTGACGGAGCAGTCCTTCAAATTGTCCAGCGAAATTTCACTGGGTAAGATTTGAGCTTGTGGTGTTGAACTCAGTCATCTCCTCTCTCAAGAAAAATATGGGGTGCACCCAAAGACTTCTATCCTTTTTCTTTTTCCATTCTTTTTCTTTTTCCGCAAAAGAGAGAGCACCAAACTTTATTCGCTCAGCAAATTTTAGCGTTAGGTGTGAACAGGAAAAATTCTCAGGCGAAGAATTTCCATTTTCTTGTCATTTATTCACGTCGCTTGGCCTATTGCCCAGCGTGTAAGGACCTTAAAACTTTGATTTGACCAGAGAAAAACAACAGAGAGTCTAGTGGTTCGCACACACATGCGCGGGCATGCAGCACACACACACTCACTCCGAGCTGTGACACCCCCTCTAGCCGTGTGACACGACACGCGCGCTCGCTAAACAAACAACCCTTCAGGAATAGTGAGCTGGCATGCCGACGCAGCAGCTGTGCCCTGTGAAATGTCACCCAGAGTCGCTGCCTTTTTGATTGGAGGGCGTCCGCATGCCTCCTTGACGGGGGAAGCTTTTAGTGTCACGTCACTGTCACAGTCTTTGCCCTCCAGTCCGCCGCACAGAAGGTGAACCGGCTCCCGCCCCCAACCCCCCACACCCACCCGCCCCGCCCTGCGTCCATTAGCTCGGCCAGGTAGCCCCCGATCGGCCGCTATCAACCCCTGTGTTTGCGCCTTCGCTATTCGAGCCTGTTTGCACAGCGGCGCCACCCAGGTGACTCACATCGCCGTGTGGGCGTAATAATAAAAGGCTTACACAGCTCCCAAGTGTGTTCAGCGCGCCTATTATTCCCATCTGTGCACACAAAACACCAATTTTGCATCGGCCCTCCGTGTTTCCGACAACGCTCTGTGTGCGCCTGCGCCTCGGACACCGTGTTGCACCGAAACCGCCCTCGTGTGGGAGTCAACCAAAGCCAAACTGTGGCTGGTGCGCTTAGATTAAATGGTGTCGCGTCATAAATGGATTTCATGGAGAGCTGGCTGGCGTTTGAAGCCGAGCAGCTGCGGAATATTAGTCAAAAGCATCTTGGGCTCCCTTTTATTACTATCCAATTACCCAATGTCCATTCGGCACTTATAAACTAGTGGCTTCCGCTAGAAAGTGGAGCTCGCATTGTGCCTCTGGGCCCTATAAATCCCCCAGCAGAGCCGCAGACTTGCGACGTTGAGGCGCTCTGCTCACTCGTTGCAGACAGGCTGTCTCTGTGAAACGATAAAATTGTGAATTGTGAAGGACTCCTCACCCTCACTCCTGGATCATGGATGCTGCTTGGATTGTGTCGTCAGGCT
The DNA here is from genome assembly GCA_009823395.1 of Thamnaconus septentrionalis. Classification (NCBI taxonomy): domain Eukaryota; kingdom Metazoa; phylum Chordata; class Actinopteri; order Tetraodontiformes; family Monacanthidae; genus Thamnaconus; species Thamnaconus septentrionalis. The sequence continues at coordinate 13,825,624 of CM020517.1, read as the reverse complement.
TGTTGCCCACGTATTTGCTTTGCAAAGGGGAGTCCAAAATGCGAGGCCCTGAAAGGAATCCGGACACGCGCAAGTCGGCGTGTGAGTGAGTGCAGAGCATATTTGTTCAAAACTGTCAGCAGCAGGAGGAAACGGCGAGCGCACTTATGCACCGAATGCAGTGCAAGTGTGTGAGATCGCCAAAAGCGCTGCAACTGCGTCTGGTCGGCCATTAACTGTCATTAGACTTCCTCTAGAGATGTCACATCCCCTTTTCTCCGCTGAGCGTAGCCTACGGCCTCTAGCGGCCGCAGGGAAACCTGATTGGAAGCTTCCCCCCCGCCGAGCGTCATCCAACATCAAAGGGGCAGTTTGTGGGTTTGCGAGTTTCCAGGGAAGCGCCGCGGCCAAGAACTCAGTGAAGCTTGACAGAACAGCGCTTGCTTGTCCTTCCCCTCTCGCCTGGCCCTCGTTTGTTTGAAATTTGAATTTGCTCGCTGGCAAGGATAAAGGGCTGGCCCCTTCGTTAGGCTAACGACCTCGGCGGCAACTGTTGGATTTGTGTTGCGCGCCGAGCCGGGCCCTGACTCATGAGTTGGTGGTGGTGGTGGTGGCGGATGGAGAGATGAGGAATGGAGGGCACACCAGTGGGGGATACCGATGGGCAGATGAAGGGGAGGGAACGGCTAGAAGTTGAGCAGTTGAGTCTTTGTGATGTTCCCACAACATTGCTCAGTGACCCGCTCGGCCCCCGGGAGGACGAATGGATGTTCTGTGAAACATGCGACCGAGGCCCTCCCTCGACTGGGTTTGGAGCACATCAGCTGATTGCCTCTTTTGCTGGTCATGTGGCTGGAGGACACCCTTGAGCTACCGCTGCTGCTGCCGCTGCCGCTGCAGCTGTTCCAAGCCAGACCTTGTTGGTGGTCCAGTAAAAGTGCATGAGGGGACAAAAGAATGCACAAGCTTTGTTAAAGTCCAGACACAGCGGCCAGTCTGGATGAAAATTCCTTTAGTCTTTATGTTTGAGTATCCTCCCCCCCCCCCACTAGCTGCGTTTCCATTACAGATTTTTGACAAAGTACAATTGCCATTTGCAGGTGTTTCCATTGAATGGTGTGAAGCGCATAAGCCGTAATTCTCTTAAAATCTTGTCCCACGAGACCCCACTTTGAGGAGGATGGAGATACAAAGCATTTTGCATTTTGGAGCAGCTATTTCAGTGGTCACTACTGCTGCTGCCGCTGTTATCATCAGGAGACGAAGGCAGCGGGTGGTGGTTCAAAGGCAAAGTCAGTATATATGGGTACGGACACGAAAAAGGGATTTCTGTGAATTCCCAAAAATTCACATACGAATTGTGGATTCAGAATGGCGATATTTAGGTTTTGCGCAATTCTAGGGGTGGTGGAAACGCAGCTAATGATCGCAGCTTTAGTCAAACCCGAATTTTCCTTATTTCGATCACAGGATGGAAATGTGGTTTCCCTGCACGGTTGAACCACTATTGAAGCTGCCGGCCCAACTGATGGAGGATCTCTCATGATGCTGCAATGTAAGCAGTGTCAGGACTTCAGGACTTTGACTGGCTGCCAGCTCTGCTGCAGGGCTCGCCCAGCCCTCCTGCAAATCCTCTCATTACGGCCAGTCGCTGCTGCGGCACACACAAATTCACAGAGTGCGTGCCGCATTGCTGCCGTGATAGTGCTCCTACGTTGCTTGTGTCAACCCTGTCTACCTGTGTGTGTGTGGGTTCTTAAGATGCTTCCTCCTTTTTTGAGGGTGAAGTAAACTTTGCAAACTATGGAACCATTACTTTGTGAGGAGAAAAGAGACTGAAGAAAATAAGCGTCGAGAAAGTTATGTGGCGGAGAACAGTCGGGTTGCTCGCCGACTTGTTTATACTGACAGTTTTGGGACTTTGGAAGAAACTTTTGGAAACCACCCGGTCGATCAGCAGCAGTGGAGAGCCAGCCTGAGGGGAGCTTGAGCCCCTGTGGGTGCAGTCCAGCGACAGAGGGAGTCACACCAGGAAAGCAGCGCCCTGGCCGGGCGCTCTGGCCCGGCAGCACGGGACCCCCTGCCCTGGGTAATGGGAAGCCAATCTTCCTGCTAAATGTGGTGGAGAGAAGTAAATTAGGGCGGTGCAGCTGTCAGCAGGCAGGCTGGCTGGCATGGCTGGGGCACCAGGAGGCTGATGGAGGCAGCATCTGCAGCGCTCGCCGCCTCTCGTGGTGAGCCCGCTGTGTGCTTACTTTGCTGTGCAGAGTCCGCCTGCTCCACACAACTGCGGGCTCTCTGACGATTCCTCGTGCTTCACTTTTTTTTTGTCTGACACCCCCACTCCGCCCCCCATCCTCAGTCCTCCAGGTCTGGCTTCACCACCCTGTTGCGATGGCACAGCGGTGCTGCAGACATCTCAGACCTCTTCTTGCAGGCCTTTATTCATTTTTACTAAACTCTTCTTTTACCAGGAACAATCCAGTTGAGATACAAAATTCCTTTTGGAAAATATAGCAGCATTAAAATTCACATGACAGCAGATTAGTTGGAGGCTGCGTTTAGTAACAGGAAAGAGACAGTGTGCATGCTGGGTGCTGCGCCATTTATCTTTATCACTCTATTAGCACTTGCCCCACACTGCCCATATTTTGCAAAAAATAATTGTACTACAAAAAAAGTTCATGAGACATTAAATTCATAGGTTGTGTTCAAACTTTTGACTGGTAGTGTATTTTTTTTATGCAGTATGCATAAAAGTCTGGCACCAGTATTTGAGATTACCTGTCTCTAGAACCAATGCTCTGGATCGGACTCCTAGATTTTTTTTTTAGGGCGTCGCCTCTTTTGCTGGTCACTGAGAGCACATTTGCACTTATTTGCTCCAAATAATGCCAGCTAATTTGTTTGCAATGCACTAAACCAGTTAACTAATCACACGGGGGCAGGCTGTTTATCCAGGAAGAGGGGGCAAATCTCAGCCCCAGTGTAGCAAGGGAGGGCGGCGGGGTTGAGGGTGGGGGGCGCGGGGCTTCCCACAGTGCCTCTATGGTAATCAGCAGGTGTCACTCACCACGGAGAAGAAGTGAGGGCTTTCTTACAAGCGTGAGAAAGAGGGGGCAGTCTCCACTGCACCACCTCTCCACCCCTTTGCCTTTTTTCCCCCCTGTTGGGGCAGCAGCAGCAGCAGCAGCAGTGGCGGCAGCAGCGGCGGCTACTGCAGTGATGGAGAGGAAGAGTGAGGGACAAGGGGAGGGTTTGTTTGTTTGTTACCTTTATTTAATCTCGTTAATACACTGAGGCAAGCCTCATTTACAGTGCAGACCAGAGTACAAAGCAAAACAAAAATTAAAATACAGATCAGCACAATAAAACACAGAAAGAATACAGTAACAGAGATGATGAGAGAAAACATGTACAATTGCAAGACAGAAAGTAGTGATTGACGATTTAAAGTGAGTGAATGGGATGAGTGAATTGATTATTCCAAATATACAGAGCATAAGCAGAGAAGGCAGACGGTTACGTTGCAGGCCTGGGTGAGACCCTACGCGCAAACCTGTTGTTCCCGCCGCCAAGGCCCCTGGCAGGCAGCGGTTCCTCCCGTCCAGCTGCGTGGGAGCGAGGGATGAAAAGCCCCAAGATGCTGCTGGTGCCTGGTGTTTCCTTAACGCAGCCATAGCCGGAACTGGCTGAATGGTTACCCTGGCTGCGCGGCATGTCCCAGCTGATGTTGCGGGGGCAGAGTGTGTGTGTGTGTGTGTGTATGATGGGACTTAGCAGTGACCCCTCCATCAGGGAGCCGGTCCGCGCCTCATTAAAATGCAGGGCACAGGGCTGCAGGCTGCAGCTGCAGCTCCAGGCAGCTCCCGGCAGAAAAAGGCCGAAGGGATGGCGGAGGCGACCGAGGTTGGGTTGGGTGGAGGAGGAGAGGAGGGTGGGGGAGGGAGGCGGACAACAAAAGGCGCAGCCTCCCCCTAACACACCTCCCTCTCTTTTGGAGTTCTAATTCCCTAATCCTCAGCCTCCGCCTGCCCCGCTTCTCATCCGATTCTCACCGCTCAGACACACATGCACACTCAGGAGCGCGCACGCTCCTGGTTCACGCGGTTACCACTGGCTCCTTTCCTCTCAACCCCGAGCTGTGAATGGCCAGACGGGAGACAAAACCCAGCAGCAGCCCCCTCAGGAAGTCCAGCCAGTGGTGGTGGGCACTGAGAAGCACATTCTGTCTGCCCCCCTCCAGTCTCCACTGTGTGTGTGTGTGTGTGTGTGTGTGCGTGTGTGCGTGCATGTGTGTGTGTTCACACAAGCTGCCTTGAATTGCGCAAAACCTAAATATCACAATAAAAAAACAGGTTTAACAAAACCTAAACTTGGAAAAACCTCTCGAATATCGCTAAAAGGTTTTGACGCTCTCATGAGGTGGTTTTTCAGACGTATCGTAATTCTCGTAAGATTATTTGAAAATTACGCCTTATGCGCTTCACACCATTCAATGGAAACACCTGCAAATCACAACTGGACTTTGCCGAAGTTTTAGAAATATTGCCTTTATTTTGCGAAAAACAGTAATAGAAACACAGCTACAGGCGACTGCAAATGATCTTTGGGTTGTTGCGATCATTAACCCTCTTCACTTAAAAACCGGCCGCCTTAAATCTGATCAGAATCTGTGTGAGAAAGAATTGAGTTCAAACGCGGAGGAAAGAGGAAGTTTGGATTTGTATGAGGCTGACCAGCCTGAACATCTGCAGCACCTCTCTTCTGTCGTCATAAATGCCGAGCAGAGCAGCAGGCTGCTGGGAAACTGCCACTAACCTCTGTCAGTCTTCCCTCCGTCCGCATCCTTCAGCAGTTCCCTTTTTTCTTCCCGCAGCAAAGAAAAAAAAATCTATTTGAATTTTGATCTTTGCGCAACACTTTGAGAACTTCACAAAGACGCCCCCCCCCCCGATGAAGATTTATGTTTGCTGTAAACGTCCTTCCGGGCACCTTTGTGGATTACCGGTCAAAGCTGCAAAGGCCCCGGCTCTGTTTATGATGTGTTGCAGTTGTGCGTAAGCAAACAAGGCAGTACTCTATCATGTTACATCCGTTTCCACCCCTGCACCTTATGTGTGCATTTACGTGTGTGTGTGTGTGTGTGTGTGTGGTGGTGAGGTGGTTTGGGGTGGGGCGGGGGGGCGGAAAGGGGGGGGTTGCCCAGAGGGGTGTGGCTGCGGCAGACTGGAGCTGTCCACACACACACAGACATGCAGCAGTTGGCAAATAAAGATGAATTCTGTTGTGTTTGGCAGCGGTTCTCCGTTCATTATTTTCCACTTTGCCCAGTGCGCATCCCGGACCTCAGCAGCTGCTTGTCATGTAAAGACACTCTATCAGGCTCTGACAGCTCTTCCCGTGCACGCACACATCTGCCAACACACACATGCACGAGCACACTCCACTCGTGCGCAAGCCGCCTCCCACTGACAAGTCGTACATATGTGGGGAACATATGCAGCGATCTGTCTTACTAGCGCTGCTACCGAGCGCAGCTTCTAGCACTCTGCGCCGCTTTTCGTCCCCCTGCAGTTTGCCCGCTTGGAGCCCTCTGCCCCACCTCTCACTCAGTTTAGTTTAGAAGCATGCAGGCTGTTGCGTTTTACAGAGTTTTCTCCCGTTCAAACGATGGTCAGACAGGGAAAATCAAGGTCCGTTTCGATTGTTGTGACTTGAGTTTTGTTCTGCTCGTCTGTTTGCCGGTTCCCTGTTTCGCGTTTCTTTCAGTGATGACTTGAAAGCAGATTTTTCTGCTGTATTGTTACGAATCCTATTGTCCTTGTCAGAGGTCTGAACTATTTTACTGAGCCTGTTTGGGTTTTGCGCAGGCCCCCAGGATCCAAGATGGCGGCCCATTCATTTCAGTTAAGTCGCTCACCCAGCTCATACTACGAAAAAGTTTTTGACTTCCGCATTAATGGGCCCGTAGAGCATGTGTAGTAGTCTCACTTCCCATCATGCCTCTGTAACTCACATGATCTTTTTGGCCAATCAGAATGATTCTCGAGAACGTCACTTACAGACACGTCAGGACGAGCCAATCAGAGCGAGCTGAGACACAGCAGGAAGTACGACGTTGTGACGTCGTGCTGGGAATAAACTCTTTTCTGGTGATTTTCAAAAATGCTTTTTGGGGCCATGGAATTTTTTGCTGCAGTACCTCGAGTGGCCACTGGGAAAATCGACACTGACTTATTGCCAGTCCGGTATCTAGTTCTTATAATACATCCATGGGCCTTTTGCACCGCAGAGTCTCATAGAATGTAGGCAGCAGGTGTAATAGCTGGAAAACAGATCAAGGCTAATCCATTTTGTAGGTCCCCATTGCTGTGTACTGTCCTGATTGGGAGTGAACCAGCACAGCTGCCAGTTTCTTTTTCTGGTCAGAAAAGCTGCAGTTTGGAAAGTCGAACTGAATTAAAGGCAAAAAAAGAAGAGGAAATGGGTGTAAATAAGGAGCACACAAGGGTCATCTTTGTTGTTTGTGCTCTGAGCGCAGACTGTTTGGGGATTCTGTCTGCATGTGTGTGTGAGACACACACACACACACACACACACACACACACACACACACACACACACACACACACACACACACACACACACAGGATGTAGCTGCTTCCACTTTTTTCGTGTGATCTTTTTTTTGTGGAGGCAGAAGAGGAAGTCGCCGTGTTCTCCCTGTCCAGAGAAAAGCAAGTACTGCGGTAAAGAGGGTGCTTTTCAAAGGGGGATTAAACCTTTTGTAATATCATTTGAAAAAATCTAACAAGAAAAAATATAATTTAGCTTCACTTCAGACACCAGTGGCTGTGTAAACGGGATTGTGCTTATTAAGATGTGAAAACGGGAAGTGTGAGTTTTAGCCACAAAGGTCCAACATTATTTCCAATTTCAAATCTGTACATTTCGTCTGTGGCTCTATTTGCTGAGCCTCTCGCAAGTAATAATCCAAAATAAATAGATGGATAAATAACTCTCAAGATCTCTCCGTGCCAGCAAGAAGTAAAGGAAAGAAAAGGCCAGGCGTACATTTCTCACTTGTAAAGAGTGCACTGACATGCTGTTGTTAATGTCGGAGCTAGGAACAGTGATACTGGTGAGACTGGTGGGCTTTTTATCTCTCCAGCAACCATGTGACCAAAAAGCTTTTCGCTTGTGGGAAAATGTCTCGCCGACACAGGCCGTGCACCGTTACATCACAGCACATCTCTGGGACAGCCTTCCCCTCACTGCAGGACATTAACCAGAGCAGAGTTCTAGGCAGGACACACAAACTCATCAGGACCAGTACGTCCATAACACACACTCTTCACGCTCCGACCGTTAGGCAGACGTTACAGGAGTCTGAAGTCCAGCACTAGGAGGCTGGACAACAGCTTCTAGCCACAGGCCACCAGGCCACCAAGCTTCTCAATAAATCTCTCACACATTGACTGAATGTGGACTGTGTGCCACACGGATGCCTGTCACGACCTTCCCAAATCAATCAATCAATCAATCAATCAATCAATCAATCAATCAATCAATCAATCAATCAATCAATCAAGCAAACAAACAAACCTGCACGTTGCTGTGTGCGGATGAATGGCTTCCCTCGCTCATTGGTCTTCGGTGAGAGGGTGCAGGGGGTGGGTTGTGGTTAAAGCGATGGTGTCAGGTAGGAGGCTCGTGCCGCCGCCTCTGCATCGCGCACATACTGTCCTCGCCGCCAGCTGCCACGAACTGGAGCCGGGGCCGGGCCTCACCCAAACCTGACCAGCAGAGCGAAGCACCAGCTGTGGCCTCTGCTGAGAGGACTCGGGAGGCTCTCAGGTCCGACTGTGGAAGATTTATTCAACCTCTGTTGGTTCAAGTCAGTGTGCGAAATACACGAGAGGGTCTGAGCCTCAACGCAAAATTTAAGGGGGTCTCATATTTTTTCAAAAAGCCAAAAAATTATACATTTTCGTCATTAAAATGTTTTTAAGATAATCCTGTCTAATATTTGATTTTTTTTTTTTTTCTGATTTTTTTTCTTTTTCGCACACTGGTTCAAGTCTCATCTTATTGTTGTCTTTGTGCTCTTATAAGCCCAGATGTCTGCCTCTCCCAATCACCTTTGCATAAAACATGGGTGTCAAATACAGAGTGGGCCAGAATTTAACACTTGGACAAAGTTGCGAGCCAACATTGATATTTATTGAAAAAATCTTCCTCCAGATAGAACAGTGAACCTGCCTCCCTTGAGAGCGGCGCGCACGTGTCGCCGTGGTACCGGACAAAGCAACATTGCGGCGGTCGTGGAGCAAATCCACTTAGGCGTTAGGCGTCAGCGCCGGTCGGGCCTCTATTTCTAAATGGCTTCTGTTTGGCGGGAAAACACTTAGTCTGCAGAAAAAGCCACATGAAAAATCTCTGTGCCACGATGAAAAATGCGACGGACGGCAAAGACATCTGCTGCGGATTGATGACAAAAGTACATTGCAGGCAGATGTTTGCAGTGACACGTCAGCCTAATGTGGTCAGACGAAATGTTTGCCCGTTAGCCGTCTTTTTGTTTTCCTTTCCTTCCTCACTTCACATGCCGCCTCCGAAAAGCCATATGGAAAAGAAATTTGGAAGAGGACGTTCATGTTTTTGTTTTTTTTGTTTTTTTAGTTTTTGTTGTTGTTGTTGTTTTGTCTCCCAGATGTCTGAAGTGGCTGATTGTTTCTCGTTAGGATTTGTCATGGCTCGCACTTTCCCCGTGCTCTTCGCTTCCCAGTTTGGGGGGGTTTCAGTGTCTGATCTCTGGTCTGTCTCGCGTTCAGATGCGTTCTCATCTCCATCACTCAGAAGTCTGTTCTGCGCTGGTAACAGAAGGTCACGCTGATGGATCCTCCACCTCAGACAGCCCGTCTCTCACTCACACCACAATTCTGTGTTGAAGGAAATGGGGCAATTAAGGACAGCTTGCTCCGTCTCTGCATGGGGTTAATATGCGGCTGTGTAATTAAAAATAAATTACACTTTTTTTCCCCCTCTCCTGTATAAATATTCAGATCTCTTTGCGCTGTGTGCCGCTGCCTAGTTTTGATATGTAAGCTTTTTTCTCCCCCCTCCTCCCATCATCTGCACAACATCTGCCGCCAAATTTCCTGAAGCATCGCCGGAATAAATTGAGTTTACTCCTTTACGCCTGTGAGAGATTTATTTTGTGCGTCGCTGGTTTGTCTGAATTTGCAAAGTGCCAATTGGAGAGACACGGTTGACTTGAGGCTATGGCTGTTCTGGAGTTTAAGATTTGAATTAAAGCTCCAGCAAACATCATGCTGGAGTGACATCCAGCAGTTACATCCACTCTTATAACTGTATACATTTTAAAAAGAAAATTTGAGTTAGATTTTGGTCCATTAACCAAAACCACTACTGGATGCTGCTTAATGGACATTGGTTACGGTTGCAATTCTCATATTATGAAGTTTAATTATTTGTCAATCAATCAATCAATTCAAATAAAGCATAGTTTTCCTCTCGGCGAGTTATCAAGTGTAAATTTTATATGCTGAATTTTCTGGTGCTGGAGAAAACGACTGTACGGGACAGACGGGCCGGGTGGAGACGAGGTCGGGGGGTCCAGGGAGGTGAAGGGTGTGTGTGTTTTTGGAGGGTGGGGGTTCTGACTTCTACTGAAACCACCATTTGTTCCTGCAGCTGACCTTCTTTAAAGAAAAGACACTGGCAAGATGGTCATTTTAGTAAAGCCCGACTGAGCAGCATAATAATTAGACTGCAGCCAAGTGGCTCGGCTCAGGCAGGCAGAGCGAGGCGTGATGTCATCATTCATGACTTTGAGATATAAACAGATGATCGTGCATTGATCATCATATTGCAAATGTCTGAACGTCTCTGAACATTTCTGAATTTGCCGTCTTTCTCTTTTTTGTTTTCTCCATCCTCTCAGGAGAATTCATCATGGAACTGGAAGCTGAGGTATTTGCCCCTGAAGAGTGCCACAAAATCCTGTGGATCCAAGTGGAAAATCCCTTAGTATTTGCAGAAGAGAATCCCCTGAATTCTCTCTACACTTTTTCCCCTCAAAGGGTGTTACTCTGTTTTTCTCTCTTGTTATTGCGCACATACTGATCTGTAGCAAATAGTTGCAATTTAAAACAACAACAACAACAGCATACGTTTACATTTCCAACCCCGGTTTTATAAATAAATCTATAAAATGAACATAGAAGCCCTTAGTATGTAGGTTAAAAAAAAATTAAGTTCTTAAAAATAGACACATACAAAAATGGAATTTCTGATTTGGGAAAAATATAATTAAAATTAGATATTTACTTATTCAAATAGCCCTGGTCGTTGCTTTTCTTATTGTTGTTGTTTGTCCAGCGTTTAGTCCAGACATGTCACATTTTGGTAACGTCATGTGCCCATCTCACCTCCCTCATCTCTACATCATCCAATATACAGACAAAAGTGAACCAGAAATAAAACATATAACTATACAGAAAAAAGAAAAAACTGATAAAAGCACAGCATTTAATTTGTAAAATTAGAGCTATAGAGAGAACTACCACCAATAGTACTTAGGACCATCAGATAATGAGGAATTTTGCCAACTGCAGCTCGACGAGTGAGGTTGTGAGCCATAGTTTCTTCACAGAAGTTCCTCAAGAACATCAGCTCATTGTTCGCTCAAGCACTGCCTCCGAGTGAGGGCGCTTGATTCCCGGCTGCTGGTATTTTCTCCACTCCAAGGCCTTTTCCAAGTTCCCCCGTCTTTACAGAACAATCCGGCGAGCTGCTCGACCCGCTTTGTCTTCACTTCAGAGAAACTTTTGCAGCAATAGGCTCCACAAATGACTGAGCGTGGCAATTAGACAGCATGCTGCTTGTTTAACAAGACGCTTCGTCTCCGACACCCGTGAGTTATTGTGGCGATTAGCCGCCCGACTTCGCGTATTTGTTTGGGCTTTGCTTTGAGGCTTTGCCGGCGTCGGTGCCGTTCGCTGATTCCGCCGCCACTGCGACCCCGCCAACAGAGGACACATGGCGCGTCAGCGCTGATGGGGCTGCTGCAGCTGGATCACACATTCAACCCTGATGGAGCCATGTTGGATCTCAGTGGTGGTCCACTCTCCCATCGCTGCCACAATCCATCAGGCAGCGGCTATTCTGTCACAGTCTGACAATCCTTTTTTTTTTTTTTTTTTGGAGGAGGGGGTATTTTTTTTTTAGGAGATTTTTCAAATAATTGTGGAGGTGATGCACTTTGATTTATTAGAATATTTTGAGGTCTTGTTTCATAAACTACTTGCAAGATATGTTTTTTTTTTGAAAATGTGAAAAATTATACTGTAGGGAAATTTTAAAAATTGGATGTAATTACGACATAATTTCCTTTTTTAAAAACTTCTTTTTAACTAAATGGCCTTCAAAAAGTCAAGACGAAACATGGCAACATTATGTCAACTATAATGGTGAAAGCGACAGCAGAATGAGATTAATAGTGAAGTGTTTCTCTAATATACTCTAGATGCAATTTTTGTCGACAGCAGTCGTAATGAAGAAATATTTGCTTTTGCTCTTTGTGCATGATGCCTCAGATTATCTTTTTTTTTTTTTTTAACACAACCACCCGCAGCCATTAGCAACAGTTAACACAAGATCTGGACAACATCTGAGCTCTTTTCTGCCTCCACTGTGCACCTGTTCTCCTCAATTTGGCCAACAGTGTGTGCCTGGGTGGCGATAAAGATAAATTGCTCGAAGTGTGTGTGTGTGTGTGTGTGTGTGTGTGTGTGTGTGTGTGTGTCTCTCTCTCTCTCTCACTCCTCCTCCCCCCTTGAACGGCCGCCCTCCTCGTCATCTCCCGTTCCTTTCCTCGCTGCCTGTGGTCAGAGTGCCAAGTTGTAAAGATGGAAAAACCCAAGACCGACACATCTGTCATCCGATGCCCACAGCGCTCCGCTTAAAGTATGCCGAGCGTCAGTACCGAGCACAGCGAGGTACAATGATTGATCTTATCTGATCTGTGAATGGCAGCCTTAAATGTTCCATGTTATACCCATTTTGAAATCTTCATTTTTAATCCTGGACTCCAGTGGAGCAGCGCCGCACAATAAATTGTTTTTTTTTTTTTTTAAATCTAATGAAATCAGGTTGTTTAGCCCTCTGTTAACAGCCTCTCTTAAACTTGCTGATAAATCTGTTGTTTTGTTGGGAACTTCCACATGATTGGAAGGAGACAAAAATACTACACAGTCATGGGACAGCAGATGTTTTTATTAGAATATATAGTGTGGTAGCACACACTTTCTGAAAAGTTGAGCAAACTGCAGAAGGAAGGAGACGAAAACATGAGTGAAGCGAATCTAGTCACACGCTTTCGCTCGTTAATCTTTACTCTGACTCACCCTCCACATATCCTGGTCATCTCAGCTGACCCCGCTTTGCCTTAATTGCCCTTGCGCCACTGAAGCCTACCCCCCTCTCTCTCTCTCTTTCTCTCTCTTTCTCGCTCGCTCTCTGCAGCCTCTCTCTACTTTCCAAACATCAGCCGCGGATGGCTTAGCACCAGATAGCATGTCCGCCAGGTTGCGCAACCCCCCCCACTTGCATCATGTCCCAAACGTCCGAGGCCACAGGATTGGATGTCCCTCACACGACCGTTTTCAACATTCTCCCAGGCGCCGCAGGTCAGAGGTTAACTGAGACGCGACCGCATTTAGGCTAAACCATTAGCGCATGAGAAGCGGAGGCTGAAACAGTGACTCAAGCATGCCTGTGCCTAAGGGTTAGGGTTCGGGTTAGTGGTCGTTGGGCTTGTGCGCCCTGGCTGGCTCCAGCATTCGGTTACACCTCTGTCAGTACCCAAATAAACGCAGCTTTCTTTCCTCTGCCCCCTTCCATGCTATAGATATGACATAATCTGTAGCTGCGTTTCCAGTATAGTCTTTCACAAAATAAAAGTAATATTTCTAAAATTACAATTGCGATTTGCAGATGTTTCCATTGAATGGTTTTGAAGCGCAGAAGCCATAATTCTCGTAAAATCTCGTCCCGCAAAAGTTTTAGGTTTTTGCTCAATTCTAGGGGTAATGGAAACACAGCTGTCATCTAAAGATGCATAAGAGGGAGGTGATTCAATCAAAAGTAGGTCAGTCAATTAATAAAGAGCCGTTGATATCTGAGTGGCGAGGATCCGCAGCGTATGTCTAAAACTGAACCTTGTTTCAACCCGGAGGGCCTCGGGAGTCCCTCCAGTCGGTCCCAGCTGTGTCTATTTACAATAAGTAGTGTCTGACAAAGCCTGTGCTACAACCAGCCCCTTTTACAGCATGGCATTTTCTTTGATCACTCAAGTCATATGAAAGCTAGTTACGTCCGACGTTTAAATGCTCAAAACATAAAGATGATGTGCATTTTACATCTCGCAGTGTTTGCACTCCTTGTATCTAGAGCTCAGTTAAATAAACCGAACCACAGATTTGATACACTCCTCCTGAATATGACAATTGTTGGTTTTGAAAATACAGCTTAAGGGGTAATGTTTCAGTCAGCTGCTTTAAATGCCATTAATAGGCTGTAAAAATTGCAAGCCTTCTCTTTGTCTGTTCTCATTCCGGGTCTGCAGGGACTCAAGTATTCTGTTCCAGCCACCTGGCCCATTGTGCTTTGTCTCGGAGTGTGTGCAAGTGGCGTGTGAGGTAAGCCACTCTGACCATCGCTGCATCTGTGCGTCTAATTAGGCTGAAATAATTTCAGGCTTTTTTTTTTCCACTTTTAATTTTTTTTTTTAGATCACTTAAAAAGCCCATGACTTGTCCCCACCGTCTTCTTCCTGTCACTCTCAGCCCATTTCCTGTTGCCTTCTTTCCAGTTAGAGATTCTCCACCCACATCTGAAGGTAGGTGACCTGGCCTTCTCTCATCCCCGCTGACAGCCTGTCCGTCCTTGTACCCCCCCTCCACTCCCCCACCCAACTGCCTCTTCATTTCTCCACTGGCGGGATATGAATAGAGTTCGCATCCGCCGAGGGCCGTGGCAGCCGCCAGGGGTGTATCGATCCGCTTGCCGTCCCTTTCAGTCCTCAGCCCTGACTGCCGCTGAAGGACATTCTGTACATTAGCCGTCGCACGACAGGACAGGAATAAGCATCGCAAGTGAGCGTGCGACAGCTGTGACACGCAGGCACGGACTCCTTGGGGGGGTTTTTTTTATACAGAGGACAAATCCACACAGCGTTGGAGTTTTTTTGTTTTAAACAATGTGCAAAAGTCAGTAATGTTAAATCTTGCAGAGTCTGAGTTTGGAGCAGACGTGCGTCAAAGAGGGTCTTGAGGCATCTGTAGAAAACCTCCAGCTGATGAAGCCAGTCGGGCCAGCGCAGCACTCTCAGTCTCCCTCACCCTCCCTGGGGTTATGCGGCAGGCTTCCAGCCTGCTTGGGTTCTCCTTAAAATGCCGGGGTTGCAGGATCGGAGGATGTGCTGACTGTGGCGCGCCGCTGCTGGCCACGTGTGAGCTGCAGCTGCCAGGTGACTTGAACTGACAGGCAGGCAGGCAGGCAGCGAGGGAGGGGGGAAGGGAGGGTGCGGGCGAGCGGAGGAGGACACGCTGATATCGAAAACGCACCACGACCTCAAGTCGTGACACTGCCGAGGGTTTTGGGAAGAATGTTAAACTGACGGGAAGAGCTGCGCAACTTTCTGAGGCAGCAGAATTTCCAGATTTGGATAGTGATGGATTGTGTGTGTGTGTGTGCGTGTGTGTGTGTGTGTGCGTGTTGGATACAGCTGGCAAGCAAAAAAGGAAGAAGAGGAAACGTTCACTCTCTGTCACGACATCCATTTTTTATTTGCTTTGATCATTGTGGTTAAAATTAATCATCTGAAAGTTTTGTATAGGGGGCCATGAAATAAATGTAATATACGTCACGGTGCAAAGCATATTGCTGTGTCTCAACAATATTGTTTTTTTGACTTTTAATATTGGGATGATATTGTGTCTTGGCCTCTCTGGGACTTTCCAGTGCTCGGATTTGTGTATGTGTGTCTAAGCAGAGGAACAGAATTCACTTTTTGAGCAAATAAGTATGCGTCTGTTTTTGGCCTCCGCAGAATTTAGAGGCTCTACATCAGGCGTGGACAAACTATGGCCCGGGGTCCATACAGCGGCCCATTAAGCTTTTTCATCCGGCCAGCTTTTTCATCAACCCTAACCCTTGAAGAAATTAATAAAATAGCGGCATTTCATCCATTTTTTTCAATAAAGAGCTAAATCTACAATAGAAAGATTTGCTATGAATCGTGTGTGAGGTCACAGTCGTCCTGTCAGCCATTTTCAAGACGCTTGTTTTTGTATTCTGGTCTATGGGAAAAATGGTTTTTAGGCCCATGGGATTTCTTTGCTGCAGTGCCTCAAGTGGCCACTGGGAAAAATCGGCACGCTGCCATATTGCCAGTCTGGTATCCAGTGGTTACAATACATCCATGGTGGTGTTCCGTGGAACTGGGCGGGGCTGCTGAGGGGAGGGGGGGGGGGGGGGGCGCCGCTCGCTCTCGCGTGTTGAGCGTTAGTTTTGCCCCCCGTCGCCTGTTGTTGTCAAAATGTTTTCGGGGAGAAGGGCGTCCGTGTTGACACAGTTGCCGCATCGTTGTTTTTAGCCACCGCTTTGGAATTCCCTCCCCCCCCGAGGGGCGGAGGTTGGGGGGCAAGCTGAGGGGTAGTCGGCCGCCGGCTGGCAGCGCCTCAGGAAACGTGAGCTTCTGCCGCTGGGAAATAGGAAGAAGTCTATTGGCTACAGCTGTTGTGTGGCACCAGGGGAGGCCAGCGGGGCCCCCTCTGTTGCCCCTGGATGTGCGGCCTGACCCGGACAGAGCTGTCACCGTGAAGCCACACGCCAAGCCGTCCCTGCTGCAGCTGCTTCGTTTACATCTGGATGTGGAAAATAAATAAAAGCAACTAAACGTGAGGTTCCTTCATTTGAATAAACGTCTCCCGCACCTGGCCTCCGTCTCAACTCTGCCCGCCCGCTTTGCTTATCCAAAGAAGTCCGCGGCGCTCTCTGTGAGCTGGGGGACGGCGTACGGAGAAGCAGAAGGGGAGAGAGGGAGACATCAGGGGGCGTCGCCGCGGCAACGGGGTCGCTGGCGAGCAGCGTCCCTTGTGCCGAGTGGCGGCCAGGCAGCGTTACAGGTTGTTCCTGCAGTAAACAATGACCTTGTTGTTTGTGCTGCGCAGGAATGCTCCAGCGTCTGGGAATATTCCACCCAGAGTGAAGGGTGTTGTGTGTGTATGGCGAGGGGGTGGAGGGTGGAGGGGATCAGGGGCGACCTGATCCGGCAAAAAAAAATGGCCCGGCCAGTTTGTCTCCGGAGTAAAGAGCGGGACAAATTCACTTTGTCACTTTTTTATCAAGCAGTTTCAGGGAGGAAACGGTTGTTTTGCTCCGAAGGGGACATCTACAAAGAAATGTGGCGACGACTGTAATCCGTGCTGCCGCTGCTGCTGCCACAGCTGATCGGAACTTTCAAAGGCGTGCTAGATAAAATGGCTGTCAGTGGCGAACTTTGTGAGAATTAGGAGAAAGGAAAAAAAGTCCAGAGAGCAACGGTGAGAGTTTGGAGCTTTCATCTCCCCTCTTCTCCTCCTCCTCCTCCTCCTCCTCCTCCTCCTCCTCCTCCGTCTCCTCCTCCCGCTGACCCAGCTCCTCTGGGGCCACTGGGACGGTATTCGTTGGGAGGCCGAGGCCCCGAGCAGGCAGCCAAAGCGGCCCTGGTTACGTATATGAGCGATGAGCCCGGGTGCTCCCGCGCTCCTGGCAGCTTCACAGCTGTGGCGCTCTTCTACATATATGGGGCAGCTGCGGGCCCAGCTGTCGCACGGTGTGAGTCACACGACAGCAGCGCTGGAAATAGAGACGGCCCAGTAATCCAAGCCCCGCGCCGGCTTCACGTTACTCCCCTCCTCCCACCACCTCCACCACCACCGCTGCCGCCGGCACCAGCACCAGGGACGAGCACCCTCACATGCGCACACACACGCACACACACAGCTGCATGCACATGCACACACCTCAAAACACGCAGCGGTTTCGTTCCTTTTATGGACGCGCGGATCTCATCTGGTTCACCCCGTCTGCGCCCTCCTTTGATTTCACTTTGAATCCGGTCGATCCGCGAGATCGACGTCTGATTTTTTTGTGTTTGTCGCATTTTGTATCTCGCCGCTCTTTCAGGCTCGAGAGAACGCGGCTGTTCCCATTGTGCGGGTTTTCACCTTCAGCATCCCGCCTCAGCTAGGTGGAATCCAGCACACGTCCCCAGGCACGCTGGGAAAACTCTGCTCAGCAGCAGCAGCAGCAGCGGCAGCAGCAGCAGTGGAGTCACATTAGTGGTGCAACAGGTTGCGCTGCTTTCCGAGCACACGGCTGCAGGAGTTTGCCTCATTAAGGAGTGTCATCCGGTGGAAATAAAAAAATCAGACCAAACCCCTCCTCCACCGCCCCCACTCCACTCCACCCCACTTCTTCATCTAATCAAGTTCGGTCTTCACACGTTTGCTTACTTATGCACGCCAGCCACACCTCAGCTGTGTGTCTGTGCATGTGTGTGTGTGTGTGTGTTCAGAAGGCCCCGCGGCGATTAAATATTCAGGGCTCCAGGGGGAAACTGGATCCTCTCTCCGAATGCGAGAAGTGAGTCAGTGTCGGCTGAAGAGTGTGTGTGTGTGTGTGTGTGTGTGTGTGTTGGGGAGGTTATAGCAGGTGATTTCACTGGGCTCGCCGCTGATGGTTTGTGTATCCAGCAGTCTAAAGAGCTTCTGTCTTCTTCACGGTTCCCCTGAGAGCCCAGGAACACCTGTTTGCCCCAAAGCACTTCAACTGCAGCGACCTGTTTACGTTTTCTCTGAAAACAAACATTGTTTTAATTTTTTTAATGTGGTTTTCTACTTCTCCTCCTCCTTCGTGAACACATCCACATTCGCTCTGGGCTAAAAAACGAAGCAGGGGGAGAGAATTTGTCTTCTCCAGATGTGAATCTGAAATTGGGAATCACCAAGTTGTTCTTCATCCAAGACAAATTGTGTTACAGATATGATCCACTGAACGTTTTATCCAGTGAAAATATTGGAAAAGTGAGAAAAAAAATATGTAATTGGGAGTTTTCCATTAGCACGTTAATGAGCTGTTGTTTTTTCTGTGCCTGCTCTTCCAGCTTAAGTGGAGGCCCTGATGATGCCAACGAGGTCACGCAGCAAAAGGAATTAATTGATTGAGGAAGTTGTTTATAACAAGGTTGGTGTCATATTTGGATTTTGTTAAGTTATTATTTTTTAATTGTCATCGCTACAAAGTTCACCACTGGTCCTTGACATCATTGCAAGACTCACTGCCTTGTCAGCAGTGAGTCAGAGTCGATTTGAAGAGCCTGAAATTAAACATTTTGTCGAAGAATCAAAACAGACATTCGGTTCGTGTCTTATTTAGCGTTCGTGAGTTGACCGCGTCACGCTGGCTTTCACACCTTCACACGGTGCAAAGGTCACATGACTTCACAGGTGGTCGAAGTCACATGCTGCAGGTTATGGCAAGTTGAAATAGATCTGCTTAAAGTTCCGCCTCCTATGTCTTATTTTGTGTCGTAGCTGCAGTGGTGCATTAATCTACGTTTCCCAGGAGACGCCTGGTCCTTTAAGGAAACTCTAGTTTTAAAGTCACTAATTGGTTTTATTTCACCTTATAATTCATAACATCATAATTTAGGACATTAAATGCAGCTTACTGTATAAAGTGCAGTGCACCTACTGCTATAGTAATAAAATGCATAACTCCATCATCCATCGACGCGATAGTGAGACTCGAACTCTGTGTCTCATAAAAAAAGCTTGTTTTACTGATGTTCTTCACTAGGGAGCGCAAATGGAGTGAACATTTCACAACTGATAAGCAAAGTGAAAATGCTATCCACTTGCCATGATGGCATGTGACATCAGCATAAAAGACTGTAATCCTAACAGCTACAGGAGAGGAAATGATATCCTAACACACTGTGTAGATTGTCATCAGCTGAACGACTGGCGCAGCCGCTCGTCTCACTGTTGAAACTGTTTAAAGTTAAAGCTTCCCAGTGGCTTCCCAGTGGCTTCCCAGCCCATCAGATAACACAGTCCTCTGGGACTTCATCACAAAAGCAGAAATCACACGTTAAATTCACTCGTAATAGAATAGAATAAAGTCATAGAAGCAGCCATTCAGCTTCACTGAAAAAGTTTTCAAGAGTTGTTTTTTTTTTTTTTTTTGAAAACCAGAAAAGACTTGTCACTTTTTATGCCCTTGTGTATTTTATTGTAGATCGCTATAATGCCATATTTGTACCATCCGACATGCCAGCTTGGAGTAAATTGACAGTTCTTCAACTCCACCAGTGACACGACCGCCAAGAACTATTTCAGTCTGTCTTTCAACCTCAGCACAGAGAATGTCATGGTTTTGAGGGTTTTTTTCATGGTATTCTTTACTTACTTACTTTGTTTTTGATATATATATATATTTTTTTTTTTGCAAACATTTTTTTTGACCTGTTTGAGAATATAATTGTTGCTCTTATGTAATTTCTTGAAAAAAGTATTTTTTTTTAAATATTTTTTTATTCCAACATTTTTGTAACTGTCCTTGTATATCTTTGAAGCAAAAGCAAGGAGCTTTAATAGGCAAACACTATAAAATCTGTAAATTGTTCTTCCATGTTCATTTTTGATTGCAGAAATAAAGTTGTTTTTTTTTAAAAATGTTGTCACTTCTCTTTCTATCCCGACATTCCTAAATATTTGACATAAGTGTAAAATATGATCATGCTATATGGCAAGTGCATACAGTTTCTAGCAGCAATGTTGGGTAAATATGATCAGTCGAGTAAAAAATAACTTTTCTTTTTATTTTAATGTTTTGTATCCTTCCATTTTTTTTTAAAATAACCACATGATATTCCTACATGATTGCATCCCATCCTTTATCCTGCAATGTAGCAGATAATCATTTTGACATCATTATATCAAATCACCTCTTGCACTTCAATAAATAAATCAGTACACTCACAAGCGAACACTTTGTTCCTTGGCATTCAACAATAAGCATTAATCACCCTGCAGCTAATACAAAGTCATACGTGAGACAGATCTACCAGCGCCACAGCAGCGCCGCAGCAGCTCCGGCTGCGTCTTGGCTGTGTTCTTTGCATCTGCCTGTGCACAACTGCTCCGGTCCAGGTCTGGGGGCCCCTGCATCTGGCCTGAGAGGAGAGAGATGATCCCCCACCCCAGGCCCAGGGCAGATGGCGCAGCCTCTGTGGCAGATGTTGTCAGCTGGGGCCTTTGAGCCAGCTGCAATGTACAGCGCAGCAGCACAGCGCCAGATCGAGTGTTGGCCCAGTGTGGTGCTCACCTGACAACCATCCTTCACCTCTACTCCAGCTGCACCGGCCACAGTGGCGCTGAGCTGGGGCTGAAGCCCTGCCACGGTGCCTCCCCTGGGTGACGCCGAGTAGTGATGTGCGGCGAGTGTGTCATTTGTGCAGCCTGCAAGCCAGAGCTCCTCTCTCATCTGCACTCCCCATAGAGAAGCTCCCTGTTCTACAATCTGCTAAAAAACACAAGAGTGCAATACAGGAAGGACTATTCCACAAAACAATTTAAGATAAAACATCATTTTAAGTTGTTTTTTTTAATTGCTAAATAAATGAATCTGTGTGATGTTAAGCATGTCCACATGTCAAGTTGTCCTAACAAGGAAATTTGCTGGAATTTTCTCTATTGTGAGGCATTGTTCCCTTGAGTGAGGGGCGGAGAATTGTTGGTTGACAGTGGTCAAAGCCCCTGAAAACAAGTTCAGCCTGTTCATCACCAGTTCATGTGCAAACAGTGAAAGCAGAAGCGCCGGAAGAGTTGAACCCACCCCCAAGTTTGTTGACAGAAAGACTTTAAATGGTTCAAAATGCCACGGCTGAATTCTAGCCTTCCTGCACTCTTTATGTTTAATTTTTCTCTTTTCAGTCCGCCTTCACTTGATCCATGCTGCCCTTCCAGTCCACTCACCCCATTAATGTGGCAGGTTGGCGTTTATCTTAACAAATGGCAGGAAAACTCCATAAATTCATATTGTAACCTCATTATACTCTAAACACGCTTGGGTAAATGAAGGTACACGAAGTAAATTGTTTTTGTTTTTTCACTTGTGTTTTTATTGTTATCACCTAATATATTATCTTATAAAGCAACACACAAGCAAACACTGGGAGTTTGGGGGATTTTTGTCGAGCGCAGAATCGAAGTACAGAAAACCTTAACGAGTGCACCACCTAGCGGATTTTACGTGCATGTACATTTCCTCCCAGGTGCAGCCTGGTAGGGATAAACGGCAGCGCTCAGTTACACGTCATCAGATATTTTGGTTTTATTATGATAGGGATATAAGTAGTGAGTAGAAAGTGGTAGAAAAGATGACGACATGTCAAACAACATGCTATCCTTTTACAAACAGTTTTCGACAACAATATGTAATCATTGTGAAAATTCTATTGGTACTTTCACTGTCTAGTTCAGCTCGTCGTGATAAATAAGTCGTTGAAAACTTCAACTCAACAGTCAGTCTTTTTTTCTCCTCCCTTTGCTCTCGTCCGCAACAACATCCCGTCGGAATGACGCAAAGATCGTCTTTGCGACAGCACAGTCCTCACGCTTGCATCAACGTTCGCCATGCTTTGTCAACATTAACGCACGTGGTCTTTACACTTACTGTGACAGCATTATTATTATTATTATTATTATTATTATTATTATTATTATTATTATTATTATTATTATTATTATTATTATTTATTATTATTATTATTGTTGTTGTTGTTGTTGTTAAGTCACCACTATTTTTTTTTTTGACACAACCTTTTAATGAAACAATTTTATATTGTACAAACTACTATGATATGATGACCATATTATTTTTTTTTGTCATTAAGTGCTTTAAGAGAATGTAGCTGCAGTTATGATATACAGCATTTATTTATCATTTGGACATTCCTATTTTTTGGCGCATGAACATCTTACTATGCTTGCATACCAATAAAATGTCAGCGTATTTAGAGTTTTGATAAATATCACACTACAGTCAGTCGATGCAATTTCATGATTTAAATCCATATTTAGACAAATACAGTGTTTTGGTAATACTTTTTATTTATTTATTTATTTTTCTAATCGCCCGGACCCGTAAAGCCATCAGAGTGAGACCTCTTGCCACAGCTCGGAGCTCCGACTCGTTTGATGAGACTTGCCGCTCTACGTCACCGTGGGATCAGAGCGGGGAGGGGCCGGAGGAGAGTTTCGGCCGCTCGTCATGTCAATCCGCGAGGAAGGAAAAGGAGAGGGTGTGATCGAGTCTTACCTGTCCGGTGTCACCTGGTGCTTCCGCTCTCCCTCAACAACTCGCATTTGTTTTTTCTTCTGATTCAGAACGGTATCCCTCTACGCTGGCTTCGCTGCGGTACAGAACTGAAAAGAAGATAAAGGTACGTCGCCGCGGTGGACCTGGAGCAAATCTGTGGAAATAGCCCGTGTCGGTGTTGACGTATTTGTTTTTTCAAGCTAAACAATGTCTGACGCCCACAGGTTCCAACAACACCGGTTGTGATTTAAGACGAGGGGTTGACGAGACTCGCACGTGTGGCAGCGGGCGCAAAGTTTAAGGAGAATGTCTCTGCGAGGTGTTTAATAATGACGTGAGTTGGTCAAGGTTACAGGAAGTAAAAACCTGGCCGGTGTGAAGTTTTCAGCTTGTTCGGTTTGCGACAGGTACAGCAGCCGTGTGAGTAAGCACACGCTGGTTCAGAAGCGGAAAGGCGCTTCTCGTAATGCTTCGATATTGTCGTCTAAATTGCATTTACAATTTAAATTCCCTCTGCTGACAAGTTGACGGCTGTCTGACTCACCAACGCATTAAACTTGCCCACAGTGGCCATTAACTCGCTTTACTTTGACAGCAAAACATGTTAATGTAGGACAAACAAGAACCCTTGTCTGTACAAAAGAAAGACACAAACCAACAATACAGCCAGACTGGTTGTGATAATGACACTGCCTCACTAATCTCCTCGCTGCTTTGACAATGGACACTTTGCTCCTGAATACAATTTCATTTTTTTCTGGCGCTGCCGCCTTACAGCAAAAAGGTTGTCGGTTCGATTCCGAGCCTGGGATTTTTCTGTTGTGGAGTTTGCATGTTCTACCTGTGGTCTGTGCGCTCCAGGTTCTGCGGGTTCCTCACACAGTCCAAAAAAACATGCATGTGAGTCGAATTGGAAACTCTAAAATTGACCATAGGTCGTGGGTTCGATTCCGGGCCCAGGACCTTTCTGTTGTGGAGTTTGCATGTTCTCCCTGTGTCTGTGTGGGTTCTCTCTGGGTTCTCCAGGTTCCTCCCACAGTCCAAAAACATGCATGTGAGGTGAATCGGGAAGTCTAAAATTGACCGTAGGTGTGTGTGAAAGTGTGAATGTGTGTTTGTGGTTGTTTTAAAACTGGTGACTTATCCACGGTGTCACCCTGCCTTCGCCCTATAACAGCTGGGAGAGGCTCCAGCAGACCCCGCATGGCCCTGAGTTCAAGAAGAAACGGATATTGAAAACGCATGGATGGATGTTTTGTCAACTTTGGTGATTTTTATCCAGTGTCTTTTTGTGTGTCTCCTCACAGGATGTAAAGAAGTTTCTGACTCGGGGCCCCAGCATGAGTGTGACATCATGGTTCCTGGTCAGCAGCTCCGGCACGCGCCACCGGCTGCCCCGCGAGATGATCTTTGTGGGCCGGGATGAGTGTGAGCTCATGCTGCAGGTGTGTGTGACTTGTGTGTGTGTTTTACACCTGGATGGAGAGAGTGGGCGTGTGTGTCGGTGTGTGTTTGCCAATGTGTCATATGAGCTCTTAACTGTTCCATGCGCAACGTTTATTACCCCTCACGCAGAGTCGCATGTGAACGCTGGTGGGAGGCCCTTTGCTTGCTTTGTGCAGTGTGTGTGTGTGTGTAACCTGGTGACATTTTATCCCCACAAAGTTGCCCCCAACAGCCCCTTTCAAACAAAGGCTTAAAGCTCGGCTAAAACATTCCATCGCCTTGTTTTCCCGTGCTGCGTCGGGCATAAACACAATTCCTTTGTGGGTTTTTCTGGCCGTACTCGTCCTCCTCCACTTTTTCCTTCACCCTGCTTTTAGACGGGGGAGAGAGAGAGGAATGCGGCCTCCGAAGCAGTTTAGTCATGCTCTCATCAGTCTGCGCGTTATGCTCAGCAAAGTCATGGCAACCTCTGCGGCCGGTGAGGTTGAAAAGTTTTCGTGTGTCCCTTGAAGGCGTCTCCAAACCGCTGCTGCTCCTCCCAGCTGGAAAATGATGCAGACTTTCTCCCAGCTCGGGAGCTCTGGACTGCTTCCCAAACTGGCACACGGCCTCATACTCAAAACTGTTTTTGAGCTTTTCCTCATCTTCTGCTTTGTAGCTCGCAGTCAAGAGCTGCAGTCACACATTATGGGAGAATCCTGTTTGGCTTGAAGTGCAGGGACTGAGCTAGCGTAGCCACGGGGGTGCGTTTCAGTGTTGACACTTTCCATGACTACTGCCGTCTGATCAACGTCTGTCCCTCTTCCAGCAGTCATGGTGACGGCATTTAGTCCAGTTCATTCGTATGGCCCATCGTCACTCTGATTGATTCTTTAGGAATGCCGTAATGTGATTTGCCGCGGCCTCTCGGGTTTTCTCGGATGAGGGTTTTAAGTTCTGTGAATTTGCCAAGTCGCATCAACGCGCAGCCTCTGAGTTCTGCTGATCCCAGTTAGCAGGTGATGTGGAAGGAAGCGTTGAAGTGAACCGTACGAGGACTGCTAATTGTGCAGAATGAGTTTGGCCTTCAGTTGCAGTCTCTTTGGTTTTGTTTTTTTTTCCCCCTGACAAGGAGGCCCAGAGCGACTAATGAGGGTGGAAGAGGGAGTGACCACTCTGAGTCACCAGCTGCATTTCCATGACAGTTTTTTTGCAAAATAAAAGCGATATTTCTAAAATTTCGACAAAGCATCATTGCGATTTGCAAGTGTTTCCATTGAATGGTGTGAAGCGCATAAGGGGTCGTTCTCGTAAAATCTCATCCGGCGAGACCCCACTTTGAGGAGGACGGTGGTACAAAGTTTCACAAACCAGCACGAACCAATGAAGCAATCCATCCACCTCCTCTCGTGTGTGGGAACTTATTGAGACACATTATTGCTATAAAACACCATTTACGTTTGCATAACACAGGACTTGTTGTGACCCGAGAAGGAGTAACACAACCCAAATGAGCATTACTCCTGCATCCGTGCGCGAGTGTGTTGTTTGGTGTCAAAACATTCCCTGGTCTTATGGCTGTATATCGTAACGGCCTTTGCCCTGTTGTTGCAGTCGCGCAGTGTGGACAAGCAGCACGCCGTCATCAACTACAAAGACACCACAGACGAGCACATGGTGAAAGACCTCGGCAGCCTCAATGGGGTGAGTGAGTCCGTCTCTGGTGTCGCACTACCCGCCTCGGCCCGTGGAGATACAAAGCTACCTGGAGACAAAGCTCCCACCCCCCCCAGGGTTGGCACCACAGATGAGGGGGCCGCTAGTAGAAACGTGGCGAGCAGGACTGGAGAGATTTTCTGCCCTGCTTTCTCAGACCTGTCTTCTCTCTCTCTGTCCTTTCACCGCTCCACTGCACTGTAATCCTAGTGAGATGCAGAAGAAAACCACTCATTGTTCCCAGTGAATGTTTCTTTTGGCCTCTGTAACTGCAGCCAAATTAATCAGAGCAGAACAGTAACCGAAGGCCAAATTTGCTCAGTTTCCCCTCAACCCTCCTTGGTTAATCTGCGCAGGATAAGATCTTCATTCTCTCTCTTTCTGTTATCTTTGTTCACTCTGAGTCTAGACTGTAGGACCTCAGGGGCCCAGTATTGATTTGTTTAAAATGCATTCTGATTGATCAACAAGCTGGAGGAGCATTGTCGGCCTCCTCCGCTTCCACCTGGACGTTAAGGCTTCCTGTAAAGTCGGCGACAAACATTGCATAACAACTTAATCTCATCAGAGTTTTAATGTGCTGATGGATTAACTTCCCATGGGAATAAGGTTGCAAATCACCTTACGGTATCGTAGCGTGCGCAGCGGAGAGTTAGTGAGCCTGTCACCTGAGGGTCACGGACCTCATGAATGAATAAAACATAGCTTGATATTATGTATTATTAATTGTTATGTACGTTTTGTTTTTAAATGGTTCTTTCCACTGCAGACATTCGTGAACGACCTCAGAATCCCAGAGCAGACATACATCACACTCAAGCTCTCTGATGTCATTCGCTTCGGATACGATATCCTTTATTCTACATCATGTGTATGTTACGTTAACGTAAATCAATCATTTTATGCATTTCATGTCCCTCTATCTTCTTTTTTTTTTTTTTGATTTTATTTCTTACTTAATTGCTTTTCTCCCTCGGTATGTTAATCCCTCCTTTCTTCTGTCAGGGGTTTGAGATTATGAGCAGCTGTAGCCAGAAAATCTCCCGCACCCTTTGACCCTCCTGAGCAGGAAACTCATAAATGGTGAAACTTATTGAAGATAACGGCTGGGGGTCCGCTAGTACATTTCAGGATGCCTGTCGCCAGTGTGTGTCATGTGATCTCAGCACGTTTCAAGCAGTATTTTGCTCATCATTGTAGTCTATCTAAAATGTTGCCGTTATCTGCTGTCCCCTAACTGTTAGCAAGACTTTCAACCGTTTTGGAGAAAATATATAAAAAACTTTTTACTCTGTTAGATTCTGCAGGATTGTGAATCGTGAGAAACTAAACTTTGAGTGTTTGTCTTCATGCGTTATCTCTTTAACACCTCTGGCACATGCTCACGTATATATCCTGGAGAAAAGTCAACACAGAGTCCCAGAGGAAGCTCTCAAAGTAAGTGACATAGGCAACACTGTGAACACCCCTTACCTCTTGTTTATAGAAATCCACAAACATTTTAGTTGATAAACTCTTTATATTTCAAATAAAATTATCTGTGGGCTATTACTCATTTTGTGGTGGATATATGGATCTTCTTGTATAATGTATAGTTAAATTTAAAGGTTTCATAGGTCACCTCGTGTTCATCGACCAAATAAGCAAATTGAATATTTAAATCTTGTTTTTTGCCGTAGAAATGGGTCTGCTTCCTGAGCCTGCTATTCTGAGCTCTTGAACAAATCGGATAACCGGTGTTGCAACAGATTTTCCTTACTGCCTGCACATTGCCTGAAGTTGATTTGTTGCTTTTTAATGCCATTTGCTGTAAAGGTTCAGTGCTGGTCAGTCACCCCAGCTGACAATAGACTTTTTAAAGTTATCACCACATGTCTTATATCATTTGCAAGGAAAATCTCAAATTTAACTTTAAAATGCTAACTTCTTAGAATGTACATGACTTTTTGTGTTGTCTCCACAATTAAACATAAAACCCCTCCCCTCCATATGTCTGACTTTGCACAGTATTGCAGTGGCAACGGCAGCCAGAAAGTTTCTGTCATCACGTTTCTTCTGTGTGTCTTTGTGCAGCATGAGAAGTACACCAGCCAGCTGCAGCTCAGCATAAAAGCCCTGGAGGCCAAGGCCAAAGAAAAGCAGCAGCTCCACAGCTTAGACAAGATCAAGGCCTCCGTCACCAATGTGAAAGTGCTGGACCGGGCCGAGCGGAGGGCAAACTCTCTCACAGGTACTCGACTCCGCCCAGCGCATCGAACCGGCAGAACGAAAACCGACACGAGTGCGGCGGATTTTTAACGGCAGCGGATCCCTCGCTCCCGGCTTTCTCAAGAGAATCGTTGGGGAAACGCGTTCTCACGCGCGACAAAAAGAGAGTCTTTCTTCCTAGAGTGCAGCGCGGGGTCGCCCCCACGAGGCGGTCGCGGCTTCTTTTATTAAGCGCTTCCCCGGGTGTGAGATTAGACAGCCATGTGAGCCCAAGCCGAGCAGCTCCGACGGAAGAAAAAGACCTTGACGTCCCGGAGTTGGCAGGGTGGCTGTGCACGAGTGAGAGCTCATGGAGGCGTGAGAAGTTAAAGAAGCTAAGGACGGGCGGTCTTATCTCTGCCCGCCACGCCTGGCTGCAGAGGAGGTGGACGCTGCCAAACACCTCTAGGACCGCTTTGCTGCTTTGGCTTTCCTCCGTGCGAAGGTGGAAACCAGTGCGGGGGGTGTGGAGCACGTGCACGTGCATTGTCCAGTTAACTGACTGAGGAGTTTACATGAAGGAGAAATTCAAATTCTAATCGCATTATCTGGGTGTCTTAATCGGGTTCTCCAACTCCGATTATAGTCGGACTAATGCGTCTACATGCACTTCAGTTGTCCAGTCAAAGGCAATAATATGGTTTTCTCCAATGTCATGCAAACGTAGCGACCGTCCTTGTGGATCTGAGGCTGCACGCACTACCAGATGCTCGGCACACTTGAGGAACTGTTCATCTTCAGAGTGCAAATTCATGAATGAAACTCATTCACGTGCACAACAGTGGCTGCAGACGCTGTTGATTTAGGAATTCTTGTGCTTTCCCGCGCTAAAAATAGGACCTCTCCCTGCTGCGTCGGTCTCGTGCCCACCACAGACCGGCCACACAGACGAGTGATTGAGAAACACTGAGCAGGACTTGCAGCGGAGTCAGGACCTCGCATAAATTACCTCCAGGTGTGACTTGACCTCAGTTTGTTCTCCAACGGTCAGGTTTTCTATCCATTTCTTTCAGTTTTTTTTGTTTTTCATCCCGCACTCCAGCGTACCCACACGGAGTCTGGTTTTCCAAAACACCTCTTTGAAAACGGCACATTTATCGCTCTGTTTACAGCCTTCCACCACTCCGTTTATGGCTTTGAGCTAAAACTGGCGCTTTGTGTGTTTGGAAGGAAACAAACAAAGTGTCCGTGTGGTCTCACAGGGGCTGAACGGAGGGCTCGTCCTCTTGTCACTGACCTGGGAGTGGGTTATCAGCACCCTGCGTGACATCACAAAGGCCTGATCTCCAGAACTGTGTTTCTTGGCTCACTATTTCTGAAAAGTGGAGCAAGCAAAGCAGTCAAGGATGAACTTGGATCATTTCTGGGGAGTTTACAGACCAGCTGGAGACGCTCAGCGCTGTCAGAAAACAGTGGGAAATGAATAGGCCACATTTTTGGAACCTCTCAGTTATTCTCGCCACTGAAACCACATTTGCCGGGTCCAGGCATTAAGCCCCTCCCCCCTCACCCCTGTTCTTGTGACCCTCACCAGCAGGGAGATAAGTGAACTGGTGGTCTGAGTCTTTGTGCAGCCGCAGAAAGATAAGAAGAAAAAACTATGTTTGTGTTGCTCGTTTAGGTAATCAAACGTGTTGTTTTTTTTGTTTTTTTTTGGGTGCCTTGCATAACCAGGCTGGACCCGATCATTTCTTCTGTTTGTGTTTTCTATAATCATACACATTATGCACCATTTTGTCTCCTCCGCAGTCCTGACAGCGCTGCCCTTCGTCCGCCGTGTCTGCTGTTGTTTGTCTTCCCCCTGCATCTGCACAGGATGTGGAGTGTGTGTGTGTGTGTGTGTGTGTGTGTGTGTGTGTGTGTGTGTGTGTGTGTGTGTGTGTGTGTGTGTGTGTGTGTGTGTGTGTGTGTGTGTGTGTGTGTGTGTGTGTGTGTGTGTGTGTGTGTGTGTGTGTGTGTGTGTGTGTGTGAGAGACTCAGCCCTACTTAACTGTGTCAGCCCCCCGGCACTATTTAGTGTTTTCTAAAGCAGCATCGAATTGATTGAACCCTGCTGAAGCAGTATAAACCTCCCCCGTGTACTTTCAAATACCTTTATGCTTCATCTCGTTTGCTGAGGCAATATTTTTTTTATGATGTTTGCTGTTTTCATACCAAACGTATGACCAAATTCTCAGGATTATCGGCCTTACGTTTCTCTAAGTTGGACGGGTATCACATTTTGGAGCGAGGCCACACGCAGCTCTGCGCTCATTCTGTTCGACCCGGGAACGTCGACCCCTGGTTTGTCGAGATAGCAACGGTGGGAGAGAGTGTGTAAGGAGAAAAGGAGTCGGTCACATGCCACCCTGGCTCCTCCTGTCGCTGTGTTGCTCTCTTGTTGTGGGTGTCCAGGGCAACGCGGCTGCAGGTCTGTTGATGCTCAAAGGTTCTGGAGGCCCAGCACGCTGACATCCAGACCGCTTGTTTACGCCGCGTCTCAGTTCCGACAATCTGCATCTAGATTATCTGATTAGTGCCGCATTGGGCCGCATCGCACGTGCACTGGCAGGTCTGTGCTCGACGCCGGTGGTTCTAATGACGTGAGGGAAAGTCAAACAACGGTGGCTTCCAAATATTGTCAAGCAAGATGCCCGACTGAGTGGGTGCAGTTGTTGTTTTAATGTTGTTTTAATCTCTGTAGATTAGGATTATCTTTGTCTCCATAGGCATCAGACGGATTATATTTGGACAGCTGATGTCGCAACAATATTGAATTTTTTTTGTTACCGACATAAATAAATAAATTTGGTTATTCGCTGCAGTCAGTTGTTGCAATTAAAGCTTTTTTGTTTTGCA
The DNA here is from genome assembly GCA_009823395.1 of Thamnaconus septentrionalis. Lineage (NCBI taxonomy): Eukaryota > Metazoa > Chordata > Actinopteri > Tetraodontiformes > Monacanthidae > Thamnaconus > Thamnaconus septentrionalis. Next base: position 13,794,961 of record CM020517.1, on the reverse strand, counting down.
GCCGCCGCTGATGCTCCGATCTCCAGGCCGACTCCTCTGTACGGCCAGCCGTCCTGGTGGGGGGAGGATGACGACCTCGCCAACAAAAAGCGGGACAACAGTGGAAAATCTCCAGGTCAGTGAACGTGTCTTCTGCAGTCAGGACTGCAGCTCCACTTCTGATCTTTACTGCAAAAGTGTTTAAAGCACAATCTGTTACTCCGTTTTCTATCATTATTTTTTTGTTTGTACGTCCCACGTGTGCAAATCAACCGCTGTTGTTGTTGTTGTTGTGTCGTCTCTCACTAATGATGGGTGGTGTCGAGCCGAGGCAGGTCTCTGGCTGCCAATGGCAGACCGCTTGCCAAGAGCGGCGCAGCACTGGGCAGTGCCTGTCTGCTGCGTGACGGATTATGACCCTCAAAGCCGCAGAAGGGGGTTGGTTGGGGGTGATTGTTTGCCTCATGCCGTCCAGGCCGAAGCTGATTATTCCCGCTCAGCTGCCCTCAGCTGGCCTTTGAGCTCCTGCCGCGATATTTGGCCGTATCCCTCTGGCACCCGAAAAGCAACTGGCAAATTTGTTCTGTCAGTTTAATGGCTGGGGAAATCTCTGCATTTCTGTAGATTGCGCCAGAAGGACAACTCAGTTGTCTCATCTCCATCTCTGCAAATCATTAAATGTAGTTGACAGAAATAGACCGTTCACGACCGTAACAGCATCAATCTAAATGTTGTTTTCAATTACTATTCTGCCCTCAATCTGTTGTTTTAACACTTGTTTTAGAATATAAGTAATCTATATTTCATCCAGTTGCTCGCTCTTCAGTTAAATGTGTGCAGTAGGTGGTTATTCATATGCAAATCAATCAAAGCCGCTGACATTTCACACGGTTTTGTTAAGAAAGGTGGCAACAATTGAGAAGCCTCAAGTTCTGGCAACATGTAAATACATGCTGATGCAATGAGGCTGCAACCCTTACAAGCAGACATGCCCTTCATGTCAGTGTTTGGGTTGCACTTTTTTGTTCCCGCTTAGTTTAGATTTAGATTTTTTTTTAAACTGCAATTCTAGTGTTAAATATTCTTCCAGTCAAAAGCTTTTTGCCTCCAATAAATAATGTTTTTAGGTTATTACTCTCAATTCAGTTCAGTCAGTGGCACCAAAATTCACAGTAAGATCACAATATTTTTGTGGGCCATATTTTGTCCGTTAACCATCACTTATCCTTGCACTGTATCTCCATTCCCCCCCTTATTGCTAACAGAGCACGCTAAGGATGTGTCAAGGTACGAGGTCAATGGCTCTCTGTCCGACAGCCAAGCCAAGTCCATCTTCTCCTACCGCCGGGAGCCCAGCTACTTTGAGATCCCGACAAAGGAGTCCCAGCCGCGGCCCGGCAAGAAAAACGAGTCGCACGTTCACGAGGTTCCCACCAAAGACACGTCGGACGCCGGTCAGAGCGTCCTGACCACACCGACGCCCCCGGTCGTCCAAAGCCACGCCTCCTTCACTATTGAATTTGACGACTGCACTCCAGGTAAAATGAAGATCAAGGACCACGTGACCAAGTTCTCCTTCCGCCAGCCGCGCCAGCTGCCTTACACGGACGCAGCCGCAGCGCCCACCGAGGTGATGTCGGCAGAAAGCAAAGTCGCTGATTGGCTGGTCCAAAGCAACGCCAGCATGAGGAGGAGGTCACACGCCGAAGACGAGTTCAGCACAAGCAGTGACTCGACGCTTCTGAAGATCAACAAGGGTGAGTGTCCCACGTCTAAGCAGTCGGCCACAGTGATGCGCTAATAACGCGCAAGCTAAACTCTCCTTTGTCTCGTCAGCAAGCCTCCGTGAAGACGGCACCCACAGCGACTCTGGGGATCCGACGACAAATGGCAACAACTTTCATCTCTCAGAAGCTCAGGCCGAGTCCTGGAAATCTCCTCAGGCACCGAGAGCTTCGCCACCGCAACGCTTCACCCCCCGACCCCGAGGAGACCCTGTCCTCCTCACCGCCCGAGTCCCAGTCCCAGTCCCAGTCCAGCCTGGGCAGAGCCGAGCCCAACCAGGCTTACGTCATCGAGTTTCTGGACGACGGCTCGAGGAAGAAGCGCTCCCAGTCCTTCAGCAACAACGCTTCTCCGCCGGAGCCCTCTGGCTTCAGAGTCCAGCTGGAGAAGACGAGAAAGAGCACGAGCCCGACGGCGGACAGGCAAGTCCCGCCTTCAGCTCCTGCCACGCCGCCGACGCAGCGCTACACCGTACCTCTAAAGGGCCCCGCCTCCGCTGGCCCCCAAAGAGCTGGATCTCTCCGCAGGGAGAAGACGGACGGACCGGATCAGCACCAGCTTCTCCTCCCGCTCCACATCCTCGGCCTCCGTCAGGCCCTTCAGCAGCGTGGGCCGGAGATCCAAACTGGCCAAGGAGTTCTCTGCGGAGTTCCTCAAGCAAGCAAAACAGTCCTCTTCTGCCGGCACAGAAGAGGACACGAGCGGCCCCCCCGCAGCGGCAGGGACAGGGGTCGCGTCTAATCAGCCTCGGACTTCCTCCCCCATCCGCCAGCCCGTTCCCCTCCAGACCCCCGTGATGACGCAGCCCACCCACAGCGTGGAAGTCAAGAGTGGCGCCGTCGGCTCCAAAACGGAGGAGGAGGACAGCCTGAGTGACGCCGGCACCTACACCATTGAAGCGGACCTTCCAGACAAAGAGCTGGAAGAGGAGCGGAAAAAAATTGACCAGGCAAGTGTTGGCACTGAAGTCGATTCATTCGATAATTCATTGAATTTAAAGGTCCAGGTGAAAGGTCTCTGACGTCGCGGAAGCACACCGTCGCCACCCTGCGCTCACTGGGCCGTCGCTGCTTTTGTTCCTGGCAGGTGTTCGGCGTGTTTAGGACTCCGGAGCAAAGCGGCGAGAGTGAAGCTCAAACGCCGTCGAAATTTAGGCCTGATCTCGAGGAGAGCAGGGAGCAGCGTAGTCAGACTAGCGGTGTGGAGGTGAAGGTAAACGCTCCCTCCTCGTCACGCCACCGAGATGATTCTGTGGACAGTTGTGAGGACTAACACACTAACGCTCTACATCAGAGTTTGGACGTAAATCAGTCTGGGTTTTCTGTCTTGATTGGCCGTCTTTGGGTTTTGCTGTTCATTGCAGTGTTTGTCTTCATGACTTAATTTGCCTTACAGGTTCTGGATTCTGTTTTTTGTCTGTCTAACAAAATAAAAATAAAAAATAACATTTTAACGTGAAACAGATTGATGCCGAGGGTCTCCTGCCGTGTCAGATTAACAGTTTTCCTAACAAAGGAAATCAAGCACTAAAAACGCTCTCTTGTTGTCTGATCTGTTGTTTTCTGAAGAAATTTTACTCACCTTGTCTCCCGCAGAGTGCGCCTAAGTGGATGTCATGCTGGGCCAGCTTGGCAGACAGCTACACAGAATCGGGCGCTTCGTCCGGCCTCTTTGACATTCCTTCCCAGATGGAGCCGTCAGGAGGGGGTAAGCCACCTGACGCGACGCCATTCCATTTGAAATGATAATGAGACGCCCCGATGAATATGAATGATGCTTCCCGTCCGACGCGTCTGGTTAATATGCATCAAAACTGTTTGTTGCTTCAGCGCGGGGCACCATCGTACACAAGGCCACGCTCGGCCGACACGTCGACAGCGTCGACCGTGACGGTCCGAGAGCTCGCCACGTCCCGTCCCAGGTACCGCCGGGGGAGAAGAGCGACAACCCCACCCCCAGCATTCATGTTCACTACGACCTGCATTCAACTTTTGACGTGGAGGAAAAGGGCCCGACGGGCTTCCAGGACGGAGTTCACAGGTTAACGGTGCAGGACGACGTGGAGCCCGACAGCCTGAGCGAAGCCAGCAAGTCAGACGACGGCTCCATCATAGAGCAGAGGCAGCGGCCGTGGCCGCAGTTGGACGCGGAAGAGGCGAAAACCGCAGATCGACTCAAACCCCAGGCCAAGTCCACGTCCTTCTACATCGGGTCCGACGAGGCGGCGCCCAAACCTGAAGCCGGCGTCTCCAAATCCGAGGCCCCGAAGGCCGAAAAGAAACACGGAGGCAAAACTTTCTCCACGGCCACGCTGACCAAACCGAGGGGCCACCAGAACTCCGGAAAAGTCCGACCCAACCTGTCGGCGCCGCTCCTCGGCGAGGGGACGCAGAGTCCGGAGTCCAGTGAGGGGACGCCGTCCCAACTCATCAGACAGGAGAGCTTCACCAAGGAGAGGCCCAGCAGCACCAGGCTGCCCAACATCACCAGCCTGCCCGTGCAGAGAGACTCAGGGTCCTTCCAGGGAGTCGGCAGCCAGGACACTCACTCCTTCCTCAAGGACACGGAGGACGTTCTGGCCGCCCTGGAGGCCAAGCTGCAGGCTGGGCGCTCGGAAACGCCGCCCGTCGCCGACTCGCTCTCCGGAGAGTCCGACGTGGACACGTCCAGCTCGGTGAGCCAGCAGAGCAGCCAGACCAAGCCTGACACTCTGGCCGGCAAACCACCCGTCATCGGCCTCCACAGGAAGAAGTCCTCCACCAGCGTCCTAGTGGCAGATAGAGGCCGTTCCCAGGCGGCGGCGGCGGACAAGGCCGAGGGCATCAGGAGAGCGGCCGGACTTCGACGCAGCGTTGGGAAGCGCGGCTCCACCGACCTGAGCGACGAGCCCCAGGGTTTCCCCTACTCCGACCAGGAGTCCAGCGGCCACAGCGGCCACAGGAAGTACACCATTCCCCTCCAGAAGGAGGATGGCCGGAGCTCCAGAGCCTCCCAGGCGCTGACGCGCACCAACAGCCTGTCGGCACCAAGGCCCACCAGGGCGTCCATGCTCCGCCGGGCTCGTCTTGGCGAGGCCTCGGACAACGAGGGCGCCGAGATGGACAGGGCGGCGCCCCCGCAGGAAGCCAAGCAACCGCAGGAAGCCAAGAAGCTCTCCAGGCTGGACATGCTGGCGATGCCTCGCAAGAGGACCAGCTCCTTCAACACCACCAGTGACACCGAGGCCTCTTCTTCCTCCACCGCCCCGCAGTGGACGGGCCGGAGCACCGGCTTCTCCAACCGGAGCACCGAGTTTGGGGGGAACTCAGCACGACGGGCCTCCGGACCCAAACCCGTGGAAAGGCCTGAGAAGGCGGTGCTCAGCAAGGCGCCGGTCACCCGCGCCCGATCAGGCAGCACGAAATACGCCAGCAGCACAGCAAGTGAGTAGATGGTCCTCCGCTCAGTGTTTGTTTTTTTTTTTACCCCAGTAGGACATTGTCCATGTCAAAAGTAGCAAAGCTGAGGAATCGACGCGTTTATGTATTCCAATAAATCATTTGACAAAAAAAAGGAAAAACAAACCGAAGAAATAAAATACAGTAGCTGGACCACGATAGCTGCAGGTGTGTTGGTCAGCAAGAACTTTGCAGTTCTTTTCTGGAAACACTGGAACCTGGAATCACTCTCACTCAGTGTTTTGCCTGTGTTGTTCAAGACACCACTGCCAATAAAGAATATAACATGGCGCAGACACCACGCTGTGTTTTGAACAGCACTGCAGCAGAATACTGATCCTGTATATGTTCAACACACTAACATCCTCCCATCATTGCCTTGTGGCTGCAGACTCACTGAGACTGACTTGGTGCACCTGCTCAAGGTTTACTGTGACAACTAGGACGACCTGCTGCCACACAGCAGAACTACTCTACTGCACTTGTGTCACTAACTTTATTGTATTAATATTTGGTGCTCCTCTGCTGTTAAGCACTCATTCCAGTTTGGCAATGATAAAACATTATTTTCCCGCCTGTGGAAATGAGTTCTTTCCCAGCAAACGTTCTTCCTGTTTCCAGTCAGGATTTCAGTGTTGGTTTCCACTCTGTGGTGTTTGGTTTTTTTCTCATCCATTTCCTTTCATGGTGTCTTTTGTTCTCCTGTCACCTTTTTTCCCCCCCTTCTGTCGCCGTTCCCCCCTCCACTCGCCACGCCAAAGGCTCCAGGAGACGGCAGAAGGGCTCTGACTATACGTCTACCTCAGACGAGGAGTACGACTCGAACCAGAGCACCCCTAAATACAAACGCTCCCAACCCCCTCAGCATCCCACAGCCCGCGGAGTCAGCCGCGACCACGGCCTCAGCCGGTGGTCGCTCTGCACCCGAAAGGCCACGCCACGGACTCGGAGGACGACCGCCGCGAGAACGAAGCCCACGGCTGGTCCAATCACAGCGCTGAGATTGCGCGGTGAGGAAAACGGCTTTTTGCCACTGGGAATTTGACTTTCTAGACTCTTAAACGAGTCAAGCTCGTGTCATTATTTTAACTCGTTCTTCCCTGCTGTTAGGTTGAGCCAAGATTTGGCCAAAGACCTGGCCATCTTAGCCAGGGAGATCCACGGCGTGGCTGGAGATGGTGATCCACAAGACCAGGAGAGCAACAGCGCTCCCATCTCCCGAGTGACTGCTCACAAACAGGTAAGTTCCAGTAAGACCTTGGTTGGTTCTCCTGACAAAAAGGGAAGGTTTTCATTCGCTATTCCTCTTCACAGGAAGAGGAAGTATTTCTGTGGTCAGCGCACATTCTGTTTTGAGTACATGTCTAAATGTTCACGTCCATCCCAAGTTATCCTCAGTTTAGTTCAGACGAGATTTAGTGCTACAGTACAAATACCAATGTACCAAATAAATACTGCAATTATGATTAAAAAGTCCTAACTTTTGAAAAATACCGTCTGCTCGTGTTGCAGCTCATCCATCAGATTCCAGCGGCTGGTACAACCTATCAGAGGGTTCCGCCAGGTTCTACATTCACTCAAGAACCAGAGCAGAGCTCCAGTGACCTCGAACTCACACCAAGGCAACAGACTCTGAGCGGAGACGAGGTCCGACACCGACGCTTTGTAAAACATCTGGTGGTTTTTGGCACCAGCTCAGTTGTGGGGACCACTTTTTTGTTTGTATTACCTCTTACTTCTTTTTTTTAAGGTGTCGGTGGACAATCTAATGCTCAGTCCCATGTCTGAGATCATCACAGCCATCAGAGAAAACACAGAGGAGCTCGCCGACAAAATCAAGTTAGTTTAAGAAAGGCGTCTTCTGCACGTTCATTTAAAAAACGTTTTCTTCTCAAGCTTAATCTTGGATTGATTTTAAAAAAACAAAACAAAGAACTTTATTGATCCTATCTGACTAGCAGACAACACTGAGCCAGTAATCCTATTAAACTTGTGTCACTAAGACAGACAGCACACAGACATATAGTCTATCTGATAATGTCAGACTAAGATTTAATCCTTTAAATTGATTAAAAGCTCATGGAATGGTGTGGATTGTAAAGTTTGTTTTTTGTGTGAAATGATGCATTACTTGTTTTGCAAAGAAATTTTAGTGGCTCACTGTGATTGTCCTTGTTTTGAAATCCTTCCAGAGGGTCACAAAATAAGCCAAGTCTGGAACTCAGGAACCTAAAACCTAAATGTCGTTCAACAGGGTGCTGTTCCAGGACAGAATGGATATCTGGCAGGAAATCGAGGCCAGGGTTAACTCTGACAATGATTTACCAGTTGTCAAGACCTCTAACAAGGTTGGTGACTAATAGTGACCGGCTCCAAGCGTGTGAGGTGTGCTGCTGCTGCTGCTGCTGTGTGGCTAAAATTCAAACATCTGCGTTTCAGGAAATCACCTCGATCTTGACGGAACTCAGAAGAGTCCAAAGACAACTTGAAGGTGAGTTATCTGGAACTACCTGCAGTCACACACACACACTGGACGCAAACCACCAGACAAAGACTTTTGTAATGAATCATTTCCTCATTGTTTTCAGTCATCAACACAGTCGTGGAGCCCAACGGTCAGACTTTGGCCTCCAAGGCTTCGGCGCCGTCTGGCGTCCGACCCTCGAAGCCGTCGTCCTCTCGAGACTTCCGGACGGTGCACTCGGCCTCCAAGCGCCGCAGCGGCCTGAGGCCTAGCGAGAGCGTCCGCAGGGGAGCCGTGACGCCGGAGGACGCCAGGGAGGGCTACCTGGTGTGACAAAGCACAGCTCCGCCAGATTTAAACACCAGCCTCAGTACCACGAAACACCAGGTGTCACAGCGTCGCGCGCGCACACAGAAACCGGGGAAAGGCAGAAGTGAAACGCAGGAGTCGTCGCACCCAAACATAGACACTACGCACTTTGACTACCAAACAGCCACACAAGTGAGGCCTGCACAAGAAGTCCTTTAAAGAAAAAATACTGCGAGGGCTACACAAATCGAGAGTGATATCAGGAAGTATCAAAATATGATTGTCTATTTGTGTTCCAACACCAGCGTCTTTATTTGCCAAATATAAACCCCCCCGATCCCAGATAAACTGGGATGTAAACAGACATCTCTTAAAAATTAACCATCCCATGAAGAAATATCCTTCATTACACGGACCTTTTTTTATGTATTTTTTTTTTTTTTTTTTTTTGCGTGATTGAGGTTGTGCGACCATCGTCGTTTAAAGCTTGCGACGACTCGGTTTGCTTGAAAACCAGCCTGAGCAAAACCATCTCAGGGAAATCTAAGAAATGAAATATTATTTTTGGGGGGCTTTAAATGCCTGCAGATATTTCTACACGTGTCCTTAACAATTTCCTGCATGTCGGCCGCAGGAAAGAATGTAAGAAGCAGTTGTTGTCACCCTCTGGTGCGACAGCCAGACTCTAGTGCCACACCAGTCACTGTAATGTTTTACAGTTGATGAGAGCCAGGTCCTTTTGTATCTGCTTTGGTAACGTCTCCAGCAAAAAGATGCTATATATATATATATATATATATATATATATATATATATATATATATATATTTTTTTTTTTTTTTTTTTGCCTGTCCGAATGGAAATGAAAGTCCTGCAGGAATGAGTGCTGCCGTGTGGCAGTAAGGTCTCCGGTGACCATACACCACAAACTCGAGGGGCTGGTAAGACACGACATCGAGCGTTTCTGCTCTCTGACAATCTTGAATGCTTTTCTTTCTTTCGTTTTATTTATTACACTTGAAGTTTTGAAACTTTGGAAGCTTTTAGTTCTCGGTCAGCTTTGATGTTTTGACAATCATGACACAGTCTGTAATCTATGCAGGGTATCTAAATCTCCTTTATAGGGCATCAATGCACCATTGTATGATTTGATTTCTTTTCTGTTTGTAATTCAGCGTTTGTTTGTCAGGTCACTTCCCATTTGACAGGAGTAGTAATTTTATTTTAGGCACACGAGTTTAGAAAGCCAAGTGTTGTGATGCTGTAAATCTGATTGTCGGTTTGTGACGTTCTCTTCATTCCGTTCCGTAAATATCTAAAGATGTGTTTTATCCTGCCAGTTACCTCCCGATCCTCTGTTTTGCACTAATAAATCAGCCCCTTGGCCCTGATGTGGCGTCGACCCCGAGAAGCCTGGACTCCTGAGAGAGTCCACTGCGCCACCAGCCCCTTTCTCCAAACCTTCCCACAGTCCACATGACTCATGTTGTTGGTAATGGGGAAGTACCTCAAAGTGCCACAGAGCTGTGTGGGATTGGTGATGATGATTATAATGATTCAGTGGTTGTTTACATGCTGGAAATGAAAGAATGTCTGTCCTTTTGACTTGCTGCTATTCTTCCTCGGTGGGCTCGTACTGTATTTCCCCCTCTTCAGCAGGTTTTTTACAGCTGAAATGCAACTTTTCTCTTCTTCAAGACGTTTTGTGGATGAGCTCGTATCCCCTCTGCTGTCACTCTGAATGATTTGGGTGCAACTCTAGCCGTGTTGTCTGGTGATATTTATAGGTGTGATTATTGTTACTTTTTTTGTTGGTTTTTTTTTTTGTCCTTGTCGTTGTTGTCGTCGTTGGTGTTGTCCTGCTGCTATTCCAATAAAACTTACATAAGCACACCTGCCTGGTCTGGTTTCACGTCTCTCTTTCCTGTCGTGCGCGCTGAAGCTGAAATGAAAGTAGAAACGGGGAACTGCGCTGCGTTTAATTTTACAACAGCATCGATCAGGTCGTCTCACTTTCGAGAGAAAGTCGCAGTGGAAGATGCATCTTGTACGTGAGTTGCTTTTGCGTGTTTGAAATACCTTCGAACTGATCCTGTCCTTTTTTCTCTTTAAAAAAAATAAAAAAAAATCGCTCGTAGGGAAATGACGTCCGAGTACACCAGGCTCCGAGATTGTCAAGAATCGAACAAAGAGGCAGAAAGCTGCCTCAGCACTTGTCGGACCCTTTACCGTCACAAGTCGACAAGTTGTGTGACACTCCTCGTGGTTCTGGGGTGTCTCACCTTTTTGGGCATCCTGCTCGCCATCGTCGTGCTCGAAAGACCCGCCGAACCCAAAGACAATGTGACGCTTCCGGGGGATCCTGGCGGTTCCACCGATGAGCAGTGGAGGTAATGATGTGATGGCACGTCCGCCAACACCGACGGCTCCTCAGTCAGTCAGTCAGTCAGTGTTTTGTGAAGAGCAACCCGATGTAGTTGCCTACAAGCGTATAATCTCTCCAATGGTTGTAACAACGTAGCCTATAACGTTTTATAAGCCTGCATAGAAATTAATGTATTTCTGTAAATGATCCTGATTTGCCGCTTTGTATTGCTCATTGATCTAATCGCCTTGTAGGACCTGAAAATGTTGGGGAAAATAATTTATTACAGTGAAGTCATAATTTAAGACTTAAAACAAATATGTTTTAGAGCTTACTAAAAGTGGCCTAAAGTAAGTTTGATAGCACAAGAACAAAGTTGTTAAATGTGTTCTCATTAAAGAATATACTGTATATAGCATTGGTCTTAAAAGAAAATACTTGCAACTTCTTCGCTAGTATTTTCATACACGTAACATTTACAACTTTATTCTCCAAGTGTTCGATTTTCTCCCCTACAGTGTGGCACACATTTGGTCGAATGATTCATACAATCTTGCTTGAAACTAACTCAGCTAATCATTTACTTATTGAGAAGTGTGATTCATGCATGATGTGGGAAAATAAAGAGGGCGGTGAATCTTCATAGAGAGCTCGCTCACTTGGCTAACTCTGACCCAAATGAGTTTTGTGGAGATGCAGTAAGAGTGTCATCTGAACACGTGTGGAAATTGTGTCTGTCCAATTTGACCAATGGGATCCGAGTCAGCGGATGAATTTGTCTCTCAGCATGGTCCTGGTGGAGAGCATCCCTCAGCATATGAAATACAAGGCCAATGCAACATTTGGCTTCCCTCTGGACAAAGCCTGGCACGAGCTCATCTCTGTGGCGAGGGCTGAAGTGGATGTGGTGTCTTTCTACTGGACTCTAACTGGGGAGGACATTGGCGTGAACTCCACCTCTGACGCACCTGTGAGATGATGTTTAAAAAAAGCATTGATGGAATGATTTGCTGGGGGGAATCAAAAACATTTGCCATAATCCTGTTTGTGTTTTGTGTGGGCAGGGAAAGGCCATCTTGAGGGAACTTGCAGCGCTGCCCTCCAGGAACGTGTCTGTCAGAGTGCTGACCAGTGTTCCCAGTGTGAGGACCGTCTCCACAGATTTGGAATTCTTGAAAAAGAACGGTGAGGAAGAGGCGAGGTGCTCCTGTGCTCCTGAGCGCTGCGCTACGGGCCCTGTGTTCTCAGTTTGGGGTCCGCGTGAGACTTTAACCTTTTAGCCATGCAGCACATCATCATCGGGTCTTTGTTTTAAAAGGAGTTCATGTGAGGAAGGTCAACTTCGGTCTCCTGACGGGGGGCGTCCTGCACAGCAAATTCTGGATCGTTGACAGGAAGCATGTGTTCATTGGAAGCGCCAACATGGACTGGAGGGCCATCACGCAGGTAAAACTAGACACCAGCAGTGACATGGGGGAAGTTTCGCTATGTCCTTCAACCGTTCTTCTCACCCCTGTCTCCAATGGAGCAGCCTTAATAAGTAGCTTTAAAAAATAATCTGTGGATTTCCAGGAAATGGCATAGTTTTTTTCCTGCTGAAACGGAAGTTTTGTTGTGTCTTCATGTTTGGAAGGGGAACAAACACCTGACTATGGATTTCAGTGCTCTCTGTGACATCACAAATGGCTTTTTTCCCCCTTAAAAACAAAAACCACCTGTTTTTCGAGCTCATATTTGATTAAACAAAACAGAACAGTCAGCCATAATAAATTTTAGGGAGTTCAATCAAAACTTGTATTTTTGCAAAACAAGTGACCACTGCAGTAAAGAAACAAACGTTACTGCACTTCCTGCAGGTGAAGGAACTGGGAGTGCTTGTGTTCAACTGCTCCAGTCTCGCAAAAGACCTGCGTAAGATTTTCCAGTCCTACTGGGTGATGGGTCTCCCGAACAGCTCGCTGCCGCAGCCCTGGCCTCCTCAGTATGACACAACCATTAACAAACAGCACCCCCTGCTGTTAAAGAAGGACAACGTCACCACTCAGCTTTACCTCTCAGTAAGTTACTAGTGTTTCAATTCTGGTATTTAAGGGGCGATTACTCTTCACAGAAACTATATGCTGTTTATATTTCAGTCACTGAAATCAAATATTGGTTACTTTGTTTTTAATCCTCCTGCGTCTTTCCCTCTAGGCTTCTCCACCATCGTTCTGCCCTCCGTCCAGGACTCAGGACCTGGAGGCGGTCCTTTCCATCATCTTAGAGGCCCAGCACTTTGTTCACGTAGCCGTCATGGATTACTTCCCAGCCTCACACTTCAAAAAACCTATGAGGTGAAGCTGACCGTCTCCTTGAAGGTCCCATGATGTGCAAATTTGCATCACCAGGACATTCTGATAGTAGTGTAGCAGTAGCTTGCCAACAAACTCTGACAGAAGTCAATCATTTCCTTCTCTGAGAGCTCCTCTTTTCCAAGAGTGTGCCTCAAAATGCAAATTTCAGGAAATTAGAGGTCTAAATTTACTGTTTTCTAGGGGTCAACAGCCTTTAGACGTGGAAGTTGGCATAATATTGGACATTTAAATCTACCCTATAAGCCAATCCCATTGCTTTTCTTCTATTTGCTCTCTCTCCCTGATCAGATATTGGCCATACATTGATGATGCCATCAAGACTGCTGCATTTGAGAGGAAGGTGAAGATCCGTTTGCTGATCAGCTGTGGGATGGACTCGGACCCAGCCATGCTGCCCTTCCTTCAGTCTCTAGCCTCAATAGACAACCCTCGCCTAAATATCAGTGTTGAGATGGTAAGTGCAGACATAGAATAAGAGCATCTGCCACCAACATTTGCTTTTAATCACTGAGAGTTTGTTTTTGTCACAAATCATTTTCTTTAGAAACTGTACATCGTCCCTGTGGCAAACCAATCCAACATTCCATTTACCAGAGTCAACCACAATAAATACATGGTGACCGATAAGAAGGCCTACATTGGTGAGTAATAAAGTAATGTTTTTTTTCTACTCATTTTGGTCACTTGGTCAAAAATCTATCTGTTGTTATTTTCTTTAGGTACCTCCAACTGGTCAGGTGACTACTTTATGACCACAGCTGGAGTGGGGCTGGTGATTTCCCAGAATGCTCCTCCCCCAATTTGGAAGACGGGGGCCCTGCAGGACCAGCTCAGGGAGGTCTTCAACCGAGACTGGAACTCAGAGTTTGCTGTAAAACTCGCTGACCTGGGTCACCATCCTGACTGTGCACTGTCAACATGAGAGACGTCTTTAGAAGAAAAAAAAAAAAGAGCATATTTAACCCACAGCTTTGAATGATGTTGCTGTTTATGTGCTTTAACATATCATAAATGCTGATGTATTAATACATCAACATGTTAGATCAAATGACCCATGATAGATATTTTGCAAATTGTACCGGATACATTGTTGAAATATTTGTCAGATGCGTGCTGCTATACACACTGCTTAAATGAGGCTCAACAAAAATTTGATTGTTTTTACTGCAGACAAACCTGATGGGACACAATAACAAGCACACGATGTTGGGATGAGTGAAGCCACTATGTCACAAAAAGATCTTAACACCTAACTACCTTTTTACACTTGCCATGCGTTATCTTTTTGTATTCTTGCTGTTGTCACAATGAATGGAAATTATATAAAGACATTGTTATCCTTGCATGAATTTAAGGGGCATGCTTTCCCACATGTTTGTTTTTTTTCTTGTAAAAATAAATAAATAAATAGATTTGGGAACGTTTTTTGTTTTGCTTTTTGTTTTTAAGTATTATCAATCGGGTGACCAAACGCCTTGCCTGTGGTCCCCCTCCTGATCGTAGAGGGCGCTGTGACTAAAAGCTTGCTAGTACAGTATAACCTGCGGGGCGGAGCTCCTACTTGTAGTACGTGTGCTTCCCTTCACTGTTAGCTCGCCGCAAGAACAGCAGAGCTGAGCTGAACTAACGACCATGGTGCTGCTTGAGAATGATGCGGTAAGAAGAAATGCGACTCTTTTGAATAACTGTTGACTCTAGCAAACATTAACTAGTACACGACTGTCATTGACAGTCACAGAGGGGCTGTCGTGAAGCTAACTAGCCGTTAGCTTCAGTATTAGGTAAGCTCGGCTTTCCAGCAGACGCGTTAGCACCACCGCTAACACCGGTTTGGAATGAACTGATTACTTGTTCGGCGACGTTGATCGAAACGTCGTGGTTCATCTACATTAAGGATACAGTTGTTCTTGAAACAGTTGATTAATTAAACCACTTCGACGACAAGCACAATAACGCATTTGGCTCTATGAATCTATGAATCAGTTTTGAGACCTTCCCAACTCTTTCCAAATTGCATCCCACGCCGCAGTTGTTGTTTTTGTTTTGTTTTTTAACTTAATTAGTGTAATCACTCGCGGTGTTTTAAACCAACTTTTCATAATGGTCTCTAATACCGAGGTTGCGTTGGCGAACTTAGCACAGCTTCGTTGAATTAACACAGGCGAAGACGGGTTTTTGGCTTTCTTGCAGCAGATTTAATGAAACTGGGAGAATAAACCTCAAAATACTGACAACTTCCTTTAATACAAATCCGTCTGTCAATCATCTTGTCTTGCGTTTGCTTCTCTGCTGTCATCTAGTTCCTCACAGAGCTCACACGGCTGTTCCAAAAGTGCAGGACCTCTGGCAGTGTTGCCATCACACTAAAGAAATGTAAGTTTATCCCCCTTCTGCAAATGGTCTATTCCACAGTTGCCATTTTTGCTAGAAATAGTCAGGAGTGCACCTCTGGCCCCAGCTCCTGGGCCACTGTGCAGTTTAAATGCACCTTTGACTACAGATAACTGTGCCAGAATGGCTCCTGTAAAAGGTTTTATTAAACTGCGTATCCCCATCCACGTGTTCAAATGGGATGTTTCTTTGTGTCAGATGATGGCAGGACCAAGCCAGTGCCACGGAAGGGACACTCTGAGTCATTTGATCCTGTGGACAACAAATGTCTAATCAGAGCATCTGATGGCAAGAAGAAAATCAGCACAGTGGTGAGTTGAGCTTGTGTTTTAAGATTATTTTCTTTATTATTTAGTTTTAAATCAATGATTAACTGCTGTCGATGCCTAAATTTCACTTGCCTTTGTTTCAGGTCAGCACCAAAGAAGTAATCAAGTTTCAAATGGTAAGTTGGGTGTATTTTGTCTGTTTTCTGTTGTTTTTTTGTGCAAGTCTGCATTTAGGTCACCGTGGTTTCATTCTTGACGAGGGACCTTACTGATAAACCTCTCTTTGCAGGCGTACTCCAACCTGCTCAGAGCTCACATGGATGGGCTGAAGAAAAAAGACAAGAAGAGCAAAAGCAAGAAAACCAAAGCCACCCAATGAGCAACAGACTCTTGAACGTGACCGTGGGTACCAGACCAGGCCTGTGCTGTCTGAGGGAATGGCAAAAAAAAGGCCTCGTAGCTGCTCCACGCAGATCTTTTACCCCGAGGCCTCCACCGAACACTGTTCATCCACCCAGTGACTCTTTTGATATTATGCCGTTATTTGCATGGTCGACTCTCACCCCTGGCTGCTCAGTGCCATCGGTGAAGTGGAACAGAAGCTGCGGACGAAGCAGGTCAAGTGTCGACTCTCCAGCCGCGACGCCCCTGGAGCCAACCGCTCGGACCTCGGTGATTGGCTGCCCTTTATTTAATTTGTCCCTTTATAATGCTGTAAGTAGAGTGCCACCCTGTTTGAAATCAATCTTCTCCCGAGAAGAATGATTGATTTTCTAGTTGATGGAAAAAAAAAAAAAATCCAGCGTAAATATTTCTGAAGACTGAAAAACTACTTTGAATACACAATTAGGCAGCCTCTGTTTTATTTGAATCTACTTTAGGCTTGTTGATCTACTTAAAATCCACTTGATGTTTGAGTTTTATTTCGCCCTTTGTCTTGTTCCAAGGTTAGCTGTGGAACTGGCCGTCCTACATTGTTTAAAAGCATTTGATGCGCTGCCTGGCTGCAGTTAATTGGGTAAATGGAAAGAAGATGCTGTAAAGCTTCAGTGAAACTGGCCAAAACCTCTTAAAGAATTATTTACTGAACCTCAGTTTGACTTCTAGTGACAGAGAGAAAGTAAAAGTCGGATTTGTGTTGATGTCCGGTTGTTTATCACAATTACAGAGCAGCCCCCCCCCCAATACAGTTACATTATCTTTCAGCATTTTTTTTTGTCTGTTTTAACCCTCCCACCCACCCCCCAACCTCCCAAAGTCCTGCAGCACAATTTCAGTTCCGCAATAAAGTGCTTAATTTCAACGTGAGTGCATGTTATTTTTTCGTCTCGTGATGGAGTTTGAATCATCAGCTGGCAGGAACAGCAGCGGGATACAAAAGGAGATAGTAAATACAGTATATACAGGGTCACATTTCTGCGTGGAAACAGCGAAACAGTGCGAGGTTGCGGCGGGCGGACGGACGGACGGACGGACGGACGGCGACTCAGAGCGCCGTGCTCCTCTTGTCCGGCCTTTCTCTCGGGGAGACGGCTAGGTGGCGCTGCCGCTCGCTCTCCTCATGGTAACCCTGCTTCATGAGACTGGTCACGTACTGGAACAGGGTCTGTGGGTCACAACGTGCCTCACTGTTGAGTGTTCAAGTAACAGTAGTGAAGCAAAAAGCCGCTGAACGCAATATGAACTGTAGATGTATATACACTAGCAGTCACAAGTTTGGAAACATGTTCTCATGTAATGGTTTTTCTTTCATTTTAATACTACTTACATAGATTCACACTTAAGGGATCAAAATAATGACGTAACTCAAACATTTCATATTTTAATTTCTTCAGAATAACCACCCCTTATGTAAAACTTTTAGAGTTATTTAACAATGTTTTCTTTGCAACATAATTTCATATTATTGCTCCTATGTTTGATGTCTTCAGTATGTATCTACAATGTAGAAAGGAGTAAAGATGAAGAAAAACCATTGCATGAGAAGGTTTGTCCAAACACTTTCTTAAACGCTGGGCATTACTGGAAACACAGTTAAACCACTAGAGGGTGCAAACAGGACAGACAAGTAAATGTTATTCAGCAGCCATCTGCTGCTGCTCTGGCCCCTCTGTCACATTTTAGAACCCATTGCGGCCCCACCAGTGAAAAAGCCGCTCCTCCTCACCTTCCAGGCCTCCTCCAGCTCGGCCGTCCACCTCTCCTTCAGGATGGGCTGAACGGCGCTGATGAATTCCGCTCCGACGTACTGGGGGAGGGGGAGGAAAAGCAATTATGAGAGACGCTGATTGTGCAGACGTTCCCCTGCGCTCTTCAACGGCGCGAGCGTGTTTGTGGGTTGGTTTCGCTCGTGATTAAGAGAGAACACACGAGCTGCCCTTTAAACAAAGCAGCCTCATTGTGTACGCTGGAGTCGTGGATGGAGTCTCACACTGTAATACTTAGGGGGGGCGCTGTAGTGGTAGTGGCTCTTCCCCAGCTCCTGGGCCAAAGCCTCCAGTCTGTCCTGCTGGTCCAGCCTGGCCACGCTTTTCTCAATGAAAGACATCACACTGAAAGAGGGAGGAGATAACAAACTTACATAATCAGAAATCCGGTTTGTCCATCTTCAAAAGCTCCCATCGAAACATTTTTATTTTTAGCTGGTTATTAGTATTGGGACCAACCCAGCTGATGATGCACTACATAGTGCAGCTGTGGCAAACTGCTTTACAGCAGTGGTTCCCAACTGGTGGAGTCTCTGGACCCACATTTCTTTTTCTTATAATGAAGTCGCGACCCAAATTTATTCCACAAAAATAAAGATACGAGCCCACTTTTACAAAAGAGGATTAGTGCCATAAGAAGAGAAAAAATATTACAGGAAGGAGGTTTTTATTTAAGTTTTCATTTCGAGTTTTAAGTTGAAATTTTGTGAATAAAGTTAAGATTTTGTGAAAAAAAAGTCTACGTAAAAAAAGACAAAACATTTTTGAATAGAGTTGAAAAAAAATTCTATCTTAATTTCTTTCTCTTCTTGTGGCCCTCTTGTTGCCACTGTTAAAAAATATTGACACGGAAACTACAGTGGTCACACGGATTTCCTCTGTGCTCCTTTACAGGCAAACTCAATTTCCCGAGAGACTGGTCGAGCACTGTGACACTTTGCAGCTCGCCGCAGGGCTGTGATGTGCAGCAGCGTCACCCTTCACACCAAAACGCAAGCCTCAAACGCTAGCTCCCCGTTTTAGCCATAATAATCAGAGCGTTTTTTGATGGAGTTCCTCTTAATTAACCTTTCCATGGATTTATTCTGAGATGAATCGATGAGGTTAATCTGTGTCGGGAACACTCAATCTGGTGTGTCAGGCTGCTAAGAAATATACTCCGGAAGGTTGCCTGCATGACTTCATCGTCAACATTCAGCAGGTGACACAGATCAGAAAAAGGGGAAAGGGAACGTTTTCACCACCAACACTTCACACTCCCAAATGTCAATGAACATAAACACACGTTGACTTTGGATGTAACCGCGTGTGACGCTGAGGCAACCAGTTGATACCCTTTAAAGACTTTTCAAAGAAAAATAACAGCAAAACAGAACAACTGACCAGTGTCTTTTTTTTAGGATTCATGTTTGCTTCTACATAACAGCAACATTTCTTTTCAGCAAGGTATATTTTAACATTTTGCTATTTTGAACCATTAAAAAACAAACATACTTCATAAAATTTAAAAATACATCAATTGGGAATAATTTCACTGAAAATGATGGCATGGCAAAATCAAAAATCCAGAGTCGGTCCACTCCGAGATCAAAACGAGACAGAGACAAAATGCCTCAGAGTCCGAGACCGAAACCCTAAAAAAGTGGTCTGGAGACCAAGACCAATGTCGAGGACTACAACACTAGTGCAAAAATCTCAGAGGTGAAAATGGAGCTTGGTGCTCTTGTCTCTCAGCCACCGGTGACGCCCACGTCACCCAGCGTGTGTGTGTTTGGCCCCTTCAGTGGTTTGTGTGGTGGCTGCGATGTGGATTTTTTTTATTTATTTTTTTTATCTGTAGTTCCACCGTGAAAACTCCAGTTCCTCAGGCTGTAATTGGCCGCTGTGGCCGCAGACGAGTGGCTGTGATCGATGCCGCCACGCTGGGCGTGAGGCGGTGGCTGGCTGGTGAGCAATATTCAGATGCTGCGACTACCTGAGGTGCTTTTCGCTCTGCCACTTACGATTTCTGTTTTTCCACTCCACTGTGCGCGTGGCTTTATTACATCTCACAAGGGCGAAGATTTAAAGATAAAGCTGGCGAGTTTGCGGCTCGCAAGGAAATAAGCCCAATGGGTGTTTTTTGTTTTGTTTTGTTTTTTTGCATTTGTGCATTGGAGAAAAATAGGTGTTAGCTACGTGGACTAAATGCTTTGAACACAGCAAACGCAACATCAGCGCTCTGTGACTGTGGAACTGCGCTGGTGAAGCCCATGACTGTGAAAAATGACTGAACCTTATTTAAAAGTAAAACCTCTCTGATTCTACCTTCACGTCTTCATCCAATAAGCCAACAAGAAGAAACCGCTATTCCGAGTTACAAATACTGTCATCAGACAAAAGATGTTGTCACTTTTTACAGAGCAACAGGAAGCTAGGAAACTGACCGCAGGCCATGGGCTCGGAGCTCGCGGCTGCTCCTCAGCCTCTCCAGGTCCTCCACGTCTCGGAACAGGAAGAAGACGTCTTTGCATTCAGGATGGGTCTCGAACAACCTGGAAGCAGAGAGGGCAAAAAACAGCCACTGTTGAACGTCCTGCAGCTCCGAGAAAAGATGACACTCGGCATCAGTGTAGAGGTCAGAGGGAAGTGTCACACAGCTGTATTAATCATAGCAGTGGGCGTGAAGATCTGATTGAGCGGCTCGGACTCTCCCCTCACCGCCGCTGTCCTCCGCGACCCCTGGCCTCTGGCCTACTGACAGCAACAAACCAGCCTGTTTCCATGGAATCGTTCCAACCACCTACATTTGCGAGGCATTGCCACACCAGTAGTTTCCCTTTCCAATTAAGCGTTAGCATGCTTCTTCAATTCTGTCATCCTAATGGGGGAACCCTCTGAATACATGAAGTGACAAGGAGTAGTAGTGCAGATGTAGCGGGCGGATTTCTGCATTGTGTCTTTCGATCAAGTGAGCCGCACACAGGTGTCGAACATCCTTTGGGTTTATTCTTTAAAGAGAAATAAATAAATAAAAATATATACAGGCGTCACACACGGTGAGTCGACGCTGCAACTCTCTCTCAGCTTCAACAGGAGGAAAAAAAAAAGGAAAATCAGTTGCAACCGGCACGATGCTAGGCTCAAACTTTGTTTGAATGACTTATAAGAATAAGATAATTCCAAAGGAAACATCCCGTCTGGTGCGTCAGGTTACAGAGAGAGGTCCTTGTAAAACGTATTAGAGCGCATTAGATGCAGGCAGGAGGTACCTTTAGATGGACAAATGAGTGGAACAAAAGGCAGAGCTGTTTTGCTGTTTGTTCATAATAGCTCCAGCAGTACACAAGTGTGAGACGCGTCCGCATACAATGCGTCATTATGTATCTCACATGGAATTTTAATTGGCACCGCCGAGGTTGCGTTTGCGACTATTTTTGGCTTTCATGCATAGATTCCGCACATCCTTCACTGCGTCTTGCTTCATATTTCAGATATTTGAGAGAAATCTCTTCTGTGATAAAACATGCTCTTAACTTCAAAGTAGGTGACTCTCATTTGACACTGTTTACTGTCATGTGATTCAAGCCCGGGGGCCTGGGGTGTGTGTGTGTGTGTGGGGGGCAGGGATGGGGTCTGACCCACAAGAGACCCGTGCATTTCCAGGCCAACACGCTAAGGTCAAGCTCTTCAGCTGCCGAGGTCACCCTGGGGACACACGGCCCCTAACGCAGCTCCAAGCCCACCCGGTCCACCCCGACTCTCTCATCGGAGGCTGCAGCAGCTGATTGTCCATCTCTCCTTATCAACATGTGCCTTCATTTTGTGCATTTTCCCCTGCAGGAGGTTTCCGGATGTTTACCCGGATGCTGGCCATCATGATCATAATTGATAAAAACGCATTGCCTCTTGATGGCTGATGCCTTTAATTGCATTGCAGCGCTTGCAGAGCAGGGAGCCGTATTGTGCAATGTTTTATCAAGATGTGATATGAAGTGATGGGGGTGGCTCTCAGCACTCGGCGAGGTCTGCGCCGAGGACTGAAGGATGCTGGATGTTGCGGCTCATATGAAAAGGTCAGGCTCCCTGTCATGGTCAGAGGGGACAGGCTCAGCCTCCGCCTGGACCTCTGTGTCTTCAGCTGTCAGCACAGAAAACTGCAAAGGCTTCAGTGCAGCCAGTCTGCTGAGGTTAAACTGAAAAGTCAAACAATATGACTTTTGATCTTGCAATAATCTATGAAATTTGGAAAATGTTTTAAAATAAAATGTATTCTATTCCGACACCTGAGAAGCCACCACAATTAATTTAGGATAATTTAAACACATGGACGAAATGATTTGTTGAATGACGATCCTATATATATATATTTTTAAAAAAAAACTCATCTGTCGGTGCTATAAAACAGCAAAATAAAATGTTTTACCTGACGAACATGATAATCCCAACTTTGGCGATGTCGTCACGGATAACTTTCCACGACTCCTTGATCATCTGGATCTGATCGTCTCTGGGATAAACAGCGGCGGCGGCGGCGGCAGAAGAGGCATCCTCCGTTCTCCTCTCTCCAAACTCCGCTTTGGTCCCTAGTCCTGAGATCGCGCAACCCATCGTGCATACAGAGAGAGAAAAAAAAATACGAAAAAAAATATTTGCAAGGTTGTTGTTTGTTTTGGAAGGAGGGTTCTTTAAAAAAAAAAAAATCCCTCAAAAGCCTGGGGTGAGCGGATCCTGTTGCCGGACGAACGGCGACGCGAGTGTCATGTGGTTTAATGAGTGCGCGACTCCGCTCGCGGTTTGAATCCGTCTCCTCCGGCTGGATCTCTAGAAAACACACAGGCAGGATGCACGTTCTACACATCGGGCGGCAATGAAAAAAAAAGCTTTCGCGGCGAGCAACATGTTGCGTAGCGTTCGCGCTCTTAATGTCGAAGGGTGGTCCTGTCAACTTCCGGTGCCGTTCTGAGCGCCAGCTTGGCACAGCTCGCAGAGGCGAAGCTGATTCGGTGGCAGGGTCGCTTGGTAACCTGCAGCGGGCACAAAGGGATGGAGCTGGCGGTGTGGTGGTGGTGTTTGTGGTGGCTATAAATGGCGCTATCACTGGTTAGTCTGACGCTTTTTACCTTCACCACCACTCTGAAGATCCTTCACAGATATAACCCATAACTCACATGCTCCAATCGGAATTTAGGGGAATTTAACACCTCAAATAATGTAACCATGGCTATCGCCACGGTATAATTTGCCATCAGCACTTGACTGGTCAAACTGCTTTCCATTGCTTCGGATCCCAATCTAGAGTGGCGAACTGTCTCTTAAAGTACAAAATTGTTCCACATTTGTCAATGAAATGGTGCGTCCCGCTTTAACCCTTGTGTTGTCTTGTGGGTCAAAAGTGACCCATTACCATGTTTAGCTGTAGAAAAAGTACCTTACACTATCTTTTTCCAACTTGAAATTTTATGACTTTTCCTAAAGGGACCCCATCTTTAGAAAAAGTGATTGGGCTAGAATCCCCAGATTTGTTGTGGGTGTGTCTTAGGGGGTCCTGATGAAGCAGCAAGTGGGCCCATGTCTCTAGAAAAAAGTTGACCTTTGACCCTCATAGACTTGCATTGCATTAGGGTTAACGATAAGGCTGAAACTACGGTTAGGGTTAGCTGAAAATAGGGTTAGGGTTTCAAGGTTCCTCAAGTACTAGAAGTCCCAAATTTGGCGTGGGCACTTCTTGGGGGCTCCTGATGAAAAAGCAAGTGGCCCCATGTCTCTAGGACAAAGTTGAAATTTCACCCCATAGACTTGCATTGAATTAGGGTTTACGATAAGGCTGAAACTAGGGTTAGGGTTAGGGTTAGCTCTATTTTCAGCTAACCCTAACCCTAAAAAAAAAAATTTTCAGCTAACCCTAACAACTAGTTTCAGCCTAGAGACAATTCAATGCAAGTCTATGGGGTGAAATTTCAACTTTGTCCTAGAGACATGGGGCCACTTGCTTTTTCATCAGGAGCCCCAAGAAGCGCCACACGCCAAATTTGGGACTTCTAGTACTTGAGGAACCTTGAAACCCTAACCCTATTTTCAGCTAACCCTAACCCTAACCCTAGTTTCAGCCTTATCGTTAACCCTAATTCAATGCAAGTCTATGGGGTGAAATTTCAACTTTGTCCTAGAGACATGGGGCCACTTGCTTTTTCATCAGGAGCCCCCAAGAAGCCCACACGCCAAATTTGGGACTTCTAGTACTTGAGGAACCTTGAAACCCTAACCCTATTTTCAGCTAACCCTAACCCTAACCCTAGTTTCAGCCTTATCGTTAACCCTAATTCAATGCAAGTCTATGGGGTGAAATTTCAACTTTGTCCTAGAGACATGGGGCCACTTGCTTTTTCATCAGGAGCCCCCAAGAAGCGCCCACGCCAAATTTGGGACTTCTAGTACTTGAGGAACCTTGAAACCCTAACCCTATTTTCAGCTAACCCTAACCCTAACCCTAGTTTCAGCCTTATCGTTAACCCTAATTCAATGCAAGTCTATGGGGTGAAATTTCAACTTTGTCCTAGAGACATGGGGCCACTTGCTTTTTTCATCAGGAGCCCCCAAGAAGCGCCCACGCCAAATTTGGGACTTCTAGTACTTGAGGAACCTTGAAACCCTAACCCTATTTTCAGCTAACCCTAACCCTAACCCTAACCCTAGTTTCAGCCTTATCGTTAACCCTAATTCAATGCAAGTCTATGGGGTGAAATTTCAACTTTGTCCTAGAGACATGGGGCCACTTGCTTTTTCATCAGGAGCCCCAAGAAGCGCCCACGCCAAATTTGGGACTTCTAGTACTTGAGGAACCTTGAAACCCTAACCCTATTTTCAGCTAACCCTAACCCTAACCCTAACCCTAGTTTCAGCCTTATCGTTAACCCTAATTCAATGCAAGTCTATGGGGTGAAATTTCAACTTTGTCCTAGAGACATGGGGCCACTTGCTTTTTCATCAGGAGCCCCCAAGAAGCGCCCACGCCAAATTTGGGACTTCTAGTACTTGAGGAACCTTGAAACCCTAACCCTATTTTCAGCTAACCCTAACCCTAACCCTAGTTTCAGCCTTATCGTTAACCCTAATTCAATGCAAGTCTATGGGGTGAAATTTCAACTTTGTCCTAGAGACATGGGGCCACTTGCTTTTTCATCAGGAGCCCCCAAGAAGCGCCCACGCCAAATTTGGGACTTCTAGTACTTGAGGAACCTTGAAACCCTAACCCTATTTTCAGCTAACCCTAACCCTAACCCTAGTTTCAGCCTTATCGTTAACCCTAATTCAATGCAAGTCTATGGGGTGAAATTTCAACTTTGTCCTAGAGACATGGGGCCACTTGCTTTTTCATCAGGAGCCCCAAGAAGCGCCCACGCCAAATTTGGGACTTCTAGTACTTGAGGAACCTTGAAACCCTAACCCTATTTTCAGCTAACCCTAACCCTAACCCTAACCCTAGTTTCAGCCTTATCGTTAACCCTAATTCAATGCAAGTCTATGGGGTGAAATTTCAACTTTGTCCTAGAGACATGGGGCCACTTGCTTTTTCATCAGGAGCCCCAAGAAGCGCCCACGCCAAATTTGGGACTTCTAGTACTTGAGGAACCTTGAAACCCTAACCCTATTTTCAGCTAACCCTAACCCTAACCCTAGTTTCAGCCTTATCGTTAACCCTAATTCAATGCAAGTCTATGGGGTGAAATTTCAACTTTGTCCTAGAGACATGGGGCCACTTGCTTTTTCATCAGGAGCCCCAAGAAGCGCCCACGCCAAATTTGGGACTTCTAGTACTTGAGGAACCTTGAAACCCTACCCTATTTTCAGCTAACCCTAACCCTAACCCTAGTTTCAGCCTTATCGTTAACCCTAATTCAATGCAAGTCTATGGGGTGAAATTTCAACTTTGTCCTAGAGACATGGGGCCACTTGCTTTTTCATCAGGAGCCCCCAAGAAGCGCCCACGCCAAATTTGGGACTTCTAGTACTTGAGGAACCTTGAAACCCTAACCCTATTTTCAGCTAACCCTAACCCCTAACCCTAGTTTCAGCCTTATCGTTAACCCTAATTCAATGCAAGTCTATGGGGTGAAATTTCAACTTTGTCCTAGAGACATGGGGCCACTTGCTTTTCATCAGGAGCCCCCAAGAAGCGCCCACGCCAAATTTGGGACTTCTAGTACTTGAGGAACCTTGAAACCCTAACCCTATTTTCAGCTAACCCTAACCCCTAACCCTAGTTTCAGCCTTATCGTTAACCCTAATTCAATGCAAGTCTATGGGGTGAAATTTCAACTTTGTCCTAGAGACATGGGGCGCTTTTTCATCAGGAGCCCCCAAGAAGCGCCCCACGCCAAATTTGGGACTTCTAGTACTTGAGGAACCTTGAAACCCTAACCCTATTTTCAGCTAACCCTAACCCTAACCCTAGTTTCAGCCTTATCGTTAACCCTAATTCAATGCAAGTCTATGAAATTTCAACTTTGTCCTAGAGACATGGGGCCACTTGCTTTTTCATCAGGAGCCCCAAGAAGCGCCCACGCCAAATTTGGGACTTCTAGTACTTGAGGAACCTTGAAACCCTAACCCTATTTTCAGCTAACCCTAACCCTAACCCTAACCCTAGTTTCAGCCTTATCGTTAACCCTAATTCAATGCAAGTCTATGGGGTGAAATTTCAACTTTGTCCTAGAGACATGGGGCCACTTGCTTTTCATCAGGAGCCCCCAAGAAGCGCCCACGCCAAATTTGGGACTTCTAGTACTTGAGGAACCTTGAAACCCTAACCCTATTTTCAGCTAACCCTAACCCTAACCCTAGTTTCAGCCTTATCGTTAACCCTAATTCAATGCAAGTCTATGGGGTGAAATTTCAACTTTGTCCTAGAGACATGGGGCCACTTGCTTTTTCATCAGGAGCCCCCAAGAAGCGCCCACGCCAAATTTGGGACTTCTAGTACTTGAGGAACCTTGAAACCCTAACCCTATTTTTTCAACTAACCCTAACCCTAACCCTAGTTTCAGCCTTATCGTTAACCCTAATTCAATGCAAGTCTATGGGGTGAAATTTCAACTTTGTCCTAGAGACATGGGGCCACTTGCTTTTTCATCAGGAGCCCCCAAGAAGCGCCCACGCCAAATTTGGGACTTCTAGTACTTGAGGAACCTTGAAACCCTAACCCTATTTTCAGCTAACCCTAACCCTAACCCTAGTTTCAGCCTTATCGTTAACCCTAATTCAATGCAAGTCTATGGGGTGAAATTTCAACTTTGTCCTAGAGACATGGGGCCACTTGCTTTTTCATCAGGAGCCCCAAGAAGCGCCCACGCCAAATTTGGGACTTCTAGTACTTGAGGAACCTTGAAACCCTAACCCTATTTTCAGCTAACCCTAACCCTAACCCTAGTTTCAGCCTTATCGTTAACCCTAATTCAATGCAAGTCTATGGGGTGAAATTTCAACTTTGTCCTAGAGACATGGGGCCACTTGCTTTTCATCAGGAGCCCCCAAGAAGCGCCCACGCCAAATTTGGGACTTCTAGTACTTGAGGAACCTTGAAACCCTAACCCTATTTTCAGCTAACCCTAACCCTAACCCTAACCCTAGTTTCAGCCTTATCGTTAACCCTAATTCAATGCAAGTCTATGGGGTGAAATTTCAACTTTGTCCTAGAGACATGGGGCCACTTGCTTTTTCATCAGGAGCCCCCAAGAAGCGCCCACGCCAAATTTGGGACTTCTAGTACTTGAGGAACCTTGAAACCCTAACCCTATTTTCAGCTAACCCTAACCCTAACCCTAACCCTAGTTTCAGCCTTATCGTTAACCCTAATTCAATGCAAGTCTATGGGGTGAAATTTCAACTTTGTCCTAGAGACATGGGGCCACTTGCTTTTCATCAGGAGCCCCAAGAAGCGCCCACGCCAAATTTGGGACTTCTAGTACTTGAGGAACCTTGAAACCCTAACCCTATTTTCAGCTAACCCTAACCCTAACCCTAGTTTCAGCCTTATCGTTAACCCTAATTCAATGCAAGTCTATGGGGTGAAATTTCAACTTTGTCCTAGAGACATGGGGCCACTTGCTTTTTCATCAGGAGCCCCCAAGAAGCGCCCACGCCAAATTTGAGGCTTCTAGTACTTGAGGAACCTTGAAACCCTAACCCTATTTTAAACCCTAACCCTATTTTCAGCTAATTTGGGACTTCTAGTACTTGAGGAACCTTGAAACCCTAACCCTATTTTCAGCTAACCCTAACCCTAACCCTAGTTTCAGCCTTATCGTTAACCCTAATTCAATGCAAGTCTATGGGGTGAAATTTCAACTTTGTCCTAGAGACATGGGGCCACTTGCTTTTTCATCAGGAGCCCCCAAGAAGCGCCCACGCCAAATTTGGGACTTCTAGTACTTGAGGAACCTTGAAACCCTAACCCTATTTTCAGCTAACCCTAACCCTAACCCTAGTTTCAGCCTTATCGTTAACCCTAATTCAATGCAAGTCTATGGGGTGAAATTTCAACTTTGTCCTAGAGACATGGGGCCACTTGCTTTTTCATCAGGAGCCCCCAAGAAGCGCCCACGCCAAATTTGGGACTTCTAGTACTTGAGGAACCTTGAAACCCTAACCCTATTTTCAGCTAACCCTAACCCTAACCCTAACCCTAGTTTCAGCCTTATCGTTAACCCTAATTCAATGCAAGTCTATGGGTGAAATTTCAACTTTGTCCTAGAGACATGGGGCCACTTGCTTTTTTTCATCAGGAGCCCCCAAGAAGCGCCCACGCCAAATTTGGGACTTCTAGTACTTGAGGAACCTTGAAACCCTAACCCTATTTTCAGCTAACCCTAACCCTAACCCTAGTTTCAGCCTTATCGTTAACCCTAATTCAATGCAAGTCTATGGGGTGAAATTTCAACTTTGTCCTAGAGACATGGGGCCACTTGCTTTTTCATCAGGAGCCCCCAAGAAGCGCCCACGCCAAATTTGGGACTTCTAGTACTTGAGGAACCTTGAAACCCTAACCCTATTTTCAGCTAACCCTAACCCTAACCCTAGTTTCAGCCTTATCGTTAACCCTAATTCAATGCAAGTCTATGGGTGAAATTTCAACTTTGTCCTAGAGACATGGGGCCACTTGCTTTTTCATCAGGAGCCCCAAGAAGCGCCCACGCCAAATTTGGGACTTCTAGTACTTGAGGAACCTTGAAACCCTAACCCTATTTTCAGCTAACCCTAACCCTAACCCTAGTTTCAGCCTTATCGTTAACCCTAATTCAATGCAAGTCTATGGGGTGAAATTTCAACTTTGTCCTAGAGACATGGGGCCACTTGCTTTTTCATCAGGAGCCCCAAGAAGCGCCCACGCCAAATTTGGGACTTCTAGTACTTGAGGAACCTTGAAACCCTAACCCTATTTTCAGCTAACCCTAACCCTAACCCTAACCCTAGTTTCAGCCTTATCGTTAACCCTAATTCAATGCAAGTCTATGGGTGAAATTTCAACTTTGTCCTAGAGACATGGGACTTGCTTTTTCATCAGGAGCCCCCAAGAAGCGCCCACGCCAAATTTGGGACTTCTAGTACTTGAGGAACCTTGAAACCCTAACCCTATTTTCAGCTAACCCTAACCCTAACCCTAACCCTAGTTTCAGCCTTATCGTTAACCCTAATTCAATGCAAGTCTATGGGGTGAAATTTCAACTTTGTCCTAGAGACATGGGGCCACTTGCTTTTCATCAGGAGCCCCAAGAAGCGCCCACGCCAAATTTGGGACTTCTAGTACTTGAGGAACCTTGAAACCCTAACCCTATTTTCAGCTAACCCTAACCCTAACCCCCTAGTTTCAGCCTTATCGTTAACCCTAATTCAATGCAAGTCTATGGGGTGAAATTTCAACTTTGTCCTAGAGACATGGGGCCACTTGCTTTTTCATCAGGAGCCCCCAAGAAGCGCCCACGCCAAATTTGGGACTTCTAGTACTTGAGGAACCTTGAAACCCTAACCCTATTTTCAGCTAACCCTAACCCTAACCCTAGTTTCAGCCTTATCGTTAACCCTAATTCAATGCAAGTCTATGGGTGAAATTTCAACTTTGTCCTAGAGACATGGGGCCACTTGCTTTTTCATCAGGAGCCCCCAAGAAGCGCCCACGCCAAATTTGGGACTTCTAGTACTTGAGGAACCTTGAAACCCTAACCCTATTTTCAGCTAACCCTAACCCTAACCCTAGTTTCAGCCTTATCGTTAACCCTAATTCAATGCAAGTCTATGGGGTGAAATTTCAACTTTGTCCTAGAGACATGGGGCCACTTGCTTTTTTCATCAGGAGCCCCCAAGAAGCGCCCACGCCAAATTTGGGACTTCTAGTACTTGAGGAACCTTGAAACCCTAACCCTATTTTCAGCTAACCCTAACCCTAACCCTAACCCTAGTTTCAGCCTTATCGTTAACCCTAATTCAATGCAAGTCTATGGGGTGAAATTTCAACTTTGTCCTAGAGACATGGGGCCACTTGCTTTTTCATCAGGAGCCCCAAAAGCGCCCACGCCAAATTTGGGACTTCTAGTACTTGAGGAACCTTGAAACCCTAACCCTATTTTCAGCTAACCCTAACCCTAACCCTAACCCTAGTTTCAGCCTTATCGTTAACCCTAATTCAATGCAAGTCTATGGGGTGAAATTTCAACTTTGTCCTAGAGACATGGGGCCACTTGCTTTTTCATCAGGAGCCCCCAAGAAGCGCCCACGCCAAATTTGGGACTTCTAGTACTTGAGGAACCTTGAAACCCTAACCCTATTTTCAGCTAACCCTAACCCTAACCCTAGTTTCAGCCTTATCGTTGACCCTAATTCAATGCAAGTCTATGGGGTGAAATTTCAACTTTGTCCTAGAGACATGGGGCCACTTGCTTTTTCATCAGGAGCCCCCAAGAAGCGCCCACGCCAAATTTGGGACTTCTAGTACTTGAGGAACCTTGAAACCCTAACCCTATTTTCAGCTAACCCTAACCCTAACCCTAGTTTCAGCCTTATCGTTAACCCTAATTCAATGCAAGTCTATGGGTGAAATTTCAACTTTGTCCTAGAGACATGGGGCCACTTGCTTTTTCATCAGGAGCCCCAAGAAGCGCCCACGCCAAATTTGGGACTTCTAGTACTTGAGGAACCTTGAAACCCTAACCCTATTTTCAGCTAACCCTAACCCTAACCCTAGTTTCAGCCTTATCGTTAACCCTAATTCAATGCAAGTCTATGGGGTGAAATTTCAACTTTGTCCTAGAGACATGGGGCCACTTGCTTTTTCATCAGGAGCCCCAAGAAGCGCCCACGCCAAATTTGGGACTTCTAGTACTTGAGGAACCTTGAAACCCTAACCCTATTTTCAGCTAACCCTAACCCTAACCCTAACCCTAGTTTCAGCCTTATCGTTAACCCTAATTCAATGCAAGTCTATGGGGTGAAATTTCAACTTTGTCCTAGAGACATGGGGCCACTTGCTTTTTCATCAGGAGCCCCAAAGAAGCGCCCACGCCAAATTTGGGACTTCTAGTACTTGAGGAACCTTGAAACCCTAACCCTATTTTCAGCTAACCCTAACCCTAACCCTAACCCTAGTTTCAGCCTTATCGTTAACCCTAATTCAATGCAAGTCTATGGGGTGAAATTTCAACTTTGTCCTAGAGACATGGGGCCACTTGCTTTTTCATCAGGAGCCCCCAAGAAGCGCCCACGCCAAATTTGGGACTTCTAGTACTTGAGGAACCTTGAAACCCTAACCCTATTTTCAGCTAACCCTAACCCTAACCCTAGTTTCAGCCTTATCGTTAACCCTAATTCAATGCAAGTCTATGGGGTGAAATTTCAACTTTGTCCTAGAGACATGGGGCCACTTGCTTTTCATCAGGAGCCCCCAAGAAGCGCCCACGCCAAATTTGGGACTTCTAGTACTTGAGGAACCTTGAAACCCTAACCCTATTTTCAGCTAACCCTAACCCTAACCCTAACCCTAGTTTCAGCCTTATCGTTAACCCTAATTCAATGCAAGTCTATGGGGTGAAATTTCAACTTTGTCCTAGAGACATGGGGCCACTTGCTTTTTCATCAGGAGCCCCCAAGAAGCGCCCACGCCAAATTTGGGACTTCTAGTACTTGAGGAACCTTGAAACCCTAACCCTATTTTCAGCTAACCCTAACCCTAACCCTAGTTTCAGCCTTATCGTTAACCCTAATTCAATGCAAGTCTATGGGGTGAAATTTCAACTTTGTCCTAGAGACATGGGGCCACTTGCTTTTTTTCATCAGGAGCCCCCAAGAAGCGCCCACGCCAAATTTGGGACTTCTAGTACTTGAGGAACCTTGAAACCCTAACCCTATTTTCAGCTAACCCTAACCCTAACCCTAACCCTAGTTTCAGCCTTATCGTTGACCCTAATTCAATGCAAGTCTATGGGGTGAAATTTCAACTTTGTCCTAGAGACATGGGGCCACTTGCTTTTTCATCAGGAGCCCCAAGAAGCGCCCACGCCAAATTTGGGACTTCTAGTACTTGAGGAACCTTGAAACCCTAACCCTATTTTCAGCTAACCCTAACCCTAACCCTAACCCTAGTTTCAGCCTTATCGTTAACCCTAATTCAATGCAAGTCTATGGGTGAAATTTCAACTTTGTCCTAGAGACATGGGGCCACTTGCTTTTTCATCAGGAGCCCCAAGAAGCGCCCACGCCAAATTTGGGACTTCTAGTACTTGAGGAACCTTGAAACCCTAACCCTATTTTCAGCTAACCCTAACCCTAACCCTAGTTTCAGCCTTATCGTTAACCCTAATTCAATGCAAGTCTATGGGTGAAATTTCAACTTTGTCCTAGAGACATGGGGCCACTTGCTTTTTCATCAGGAGCCCCCAAGAAGCGCCCACGCCAAATTTGGGACTTCTAGTACTTGAGGAACCTTGAAACCCTAACCCTATTTTCAGCTAACCCTAACCCTAACCCTAGTTTCAGCCTTATCGTTAACCCTAATTCAATGCAAGTCTATGGGGTGAAATTTCAACTTTGTCCTAGAGACATGGGGCCACTTGCTTTTTCATCAGGAGCCCCCAAGAAGCGCCCACATGAAATTTGAGGCTTCTAGTACTTGAGGAACCTTGAAACCCTAACCCTATTTTCAGCTAACCCTAACCCTAACCCTAGTTTCAGCCTTATCGTTAACCCTAATTCAATGCAAGTCTATGGGGTGAAATTTCAACTTTGTCCTAGAGACATGGGGCCACTTGCTTTTCATCAGGAGCCCCCAAGAAGCGCCCACGCCAAATTTGGGACTTCTAGTACTTGAGGAACCTTGAAACCCTAACCCTATTTTCAGCTAACCCTAACCCTAACCCTAACCCTAGTTTCAGCCTTATCGTTAACCCTAATTCAATGCAAGTCTATGGGGTGAAATTTCAACTTTATCCTCGACATGGGGCCACTTGCTTTTTCATCAGGAGCCCCCAAGAAGCGCCCACGCCAAATTTGGGACTTCTAGTACTTGAGGAACCTTGAAACCCTAACCCTATTTTCAGCTAACCCTAACCCTAACCCTAACCCTAGTTTCAGCCTTATCGTTAACCCTAATTCAATGCAAGTCTATGGGGTGAAATTTCAACTTTGTCCTAGAGACATGGGGCCACTTGCTTTTTCATCAGGAGCCCCAAGAAGTGCCCACGCCAAATTTGGGACTTCTAGTACTTGAGGAACCTTGAAACCCTAACCCTATTTTCAACTAACCCTAACCCTAACCCTAGTTTCAGCCTTATCGTTGACCCTAATTCAATGCAAGTCTATGGGGTGAAATTTCAACTTTGTCCTAGAGACATGGGGCCACTTGCTTTTTCATCAGGAGCCCCAAAGAAGCGCCCACGCCAAATTTGGGACTTCTAGTACTTGAGGAACCTTGAAACCCTAACCCTATTTTCAGCTAACCCTAACCCTAACCCTAGTTTCAGCCTTATCGTTAACCCTAATTCAATGCAAGTCTATGGGTGAAATTTCAACTTTGTCCTAGAGACATGGGGCCACTTGCTTTTTCATCAGGAGCCCCCAAGAAGCGCCCACATCAAATTTGGGACTTCTAGTACTTGAGGAACCTTGAAACCCTAACCCTATTTTCAACCCTAACCCTAACCCTAACCCTAGTTTCAGCCTTATCGTTAACCCTAATTCAATGCAAGTCTATGGGGTGAAATTTCAACTTTGTCCTAGAGACATGGGGCCACTTGCTTTTTCATCAGGAGCCCCCAAGAAGCGCCCACATCAAATTTGGGACTTCTAGTACTTGAGGAACCTTGAAACCCTAACCCTATTTTCAGCTAACCCTAACTCTAATTTCAGCCTTAAGCGCAACCCAAACCCTAGTTCCAGCCTTCCAGGTATTTCCAACGTTCTTTTCAAACGTTGGATAAACGCAACTTCAATGAAAGTGTGATAAGTCTCTTCCTCATTGTCTTCCGTTTATCTCAGTCAACCGACCAGTCAATATGGGCAACACAGTCGTTGACACAACTTAGGTTATCGCTCTCTTCCTGCTAACAGGGAGTGTTCTTGAGGCGACTGCTCTCTTTTGGGTTAAGTGTAGAATGACGCATATTATATTTGCTTCAAAAACGTAAATCCCGCACACCACCCATACACCCACACTAAACTAAATCAAGACAACAATATCAACATGCCACTGACTTTTTAAAACCTAATGCCAATAGATACCTTTCATTTGACCAAAGATGCACAAAGAAGACTCAAACTAGACCCCAACATGTAAACTTGCCATTCCTGTTTTTTATTAACCATTTGGGAAACTTCAAG
Source organism: Thamnaconus septentrionalis (assembly GCA_009823395.1). Lineage (NCBI taxonomy): Eukaryota > Metazoa > Chordata > Actinopteri > Tetraodontiformes > Monacanthidae > Thamnaconus > Thamnaconus septentrionalis. Next base: position 13,760,559 of record CM020517.1, on the reverse strand, counting down.
TATGAAAGAATATATTTTTTTCTTGTCTGGAAAAGTAAAAATGTTTGTTGGTATTTACATGAGGCTGAACTCTCCCAAATATACATTCTTATAAATAATATAGACACGACCTACACAACTTGCTGTGAGGGGGGGGGCTCCAGTGACAGAGTCCATGAACACAAGCAGATTTCAGCAGACAGAGAATCACTGCTGGAGATTGAGGGAAACTGTCTTTGGCATCGACTCGCTCGTCTGTGTCCTCTTGCTGAGCGTTTATACAATTTAGTGATCATAAAGTGATTAAAGCAACAATCACCAGTTGTGGAAGGAACACAAAAAATGCATATATACTTTTAAAGGTTTGCCCTCAATACAAAATACATCCAAGCGTATTCCTTTTTCTACAATAACAGGTATTGTACAGTGCAGATTAGAAAGCTAATATACAAATGCTGCAATACACCTTTTGAACGGCAGTACGCGCCTTCAGACAGTAAAGTTCATTATTTAATCAACACCAATGTACTGGCGACAATGTGCAAACAAGTGGAAATATTTTAATGGGAAGCGGATCATCTTGTCCCCTGGTGTGAAACATGCGCAAGGTTCACGAGGATGAGCTCAGGCTCTGGAACTTTTCCCGTAAACTGCGCACCAGGTTGCTCTCTGACAACTTCAGGGACTTTGTGGCGCAGTCCGAGCCCGTCTGGAGGAGCAGCCGCTCGTCGTTTAGTCTTTTGTGACTTTCCCGAGTTGTCAGATTGGCCTGGCTGCCGTAGTGACACATCCTCAGAGGTTCCTGCAGGTTCTGGACTTCATGGAGAGGAAATGATCCCAGCATGTGGTCTAAAGAGCTCCACCTGCACAGCAGAGGCTGGAGCTGAGCCCGGGGCCAGTCTTCCACCTCGGCGTGCTGCTGCTGCTGCTGCTGCTGCTGCTTGGACGCGTCTGACAGCGTCCGCGGCCGCTCGGCGGGGGCTTTCCGAGGGTCTGACGAGCTGTTGTACTCGTTGAAGCAGCCGGTGCAGTTGGTCGCGCTGGGCTTTGGCGGCCAGCCCGGTTCAGCGCAGCTGCAGGGGGCTTTGGTGGCGCCAGGGGCGTATTTGGTGCGGAGCTCTTGTACGTGAGGCCAGTGGAAGGCGTCCGGCTGCAGGCTCTGTGTGCTGTGGGAGCCGGGTCCAGACCTTGGGGACTGGACTTGGCTCGGAGAACGTTCTTCATGGATTAGTGCCTCGCTGCATGTGTTCGGCGGTGATCGCAGACCGCGGTGACCTGCAGACCAACCAGGAGGAGACGCAAGCTTTAAACATAAAGAGATTATGCAGTGATTAAAAAAATAAAAGTGACATGGCACTATTTAAAGGTTAAGTGTGTAATATTTAGGAGATTTTGAGAAGAAACAGCACACACACACATACACACAGACACACACACTCACATATCTATGTATATCTATGTATATACATAGATATATATATGAACGAACCGTTCTATGGGTAGAAAATCCAAATTACTTCTATTGTACTGCGAGTAAACTTTTATCAATGTTTTTATGGGCAGCCTTTACCAATATAAAAATGTTAAATCAGTCCAAATTTTACACACTGGACCTTTAATTCCGATTTACCCAGTTTCTCCTCCTGAACAGCCGGCATGGTCTTGAGGCCATGCTGGCTGGCTGCCGCCCGGTTCCGCTGCCACGCCATGGGCCTGTTGTTTTTGATGCGCTGGCTGTACTGACGCGCCAGCTGGAAAACCTTGTTTTTCATCTTCCCCATGTCCTCCAGGATCTGATCCTCGTCTGCGCTCGTCCTGAAGTGGATGATCTTGGGCAGGTGGGAGCGGTTGAAGTGGTTCCTTCCCTGGCTCGGGGGAGTCTTGGGGGAGTCATGTCGGGATGGACTCTCCGCCGCGGGAGAGGCGGCGGTGGGGGACGGGAAGGGCGAGGTGTTTGAGTGGGCGTCGCTCGGTGCCTCGCTGCTGGATTGGACGTCCTGTTTCGCCTCCGTTCTGCCGTCGTTGGGGTCCTCCTCCGCGATCCTCTCAGCGTCCTGCTCCTCCTCCGCGATCCTCTCAGCATCCTGCTCCTCCTCCGCGATCCTCTCAGCGTCCTGCTCCTCCTCCGCGATCCTCTCAGCGTCCTGCTCCTCCTCTGCAATCCTCTGGTCTATGAACACATCCGCCGAAAGCCTGAACCCTTCCTCTGAAGCGGACAACTCCGATCCGCCCTCGTCTTCCGTTGGGCTCCTCTGCGGCTCGGCCATTTGACTCGAGTTCTGACTCTTGTCCAGGCCCGGAAGGTCAAACACAGACCAGGAAGTAGGTCGGTGGCGAGATGGGCCCTTCCTGTGGACGGGGGTGGGGTGACCCTGCGGACCGCCGTTGAGCTGGCGACTCAGGTGGCGGACGAGCCCCGCCGGGATGTACGAGAGGCTCTCCCGTCGCTTGATGCAGAAGTTGACGTCCTGGTGCTCGGCGTGCTCGTAGTATCTCCTGATCTTGTGGATGAGGAGGCGGTCCAGCTTGGAGAGGGTGGACCTGAGCTCCGCCTCCGCCGGGGCCTCGGCCGCAGGCTCAGGCGTCGACGCGACCTCCGGGGTCATCATCATCCGGCTCTCCAGGTCCATGCACGCCGAGGGGCTTTGGAAGACGTCGCCGTCGGCGGGAGGCGAGGGGCAGGCGACGGGTCCCAGCTCTTCCGACACCAGGCTGCTGCGCCGGGACAGGCTGCCCACGAAGCGCTCGGCGATGGCGCTCGCCTGGTCCAACACGGATGAAGGCAGGAGGCTGCGGGCGCCCGAGAGCAGCAGCTCCTCCTCCTCCGACAGCTCCCCGTTGGTCAGCGTGCTTGTGTCCTCCGCCGGGAGGCCGGAGGAGTCGCTTCCTGCCTCGGCTTCCTCCACCATCTCTCTGGAGCTGTCCTGCTCCTGAGCTTCTGGTGTGAGGACTTCTTCTTCTTCTTCTTCATCTTCTTCTTCTCGGTGCGGGGAGACAGGAGATTTGGGGCGGCCGGAAAACTGCATGTCGCTGTGTTCCCGAGGAAAGCTTTCCTGAAGGCACAGCTCCTCCAAACTGACCTGAGTGGGGAACAGTCACAAGTGTCTCATGTAAAAGGTGCAAACATCACTTTCTAGGAACCGATACACATAAATAAATAAAAAATATCATACTACAATAAAACCTCCGACTCAAGCCAGTACTAGAACTGTTTGGTTGTGAATCAAATGAAATGAATCAAAAATGAAGTCTTGAAAATAGGGTGTTAATTAATCAATGGGAAATAATTTTTAGTCTGACAGTATCTGCACATTGCGTGTCTGACACTTTCCTTTGGCCAAAATGCTTCCTATGGGTTTGGGTGTTTCTGTGATTACAATTTTTGTAGTATTCTCTCATGGTTCCTATGTGGACATGTATAGTATAGGCAGTGTAAAATATAATCAGGTGAAATAGCACCTCAACATATATAAAGTATTCACCAGAACTAGTGTGAATAAACACGCAGATTCCTTTCAGGATACCAGCTCTGCAGCCGGGTTGCTGTCGACTCCTCACTCGGCTGTTCCATTCACTCTCTCTAGAGTTAGAGAGCGATCGTTATCACGTCACCCGGCTGACTTCATGTTTACGCAGGCGACGGAGTCCTAATGGGCCACCAGACCGGACCCGTTTCCAGGTGCTGGCGCCTGCTTTTTGTCAGCTCACTAAAAAGTGCAGCCGTGTGCGGAGATAAGGAGGTAAGTACTGGACCTGGCAATAAAAGGTGCTGCTGCTGCCTTTCTCAGTTGGAGTGCTGACCACAGAACAGCGCACGTGTGTGTGTGTGTGTGTGTGTGTGTGTGTGTGTGTGCGTGTGTAGAGCCATGCTGCCGATATAGTGAGTGACTGAAACATTTTATTTTAACCAGCAGACTGAACAAGATTACAAATTGGCCATTTAGAGATTAAGAATTTCAGAATTGATGTAAAAGGGCTGAAGTGCTGGCAAAAGCATTTCTTGTAAATCACAGAGTGTCCTAAAGGACTGAAGAACGTGTGTGTGTGTGTGTGTTTGTGATGGATTTAGGCACCAGGGCGGCCCCGCGCGTGACTCAAATTGGCCAGAGAATTGCTGCACTGTTGGCGAAAGGCACCAATTAAGATTACAGTTAAGAACTGGCCGCAAAGTGCAATGTAGTTTATAATGAGCTCTGCACTTTTCACACCAGGGAGATGCATTTTGCAAAATGAGTAACTACGGTGAAATGACGTGGAGCGTTTCATTAAATAACGCAATGACAAAACGTCGGTTTTAATCACAAACTAATACGAAGTCACGATGAGAGTCGGTGGTCCCTTGGTACCTGGGTTACGACGACTTCTTCCACATCGACCCCTTCTTTCTGCTCCTCCTCTGCCACCTCCTGCCTCTCGGCTCCCGTCGCCTCGCTCTGCGTCACTGTCACTTCTGCCAGATCGTCGTTCTGATCGTCCTGACATGGTAAAAATAAACAAAAATAAACACGGCCGTCCACTGGGGTTCGCATTCTCAAGGTTCATCAAGTTTAAAGTGTGCAAACATCTGTCACTTTTATTTCTCTTTTTGAAAACCCCCCAAAATGAAACACTAGTGAACTTTCTGTTATTATCTGGGCTTGGTAACATGTGGTTACATCTGCCTATTGTAAAGTCTGTGTTTTTTTTGCCTGTTTTTGGGGGGGTTACTGCTTAATTATAAAATCACTCTGTTGTTTTGGCAGGACCTGTAAGGAACTTTAAGAGCAAATGTGAGCTTCATAGCCTCAGCCAACTCTTTTACGATCTAACACTGTCTGGTTCTTTATGTATCTGAGGGTAAATGTGTACGGATGACCAAATTAACTAAACTAAACTAAACTAAACTCAAACTATGAGGGCCAAATAAATGCAAATGACACAGCACTTTTGGAACAATTAATACAAAAAAGAAGAGACTCTTGATCTTGGAAATTGAAAGGGGAAGTATGCATTAGAATAATGCTCATCAAAGAGACGAGCTCTTGTCTCATGATAATTTCCTGATATCACAGCTGCTGCACGAACGCTCATTTAGTGGCTGTCTGAACAGCAGAAGCACACTTTAACGGCACGGATGGGAAAAACATCAGCAGAATCACCTTTGACTGCAAAAAAAAACACAAAAACAAACAGAGACATGCGACATGCGGCGGTTGACACGGACATGCAGTTATTTTGGAGAACTTCACTCCGTGCGATTCGAGCGGCGGCGTTAATTTCAACCAGGGGGCGCAGAGTGCGCAGTGATTACAGGTGTTATAGCCAGTTGTGTTTATGAAACAGGAGGGGGGGAGAAAAAGAGGAAGAGGGGTTAGACCCAGCGTGGGAGAAAGAGAGTGTTCTGACAGTGCGGAATAAAGCAGGAAGTGGGTGATAAAAAAAACCCCGTGGGTGGCAGAAACCCTCACCGTTGTGAAGTGAGTGGAAAGCAAAGCCTTGGCTTTATAGTGCCAGCAGGAGATGGCCGCCAGCACAGAGCTGGCGAAGTCGGCTACCTGGTAGTCTCCCATCAGTATATCTTCCTTGTAACTCTCCTCCTCCTCCTCCTCCTCCCCCTCCTCCTGCTCCTGCTGCTCCTGCTCCGCCTCCCCAGCTCGCAGCCACTCTCAGCAGAACTTGGCTGCCCCAGAGAGTCACTTCTGGGAATGAGCTCCTTCAAACTGGGCCTGCCAGCCTGGGGCTCGGCCAGGCCGGAGGCCAGCGTGTCGACGCTGGCGGCCGGCCGGAGGGAGCGCCTCTCGCCGAGCAGGGCACCCTCGCTGTCCGCATGCTGGAGCGTGGAGTCACAGAAACGTGTTTTCTTTGGTTATTGTGTGAGTGCCGGAGCGACTGCGTGTGGTGACGGCGAGGCTTTAAGTGAAAATCGTGGTGAAGCAGCTTGAGCTTCGGGTGAGGTGTGATTTTTTTTTTTTAAGACACGAAATGACTTCTCAGAGGATTGCATTTTGCACTTCCTCATTTTTAGTTCATTTTAATCTGAAATTGGAGCACAACCTGTGGTTGGTCATATCTCACCACCGCACAATGACCCAGGGAACTGCTTTGATTGGACAGTAAGTGAACGACAGAATAAAAGACGGCATTTGAATTTCAGAGGCTTACCTTTAAAATGGCTGCATGGGAAACCAAGATAAAGAGGCAGTGGGGGAGAGATGAACACAGGAGAAGGTCAGTAAGTCCGTGCTAAGCATGCTCAATTTAAATATCACAGGGAAAAATAATAATGGCTTGAATACAACAAGCATCTTGGATGACTGTGCTTGGCACGTACTCCAGGCTGCAGAGGAAGAAGAAGAAGAAGCAGAAAGCTACTATAGTTGGTCGGCCCGGGCTAAAAGGTTGCCTCCTTATTCGATAAATACCAATTAGAAATGTTTTCCTCTCCGAGAAATGATGCAATTAGCCAGGATGTGATGGCCTACTCCCTCAACGGGATGGGAAGGTTGACATGAAAATTGCGTCTTTATTACATTGGTTAGAAATATTGATCTGGGTCAGGCCTGCGCTCAGCGACCAGAAACAAAAACTAGAGGTTTTTGTCCCTGCTGGAGACCAATTAGAGGTAGATGAAAGCAGCGGGATGTGCACGTGTGAGGCCCGAGCCGTGAACCTGACCACTGAAAAGAAAAAGAGACCTTGTGGCCTACAAAGCTTCCGAGCAGGGCGCGCATACAATTAACTTCCTTATGTCTTTTGATCCATTGTCCAGAGAACAAAGCACATGAGTCATGGAGAAGTGGCCCCGCTCACACACGTTCAATCAGCTTGGTTTGCAGGCTGAGTGCGTAGGTTATGTCAGGTGGCAACAGCACCGGGATTGTAAACCAATCGCTTTTAGCCGCTATCGGAGCAACATATCAGACCGATGGCTGCGAGAAAAAGAAAAAAACAAATAAAACGTGGTCTGATACAGCTGTATACCAACCTTTTGAGGTCCTTATGATTTGTTTTGCAGGCTCTGATAACAGGAGAAAAAAATTGAGAAAATGATCAATGACCCATTATTCATAAATTTACGGGCCCTCAAATTCAGTGATTATGTAGACTTCAAAACTGCACTGATTATGTTTAAATAAAAAATAATCTGCCTCCAGAGAATATCCAGAAATGTAAAACAAAGAAGCATAACAGTAAAAGGTGTGGAATGATTTAAAAATAGAAAGGAAACTATGTAAAACACTCCATATGTTCAAATAATATCATTAGTAAAGGCAAGCAAAATTATGAACATAAGTACTATTATTACTATTGTACTATTACTATTACAGTATTGCTATTGTTGTTCCCATTATTTATCACTATTGTATTTCATCTTGTTTTTCTCTCTTTCTCCTATCTTATTAATATAAGAAGAGTGGGCACAATAAGCAAAGGCTTCAGCCTACACCTTTTTGGTTGATGCGTATTATTACAATTATTGTTTTTTTTTAATATGATTCAAGTGCAATATTGAAAAAAATGAACAATATAAAGTCATTAAACTGAACTAAATGTTCTACACTGAATCCTCTTTACACTGAAGGCTATGTAGACGGATCTTTCACCTGATCTCCTCCTTTCATTTCGTCCTCTGAGGTGAAACTCTTCAGACCGCTGGGACTCTGATTTCTTCAGGCCCTCTGGGCTGTAGTGGTGCTTCCCTGGAACTGAGCATCAGCGGGGAGGGGGCAATGTCATTAGAGAGACAATTGCTAAAACAAATTTCTGCTCATGAAAAAAAAATGCTTTATGGGGCCTACGCCTGCCTGATAAAAATCGCAATTTGTATTTTACTGAAAATTAGCCCCTCTTGCTCTGTTCTGCCAGCAGCATCAGAGGTTGCCAGGGAACAGATGAAGCCTCCCACCTGACCCCCGCTGTTAAACAACTGGACGGATTGTGGCACTTACAGTGTGAATTATCCAGGGTGGCTTCTTTCACCTGTCAGAGAACACATAGCAGGTTAAACAGGTTGTATTGAGGCGCTGACGAGAGAGGAGGAGAGAGCGGAAAGTTGGACGTTATTAACCTTTTGTGGGATGATGGCGTTGTGGTTCTCAAGGATGAGCCTCTTAATGTGATGGGCCCAGAGACGCTTTTCTTCCATAGACTTGGCCTGGATCCGCAGGTGTGTGTCATTACGGGGTAGGGGAGGGGGTAGCCAACATAAAAAAAAAAAAAAAGCAACAGTAAATAGACATTAGTGGGTCTGCGACTGACGGCTATTACTGTGCAAAATCGTGCCTCACATTCTCGAGTACTGCGTTAAAATTAGATTAAGTTAAACCATGCAAAAAAGGAAGCTGAACGCAGGTCCACATGGACAGACAATAATGTCAGTCTGCTGGTGTTCACGCTCACCTGCACTGTGTGAGGCTGCTTGGGGTGCTTGAAGTGTATGACACTGAAGAGCAGGGGATCTTTGGCGCTGTCGAGCAGCATCAGGGTGGAGCACTGCGACCACAGACACAGCAGAAATGAAGCAGAAGCTTTTTCAGAATTTAGGATAATTATAATAACAACAAGAATATTCTTGCCTCCATAATGGAATGAAATTCTGTTTAAAAAAAAAAACCTACAGAGATGTGGGTCTTGTAGACGTAATGCTCTCCTCTCTTCTTGGTAATGAGGAGCATCCGTTCGAAGAGGAAGAGGCTGCGAGTGTTCTTGGCCCGCAGGACATGAAAGGTGCCTTCCAGCACCAGCTCTCCGTAGGTGGTCAGGTCAGGACCCTTCCAATTGATCAGAAGAGACTGGATCTCCTGTAGGCAGGACAGGACACACACAGGCACAGATGTTATGTTCCTTCAACATGAAAGAAAAATATATATATTGATATATAGATATGTCTGCCAAGTGTTCACTTGAATTTGTAATCTGTATGAAGCACATGAACTCAGAAAAGCATCAAAACAAAAAAAAAATCATGTGGACATGAAAACATCAATGACTATTAATACGATAAAAAAAAAAAGGTACTAATGGTTTGGAACACATGCATACATGATGAAAACCTGGATAACAAGCGTTGAAGCCACCTTGAGTTTTAGTCTGTTGTCACTGGTGGTGTTCACTTTGTCAAGCAGCCAATTTAGCCTCACCTGCACTCTGACAGCGTGTTCGTGTTTCCTTTCATGTCATTGATGTACCACGCCACCCCAGTCATGGTGTCAATGGCCTCCTGGATGACGTCGTAGCCCTCCTCGTCCGGATTAAAGTGCTTTGCGATTTCCTTTAAAAAAAAAAAAAAAAAAAAAAAACGGCCGCAACTTTAGGGTTGGATAAAAGTGAATGAAATGAAAACAGCAAAAGGTTTCAAGCAGGACAAACAGAACTTGCGAGTTGCATGTGTGCTGTACCTGAAGCAGCAGGTGATACTTAAGGATTCTTTGGACTGGCTTCAGCAGATAGGAGCCCAGCGGCAGCGAGCGTTTGAGGGCGGCCTGCCGATCCCTGAAGAACTTGGCCAGAGTTTTACTCCTCATGCAATCGGTGAGTGCAGCCACTGAGCTGGAGGACAGCGAAGATTACTTGCACATCAACCACATACCATACGGGTAATTCACTCAAAGCTCCAGCAACTTACTTGGGATAGTTGGTGCAATACTGTGTGTATATTTCAAAGTAGTCGCTCTGAGGAGACAAAAAGCACGCAGGAGTTTAGTGTCTGTTTGCTTTCCTCTTTCGGTCAACTTTCCTCTCTCACCTTCTCGACGAAACACTGAGCGATGGCCACGGGGTCGTTCTCGCACATGTCTAAGGAATGCAGCAGTTCACTGCAAGAAAAAAAAAAAATACACGGTGAGGAAGGAGGATCATAAAGCAGTCAATACCTACAACAAGGGCGCCTATTGAAGTGGCTCCTTGTTCATACATATCACCACACGGGGGCAGCACACACACACTAAAAGTGAGCCGATGGTGAGGGGGAAAAGTTGGCCCAATCAGAGCCCCGGTAAAATGAGTTTGGAAACATTCATTGAAACACATTAAAAAGGTATTTGAAGGCTTCAGAGTGACATCAGCTCGGCAAACTTACGTGACTGAAACATTAATGGGGTTGTTGACGGCGGAAAAATACAACTTCACAAAGAAAGTGTGCAGTTTACCTATAAAACCATTCGTCATGCAGCTTTCCATAGCCGGCAAAACGGAATTTTGCAGCTATCGCCGCCGATCTAATGTGTGTTTACGCTGCCATCGTGAACACAGATCCATCAAGATTTGTTTGAGGGTCGGGTCAACACTTCTCCGCGGTGCAAGACTGCTTTGTCAACATCACGGCCAACGATATTAATGGTTTGGCTTGGAAAAAACCAAAACAAAGCAAGGAAAGAGTGAAAGCTGCTTATTAATGACTTTGATTGTGTCCATGTGTCCAGCGTTGAGCTAAAGACCGAGATGATTGACAGCGACAAAATGAGTTTGAGATGAAATCTACTGTGCGAAAAGGAAATAGGTGGGGGGGAAAAATCCTATATTGTACAAAGGGGGTTCAAATGACTCTTTCCAATCTTTTGGAAGAGGATCAACATTTTAACACGAGGGGAAACGAGCTGCTGTAGGAAGCAGGCTCCTCAGTCAGAGGACGGTGGAATGTTAATGTGTGTTTTGTAAAGCGGCGTGGTCAGAGACAGCCCCTTGATGACTGAGCATTGAGCTGTTGGCGGCAGCGTTTCTACAGCTACAGAGATATTTGGTCAAGTGTGTGAAGTGTCAGGGCTGGTGGACACTTGTGGAGTTCTCCCTCATCTCATTTACATTTTACAACGTCAGCTGTGAAAACAGCTTTTCATAATTACTCTGGACTACTGCGTTACTCTGATCTCTTTCAATAAGACTTCACAAATTTTCAGCTTACTTGAATCGGCCGTTGAGACTCACCTGTTGAACTCATAAATGTCCTCTATGTTTCCAAACAGGGCGCACACTTGCTCCGGCCGTATGGGAAGATTATTCACATCTATGATGTGGGCCAAGTAGTCCTGGAGGAAAGCAGAGAGCCACATGTTAAAAGGGTAATAGTGACGCTTCCAAGTTATACAAACAGTTCCACGTTCTTACCAATAGAGGGGGCACATATGCAGAAAAACATGTTTGACCATCTTATCCACTTTGCCTTTTTGTTTTTCACACTAAGCATCATGTTAGACTGAGGGAGGTCCCACATTGTTGGCAGTGCATGAAAAAGTGCAGGTATACAAACAGGGTTCAGAATCATGCTAGAACGTGATAAATTTTGTGAAAATGTTCACATTATAACGTGAAACTATAACATTAATTCTTGATAGTGATATTTCTTTTGTTATAACGTAAAACTATCATGTTATTTTGTGATAGTGATAGTTTTTCCGTTAGAACGTGAAATTATCACGTTATTTCGTGATAATTGTCACGTTATTTCATGATAGTTTTCACGTTATAACGTGATACTGAGCCCTGTTTTTTTTTTTTTTTCTTTTCTAGTATGGCAGCAATGCGCTTCCGTACAGGTACAAATGTTTCGCACTTAAAAAAACCAGGATCCAGCCATTCATACTCTTTTGACGTGACCTTCAAAGAATCCTTTTAAGGATTTACTCCTTCGCCGAGAAGCCGACGTGACCGTATGGAAAGGTTCTGCTGTACCCAGACTACATAAATCAGCGCAGCCTGTTTCCCCTTTTTTCTGGGTCACGACTTCTTCTGAACCTCCGGCAGGATTCAGAGCTTGATAAAAATATCACAGTGACCAAGTGCGCAGACATCTGGATGATTATCCTCCTCGTCACTCCCCTTCCACCCTTGTCTCTTGTTAATTACACACTCCTGTGGCACACAAACAACTTCACGCGAGCACGTTAGCTGCGGACAAACACGCACGCACGCACGCACACACGCCGGCTATATACGGAGCACACGGGTAAACAGCTTGAACACACACCCATCCTCTCAGAAGATGTGGTGCAAAAACACACACACTTACATACACACACAGACACAGACACACACACACACAGCTGGATGGACTGCAGTCCGAGGGGATTCCAGTGCAGCCAGGGTGACGCTGACATGCGACCACTGGGGGCATTGCAATCCTGACTTGTGTTTAACCATCTTATCTTCACGCCTCAACAGGTTTCACTTTCACATTTAAAAATATTTTAAATATAAAAGTTTCACAAAATAGGTGATTTTTTTCTTACTTTGATGAAAAAGAAAACATTTTTAGAACATACAATAGTTTAAAGTGGAACTTTCTAATTTCATAGGGTGGCTAAAACACACACAGTGTTCCTCTGACAATATTAGGTGGAGTAAATCCTGTTAACGCCAACTAATTCTTGTTCGAGTGTGAATCTCTTTTCCCTTCCTTCCCTGGGTGTGTTGCAGGCCAGGTGTTTCGAGATGTATGCGGTCCTGTCAGACCAGCTGGTTGGAACAGCTGTTCAGCGCCTCCACTTTATTTCTTGTGCGGACAGTTGGACGGAGAAGAACCATGGAGAGTGAATTATGAACCAAGATCTTAAACCGAGGGAAGAAAAAAAAAACAAACAAAAAAAACAGCTGCCTGTGAAACTTTGGATTACTTTCACGCTGCAGCCTTGAAAGTACAACAAGATAATTCTGCACCACAATGTTTTCCCACACTGTAGGCCCTGGGCAAAACCAGTCCACCTCCTTTTCACCGGAGATATCTGTCCAGTTAGCCCAAAGTTGGAGGTGTTTCTGTCAGCCGGCCTCACGTGTTGCAGACATTAGCGTCTGCGTCCAAAAAGGGGAGACTGTTTGACAGCACGGCGGTTCTGGTTTCTGTTGAGGGGCCGCGCAGGTCTCTCAGTCTGGAAGTCGTTTCCAGACGACGGCAGAAAAAAAGAAAAGAAAGGAAGACGCGATAACATGCGAGTAGCCTGTTAAACAGCCGAACCTCCCCAAAGGCCCATTAATCACGCCTCATATCTCTGTAATGAGGCGCCCAGCATGTTGAACAACAATCACACGACTCGAGAGTCCAGCCGCGACGGACCAGTGCGGTCGACAACAGCGGCTACAAGTCAAGTGTTCGCCGCTCAGTTAGTGCGAAAGAATTGGTTTGTTTGCAGGAAGGTGTCCAACTCATAAACTACTCCCAAGCCGCCACAAATGATACAAACAATGGCCAGATGTCAGGTGGGGACGTTTGTCGGCGGGCCGATTCGTCGAAACGAACGGGGAGGAAAAAAGAAATTCACGTGGCGCTCCCAAAGCGTGATGTTTGTTTTTGATAGCCGCTCGCTCTGCTTTCTGGGCTGCTGGCCTGCCAGAGCCCATGAGTCACATGGGAAAGTGTGCCGCCGCCGCCGCCGCCGCCACTTCTTAATCCACGGCCAACACGTTCATTCATACACACAATGCTGTAACCTGGCGAACCAGACGGAATGTTTCAGAAATCATCTGGATTTATCATGCATGTACATCTGGTTAACGGGCCACAGAGAGCTTTTTGCGGAAAAGGGGAGGCAGAACTTGGAAGACGACAGAACGGACCATCTGTGTATCGCATTCAGTTACCAATCTGATTTTATTTATTTATTTATTTATTTTTTGGTTCTCTCGCAGACAGGAAGCCGGAGTCGAATGCTGAAGGGTGGCACTCCCGTTGACAGGCTGCAATGTGCCGCAGCGCTCAGCTCGACTCAACTCTTGCCAATGAGGGTTGGGAGGAACGCAAAAACAAATCTGCCTAAGATTTCCGTGCCAGTTTTGTTTTCTTTTAATGTGACCGGGAACATCCGGCTCTTAGAAAACTGCTGCGTTCATCTCTCCAGCAGCTGCTGGGCTCGCCGTCGCTTTCTGTTTTTCCTCAATCTCCTCCTGGACTTTCTGAGGGCAGCCTGCACAGCAGATGTTTCCTGATTCTATTGCAACTAAAAGGGTACACTGGCGCTTTTAGGGTCGGATGAAATACTGAAGATCAATAGGAGACGTCGTCTGTTGGACGTCGGCGAGGCGGATGAGTCAGACTGTGCACGCTCAATAATGCTGCTGGGTGGCTGTCAATCATATCTTTTATTCCTGGACATCAATGAGCACTCTAGACCAGCGTTTCTCAACTGGTGGGTCGTGACCCAGAAGTTGTGTATATATTGCAGGACACACACTTTAATTCAATCATAGCTTGGTCATGACTGGATTAAGGCATTCGTACAAGCGTCGATGCAGACATTCACTCACCTCCACGATGCTGCGCAGGTCCTTCACGTACATGCGCTCCGTCTCAATGATCTCCATGACCACCCGGTCCACGTAGGTCAACTTGGGGTTGGGCGCCATGGTGTCTGCGATGACCGGGGAGGCCTGGATGTGAGGGATTTCGCCGCCGCTGGCCTTCCTGTCGCAGGTGGCAACGTTGTCGTTCCACTGGTTTTTCACGCCACTGGAGGCCAGCCGCCCCTGCCAGCAGCTCCTGGAACCAGCGAGTGTGGGACTGTGTCGCCCGGCCTGCTCTGCGGCGCCCTCAGCTGGGCTCAGCTCCAAGTCTATGTCCTCCTCGCTCTGTGCAGGCGGAGTGGTGGAGGAAAGAAGGGCAGTAGTGCTCCCAAAAAGGCTGCGGCTATCTCGGGACGAGCCAGAGGACAGGGTGGACACCAGGCTGACCGGACGTTCACTGTCCCCATCTACCGGCTCCACGCACGGCCGGCCGCAGCACTCAGGGCCTGAGTCATCGTGTGCCAGGTCATGCTTGCTGCTGGAGAGGGGTGAGGATAATTGAGGAGATTCTGGAACAGGTGAGATGAAAAAACAATGCAAAATGGGTTAGAGTCACTCAGGACATCGTCAGCTAAATAACTTTTTTTTAGGTTTACCCCCTTGGATACCAAACTCACTGCTACAGACAGGTACAATCGCCAGGTGACGTTTCATATTCTGGTTAAAAAAGGTTTAATATTGTGCAAAACTGCTTAACCAATGTACAGTGTCTAAAATCACATGCGTTTATAGCATGTCAAAAAAGCAAAGGTGGAAAGTGCAACAAAGCATCCGTTTTAGCAGGAAGCCAACACGTTTTTGCAGATGGAAGACCGAAATATGTGGTTTTTTTGGAGAATTTCTGGAGGTTTTGGTTTTATTTGGACAGCTAAACACGCAACAACACTCCACAGGAGTCTGGGATAAAGGACAAAAATCTTAAAATTGTTGTGTGCACAAAAATACACAGATTTCTCCAATTTTATTGCAGGGAAAACCACCCCGGTTGCTTCTTTTGCAGGGCTGCAATTCTCTTTGCCCACTTGTGCATACCTGGCAGCCGCAACATAAACAGTGCCAGTGGTGTGTCTTCTGTGCAGCTGCGCCGAGAGCTCGAGTTTATTTGCATTGAGAAAACGCATCAATGCAAACGTGCAATTTCGTTTGCAGAGAAGCAAACGTCCAAAAGTGTTTCTGTGGTTACCGCCGGCTAATGCGGTTGCAACCGGGTTACATTTCTCATCCCGGTCTGAAAGCTGCGCGTCATGGTGGCTTTTTCACATCAGAACAAAGAACAGCAGCCCCGAACTGCCTCCAAGTACCGTTGAGGGAGTGAAATCAATAAAAAGGCAGTTTTTCTGTGCACGCGCGGAGACACGGAGGAGAGCCTTACAGTAAAAACAAAAAGCCTTGCTCAAATCATTAGTGACATGGCCCAAATTAAAACCCTGCACACTCTGTGGAAAACTCAGTCATTTCCTCTTATTACTGCTGCCTACTGAAGGGGCTGAACCCTGGAAAAACAGGGAGGACGGAAACCGGTGAGAAGGGGGGAGAAACGGGCGAAGGGAACCAGGACATTTGTTTATACATCTTTAGTGCTCTCCGTCTGCGTTTTTAACGGCAAAGTGAATCCGTGTTGGGTTTCACATCCTTCTGTGCCACATGGGGACCTTTCCTCCTCGCAAAACGTTTCCCAAACAAATGAAGTCACGCTCGGCGCGAGAATCCAAGCACTGTTGCGGCCACTGTGCAGAGGAGATGATGTTTCCTGAAAAATTTCACAGGAGTGGGGGCGGGTGAGGGATGGCGGGGGCCGAAGGGGTCAGTGCAGTTTCGCCAAAGCTTGGGAGAAAGACTCGCCGCACGGACTGGCTTCAGGCTAATAAATGGACTTTTTACGAGGCACCATTAAGCGAAAAACAGTCCGAGAAATCAAGTGGGAACGGAGAGAATAATTTGGTGTTGATAGCCCCCAGATGGAGCCTGAAGTCACGAGTCTGCAAACGCCAGTGTTGGCGCACTTGTTACCTTAAAAACAAATGCAACAGACTTGGTGTTGAAAGGAAAAAAATAGAGTCTGCACACAAAGACATTCAATATCCAATCCAGCCGATACATGTATTGCCGATGTGGTTTTGTGGAGAAAGAGAGAGAGAGAGAAAAAAAAATCAGACTGGGGTCTTTACAAAAGGATGAATCACTGTGGGCTTCTCATGAAAGCAGAGGAAGCGGTGCACAAAATTTGTGATTTATAATGACTTTGAGAGAGAAAAAAAGTGTGGCATGCAGCTGGATGACGGCCTCACAAGAAGAATCAAACTCAGTTCTAATACACACAGACACACTGAGAGACTCACACGCTCTCCCTCTCACACACACACCCATTCTGGCATCGGCCAACTTTCCATGAATCAGCGCTAAGCTCATAAGACGCTCGTTGGGCTCTCGCTCCTCCGTCTCAGCAATACGGTTCCCATGCTGAACCTCCCGTGAGCGGACAGGCGGGACTCAAACCACCGCAGAGACCCAATCAAAGGGCGGGAGCGGTGTCGCGGCGAGCTACTACACAGACCGCACCACATCCAAGCAGAAACGCCGGGGCGTCCGCTTCCGCCGCCACCTCTGTTTGTACATTTGATTTTTTTTTGTTGTTGTTTTGGGTGAGGGTGAGTTTGACTTGTGTGACGGATGTGGAATTCCTTTTCTGCCTTCCCCTTTCTTCCTCATAGGCCCACATCCTCCCTTGTAATGAAAAAAAAGTGCTGCGCTGCAGATTTGCAGTCACTAGCTGCGTTTCCATTACAGTTTTTCGCAAAATGAAAGCGATATTTCTAAAATTTCGATTGCAATTTGCAGGTGTTTTCGCTGAATGGTGTAAAGCGCATAATGTAATTCTCGGAAAATCCCGCGGGATGCGCCTGCCCCAGACTGGCCGTTATCTTTGGGCGATGGCGTGCGTGGCTTGGTCCAAGGTCGCAGCTTGGCGATGCAATGCAGTGTGGTGCGGTGAGCCGCTGCCGCCCTTTGTTGACACAGACCTCGGAGAGGAATGCAAAGGATCTGCTCGACACGCCGGTCCCAGATAAGCTGAGGCTGGCTGCAGCAGCGGCGGCGGCGCAAAAAAGCCTTTCCACTCGGCTTGTCCCTCGACACCCGAGTCAAACTCTTGATCCCTCCACTTTGTCGGGAGACAAGAGGACAATGAGCGTCCGCCTTGTTGTGTCTGAATGGTTCTGACGGACGGCTCCTGAAGGCCTCTCGGGGTCCTGCTTTTGCAGGAGCCCGTGGGTGTAAAAATTGGAAAGAATATCGAGGTGCATGTGTTTGTTTGGTCGCACCACAAAAAAAGATCACCCCAAAAAAAATCATCAAACCACAACTGTGCAGTCAATCGGCTTTCTAAGAACACCTCAGCATAAAACGACATTGAGAGGGACTACTTTTACTCACTGTGCCAAAGACAAAGTAAGAAACAGGTTTTAGCTCAGAAAGAAGAAAGTGGAGGCTCGTTACGAGGAGGAAGGCTATACTGCCATTTCCAAGCATTTCAGTGTCTAACCGCTGTATGTTGCATCAGAAGGAGAAACATTCTGTAAGAAACTAACCTGGACGTGGTCCTAAGCAGAAGATTTCTAGAACTCTTAAGAGGAAACTAGTCAGAGATTTCGGCCTCTCTGACATCTTGGACATCTCAGACATCTTCCTAGATGATTGTGCTCACGAGGCCTCTTCTGGAGTTGAGGTATCAAGGGACACAGTTGAGAGTTCTCCATCACAGTGGACATCAAGGCTATTGTTCCAGAAGTACCCCTTTACTTAAAGAATGGCACATCAAAGCTGAGGTCTGAAAAGCAAAGATGAATTCTGGAACTCTGTGCTTTTCCCACCCAATGGAATTTGGCTGAGGAAAGAACACTGTTTGCAGGGGACTGTGACATCACCTGCTCTCTCTCAAACAGCCCGTTCGACCCAGCAGTACTTTTAAATGCTGAAGCTAAAGTGACAACACAGGCAAGAAGAATTCTTCCCATCACCACGAGACGCCACTAAAAATCAGAGGGCCCTTTTTTACTGTATTGTGGCGAATAATGAGCAGTCGCTCAGACAGTGTGAGTGCAGGAGTGTCTCCTCTCGTCGGGTGCCACTGAGTCTCTGCAGCATCTGCAAACTGTTAGGAATGATCCCAGAGGAATCTGTGACCACGCTGGCAGCAGAGCCATGCCAGTCACTGTGCCGCCCTACCGTCAGATGTGGACTACTGTTGAGTCTGGAATCATATTTAGCCTGGTCACATGCGTGTGTCGAGTTCTATATTAAAAAAAGGAACTGAAACTGTGTACACCACAACGAGGAAATCTAGGTAAAATTCATTGTTATTGTTATGGTGTTTTTTTGCCAGGTTTACATGCAGTACATAAAGTTCAAAACTGCCACTATTTGGTGAGCCATGAAGAAACACAAATTTAGGCAATTTACCTTGACTGGAGATAAGGAAACCTCTCTAAACACTGTAATAGCAAATTTGTCAGCCTCACAAACCAAAGACAGTTTGTTTTGTCCATAAATGTCTGTAGAAGTCTATAAAAAAAACAAACCACAACGAACAACACGCACTCAAAACCTCCTGTTCTGCTGCCACAGACACAGTTGTGGTGCTGACAAAGAACATCTGCAAAGAAACAAACACAAACATGCACACAAAAACATTGACATCACTTGTCAAAACTCTGCACAGCAGCAAAGTCAGCAAAAACTCTTTGAAACTGGGAGTCTTTCAAGAGCCGCGACCAGTACAAGCGAATATCAGCCAAGAAAGGACTGTTTATACACATGTGCAGATAAGAGGACTGCGTCATATCTACAGAATTTGACAGCGAGGTCCTTGCTGCTTCTCTCGCCACAGTTTCACAGTCTACAGGAAAAGAGCTGCTAAAATCATAATGCACATGGAGACAGAGAGGGAGACAGAGAGGGGCAGCACAGTTAAGTATATGTTCCATAAAACAAACTCCAATTTAAGCCAAACCGTGGATTTTCACATTCACCCACCACAATTTCACAAAGTGCACGGGCCTCCACAAAAACACAGCGCTCTCCTTTGTCTTAGCGCCGCATCGGGGCCAAATGTTGACTGGCGGCGGCCCTACAGTAACCATTAACCGAGTCAAGGCTGCGGTGGCGGCGGCACTGTACTCGCAACGTCAGAGGGAGGCCCGCCGCGTCTCACAACAATCACAACTATTACGCGCACACGTAAAACATAGCGTTGCAAGAAGCGGCTGCTTCTGGGCAAACAGGTTAGCGACGTCGCTCCTGAAAGAAAACATGACTGGAATTCCAGAAAGGAAAAAAAAGCTCTCTCCCAAACCCCCTCATTGTAATTCTTTGAATTCCTGTTTCCTGACTGTTAAGCCGAGGTTAACGTTGACAGACAAAGGTGTGTTAATGCAACAAGCGTGACCTTCCTCTTGCTTTTGTTGCCTCCCCGCGTCCAAAATCCCCGAATCCAGACAGCGCTTCCCGTTAAAGCGCCGTTTCGCTGCGCGCCAATGTGAAACCTGCGACTCAAAAAAAAAATCCTGACGTTCGCTTGTTGGTAAAATGTTGATTAAGAAAGAATTTGAAGCCAAATGGCGTAACTTTAACGAGAAATCAGTGAACGACGGAGGTGTAAGTGAAAGTATGGATAATTGGGCAAAAAGGTACTCTTGGAGAAGTAAAAGTACTGATTCAACTCCTTTACTTAAGTAAATGTAAGAAAGGACAGGTTCTGAAAGGGACTTCAGTAGAAAGTAAAAAATTCTGATTATTTTTTTGCCATTGACGAGACAATACATTTGTTGATCATTTTGAAAAAAGGACAGAAAAATCTGGACTCAACTGACCACAAAGCTGAGGCACTCTAAAATAATATCCCTCTAAAATATGATCCATTCCTAGATATAACTACACTACAGCATAGTTCAAATAGCTCCACTTCAAGCAACAACCTCAAAAAAGTTACAAAAACAATTTTAAACACAAAAGTGAAAAGAACATTATTCCCAATGTGATGAGTAGACAGTAGAGTTTATGTGCACATGGTGGTAAAATGTTGTCAGAAAAAGAAATACTCAATTCTGAGTATTTCTACCTCAGTACCTGAAAAACCTATTCAAGCACAGTAACAAAGTATTTGCACTTTGTTCCATCCCTCCTCTGATGAGCGCTACAGAGGCCGGCGCTGTGGGCTGGCGACATGATATGGAGTTAATGCAGACGTTCCCTGGCCAAGGGGCCCGGTGACTAATCTGTCTGGGGCTGAAAACGTTATCGTCCCTTTAACAAAGCCGGCGCTTCATACACTCATCCGCCCTGTGACATCACGGCTGCGTGACTGACGCGCGGTGCATCACAAGGCGAACAGAGGCACTGTATGAATGCTCACACCTGGTTATTAACTTCTTTTTTTTTTCATAGAGGAGGACACAGACAGACGTCCGCTGATCGGCATCTGTCTGAAGCCCACGCTGCCACACTGGGCATTCCTTTGCAAAAGTACTCTTCTTCTGTTCTTTTGTGATACCAAGGACGATGCTGGAATGTTTTGCGGCTATAAACAACCTTCTCCACACCTCCATGACGTGCTGGTGTGACGTTATCAATCAATCAGTACGCACATTTAAAAAAAAAAAAATACACAGAGAAGTAGCCAAAGTGCTGCACATTTATATATAATCTAAACATTTAAATTTAAGTGAATGTATAAAAGTATGTTTTAGACTTTGGTTACACTTTGGTTGCAAGAAGGCACGGCGACGGCTTGACTGGCATTCACATTAGTCCATGCAAAACCAGCTCGCATGCAAACTAGTGCACAGGGCTATATTTGTTTTCTCTCCGTCTTCTACAGGCTGCTCTTGGAGGATGTCGAGCTCATCGGACTGCTGTTTACGGCAGTCTCGCACACACACACACACACACACACACACACACACACACCGGATGGCAGTAAAACTACACGTTGTGTAACATGAGGTGGGCTCTGCCAGTTCAGTATTTAGACACAAGCACAGGTAATGACAGTGTTTGCTAAAAAAAAAAAAAATTGCAGTGCATGACAGAAAATGTCACAGACCTCAACAGTAATACAAAAGATACCATTAATAATGCTACTACTACTAATAATAATAATAAAAAATCTTTCTTAGATAATAATAACAATTCTCTAAGAAGCGCCAGGAATAAATGTGCCACGTACTAATTACGCCGATCCATAATTGCTGAGGTATTAATGCGTTCAAAGGCAGCAGGATCCAACAAAGAAGATAAGTGCAAACGCAAACCCACCAGCGGCGGACCATCCTCTTCCAAGGCCCGGCTTTGTGACGTGACGAATGATGAGTGTGCTCTGCACAGGAAGAGAGGAGTCATCCGTCGAAGAAGACACACCTGTGTGCCGCCTTGAGGTGAGCTTACAAAGATCCAGAGTCAAACATCCACCTCAATCCTCCTGAAGAGGGATTTCAGGCCACTGTTGAACTTTAGTCGTATTCTATCAGGTTGGCGATCCATTGTTTTCTAGTCAAATTAGGAGGAAATGAACCTGGACTTCCTGCTGAAGACCCGTGTTCAGCATGCAAATAGTAGGATGAAGTTGCAGCCACTCTCACCATCAATATACGTCTTTTGTCCTTGACTGAAAATCTGCTCCTGACGAAGGAGCCTCCGCTGCTTGAGTAAGTTTGTTGCTTGTGGGTCCGTCGCTTCGATCCCACTTGACCCTTTGTGCTTTGGAAAAGCCGATATTGCGAGAAAGCGCGGAATCGCTGCGAGCAACCAAAGCACAAGCCTCCACCTGCTCCGTGAGTCACGCTCACTTGGCCGCAGCTGCAGCCGCTCGCTTCACGCTGACTCACGTATCGAGCGGCGATGGGTTTAAACTCAACGCGCGTGAATCACCACCGGGCATCGTCACTTTTGAGCTGTAAAGTCCCACACGCTGCAGCAGGCTAGCGCAATGCAGATGGTGAAATAACGATTGCAAATAATTTCAGCGCTTGAATAATCAGGGGGATTCACCTCGGATGAGATCGTTTTCTTGGCACATACTTCACCTGCGGTGGCACGTACAACTATCCATTACACAACACGGAGGCGGCATCTCGAGTTCAAAACATGATGAAGTATCACAGCAACAATGGGCAGCTACTACATGGACCTCATTTAACTACGTCAACCAGCTGTTCCCGAAACATTGTTACCTCATTTTTAGAAGGTAGGATTTGGAAAGAGGCAAAACTGGGATTGCACCTGGACGGATAAATCTCACATTCAGAAGATTTGGTGACAGGTGATCCAGGCGGCTACAACCTGAAAAGCGACAACGTTTGCCGTAAGTCAACCTGCTGCGAGCAAATTCTTGCTAAATTCACTTTGGGAGTGAAGAAAAGAAAAGGGGGGGGGATAAAGGTGGATCCGTGTTTTGCAGTACGTCTTAATCAGAACCTTCCGCCCCTGTGAGCCTCTGTCCTCGACACCCATCCGCTAACCTCGGACACTCGGCTCCTCCTCTCACAGTTCCGTCAGGAGACGGGGAAAATAGTCGACCGCTGATCCCCTTGGGAAGCATTCCCCCACCTGGTAAGGGCCAGTGGCTGCCCCTCCTCAGGCCATGAGGCACAAGTGTAAAGGCTGCCTGTAGGGATTAGGCCCCCCTCCAGTCTATAGAGACCATTATCAAACAGCATGAGTCGGAAGACTGGAGATTAGACACAGAGACTTGATGGCCCGGACTGTTTTCTTATCCCCTTGGCAGAGCGGAGAATTTAGGTCACTTCAGGAGTTTTTCCTGCTTTTAAAAAAGAGTCCTTCACATGCAGGAGATGGTTTGATTTGCGCAGCTCTTTGGCCTCACACGAAGCAGTTAAGGCTGTGTTAATAATTAGCCCGAAGGTCCAGTAAATAAACTGCAGCGGACAACAGAGGCCGAATACACACGCATACAAACTGGATCTGTATTCCACTTCTTTCAAGGTCAAATATTTCTATGGGGACAAAAAAAACGAAAGTTTTGAGGGGAGTCCCGGAATTCAGGAATTAAAAAAAGATTAAAAAACAGCCCTGCTTTTTGTATTCCTGCAGATCTCCACCGTTTAACAAGCGTAGGCGGCTTCTGTTTTGCTACATGTTTCGGAGAGGACCTCTCAAAAAGCTCACATTTAATCCCTTAAAGCTGCCCCGTGCTCAGGCCTGGCTCTTGGAGGATCCAGCTGTGCCAGCTAACCTCACTGCAAAGGCATGTGATGATCCACTTAGGAAGCTCCTTTATCAACAAGCACCCTACCAAGAGTCCCTCGGTACACAGCTCAACAGCCGGCCCCTAACATTTCCCCTGGACATCAAACGCCATCTGGGCCCTGGGGCGCTCGCTCCTTTGTAAACTTTACCACCAATTTGATTGTCTACAATAAACTTCTGTCCTATTCACACCTCTGCAGAGAGTGGAGGCTTGCGGTTGGGGCCGCCGTGTGAAGCGTGGGGGCCAGCAGACGCTTCATTTACTTCACATCGAGCTGTTAATCACACCAGCGCCAGAGAGGATGTGGTGGTGGTGACCTTGTCTTTTTTTTCAGGCAACCGCACTGCCTACACACTGCCACTGCACTCATTCAGTCCTTAGCTGCATTGTTTATCTGTGACAATAACCCAGGAGATGTTTCTTGATTAGTTAGAATGATGTGTAATTAACGTTGCCACGGCATTATCTTTCACCAGTCGTTGCCAGCTTGATAATTACAAAGCCTTATTATTTTTTTATCTTAACGATACGTGGCAGTTTTATTGAGTCAAATTAGATCCTTAGAGGCTATCTGACAGTAACACCGTGAGCAGGGACCCTGACTAATGTGGGTAATCCAGCGGAAGAGCTCTATAGAAGGAGTGCCATTGGAGAAGGCCGTAAAGTCATTTATGTTGACATAAATTCTTGTGCGAGGACGATCCGTGTTGGAGTCTGACAATGGAATGCAAGACAACGGATGCAGACTTCTGTTGCAACAGAGGCCGTGTGTTACGTAAGGATTTATGCAAGACAAGTGGAGATATCATGGACTTGGAGAAAAGAGAGGGGCTGCCGGGAAGTTTCAAATGTCCCTCAAAAAAAAAAAAGGAGGATGGGAAGCGCTGGTTCATCACCTGAGGCCGACTATGATTAACACTACAGGCAATTAAGCGGAGAAAAAAAGGTTCGGTCCAGGGGCTCCATTGACGGGCATTCAGGGACGCAGCCAGGCCTGCAATCGTATATCTGTGTCCGCAAGCCCTCTGCCCACTGGTGTGGAAAAGCTGCAGTGAATGGAGATGATCCATCCGCCCCTGAAAACCCCTTTAAAGGGGCAGGTTCTGCACACACAGCGACATTCCCCCATGGGGTTAAGAAGGTCAGAGGGAACCCTTATCTTTGAAAGAGATGCTGCCAGCGGCTTCAGGTCCGCTGTCTGGCTGAGCCGCTGTCACTGACCCCACTGGCTGGATGGGCTTTTTTTTTTTTCGATTCTTTTTTTTTTTTTTTTTATTCTGATGTAGTGTACAGGGACTGGAGTCCTGCTGGCAGCATTCCGCCATGAAAGCAGAGCTTAGATGGAAATTATGAGGGGTCTTACATAGTTTTATGTCACCCCCATTCATCTGGAAAGGGGAACCAACTTCGGTCAAACAAAAACAGCCATGAGGAAACACTGACTGCCATTGTTCTGTTATTTTGTGATATGATGCCAAGCGCCAGGTAGTGGTGATGAAAAAGAAAAAAATCCAAAAGCACTTCTGCCACGACAGATTGGAACGATTTTGTTATCACCCACAATCTACAGCACCCTTTGCTCTCAGGTTACCTCCAGTAAATCAAAGGAGCTTTATGAGCGCAAATAGAAAAATCCGAGACGCACCAGGGCTGCACGATATATCACACATTTATCACCGCAATGTTAAAATGCACAACATCCGCAGGGCAGTGAGCCGCCCCGCAGTGCAATAACTTATCCTTAACGCACCATCCATTCGCACTATACCTCATGATCTTTGGAAAACCAGATGGAACTTCACTGCCCCAGACGGCTGCCACCCATGGAGATGCAAGTGGTTGAGGTTTAGCAGCCGTTGCCTTTCAGCGCAAGCAGGTGAGTGGACAGAAGAAAAGGTCGGCGTAGTGGTTGAAAAAGGAGAAGAAAAGGTGTTTAGGATAGCGTTGCAGTCAAGACCGCACCAACCGAGACCAAGACATTATCAAGACCAGAGAGTATCGAGATTGAGACAAGACCAAGACATTTGGGGTTAGAGACCGAGACAACACCAAGACTTTATATATCAAAGAAAAATAACAACAAAACAGTAAATAATGACCAGCATCTTTAAAATTCAAGGTTGCTTCTAAATCGAACAGCAACATCTCTTTTCCATGAGGAATCTAAATAATTTTCTTAAACATTTTGCTGCTTTGCCAACTATTTTGAACCATTTTCAAAAAGAAAACAACTTTGCTTCATAAAATTAAAAAATACATTAACTAGGAATAAAGGGGGTGAGGGGCTGTCACTCTGGGTGTCACAAACAGAGCGTAAAACGACAGCAGCTGGATTATTTTCCGTTATCGTCTGTCATTGTAGTGTTGGCTGAGTCTTGACCAGTTTTGGTCCAGTCCGAGAGCCTGAGAAAGTGGTCTGGAGACCAAGACCAATTCTGAGTACTACGACGCTAGTTTAGGAGGCACCAAGACGATTTTGGTTGAGGTAATTAGAAAACTGTGCTGTTATGCGACTAAAATGTATCGGCAGCAGTGCTGTCCTCCATAAAACCATGTTGCTTGTATGGAAGTAATTATCCACTTTTCTCAGTTCATTTCTGAATGAAAAACAGAAGAGACAAACAGAGGGAATCTACTGATGACGGCGTCTATATTTGGGACCACTTCTCGCTGACGCAAGGTCTTTCATGCAATAAAACTCTTGATGATAATTGAAGCTGGAATGGCACCAGAGCTCCTTTGATTGTGCACCTTTATCGGACAAGGCTTCCTTTCACCGCGTGCATTCCACCGATCTGCTAAACCCCATCCAATCATCACCTCGCAGCTCATTACCAAAGAGCCCCGCCCCCTAATTACTATCCATCCATCTGGGGAAGGGGAGCGCGGGCATGCATGCTTTGACTTGGACCAGCGCACAGAAACCATCAATCTTACAAAGGGAAAAAAAAGAGAATGTTTCAACTGCAAGCAGGTGCTCGGCCTTGGCGAGGTGACTTCACACTGGGATGTGTGGGCTGCAGGAATGAGCCGAGTGCTGGGGCGTTTTGGCCTTTTCTGCAAGTGTTCATCGCGAGGGCGGCACGCGTCACCGTGAGCCAAAACCCCGGCGCTGCCGGCCAAAGGTGAGAACAGAGGGGCGGACGGCGAGCGAGAGAAGAGAACCAGTGACCACAGCGGAGGAAGCCAAATGTGTTCGCCGGTGAGGAGGGTTTGAGGGACAGAGCGTTAAAAAAAAGAAAGAAGAAAAAACCCACTCAGACTCACACACACACACACAAAAAGGGGCCTTGTGTCAACGTTTGCAGCTGAAGATAATGAACACTATGATAATATGTAAGTTGAGCGTCCTCCAACACGCAAGGTCAGCGCCGCCGGCTCGCAGTGACCGACCGAGCGACCGCCGGCTTTGGCCGTGTGCGAGTCCGACACGCTCTGGTTGTGGATGTGCGATGTGTTCGTGAGTGCTGGGGGGGAGGAGGAGGGAGGTTCTCAGCTGCATGAAAGAGGTTTGGCCGAGCTCCACGGCAACACAAAGAGCCTCTCTGCCAGTTGGAGCCGTAGGAGGGGAAGTTCGCTGCTCCCCTCTCGGCTCTGCCTTTCGCGAAAGCTCGTCCATTTCCTGTATTCTTCCATTTCAATCATTTTTTCCATTTACCTCGGCGGTAATGCCTGAGTTATAATAGTGCACTGTTCCAGGGGGGAAGCATGTGCGCCACTTGTAATGTTTTATTAAAAGGGCCGTTTTAAGGATGGGGGGAGAGGGGCGGTCAATCCAGAAAAACCTTTAACTGCGCAAGGATGAATGTAATTGCGTTTGTCTTACCTTCCCCCATTGGTCCCTGGCGGAGAGCAGAATGGGACCCCTCTGGCATGGCACTCAGCCTTCTGGAGCTGCAGGGAAATAAAGATGAGGGCTTAGACGGAATCAGGGCAAGGAGTAAAGAGTGTCAGTGCATTCCTTATTCGGACTTGGTTCATTTACTTTTGAGTCTTTCTGAGCTTTGAGCTGCTTTTGTTAAGGCCAGTGCTCCTGGACCGGCCTGGCAAACTGAAGGCAATCCCTGCCGCTCCACTGTATCCAGGCCTTAAAAAGGAAATTCTTCCCATTCCCCCCCCACACACACACACACCCTCCCTCACCCCCACCGGCTCACCGCTCTGCATTTGCTCATGCCAGTCTTTTTGCGAGTATGCAGCAAAGAAAACTTTGGAGCTAAGGTATGTGCTGTGATATGAGCTCCAGGAGCAGGAGGTGGGCAAGCTGCTGCTGCTGCTGCTGCTGCTGCTGCTGCTGCTCCTCCAACACAACGCTAAAGGGAATGGGATTTTTTTTTTACTGCAGTACCTCGAGTGGTCACTGGGAAACATTGGCACGCCGCCATATTGCCAGTCGGGTATCCAGTTCTTATAATACATCCACGGTTTACACCCAGCGGCACGTCACTTTGTCACTGCAGCAAGGAGAGTCCACTCTGGGGTCGGCTCTCAGGCTCCGCATTAAAACACATTAACATGGAGAGGCGCGCATGAGAACCTGTCGTTGCAGTGATGCCTGGTGAGCCTCAGGCCCTTTTACCATCACGTTCTGGGCCAGCTAGATCAGAGGAGGCAGAATTCTTCAGGGATTAGGGATGGATGGGTATTGTTTCGAGTGCTTTCGCCGGCCACTGTGCAGAGTTGATGGCTGGGCCAAGCGAGGCCTATCCCAGGCCACTGCCGGGAGGTTCACCAATTAAGATGTGCAGGAATGCAAGGAGGAAAATAGCTCTGCAGAGCTGGATCCAAATGTTAAGATCACTGCACTGCTCATCATGGGGACCCTGCAGCTGCAGTCCGTGCTCAAGAAGATCCTGTTTACTCACTAATAAAAGGCTTGCAGACATAAAGCACAACCTGTGCTCATGCAAAGCAAAGCACTAAGAGTTTTATCCCTCCCGGACTGAACTTTTTACTGCGATGAAACCACACGAGGATGGTTAACATCAGTGGCATGCAGCAATGTTTTGAGAGCAGTCGTGTACGCAGGCACATGAAAATGAAAACCACATTTCATTTTGATTGGTACAACAGATGGTTTCTGAGCTCATTTAAATACCTGGGCCTTAATTTCGCTCCGCCAGTCACTATGAATTGCAGTGTACTTTTAAAGTGTGGTAATTGGTGGAAAAAAGCAAACCTATAAATTATAAAGAATTAGCACTGGGAAGGTTTAAAGGAAATTACTTTTGCATGCTCACCAGGCCCAATATACACAATGAAACTTGGTGAGGAATTCAAAACATTTCTCATTCATTTTCTACTTGCCATCTTCTTTATTATTATTATTTTTCCTCAAAACAACAGTCCACTGCTTAGACTATTGAACTTATTCCACCTTTGAGGAAAGAAAGTAGAAAAAGACTCGCTGCTTTATGCTCAGCCAGTGCAGCGGTGCCACAATGACAGTCTTAAAGCAGGAAGCCTCCTGCAACAGCCTTTCACTGAGCCCGACCAATTGATTTTCAAGTGGCGGTTTTGTTTGTGCAACCTGCACCCGGAGCTGTCACGTCAACGGGCGGGGCTTTGAACTTGTCTCGGTGAACAGTAAACTCATAAAACTCTCCCATAATCCCACCTACCATGACCTCTACGCTAACCCCATGTAATGACCGGACCAAAACTATGCTAATCTGTCTTTGGTAAATGAGAGGCTAGACAAGGAATAATAGACCTTAATCCTGAACTGTAGACATCTGGGCCTTAAATGTGTTATTCTAACAACTTATCAAAAGCTGTCAGCAGGTGGAGAGAGAAAGTGGTTGGGATGGGAGCAATGAAATTGTTTGATAATATCCTGCAAGACGTGCTAAAGTAGCGTAACCCACAATCTCAACACATCTGGACCTCGTTCAACAGTTCCTACCAACCTAATTACATTGTGCTTCTTCTTTCTTGCCGAGGATGGGAGTGACACATTTGAAATTCTTAAGTAAATGCCAACACAGAGGCCAACATTTATGCCAAGCCCGCTGACCACCTGTGCTCGGCCGCGCTGCCGTTCCACACAAATGGGGAGCATTTGGTTCCCACAGCTGACGCATGAATTAGCCACAACGCCAACCTCTCGTTTGGGGAATCAGCAACTCGCCCCCCCCAACTAATTGAAGACAGATGCAGCGTGAGCCAGTCCGAAGGGTTATTAAAAGAAAGCCCCGCGATGGATCACTACCTCAGATTGGCTGATAAAGTGCCTTGTTCCTCTAATCGCCAGGCTTTACGCTGATCCGGCCACTCAGAGGCTGAATTCCTTTCTTTTTAAACACAACAAACAGATGTTTGAGAGGGACAGATGCTGGACACAGGGCCACAAATAGAGAGGGGATCTAAACCGAGGTATCCGAGGTAGCGTGTGTCTGTTAGGAGCTCTGAGATAACATACAACGTGAACAGAGACCTTGAGCCTGGTATGTTAAAAGGAAAAAAGTGTCCCCCGGGGGGGTGATGGTTATCTGGAGCAGTTTTCTCGATTGACAGGCTGGCAGTATTGGTAGAAGTGAAACCAAACTGCGTGTCTACAAAGGAAGCGGGAAACGTCTGTGTCTGGGGAGACAAAAGCACTTTCTCCATCTTTTTAGGAAGTGTTACACAGAACACATACAGGTCAACTCGGACTAAATCTAATGGATTCTTAAATTGCCAGCAGTGAATAAACAAGTTAACATACAGAGTCTCTAAAAAAAATACTGTAAAATCTGCTGGTCCAAGTAATCTTAACTAACTAATAGTAAACTAATTTGTGCAGTTTCAATCCAGTTGTGGATTGTGTTGACGTAAGGAACCCATCTCACTAAAATATCTATAGTCATATTAGCTCATTTGATTACATAAAACAACCCAATCAGTCTCTTGGGAGATGAATCTCAAGTGGCTTTTGTCTAATGGCATTTTATTAGCAGGAGAAACTATAAATAGCACATAGAGAGAATTCCCACTGCAATTCTCTCCCACACTCTGGGGATCGACTGCATCATGTTACATTCGCCGTCTGTCCAAAAAAGGCCAAGAGGAATCTGGAGGTATGACATAAGCTCCCCCGTGGAATCTGCAGGCAGACAAGGCTCTGCAGGTCGAGACGCCATCCGGCAGGAATGATGTTTACATTCAGAATGATCATAAAAAAAACGAATCGAAGGAAAGTCTAACTGTTGATTTTCCAGCACTGGTGCAATGGTAATTTTTGTGAGACCTCTCGTTCACCCTGGAACCTTGTCTCTCCCTCACCCAGCCAGCAGAACATATCCCCAGACAAACAGCCTCTTCTGTGAGCGCCCTCTTTCCCACATTACTCCGGCAGTTTGTCCTTAAGAGCCCAACAGCTTTTCATTCACCGCCGAAAACAATAAAACCCTCACGTTAGCCTCTCTTACCCTCACAGCCTCAACAAAAGCGGCTGGCCAATCTGTGACTTCCCACACGCAAACACAACATATGAGCCCCACCAACCCACCCACCCATTATTTCAGTTCAGTGAAGTTTGGAGCAACTTACTTAGATGTGGGGATAAAAGATGCATCCCAAAGAACAGCCAAAGGCCACGGGGGAGAGTTTCTTGCCCATATGGTACACGTTCACTCTGGCAAAAAATAGCCCCTAATGGCCGAATAATTGTTCCCTGCTGTGCCGCATAGAAAGGAACTGCCATTTTTACCTCGCGCATCAATGGCAACAAAAAAAAGAACGCGTACCTGGCAAGCTGTGTGTGCGTAGCTGGCAGGTGCCACCTTAGTTGGCACGCGATAAGTGCAGGCTTCCAGCTCATGACCATAGCAATTGACAGGGACCATAAGCAAACAGCACCCGGTGAGCCGTCCACCATAATGCACAGGGGGCTGCTGGGTAAAAAGAGACGGTCGCTCTACAAATAGGACTGTGCTTTTTAAAGGAGGAGCGACGGCGCATCTTCACACCGGCAGCGAGCTCCTGACCCTCGCGGGGGCTTTTTTGACATCATAACAACAAAAATAAACAGAGTCAGACCTCGCCTGGGTGTCTGGAATGCCAAATGGCTCACAGTGCACATTCTTCACGTCCAGACCAGCACAAAGTTGTCAGCCCTCATTTTGGCTGGAGCTGGCGATAGCGGGATCTTTGTGGGCTCCTGCGGGGAGTTCAGGAGGAGACTAAAGAAAAGCATCACCCCCATACCCATCTTCAGACTTTTCACACACTTCCCTGACTTCAGCGGAGTGATGCCGCACAATTAAATATCCCAAGAATTCCTTTGATATCCAAAAAAAGAAAGGTAAAAAAACTCAGCTTTTTTTATGCTTGCTTCATGCTAGAAGATGATGTTTTACTGTTATGGGAGAAAAACAAAGTGGTCATTAGTGTGACTCAGAGCTGAAA
Organism: Thamnaconus septentrionalis; assembly: GCA_009823395.1. Classification (NCBI taxonomy): domain Eukaryota; kingdom Metazoa; phylum Chordata; class Actinopteri; order Tetraodontiformes; family Monacanthidae; genus Thamnaconus; species Thamnaconus septentrionalis. Next base: position 13,728,683 of record CM020517.1, on the reverse strand, counting down.
AACAACCGGCTCTAACCTATCTCTAGCCTGCCTAGTCTATCACTACACTTTTCGGCATTGCCAGTATGTTTTAGCAAACACACTCTGAAAGGTGAAGCTGAAAAAGTAAAGAATTTTTCAAAAAAAACATTATTTCTGGGGGAGTTACTAAAAGACTAGACATACTATTAAGCAATCTTGTCTGCAAAAAAAAACAACACAGCACTAAATATGGTCGTATTGAAATGACTTACATATCTGGAATCACCCTTTTGTTTAAAGGGAAGCATCAATTGATAGGGTTAATTTGAAAATTCAGGCTGTTTCCTGTCTGGACCACCTCGTAGGAAAATCTGTCTGTCACAATGAGGCAATGTTTATCTGACAAGAAGTTGAGAAGTTATTGTCCGAGAAGGTCAAGTGAGGTCAGATGCGTAGAAAATAGAACTTTTCATCGGTAACTGATTGATTTTGTCCTATTCTTCTCCAGCGGCTGGTGGGAAAAGCTATTGACCTATGAGCGCTCTGCATTTAAGCCTGACTGTCTCCCTGGGGTGCTCATTAAAAAAAAATCTATTAGGTTTTATAAGGGGGAGGCAGGGGCACCATGGGGGGTGAGAGTGGGATGCGGGGAAGGAGGAAGTGGCAAATGATTACAAAGCAGCACCCACTTTAGTCTCAGCGCTCAGGTATGACAGTCATACTAAAACAGGACCCCCTAAAAAATTATCACCATCCCCACAAATATATACCTGCAGCTGCAGCTGACCAAAGTTCACTCAACTGAGACTGTTTTGCCTCATAGACAAACATTTCTTATCTGACTGATACTCCAGCACCGACCAGAGCCGAATACCAGTGAAATAAATTCAAAGGGGGAAATGACCATACACCATAAAGCGGAATCTTCCCTGAGGATTTTCAGGGTGCACTTTGTCTGCTTCTTTTGAAGTGGTTGTGGTTTGTTTACACTGGTGAGACGGCGCCCAGCAAATTTTGCTTTGTTTAATTTTACCAACTTGTTTCCTCACAAGCATCGACATGATACACAGTATATCGAGGTACCCATTGTCACCTGTAAATAAAACCCTCGAAGGACAACCCGCGTTGACAAGTGAGTTAGCTGAACTAACTGAATGCCCAACCGCGTTAGCTACGATTGTCCAAAGAAAAAAGTTGTTACGTACCTAGTTCACCAACTTCTTCTCACACACACACACACACACACACACACACACACACACACACACAAAGTTTCCGCGTGTTGCTCTTCTTTCGGTAGGTTCCCGGAGAAAATCCCGAAGCAACTCCGTGAGACGTTTCCCTCTTTTTCACATGTTAAAAAGTCGCGAGGAGACACTATCACATCCCACGCAGGTCGTCAGCTCGCACTGCGTCCTGCTCCCAACTCTGCTGCATCTTTGAAGAGTCGAACGTAACTCGTGCTGCGTTCACGGCTATCGGAAATAATGTCACTGCATGTTAGCGAGCTAACAGCATTGCTCAAATACACAGCGAAAACAATTCGATTATTATCAATATTAAACAACATTCTTAGAAATATTGATAATAACATTGCTAAATGACGTACTTTGTTTTATGGAATTTCCATATTGATTACTATCACATTAAATGAGTATTCGTATTTTCACACATTGTAACATAATAATGCACAACCTAATGTAATATATTATTATCTTGCATTAAAATGCTATATTTTGTACTCCAAATGAGAAATTCATGTGTGTGCTAAATCTTGGATTGTGAATGAAGATGAAGGTTAGGAGTCTCTTGTCGTCCTATTCACGACGTGTATGTGAATGTAACACACCACCGCCTGTATTTGACACGAGTGTGTGCTTGGTGGGTGTCAATGCTGTTCCCACGTCTTTTGACATCTGAACTGAACAGTTTGTGCAGTTCTAAATGATTGTGCGGGATATTTAAAAAAAAATATATATATATTCTAGGCGCTGTCTATGCTTTCCCTCGATTTTCCCTCCCTTTTTTTTTTTTTTTTTTAATCTTCCTGACCTAAGTTTAAAAGGCCTTTGAAAGAACATCATAAATTGCAAGTCTGCCAATCACATTTATGACGGTCAGGTCAGTAGACTGAAGGACCGACAAAGGCTGGCTTCAGGATCAATTGAGTGGAGGCTAATTTATGTCTGGCTGATTAAATAGAGAGGAGCGCTTACCGCGACCCCCTCCGTGCTGAGGGGGTCCGGGCTGAGGAAAACAATCTGCCGGACTTCTCTCATTGTATAGCAAAGAGTTGTAGCGATAATGCCACTCGTATTGTTCAGTATGTGATAGATATTCCTCTAAATAATGTGCGAGCTTTGATTTCAAAGTTACTGAATGAAAATAAAGGATAAGAATGACAACCAATATGTAAAATAATGTAAAAGTGAAAATTTACAAAATGAAAAATTTACTTGCGCGACACCATCGACTTTGTAGAACGAAGCAACGCTGCTATCTATTGGTGGAAATGGGGAATTACAACTAGTTCATCCATCACATCAGTGAAAATGTTCAGACCTTCTAATCTTAAAAATTATAATTATAAGCACAGTAAAATGTAACAATCTATCGATTATGACATATGACCAATAAAGAAATGTATGTTAATTTATGGGCTGAGTACCATGGAAGCTCATACCACTTTGATACCCACCTTGATGCTCTATTGTTGGCCCTGAAATCTTTATTTTGACATCGTATAGATTTTCAAAGGGGTTCAGATCAAGTGAGTTGACTGGCCAGTCAAGCATAATAACACCCACAATCAGCAAACCAGTAATGGAGTGATGGAAATAGAAATTAGCATCTCCATGAACCTCCCGTGGCTTTTTTGATGTTCATGGCCTGTAAAACATAATCATCAAGATAACCATCATGATTTTAAAAGGCTTGAAATGTTACACTTTATGTGATCACTATTAAACATATTAAAAAGGAAAATAAGAACTGCTAGACTTTAGATGTTACATTTTTGCAAACATAATCCACAAAGTCTTTGGATAAAAAATATGCTGTCTTGCAGAAACTCACTCCACTCTCGAGCACTTTTAACTGCTGGTTAGACACGTTTCTGATTCAAACAAACATCCAGCCCTAACTTAACATGTAGAATTTATTGTAAGCCAGCAATTCATACCTAAGCCTTAATCGTTTTAAACGTTTGCAGTATAATGAAGTACAAAAAATAATGACTGCAATAGCAAAACAGGGTTAGCAAATAGTCATTTTCCAGTTAAATACACTTAAATCCTTACTTATTCAAGTGCGATTTTGAAAGGCAAAAAGACAGCCTTTTATATAGAAATTGCTAATGCAAATGTATGTCACAATACGACAAATATTTCTATAAAATAAGTGTCATCCTTTTTCTCATTCAAGCTTGTTCAAACAAATATGTGTTTTCAAAGAAAAACACCAAAAAAAAAAACTACTGGGTACCTCAAAAGGGGTTTTATGGTTTATTTACTAAAACATCACGATAATGTCAACACTACAGAAACCAATGTCAGGTGTATGCACAAGTTTAAAAATTTGTATATTCAACAACAAGACGGCTTTATAAATGTCATAAACACAATTAAATGAACAGGTTTGTTCTTAAAACACTCCTGAAAATCATGAAAAAAACAATGTATTTAAAAGTATTTCTCAAAACTCAAAGATTATGTACAATCTCCAACGGGAATGCCAATGTAACAACACTGTATTCACAGAATAATGAGTTTGAAAGACCGAAGCTTATGTGCCACGACCTGGGGGGAGAAAACGATCAGAATTTCTGTCTCACATGACGCGTCATTTCCCACTGCATGTTTCCGACAAGGAAAGAAAGTCTTGAGTTCTACTTTGAAGTAACAGATCAACAAAATTATTGGCAAACCAATAATTTTGGCACCACCAATAATTCACAACATTTCAAAACAGATCTGTTTACTAACAAATTTAGACGATTCAGTGGGAACAAGTAGAGCACGACAGAAAGTATTAAAGATTTTAAGGACTCACAGGATGAAAATCCTGCAAACCTATTGAAATCTTCCCTATAATCCTGAGAATGAACTGATATGCACACAAAATAAATGTAAAAAAAAAAAGCATCACATTATTCAAAGTTCTTCTGTTTATTGCTAAAGTTGCCCATTAAAAAAAAATTAAGTATTCACATCACGAATGGACAAAAACAGATTCCCGAAAGCTTTCAAACATATTCAGCGAACAATATTTGAGTTATGTTTCTGTTGTTGTTTTTTTTAAACAGAGTGGTGAGACTGTACTGGGTGAATGTGTGGACTGGGGCAGGGTTACATGGGCTTGGTGGTGCTGTTGTAGACCAAACGCTCTCTGTCCTCATAAGTGACAGGAACAGTGTTGACAGGCACACGCTGGTGTTGTGAACTCTTCCTTCTTCCTTTCATGAAGCAGTACAAGATGACGATGAGCATGACGAAGATGGCCACACCCAGGATGGCGAGTGCAGCGAAAACACCTGGGGAATACAAACATTTAACCACTCGAAAGCCCAAAAAAAACACCTACACAAAAAGGACAAGGAGAACAACTGGACAGGTTTTACTGTGTTTTTGGGTTTCATCTCATCAGTTACCTGTCTTGCTCTCTGATTCCCTGCGTTCAAAATCTGCATTCCTTGCAAATACATCTTTTTCTGAAATATCAAAAAAACAAATGTTACAGCAAACAGAATGTCGAAAGTTTAGAAAGGTCTGTTGAAAGCAAGCAGCACGGTGAGCAAACCCCACACCCCCGCAAAAATAAGAAGAACATAAGATAAAATAAAACAATGAAACTGCAAACAGAAAGCAGAACCAGTGCACAGCGTCTGCTCACCACCGACTAACCTGTTACGCCGCGGCAGAAGTTCATGCACTGCTCCTCAGTGTTGAATCTGTTGTCATTCCCTTGGCAGCCACCGTAGTTGAAAAGTGTGCATTCCTGCTTTATAGGGTTGTAGTACCACTTGGTGATGCCGTCCCTGCATGTTCCCGTATTGGGAGGCTCTGTGCAGCGCACTGCAACAGGTAGAACGAGAGCATGTGAGCATAGGTGGCAGCAAGAAAGAAAAAAAAAAAAAACCCGCTGTAGCAACAAGATTTTGTACTATAACTCCACTGTTTCTATATCGAATCACAATGTTTGTCGTCATAATAGTTTGACGACATTCACTGAACATTACTGCAATTACAACCGAATAACTCGTAATTACCTTTATGCTCATCCACGGGAATCTGCCGCAGGATTTCAAAGTTGTTGTTTACTGACGACACAGAACACAACACACACGTGAGCCCGGTGTCATATTATTACAGGTGCACATATACGCAAATGAGTGAGTGCAGAAAGAGGAAGTCTCGCCGGCTACTTACGATCCTCACACGACTTCTCGTCGGAGCCGTCGCTACACTGGGGGATTGTGTCACACTCCAGTCCCGGGTCCAGACAGCAGCCATTTGCGCAGGTGAACTGCTTTGCTGTGCACGGAGCGCCACATTTCTCAGCTGTTTAACACAAAAATGGGGGGTCAGAATTGCACAATTTGTTGCCCTCAATATGGTTCCTTATGCTTACACAGATCAACAAGGTGAAGGATACAAATAAAGGCACCAGCTGGTTTTGTATGTACGTTGCTTCTAATCTATGGCTGTTCTAACGATAAGTGGAGGGGGAATAAAAAATGCGGGTGCAACAACATTTTGTTGCTTTCTACTGACGAATTACTATATAAAATCCAGAAAAGATGCATTAAAAATGAGAGCGGCAAGTCACAGGAGATTGAAACGTAACATAGGCTGCAAATTAAGAATTATTAAAGGAAAAAAGTATTAAAAGGGAACGCTAGCAAATGCCTGAGCCCAATACTGTAATCTAAAATCCAAGTCATACCAAGGGATAACATAATCCAGGGGTTAACAGCCATCAACACTCTGAGCATGCAGATAGTATATTAACAGAATAGCCAGCAGCTTCCCTCTACTAAAAATTGACAGTTCTTCTTCTACTTATTCAACAAAATGATGATTCTGACGTCAAAATCACTTACTTTGAGTCTCTGGAAGTGGAAGAAGTCTCCCTGATTTACCTAATTTATCTTGAAGACAGAATAAGGAAATTAGATCAACATACATGCTAGATAAATATATTGTTAAAAGGGCAAATAGCAGAATGTATATCTAACAAATCTAAAGTATCTCATGAATGATCACCTGAAGCTTTAATTAGAACAAATTTTAATTCAATTTTATATTCATCGTGAAACTGAACATTTAATTGGTGTGTTCATCTGGACATAGTACCTGAGCCTTCACAGGCCTTGGCGCACTCATCCTCGTTGAGATAGTTGTTAAGGTTCGCCTTGCATCCTCCAAATTCAAACTTCTCACACTTCTCCGATGCGCCATTGTAGTGCCAGCGAGGAAAGGAGCCACGGCACGGCCCGATCTTCATCGGTGCCATGCAGTGGTCTGGCGGGACATAAAATCATTCATACTGGATTAAGCCGTGACAAATACAGAGAAACAAATAGACTATTTGTGGAATTTGCAAATGCATTAGAATCAAAATCAATCAATCAAACAAACAAACTTGGAGATATCGTAGAGGCCAGTGGCTGGGAGAATATTGAAATGAACATCAAAGCATGTCATTCACAAACAGGGTCACCCTAAACAAACAATTACATTTTCAACACAAGTGGAAATCTTTCCCGACTGAACAATGGAATATTTGTAGTTTTCAACACAAGAGAAACTCAGACAGACCATTCAACTGTCTGTTTTCTCACACCACAGGCAGTAGATAGGATGTCCTTTTAATACTTTTTTTTTCACCACGTGACCACAGACAGTTGTATAAATGTGCATGGTTAGACTGAAAGCCAAAATTGCAACAGAGAAGAGAGCACTAGACATTGTCAAAGATAGACAGCGGGGACAGTTGTCAGCAGGTGGTAAATGACTCATTCTCTCATCTATGTTTCCGTTTGCAGCTGTGAAGGTTATTACACAGAAGGGCCTGACAGCAAAACCATACAATACATTGGTATCAGAGATGCACGGTATGTGTTTTTTCAAGCCGATGCCGATAAGTTCTCGCTTTTCAAGACCGATACCGATAACCGCTAACTTATTAAATTTAGATTCACCTGTAGTTTGTGCACATCTGGAAGTAAGAAAAACTGGATTTAACAAATTTTACATGTAGATTTGTCCTAACCAAAACGTCAACAGCAATACAAAGGGCCAAATCTCCAGAATTGTGCGTTTAAGCCAGGGGTCACCAACCTTTTTGGCACTGAGAGCTACTTCATGGGTCCTGGTTTGGTGACCCCTGGTTTAAGCCATGAATGTATTATAAGAACTGGATACCGGACTGGCAATATGGCGGCGCACTGACTTTTCCCAGTAGCCACTCGAGGTATTGCAGCAAAAAATCCCATGGGCGGAAGGAGCATTTTTCCCATAGACCGCAATACAAAAATAAACACCTTTACAGGATAGGACGACTGTGACCTGAAACACGATTCATAGTCAACCTTTCTACTGTAGATTTTTAATTTATGGTCTTTCAGTCTTTTAAAAAAAAAGGATAAAAAGATTTTTTTAATTTCCCCGAGGGAGTCATCCCAAGGCGATCAATAAAGTTTGTATAAGTCTAAGTCTATAAAGGCCAGAAAATCACCAGAAAAGAATTTATTCCCAGCGTGATGTCACAACATCGTACATGCTGCTGTGTCTCAGCTTGTTCTGATTGGCTGCATCCTGATGTGTCTGTAAGTGACCCTGTCCAGAATTGTTCTGATTGGCCCAATAGATCATGTGAGTTACAGAGGCATGATGGAAAGTGACACTACTGCGCATTCTCTATGGCCCTATTAATAGAGAAATCAAAAATGTATTTGGCATTTGCGCTTAGTGAGGAACTTCATTGAAATGAATGGGAGTCATCTTGGACTCTGGGTTCCTGGTTTAAGCACACACTTTCTGAAAAGTGGAGCAGGCAAATGATTTAAAGGATGGACTCTTCTCATTGGTGGAGAGTGTACAGACTGGTTCTTGACCTTTGTGTTCACACATTTTAACACAACACGCTCCTTCGCCATTCAACTCTAGTGCCACTGTTTTGAGAATGTGGCCGCACTGACACGATAGTACCTGCCAAAGCCCTTCACGCTGAAACAAAGTACTCCTGCTGCTTGGGACGCAAGCAGTTAATGAGTAACTGCCAAAAACGCAAGTTATCGTTTTCTTCTCCAGTCTGCAACAAACTACCGGCACTCAAACAGAGCCGCGAGGCTACAAGGACAGGCTCCCGGTTATCACTGTGAATACGGGAGAATCGCGGAGCGTCGCTGCTTGTGTAACTCAAGTTGAAACCAGATCAACGGGTTTTGTCGAGTTGCAGGTGGGTGGGTGGTGGGGGGGTGGAGAGAGTGGGAATGGCGGCAGGAGAGCAGTACAACAAAACACTCTGAACACAAAGCTCATTTACTAAGAAAAACTGCTATATATTGATCTGCACCAGTGAGGAACATCCACTACCAATTTTTCGACCCATTACAGGAAGTTGACATTTAGAAATCGTGTTTTTTCCCCAACAGCTTCTTATGTTCTGAGGAAGTGAGCTTTCATCTCGCTACCTTGTTGTTATTTCCTCATTCGTTCCTCTGGAATTAGACAAGCATGTCCTGACAGGTCTTACTGCACTTTGCATGGAAGTGCACAAGTGCCAAACAACTGATTGTGCTAAATCGCTCTATCTCGCCCGCCCCCTATTAAGAAATATGACAACAGGTTTTCTGGGAAAACAGAGATAGTGTCTGTGAAAAGGAAATGAAAGGCAACGTCTTTTTCTCACCTATGCCCCAACATTGAATGCAAAAAGTAGGTGCCTGACATGTCAACCAACAGTAAAATGTCACTCATGTTTGAGAATGAAACTCCAACCTTTTCTTATTCCATCTGCATACCAGCTATGTGAAAAGAAGGCCGAGTCGGTGAATTCACGCATGCCTCATATTCTTGTCGGGAACCAGACTGTAGCTGCATTTCCAATACAGCTTTTCGCAAAATTTCTAAAATTTCGACAAAGTACAATTGCGATTTGCAGATGTTTCCATTGAATGGTGTGAAGCGCATAAGCTGTAATTCTTGCCAAATCTTGTCCCGCGAGATTTGACCAGAATTACGTTCGTTTGCTGTCAAGAATGGTTGCTACATTTTTACATTTTTCTCCTCCTCCGTCCAAACACAACGCGCCATTTTCACTTGAAGTGAACTGGTCATGTGACCCCGTACGTCAAGTCCGCTGACATGTAAATGCGAAAAAAGTGTTACTGTGACACTTTTACAATATACTTCTATATCGACACGTCTGAAAAACCAACCCTAACCCTAACCCTTAATTTTAGGTGTTTCCATTACCAGTTTTTTTCTTGCGGTATTTAGGGTTATGCACAATTCAAGGGGTAATGGAAACGCAGCTATTGAGTAACTTTGTGGTCAGGAAACCACCAGACATGTTGAAGCTGAAGTTTCTTTGAGAATAGGTACTCACGATTGGACTGCTCCGGCGTGAGGACCAATACGGTGACTTTCGTCGAGTCGGATTGACCGCTGCTGTCGGTGACCGTCAGCTGGAACTTATACACCCCAGATGTCAGATTTGATACCATGATCTGGTCTTCGAAGTTGGTTTTCTAAAAGATGTGGAGCAAAATGCAGGGTTGTAATCAGCATTAGGAGTCACATACCGATTCTAAATGGTCCTGAAATCAAATTGGGGATCTGTTCACTCACCTCGAAGATGGCGAAGGGGTACGGCGTCACCATTGTCCACTGGTACGAGGTGATCTTGATGTCATCTCTGCTCTGAAGGCCGTTGAGCGTCACCATGTCCTGAGGCTGGACAACCCGGTCCGGGCCTCCGTCAGCCACCGGTGGACGGTCCGAATCATCTAGAAGCGTGATATTGATACATTAATGCGAGCTGTATTCATACAGGATGGACTGGCCAGAAGCACATGAAAGGAAACAGAATTCTCAGACGGGGCCCATTATGGCCTGACGTGTGTCAGCATGCCGGGATGCATGTTCCACCCCTGAGAACTTTGTAGCCTCACAAATGCTGCTGGCACTAAATTGTTTTGAAATTAACAACTGGGGGGGGGGACACATAAATAAGAGATTGCCCCAGCCATTGCACTTTGTCTGCCAATTCAAAAATAATCAGAAATTTAGCTAAATTAATATTTTTCAAAATTCCTCAACTTCACTTTAACGAGGCCATGTCCATCATGAGTAACGACTGAGATCTTCAGGACGGTAACCATCCACAGGGGGCCCCAACACACACTAATATGCGCCAGCACTTTTACATGGAACTGTTTGGCTGAACGCAACTTGACATCAACCAAGGATTACGAAACCAGTTTCGATCTTACTTGGGGGTAGATCCACCGCGAGGTAACTTTCGTAGACGGAGTCTCGGATGAAATTCAAGAATCCCTTCTTCCTGGCGAAGCGACACACGTATTTCTTCTTGTACAGGCAGTCGAAGAGAAAGCAGGAGCTGATCGAGTTCTCCTCGGTACCTCGCTCCATGAGGGCGACGTTGCACCTGGTGTTCTTGCAGCAGGCGGCCACGCAGTCGCGGTACCGGTCCAGTTTGGGTGAGACAAGGTAGCTCGCCCCTTCCTTTACCGACTCGTCCGTGTCGATGATAAAGTCTTCACGACCTTGCTTAAAGTCTTGGACGCATTGCTCGATAGTCTGGCCCCTGGTCGAGTCCAGCAGCGCCGCCAGCAGCACGAGTGAAACCGCTGCGAGTTGCCCTTTAAAAAGCGGATTCATCCTGAAAATAATATTGTATTTACAAAAGAAAAATAGTAATAATTATATAATTTCTTCTTTTTTTTATTAAGGAAATTAAAGTCAGGTTTAAAAAAAAAACACGTTAAAACGAGGACTGTTTAAAAAAAAAAAAAAAATCAAAGCGTCCTCCCGGCTGTTTAGGCCGCAGGATGGCAAAACAAAACTTTGCGTCCCCTCTCCTCTCTTCTCCTTCCGTTCTTTTTCGCCTCCTGTTCCAAAACTTTTCACTCGGCTGAATCTGATGTGTTCATCGGAATTCCCACGCAATCCAGCCGCCGTTTGGCGTTGACTGAAAAACCCAGAGCGATCGACGACGACGACGACATTAGACCAGGTGACTCACCTGAGAGAAACAGGAAGTGAAATTCCACTCCCGGTGTGTGTGCCACTCCCTGCTGGTTGACTGTTGCAAGGCCGAGCGAACCCATACGCAAAACAAGGAGCGAAATCAAGGGGCTGCTAATGACGTCGGAGCCCCTCCCGCAAACACACACACACACACACACACACACACACACACACACACACACACACACACACATGGTCTTTTACACACACGTTTCCTGATCATGTCGAAGATATTATATTAACTTAAAATTTTGCGCCCTCCTGTTTGAGACTTTCACCTGTGTGATCTTCTTCAGCGGAAGACACTCGAAACTGCGTGTGTGTGTGTGTGTGTGTGTGTGTGTGTGTGTGTGTGTGTGTGTGTGTGTGTGTGTGTTAATCAGAAACATTCATGGAATCTGTCAAAAACGGATTCTAATTAACAAACTTGTACGAGACGCTTTTACGGTTTAAACGGATAAAGAAGTTGACAAAGACAATGACTCATACAGTTGGGCTATACAAACAACAACAGTCTACCGGTATTAATCTTTGGACATTATGGGATTCCCCGTGATATTGTTAACATAATATTACATGTTTTCTCTGGATTAAAGTCACGCGAGAAAGGCAGGGATGAATAACAGACCGCAACTAAGTTACTCATCAGGATGTGATGTTGCCACACATATCGCGTTCAAACAGGTCAGAGACGAATGAGATCTGTCACATTTCTTTAACTTTCTTAACTTTACTGGCTCATTTTATACGTGACAATATTAAAAAGTGTCAGATGAAACCACAAGGTGGCAGCATCGTCCTATACGGTTGGGGGAAACTGGGAAGGTGCTGTTTTCTATTTGTCTTTCAATTGTGGTCAATTGTGTACATTTCCCCTCATTCCTTCCCCTTTACTCACGTTAACATGATCAGGAATTACAATTCTTAGAACTTCACCTTGCAAAATAATGGAGGTGACTCGTGTATGAAAATATTTTACTGACATGATGAGTCACCGAGGTCCTCTCAGACTCTTGACGGCATAAAGCTGCTGTAAAAAAAAACAAACAAAAAAACCCAAAACTAAAGTAGACAGTCGAGACAAGTGGACTGGTTCTGTTATTAATCCAGAAGTAAAGATCTATTATCTAATACATATATAATATTTTTGATTTCTTTCTTCTTCTTCTTTTGCAAACCACTGTTGGAGAAACTTGCAGCACACGATGAGTTGAATGAATTTGTTTTGCCTGGAAAGGTGAGCTGCTGAAGGCACTCAATAATTCAATGTTTGTAACAGACGGCGCTTCAGCGGGTGAGCATGCGCAGCTATAGATGACTGATGGGTCCTGTCAAAACAAAAAGGCTGAACCCCATTATGTGTATCGTAATAGGATCCGTGGAAACTCTGCAACTCCGACTTCTCTCCTGTCCAAACTGTGAAAATTTGGCAGCCGCAGATACGACTATGAATTTTCAACCTTGGATTGAGTGCCGCTGTTTGACAGTTGCGTTCCGCAAAAAGGTCATGGTTCCAGAACTTGACATCTGACTCAGAAGCAGCCATAAACAGTGCTCTCCCCAGTGCATCCAGTGTGGGTGGCAGCTTGACTTCAAGGCTTATTAAACCTACACCTGATAATGTCTTCTATAAAGGACAAAGCAACTATCACACTAGAGAAACCTTGGCTCGCCTGTTGAGGGGGGGGCAGCCCGGTTTTTGTGCGCACTGGGAGGGCACAGAGGACCCCAGTGCATGTCGGAGCAATTAAAAATAAAAAGTAACACAATAAAAAAATTCATTTGAATGCTAATATATTGCATAGCTGACAAATAAACAAATATTTGCAACGTGACTTAGCGGAGTGTCGTAAATACTCTATCATTCATGTGACGACATTCTGACTCCAGTTTTATTAGCTCTAAGTGACCTACGCTCTTCCATCTGAAGGAATCCTAACCCTAACAGTAGCCCATGCGCATTAGCGCCACCTTTGCTTTGGAGGGTGAAACTGAGATCAACTCGGGGTACAAACCTGATCCTAACAGTTGCTCAACAATTGATTAAAATAATTAGAAAATAGCTGCACGGATGACTATAAAAAATAAAATAAAACAATCAAATTGTTGATCACTTATTTGGTGAAGATGTTTTAATGTTTTTTAGCACGTGTTATATAAATTACGTTTATTTTTTAATAATCCCCATTTGAAACAATATAAATAACAGGACTTTATCATCTCAGCATGCAATTAATGAATTATTTTAAATTAAAGCTAACTTAAATTTGAAGTTACGCCTACTTATACACAATTATAGTTCCATTTCGTTAAAATGTGTCAGTGAGAGTCCATCAAAAAGGGCCAACTTGACATTTTTCAGTTAGTAGACTTTCTCTGAAACTTTGAGTACAGATTTATTCATATGTTTAATTAGCTTGAACGTTCGGGTTTACAGTGTCACGGAGCAAAAAGCAGAACACACTCCTATCAAAGTGCATGCACTTTCTCACAAACACACACACACACATACATGCAGAGAGAGAGGGAGAGAGGGGGAGAGGGAGAGAGAGAGAGACTGCAAAGGCATATCTCATTACTATCCTACTGACAGCGTTGCTTGTGGGTGTTGCAGGAGGAGGAGTGAAGGATAGCAAGAGGGTGAACTGTGGCGAGAGAGAGAGAGAGAGAGAGAGAGAGAGAGAGAGAGAGAGAGAGAGAGAGAGAGAGAGAGAGAGAGAGAGAGGTGGTACCAGAGCCGGCAGTGTTGTGCGGAGCAAGAGTGCCAACACTCAGCAAGGTAGCGGGAGACACACGTGGGAACAGCAGCAGCAGCAGCAGCAGCAGCAGCCCCCAGTCAGAGCAAACAACGCAAGTCTGTGGGGTCTCGTCTGCGCGTGGGAGACAAAACAACAACAACAACAAAAACCACTGTGCGTTTCCACGGCGGCGCTCCTGAGGCCGTGGCAGCCATGGCGTCAGATCCGAGCACCCAGTCCAGGGTGATGTTCCAGGCGACGGAGAAAACAGAGGAGCCGTCGAGCCGCAGGCTGGGCAAGCTGACGGTCAAGTACAACCGCAAGGACCTGCAGCGGAGGCTGGACATCGAGGAGTGGATCGACGAGCAGCTGCACCTGCTGTTCGACTGCGAGGTACGAGAGGGCTGCCTCGGCACGGAGCACACACACCGAGTACACTGAGGAGGAGGGCTCGGTCCGTCCGCCCGTCCGTCCCGTGTGAGACATTAGAGCAGGTAGCGCACGCTCAGGTTATCGCGCCGTGTTATCAAGCAGATCGCAGAAGCGTCCGCTTTGGGGCGCAGGGCGGCGTTGACGGGATTATTCAGGCACGCAGCCAATGGATCGGGTCGAGGCATTTTGGGATGTGAACCTTTGAGAGCCATTTAGAGAGCTTAAATCTCTTCCCGTCTTCCCGTAACCCCGAAGTAAATTCTTCAGAGTCATAAAAAATGACAGGTGTGTCTTGAGATCGTGTGGCTGTCCCGCCCTTGTTATGTCACACCATGGCACACTGCAAAGGCCACCTCCTTTTGTGACCCCTGCAGTTGGAATGACTCAAGTTTTTAAAGTTGAAAACAGTGAATTTACTTCCGACAAATTTCATTCCGTAGGCAGATTTTTTTTTTTCATTATTCAGTCACGACCATGTGCTCCCACTTTGCAACGCAACTCTGCAAATGTACTGTGGGACGGATGCAATCCGACAATATCGAAGGGTCCATATTGATTTACTCTGAGCTCTCTGTGGGGGTACCATGGCAACAGATGTCTCATCGCAGACACTCGGCGGCATGGCACGGCAGAATTATCGGTGTCTGGCCTCTGAAAGACAGCGCACATCAGATGAGAACACCCCTTCCGTTGAGTGGCCGGAAAGGCCCATTAAATTCTTGTGTGTGTGTGTGTGTGTGTGTGTGTGTGTGTGTGTGTGCGCGCGCGCGCGCACAGAGGCCTTTGGCTGTGTCTGTGGCGTCCTGTTGCGCCACCAGGAACCCTTTGCAAACTGAATTCATTGATGCAGCAGGACCAGGAGAATTAAGTAGCATCCTTCTGAATTTCTGGCTGATTTGGGCCTCCTGCATATGTGGTTATCTTCCATCCATCTTTTCTTCCACACTGTGGGAGGGGATGAATCCGGCTGGCGAAACAAGTAAACACATAAGTCACAGCTATTGCCGCAGGTGCTTAAAATATGATGTTGATATCCTCATTTGATCCCCATTAGCATCTGGAGCCTCCTTCCCTGTGGTAATGTATAATAATTTGCTTGTACAGCCGAGGGGTTCTGGGGGATAAATCACATTAGTGAAAAGCGGAACATGCAGATAACAAAAGAAGATCTGAGGTCTGTCTCTGAACACCCTTCTTTGATCTTGTCCCAGAAACATTTCATTATTTTATATCGACAACACTTCTTGGCCCTCTCGTGATCTGATTCTGGTGTAATCCAACACGAAGACAAGTGTGCAGCGTAAGATGGGTGGACGTTGACCCATGGGGCTTTGGATAGCCGAGGAATTGCAGACTGTTCCTCAAGAGAGTCTACGTCCCTGCCGCATGAAAATGAGGGTTTACTCTTGAGCTCGCATTTGCCAGGTATTTGCATTATCCACCAGCTTGGACTTAATCATGGCTGGTCCTTGTGCACCGGCCGGTGTCATGAATTTTGCATGGGCTCAGGGGAAGGTTACTCTGTTGGTTCTCTGAGTCTTCCACCTAGAAGCATTTAGCATCAGTCCCCCGTGTCACCACCTGAATTATTTACCCGCATCTCTAATTCATACAAGTGCTGCCCCCGTCTGAAGTGGACAACTTCACCGAAAACTTTGCACCTTTTTCCGAAGAAGAAGAAGAAGAAGAAACAGAAGAAGAGACCAACTTGCATGAAAAGTGTGAAAAGCAGCTTTCAGGCAGACGGGGCTACAAACAGACAAACAGACAGACAAACCATGCGTGCTGCAATGGGAATGCAGGACTTGCATCTTCACTCTGTGGTCCCTTTCTTAACCAGCTCGTGCGTCACGACTATCTCGGTAAAGTTAATGAATGTTTTTGGCCCATGGTTTGCTTTGTGCCTCAAAGAGGAAAAGGGAAAAGTGTGATAAATAAAACAGAAGTTGGCATTTTATCAAAACAGGTGGATTTCCTGGGCACGGTTTCCGTTACGTTAAAAAACAAACAAACAGTGCGTGTCATGGAACCAAACTGCCATCAATGCTGATGTGATGTGTTCGTAAGTCGACATTAGAGGTCGGGAAGGAAGGTATTCCAAATGTAAAGCTGTGCGATGACTTCTAAAATTTTTAGGAATTTGCTTTGTTGGAAACAATCACTCAAGTCTGTCCATTCACAGTGAAGCTTAATTCAGCAGCGGGTTATATATACAGCTTTACATAATGACTCAAACAGCGAGACGCAGTTAGTCTGACTCTGTCCAAAGGTAATCGTGTCTGAAGCTTACTCATTAACATGTTATATGAGCTTGCTTCTCGATGTTATACCAACTACACTAACCAGCTTTTGGGTGAAACATTATTTTGGACTCCTATCCTTGCTGGCCTCCACACCGACGCCACACTTGAGTACTTTCATTTAGGAAAATATTTTAACCTGCCCGTAAAAGCAGGTTAATTGTTTACTTGCAAAGGAACTAAGAACCTTTTTTTTTTTTTTTTTTTTTTTTTTTTTTTAAAATATGACTGGCAATTAAAATATTTTATTATTTTATGAATATGACTATGATTGTCATCTGCATCATGCATTGGGGTGTTCTGTTTGTTTGGAATGTAGGCGCGTGGGCGGCATCAAATGCTTATCTACTCTTTTATTCTTGCAACGTATACTGTGTTGCATTTCATTGTACAACTAGGACAACAGCCAGTGCAGTGACAATAAAGATAGGAAGGTAAAATAGAACGACAAACATGTACACCCACAAAGTACACACACTGTGGGTGTACTATCGCTTCAAATGTAAGAGGCAAGTAAGAGACAAGTTAAGAGTGAAATTATTTTGTATTGTGTTGTAAAGAGATGAGCAATTTGGGAGCACTGAGCAATAGTTGTGAAGGGTTGTTTGTTTCTACAAGGCCGTCCAATAAACTGGAGAATCGTCAAGTGTCACTAAAAACATTTTTTTTTTTATTTAACACAACAACTGGACTTCTGCATCAAGAAAATATATCGTAGTCATTATGACTAATCTTGAGATGAAAGTAACGCACTTAATTAATATTTCCTTCTTACAATCTAGAGATAATAGTCATGGTCCTCTTAATGAGGACATAAACATGAATACTGATCAGAATCCAGCATGCAGTTCATACACTTATTTGCACTGTCTGAAGCATTGATTGACTGTCTTGAGCTCAATCATCAATTTATTCAGTGCAAATCCAGGTAGTGTCATGGTAGGCAAAAAACTTATCTCGATGAGAATTACAAATTCTCAAAGAAGTTTTTATTAAGTTATTAATTTCTCAAACTATGAACACAAAAATAAAAACAGTCTGAAAAATTCAACCACAGTTTAGACTGCATTTCAAGTTCCTTCTGAGACCCACTTTGATATTCATGAATTCCAGTATCACCGCCAACAGTCACTTTAGCTCGAGTGTCTTGCTTTTAACTTGGAAAAAAGTGCAGCTGAGACTTTTTGCCCGGAGGTCTCATTAAAACACAATTTTCCTACGACAATAAATGTTTTAGGCAATGAGCTGAAAATTGCAGCTCTGACTGTGAACCACTAATAAGTAGGGCTGTCAGTGTAACGCATTAATCGCGATTAGTTAAATACAATCATAACGCGTTCATTTATTTTTAATCGCATTTCAAACGTAAGCCTTTTTGTCCCTTTTACTAACCTGCAGTCAGCCCATCTGGCCGATTTCTGGTAAGAAATACTTCACATTATGGGCTTAAAACAGAATTTTACACATGCAATGCAAACCGTGATTAATCATAGTTAACTATGAAGATTCTGCGATTAATTGCAATTAAAAAAAATAATCGTTTGACAGCCCTACTAATAAGTTAAGAGAAGGTTCATAATTTGTGGTTAAAACGCACATGTACTCACCGCAATTTACAAAAATATTTGGCCACAGACAAAAATGACATTCATATATCGTGCAACAAAGGGCATCGGTGAAAAGTTTCAGGGTGCATTCCTACATTTTAATGTAAAGATGCAATCGTGTTTTAGCGTTGCCTGGAACTGTTGTGGTAACTACACTTACAGTAGTGGGGACTTGAGCCAAAGCAACTGAGGTTAAGCTGTGTGACAACTTAATGATGGATTAAGACAACAATCAAATATATTTTGACTAAGAAACGGATACAAAAAAAACCAAAACACAAGCCAAGTGTGATCATCCACAGGGGGGTCGACTGCATGTGCAGCTGGAGCACATATCACCTCTTTCTGCTGATGCAGACATCAGCAGAATAACTCCAGGGCTCAACCTGGCAACATTTATCAATTAGGAGGTGGGCACCTGGGACTCTGAAGGCGGGCCCATCTATACCACCACTCAGCAATTCCCTATTGATCAGCTCTTTCCAAGTACGGCAGGCCGTGTGATCCTCCATCCACACAGGGCCACTAGAACTCCTCAAGTGGAAAATTTGCCGTGCAGCTAGATAAAGTTGAAGATTTCTCCAGGGTGCCTGGACATTTTGCACTTTGGGAAATGCAGTTAAAGGTTTTGATTTAAGATTGTGATAACAGTCAATGATGGCAAGGAGGGGTTACAGCATGAAGCACTTTGGGCTCATAGCAATAAAGTCTCTGGTTCGATTCTCAGGCCTGGTACCCACCTGTGCGTACTATGTATGTTCTCCTGCACTAGGCTCATTGGAAACTCTCAAGTTGTCCATCGGTGTGAGTGTGACTAGATGTTTGTGTGTCTACAAGTGCAAAATTGCCGTCTTGTCCAGGATGTAACACAGAGACAGCTGGGACGTGTGCAAGAGAAGCATAGAAATAAAAGGATGTATAACAGTTGACGATCAGTGCTCTTATTTCATCAGTGTTTTAGTTGGATAGTTTTGTCCACTGATATTAAGACTAACACTACGAAAAATGGATCTAGCGAGACCTCCAGTTCTCACAAAGAACTATCGGCCACACTTGGAAATCTATATTTAAATATATCACTCTGTGGCCAACTGAGCCGAGATGAATATATTCTCCAAAAGCATTTCAACTGGAAATAATCCCTCGATAATGGCTGAGCTAAATGCTAGCTGGGGAAACCATCCATGAAATCCGATGATGGCATGTGGCAAGCGTGGCCTCCTGGAACCCCTTTGCCTTCACGGCTCAGTGGCCCTCAGCTTCACTCACGTGCGCGGCGGCACATCATCAATCGCATCGCTGTTAGGGAGGAATTAAATGGCAGGAAGGACGGCATTCATTCCTAATTTAACAATACAACCGCCGCCATTAGCCGAACCGATGAAACGACAGAGGCCACCCTTTGAAAATTCAGAGGTCTCACAGCGTTCACACCACCGTGCAGGGACTTCAATGGCGTGACCGCAACGAAACTCCTGTCGTGTTGCATCACACGCTGGATCACGTCTTACACACTTTCTTTCTCTTCCTGAATCACTCAAATTAAACGGTGCAAAAGGGACTTTCAACTGTAGGCGACAAGTCCAAATTTAGAGCTGGAAGTTAGGAAGCTTCAACGGCCGCGTTCTGACTTGAGTTTTTGTTTCTCATTCTTTTCAGGAAGAAGAGATTCCAGAATTAGAGATTGACATAGATGAGCTCTTGGAGCTGTCAGACGAGGGGCAGAGAATCCGAATGCAGGTAAGTTCATGTAAAAGCAATGGGAAAAAAATTACTCACTACACACATATTCAGTACTTTATGGCTTCGGAAAACGTATCCAAAGGCGGGAGCTCAATAAAGGTTTTGACCTTTGAATCTTTGTCAAATCTTTTCCACAACTGTTAGCAAAGTCTTGTGATAGCACAACGTGCTCGACCTTTGTTGTGATCCCGTTAAAAAGCAATGTCCTATGTTTGTCACTGAGCCTTCCTGTGTTTGTATTCCTCATTAGGAGTTGTTGCAGGAATGCGGAAAGCCAAAAGAGGTGAGACAAAATAAGACGCTGCACACAAACAACAGTAAAGCGCAAAATTCACTTCACCAGTGTTTATTCTAGTTATAATTTTTCCATATCGTATGAATGAACTCGCTCCATACTTGACTGCTTTTTGCCAGCTGCACTTCACACAAAGTGTGTAGCGATAAAGAAAAGCTATTTATGGTGCATCTAATACATTGCTGAAATTTGTTTTGGCTGAGTGCCAGTTACAGTTTGAGCACCAGCTCATGGCTGTTTTGGTTTTGTCCACATCCATCCAACATGTGGAAGACAGAACAAAGTACCAGTTTTTAGTAGCACAATGAATCTAAAGGCTGTAAACAGAGAACTAAATATGCTATTTCTGGAGTACAATATATATGTATATTTTTTAATATATTAGTAATCATGTGAGGCTGCATCCATTTAGGATGAGTCATAAAGCTTTTTTTTTTTTTTTTAAAGGCCATTATATGAGACCTTAAAGTGTTGCATGTCATTTGTTTCCTGGCTCGTTTTTCTCCATCTTGCTCACAGGATTTCATCAACGGGCTGCTCTACAGGATAAAGGGTCTACGCAAAATGTCTGGTTCTCTGAAGAAATAATCATAGGTCAAATAAAGAACTGGGGCAACCCCTGAGCCTCCTCTCCTCTTCCAGTGTGTTAGCACAGCCGTGGGATTCCCTCCCTGCTCGCGTCCGTCAGAGCAGAGCAGTCTACTTTTGAATGCAATTATTTAATTTCCTTTTCATTTATGGACTGTTGTAATATACCATAAGCATCCCAATAATGCACATATGATAAAAAAAAAAAAAAAAAAGATATGCTGACCATTACTTGGACTGACTGTTTTTTTTTTTGTTTGTTGTTGTTGTTGAGGACATTTCAGGTTGCCTATTTATGTACATAAAAAAAACTTTGTTTTGCTCTGATGACAGTGTTGTATGTCCAAATAAAATGTACATTTTCAAGACAAAGCTGTCCAGAAATTATTCAATTTAAAAAGAGCACATCATATATTATACATATATATATACACATTCTCATCCTACACCAAGGGGTCATTTTTTACAGACAGAAAGAAATATTGACGTGTCCTTTACACCTATTAATTTTATATATGTAGTACATCACGGCTATGCTTTAATGCATCTACAGAAAGATGATTATAGGTTTGTCCTGCAATCCAGGTACAATTAGAAAAAATAAATAAATAAAACCCATAAGGCAAAATACAAAAAACTGTGGCGCAACACAACAAAGGCTATGGCTTTTCTTGCGTAAACTGTTGAAAGTGATGGGAACCAAGGAGATGTTGACAGGCGCGAGTCTAGGAGTAAACACAGTGGCAGGAAGATCCATTAAGTATACATCCATTACCCACATCCATTTCCTGTCTGCTGTGTGTGTGTCCGACAAGGCCAGAAAAAGGCAAACACGGTAACAGCCTCGCCACAGACGTTAATGGTGTGAGCCCCCAGAGCGGAGTGTAATTATGGTTTCTCCTACGTAAGCTTGACAGTAATGCATGCTGATAAAAACCTGCACTACGGCCTCCTCTTTGTCCTCCACGCGGGCTTTTTCAGCGAAGCGTTCCCTCAAAGCAATTGGGCCGGCTCACCCTCACATCATCGCTAAGTCTTACTGAAACTGCCGGCGTGTGCGGCGACGGGCCTGACGGGTCTCCGGCTGTCAGACAACCATCTCATAAAAGTCCTTGGTGTTAAAAATACAACGGGGCAGAAATGCATCGTCCCCCAAAAGATGCCACAGCCCAGACACTTTCTCATCCTCTGCAATTTAATTATACGCGCGGACAGAAAAAAAGAAAAAGAAAAAGACTCGTAGCCAAACATAGATTACAGGAGCGACTGAGCCGTCTGCCAAATACAGACAAAGGCCTCTGTAATCCTTTTATACAAACTTCTCTGTACTCCTCCCGTCCAGAGCTGACAGCAGTCTGGGGATCGTACATCATCCCAGATGAGCTCACGACGTGCCTGCTCTCTGTGTGCGTTGTCAAGATTAGAAAAATAAAAGAATAATCAAATGGTGACAAGTGCAGAGAGCATCAGAGACGAGTCTCTGTTTCCTCTGGAAAGTAGGACGAGTGGGAAGACGCCATCAACATTTGTATTCAGTACAATGATCCAAAACTCTTTTAGGGGGGATTGGGTGGTATAGGTTTTTTTTTTTTCAAACACAAACTCAGTCTAGCAGCATATTGGGTACCATTCATTTTTTTCTCTAAACAGATGCTAAGTTTTTCCTGTTAGTTATTTTTCATAATTTATGGATAATCTTCATTAAATACAGAAGGCAGCTGATGCTCTTACAGAAGCTGGGAGAGATGGGTGTTTATAGTTGAGTGGTTACCAGGTAGTGTTCACATAAGCCAAGTAGTGATGAGCAGCTACTGGTAAAGGCAGCGTCTTTAGCACAGCTGCCTCGCTATCATGCCTTCCTCTTCTTCTTTGGTGCAGAGTAGTCAGTGGTGCGATGCTCCATCCTGTCATATTTATCATGACCTTCCCTGGGGAGAAAATGGAGAGGATTGATAATTCATCACCCTAAATACTTTATACACATGCTGCCTGACAGCATGGCAGTGGCCTGCCCACCATCTATCTGGGTCATGGTATGCATTCCAAATCATCAGTCTTCATTTTCAACCACCGAGGTCTGAAAAACTTAAACGCGAGAGCTCCACAATCAGAGAGAACAACAGTTTTGATGCATGCTGGTACCTGAAGCAGCGCTTGCAGTACAGGTCTCCGTCACAGGTGTGACAGCGAAGAGTGGCATCCTGGTTGCAGATGCAGCACCATGGGAGCTCTTCATCGTCACTATCTGATGGTTGAGCTGCTGGTAAAACCCTGCTCTGAGGTGCAGGGGTCTTAAGTGCACATGCATAAGAATGAAGGGTTACATATTACTGTCCATGACATATAAAAGAGAAATGGTTTATGTTTATGCTGTGTTTTATTACCGGTTTCTGAGAGTTTTTTTTCTTTTCTTTCTTCTTTGACTCGCTGCTTTCTACAGGTACGTTGTAGCCGCTGGCCTCGTCTATTGCAGCCTCTTCGGAGAGCTGTGAAAACGTTGAGGCCCGCAGCAATGAAATTATTGATCAACATTTGATACCACCGAAAAACATTGAGAATTTAAATTGAATTTGAGCCCCAAACCTGTTTGATGACTCTGAGTGCAGCTTCTTCCTCAGTCTCCTCGTCACTGTCGGGCCTCTGAAAGTCCCTCAAAGTAACTACAGATAACAATACAAATATAATAGATTTGTATTTGTTTCACAACATCAAAGATAACAGCTCCAGCTCTTATCAGATTGTTTGTCTATCTGAGGTCAGTCAAAAAGGTAAGGTGACAAAGGTTGCAACACCAGGATCTTGGCAAGTGATTGACCTTTGTCTGGGTCTTGACCCTGTAGTTGAGCCAGCCTCCTGGCCATCTCCAGGATTTGATTCTGTGAATGCTGATCTTTCCTCAGCTCTTCCCTGGCTTCCTCCAGGAGACGAGTCTTCTCGGCCTCCAGCTGCTTGGCTGTATCATTGTTCTGCTCTAAATTATCATCCAAAGAATCAGACTCCCCTTTGTTGAGGTCATTTATACTGTTGTCTTCACCTAGAGGGGGGATGCATGATTTGGGACAAATTTAGAGATCCAGGAAATATCTTTTCATATCTTTTTTAAATACAGTGTTTATTATGATCATTGTAGTTTATTACTATATAAAATAAGTAATAAAACACTATTTAAATTACACAGACATGAAAGAGAACGGTAACAACTTACTTGAATTAAGACCTAACTGCTTGTTGTCTATGGCAACTTCCTCTGACATCTGATTGATAAGATCATTGGTTTGTTCAGTCTGAGTCCTATTATCTGGGGGCTTGTGCACCTGCGTGCATAGTGAAATAAACAAAGACATTGTTCAGCAAACATAACATTTCATTTTCAAAACAGAGTTTGTGACATTTCTCCAATAAAGAGCCACATGCTGTGAAGAGCAAGACGCTAGAAAAGATAGGCAGGGAGATGGGAGGGTTTTCTCACAGGTGGAGGAGCTTGGGACTGTGGGGGTTGGTCCCGGAGAAGAGCCAGACGATCCTGCATCTCCCCTAGAGAGGGCACCGGCTGGGTGGGAGCTTTCAGAGCAGCCAGGCGAGACTCAATCTCTCTCTCCGAGGGGATCGACTCTAAGTACAAGTAAAATGTTCTTCATCAGTGAACCTTCCCAAAGCAAAAACATGCTCTTATAGCAGCTACAAGTATAATCTGCACAGGAATGAGGATGCACGTACTTGGCTTGGTGTCCTCCTTCAACTTTTGGAGTCTTTCAGCAATGGCCCGGTCTTCTTTACTCAGGCCTTTATATGGCACGTGGTCCACTTTGCTTTTTGCGTTGCTTCCATGTGCAAGAGATTTTGACGTTTGGTTTTGTTGTTTTGCCTCGTATGCAGCAACCCGTCTGTGTACGAATGATACTTTTTTGTTAAATCATAAAGTGTCAGTGTATCTGAATAAGAGTCTGATACTGACTTTTTGTAGTTTTCAGGGGGAGACCATCTTCCAGCTGTGTTTGAAGGTTTCCCACTAAAACGAATAATATCTAGTTAGGCAAAGAAAACAAAACAATCAATTTAATTACATACATACATACATACATAAATAAATAAATAAATAAATAAATAAATAAATATTCAAGGGGGCATGCATTGAAACATATATAAAGAACAGTATTAATCATGTTCAGCATGGTTCCACCTTTACCTGGTCAGGGTACCGTGACATTGTCTACAGACTTTCTGCGGAGTGTTGCCACAGTGCGGCACCACAGCACTGAAAGTCAAGCAGCCGGAGCAGTGGGCGCGGCGGCAGTTCTTACAACTCAGCTAAAGAAGGAAGTGTGTCGACACAGTTTACTATACTCATAACGACTCGTGTAAAACAACGTTACAAGCCACGAACCGCTACAATAACCACGTCTTACCTCTTTCTTGAAGAGCGTAAACTTTGACGTACAAGAATAGCAGCGGTTATCCATGTCGAGGCGTGTAGACAGTCATTAGAAAGACACTTGGTATCGCCTAAAAAACACTAGTTGTTAAGAATAACAACAAAACCGTGTGTGTGAAGAATGAATTAATCAATTTTAGGCACCCCTTTGAGAGCGGAGAAGCCGCTATGAAAACAGGAAGTAAACCGGAAGTTTGGTGCTGACGTAATTTTCCTTTTCCCGTTTTGTCCACCCAATCAGCTTCATTCAAATGTTCTCGCGGTGTTTGTTCAAAACAGAACTGACCGTTGGACGGATTTCGTGCTCCTAGTTGTTACCCTAGTGGAAAACTAAAAAAAAAAAAAATTGGGGGGACGAGCGAAGCCTGCAAGAGGTATGGAAAGATACTTTTTTTTGTGTGTGTGTATGCTCTAAAACTTGCACATGCATCACAGTTAAAATTCTCTAATACATGCGATTAGTGACTAAACTATCGCGTTGCCGTTACTACTGATGGCAGGGACGGTAGCATGATGTTAGCAGTAGCTATTAACTGCAACGTTGCATGATTGTTTTGTTTTAAAATATTCTTGACAGTAATCCATCAGTGAAACGTTTACAGCATTTAGTTACCTTAAAACATGGGAACATATGTTTAATAAGCGAGTTTATTTGATCTGTCTACACGTGCATTAGCTATACAGCCACATAATAAATCTTTAATTGACTTGTTTGTCATGATGTGTTTTCTGTTAAATGGATGATTACAATAAACCTCCAGATTATAGAAAAAAGATCACTGATGCGCATGAGAAAAACTGAAGTAGAGTGAATACAAATTACTTTGTAAATAATACATTGTTATGTCTGTATCTTGCAGCCAGATAGCACCTTGTCTCACAATGGCAGAAGGAGGAGAAGTAGATTGGGAGCTGAGTAAAGAGAATATCCAGCCTCTGCGACGGGGCAGAACCATGTCATCCTTGAACCGGGCCCTTAGTCAGCTACATGATGGAGACAGCACTGCCGTCAACCAACAGAGACAGTACGGACTGTGACCTACCTCCCTACTAAACTGTCCTTTCAGTGAAGTCCTTTGAGCAAATTCAGTTTTTCAAAATAATGACGTTTGGTTTTCCTTTACATTTCACCAGGGCCTTTGAGTCTGAATTGCGAATGTACGATGGGGATGATCCACTTGATGTTTGGCATCGGTACGTTAAGTATAAGCACAGTCACATATATTTACAGGTTGGGTCCTTAAAGTTGAACGAAGCGGAGTTGCTAACCTGTTTGTGATTCTCATGATTTCGTCTGACAGGTACATTGGGTGGACGGAGCAAACCTTCCCACATGGGGGTAAAGAGAGCAACCTCAGCACGCTGCTGGAATGCGTTGTGAAGAAATTCACAGACGAAAAGAAATATCACAACGATCCACGCTATGTTGACCTCTGGATCAAATTTGTATGTTTAGAATTTCAACATCCACTTATTCTTATTTGGCTGCTATCGGAGCACTAAGACCTTCTTCACGTGTTGGTTTGCATTTAGGCGGGAAACTGCCCTGAGCCCCTGGAAATTTACAGCTACATGCAAGCACGGGAAATAGGAGTGACACAGGCGTCCTTCTACATTGCCTGGTCTGAGGAATACGAGAACTTGGGCAACTTCCGCAAAGCTGACCTGATCTTCCAAGAAGGGTTAAAAAATTGGGCTGAACCACATGACAAGCTTCAGCAGTATCACAGGTAAGGGTGCACTTAGTCAAGGTTAAGTTTTACAGAAAATATGCCAGTTATTGACAGGATCCGATTTAACTTGTTTTTTTTTTTTTTTCTATTGAAGGGCTTTGCAGGCCCGTGTAACCCGTCAGACATTATTAAAGGTAGAGGAGGACGACAGTGATGAAGAGCCAAAAGAACCCGAGAGAATTTCTTTAGCTCAACTCAAACAAAGAGGGAAAAAAGGCATCATCCCTATCGTCAGGACTGGCAATGCAATTAAAAGTGAGTGCTGAAACAGATACATGCATCACTAATGAAATCTGATATCCAGTTCATCCTTTTTTTAATCTTTACTATGATGAACATGTACTGTTTCCATATGTAATGCTTTCTATCAACAGGTTCCTCCGGAGGCTTGCAATTACGTGGCGCACCTGCCGCCGCCTGTACTTCAAACAGTCGTTTGGTCATTTTCGATGAAAACAAGGCAGAAAATGTTGGCACTTCAGAATCTAAGCTGGAGCCGTGGTTGCCCCTGCCAACCTCCAAGGCAAAGGAGAATGAGAAGAAGGCTGAAAGATGGTGTGACGTTAAGGTACGGGACAAGGAAATCTTCACGTGGATGGTTTGGCTGTGTGTAATTGAAACAACAGCTAAATGTCTCTGTCCTATAGATGCCCCAGAAGTCCAAATTTGGACACACCATCACGACCCCGCGGTTGCCCAAACCTGCATTTCAACCTTTTGTTGAGGAATCAGACTTGCCTCCAACAATGTAAGAGACAATAAGTTATAGTTTAAATGTATTTTATTTGTTCATATGTACTTTACATCAGACTGTCATAATTGTGAATAATGCAATCTTGATATTTTTGATTTGCATTTAGTGATTTAAAAAAAGAAAAATTGAAATACAAAAGAAGAAGACATACATTTTCAGACTATGTGATGGTTTTGCTCTCCCTCTTTAGGACTCCATGTAAAATCAACCCTGCCGTGACCACTGTGCTGTCAACACGCAAGCCCTGCAAAGAGGAAACGCCTCTCAAGAGATTACAGGACCACCAGCAGCAACAACAGGAGGCAGAATCAGGAAAAGCACAAGAGCAAAGCATGTACTGTAAAGAGCTGCTGATGCTCAGTGGCGCCACTGAGTTCAGCTTTGAGGAACTACGAGCCGAACGCCACTTCAAGAAGGTTGCGCTGGAAGCCGGAGGTCAAAAAGACAAATCCAGTGCTGCGACTTCAAACTGATGTGTCTTTTATTGAGACCAAACCTTGTGTGTGAATATTTTTATTGTAACAAGGTATGTTGTCATCCAGTTGTAAATATTATGCTTATCGTGATCGTGTGTTTTGCTTGGTTTTTTGGTTGTTTTAACAGCCGAGACTTAAACATCCTCACACTTTTACAACTTTATAAAAAAAATCAATTTACACAACTACTTTAACAATTTTACATGTGTTTATTTCTTGGATTTCTGCTGTTGGAGTTTTTTTTCTTTCTTTTTTTTTAAGAGAGAAAAAACAGTGGTGTCAATGAAAACGTTCCATGTTTTGATCTCAATTTGTTTAAAATAGTTTGAGATAAGCATCAAGATATGCTTTTTTTCACTAGAATAAAGCATATCCTCTTTATTTACTTTATTGATCTGAACTATACTGTACATACTAAGAGGAGTGTCGTTACACACCGTTCAATAAACCTTTTCACTTCTTTTTGGTGGAGTTTTATTTATTTGTTTTCAAATGATTCAATGCAATAGTCATTTTCAAAGTACAGCTAGCAAACAAGGAGATGAATATTTTGATTTTATTTACACTTTGATCCCATACACTAATACGTTATATTAATAATAACACTTAAAAGTCTTTCTAGTGTTGTCTAATCGTAATTTGTCTGTTCTATCAGTGAACCCCCTACAAACAAGAGGCGCGCCATCCTTATTCTTGCCACACTGTTATTGTGCCTGTTGTGATGTCACAAAGGGCAAACATACCCCATATGTTCCTGGCAAATTGCCATGCAGGTATTTGTTCCATTCTTTGACACCTCCCCCCATAGCCACCGTAAAAAAAAAAAAAAAAAAAAGAAGAAGAAGATTGCCTGCAGGTTAATAGTGTAACAATAGCAAGCATTGGTTTGTTTTCCACCTGGGGAGCTATAGAGTCATTTTACTTTGGACGTTTATATTCCTCCCAGTGGATGCGGGGACACTGCAGCACAGTCTATAAAGTGATGGTTTTTGTGTGTGTGTTCGTTCTGGCCTCTTTGGTATGAAAACAGAAAGACAGCTGCTGGGGCGTGAATTATTGCACCGTCAGCAGGGGGCGTGCGAGAGATAGGATGCGTTGGGTTTCTACCGATAACGTGTGTATTCTTAATAGGGCGGTAGATCATTGTATGCGCACTACACTGTTGCGTCATTATCAGTCTGTACATAAACAAGAAGTTCGATGAGTCGTGCAGCTCGACCGACTACTTCCAGTCACCCCGGTGTATGTAGTAGTGGGTGTAACCCTAATCTACGGCGATGATGATGATGATGATGATGATGATGAGGATGATGATGATGACGTGCTGGACTTGACACGCACGGCAGCGCTGATGAGTGTGGCAGGGAGATGGGCGGTGTGTTCATTAACGAGTGAAACGCAGCGGTGCAGCGGTGGGCGGGCCAGGCTCCGGTTACCCCCCACCAGAGGTGACTCCGTCGGCGCGACAACATGTGAATATCTGGCACACGGAGCGGAGAGAGGCCACCGCAGGAACAATCTTCTTTTTTTTTCTTTTTCTTTAATTATTACTATTTATTTCTCATTGGAAATATGGCGCGACCCGCAAACATCCCCTTTCAAACTGGTGAGTTCCCAATCCCATCCCGAAACGCGGTGATAAATGATCGGGCAGCGGGTGACGCGCTCTTCCATCATCATAATAACAATAATACGCGGCGTGACCACATCATAATGGCTCCTCTGCGGCTCGCTGGTTGGTAGGGCATATTAAAAGATGATCCCGTGCGAGCAAGCAAGCAAGCGGCCAGTCAGACAGACAATCCAGAGCTTTCCCTCTCTCTCCCAGTGCAGGCGGACAGATGGTGGGAAGAGGGCTACCTTCTCCTTAATGCGCTTTGGAAGGGCCCTCAGAGAAGAGCTTTTCGTCCCCGGCCCGCTCTTACTTATTTTTGACGCACAGGAACACTCAGACTCCGCTGGCTGCACAGTCGAGGCTCTCAGCCTATTGATACCGTTGGTATCCACATGCACCAGTTCACTGAAAGTTCTTTGCCCGATAGAAACTAGTTTAGAGCCCAGCGGATATTTGGTGGCTCTAAGTGCTTTAAAAAAAAAAAACAGCCGAAAATTGTAGGTTTACTATTATCATGTGGATAGAGTGGCCAAAGGGAAAAGCTGAAAGTGATCAAAATGTGGTTATCCTCGCTGCAAAGTCAAGATTTTGTCCCACTTTCCAACAGCTCATAATGAGGACTTGACATTAGGCTATGACATAATACTGACCTCGAGTAATGGCAAGGCAGCAGCTCCAGACTGTCCATACACATTTCATAGCGGCCTGCTAGCTACCATGACGTGCTTGGTGATTAAACACCATCACTGTACTTTCATCCCCTCGTTGATCATGAGACAGATCAACATTACAAAGGATTTTTTGTAATAATTTTTGTTTCTGTTTTCCTCCCGGAATGTGGCGTCCATTTCCATCCCTATTGTGGTCACCTTTCTCTCGGAGAATTAACAGGGTTTAACAGGCCATCTGCAAATGCAAGAAATTACATTTGCTTAAGCTATATAGGTCGAACTCAGATGACCCCCCTGGTGTAATCCTTTACACATCCACGCTAAACAATGGAATGAATTGAAATGCAAACAACTGCACTGGAGTCACTTATGTGGCCGCTGGGCTTTCATTTTAATAACACTAGGGTTAAGACTTCCCCCTTGCCACCAAAGAACCTCCTCCCCTTTTGTCACATTGCAGTTATTTATTTATTTTTTAATCCGGGATGTCATTGTTTCCAAGAGGTGCTTCACTATCGGGTCATTGAGTCACCAGGTACGGACATTTGATAACATATAGTTACTGTGACTGTCTAATAAAAACAGAATTCTCTCAAAAAGCATGTTTAAAACAAACTTGACCTTAATTTATACTTTCTTACAGTGTGTGTTAATATGCTGTCAGAAGGCAAGGAAAATACAATTAGATTATGATTTAATCTTAATGTAGAATCTCTGTGATTTTTTAGCGGAAGAAATTAGAATGTGTGGGTTTTTTTTTAAGTACACACATATTAATCAGCAGTTTTACTTTGTAGTTGCACCTCGGGTCTCATTCATTGACCTTCTGACCTCCTAGGTTTCCATACTAGCTGCACAGAGACAAAGCACACACATGAGTCAGCAGACACTGAGTCAGCAGAACTGTGGTAAATCATTCCTTGGACATAAAGATCTCCGTTATGAGACTGTTTTACCCCAGCGTGCTCCACCGAATGTGTTGAAAATGGGAAGAATATGAACGGCGGTAAATTAGATAGGTCTCATGTCAAACATGTCAAAGGGGAAGAGTGAGAGAGAGGACGGGTCATACATGCTGCATACACCCCCCACCTCCCCAAAAACCGGCAACTGTGCTATTGTTATGTAGATTTAGCAGAAGCTTTTTCACCAGAGCTGTTTGATGTGCCGGCAGCAACATCATTATTTAAGCCTGTTAGGAGTGTAATTGCATGCATCTCTCATATCAAAACACCATGTATCACATGCATGACCCAAATCTGGCACACGCCGCAAGGAATTTCTGCACGACTTGACCCTAATACATTTTCCTGCCTCGCGTCGCGTCTTTTTGCGGCGGCATGAATTATTCAGGAAATGATTGTGGTGAGAAAGAGAGGGAATAATTAGGATGCGTGGCCGGGGCCAGAGCTGCAACTTCGCTCACAGCGGCGCCTTCGTTTGCCGTGCTGGTTTTTTTTTCGGGGTCACGGTGGACTCAGAGGAGATTGTGGGAATTGCGCCCTCTTCAAAAAAATAAATAAATAAATAAATTACTCCACAATCTACAACCCCCAAGCCTCCGCCTCCTCAATTCTTACACACAGCGATACGACAACCCCTCCCGCCATCTGCCATCCTTGACCCTGTCATTCCATGGATAATGCATTGGGCTGAGCAGCAGCAGCAGCAGCAGTGCCTGCCTGCCTGCCTGCCTACTCTCGTGTCACCCACATTGCGTGTCATCCCAGGTGATGAGGTGTAGTAAAGGCTGTCCTCGCCTTACCGTCACCGGAGACCATCCTAAAAATGCGCTCCCTGTCTCTTTCTCTCTCTCTCTTGCGTGCGCGCGCGCATACACATGCACAGAGCAGCACACGCGCTGCTATCAGTTCTTTTGCAGCCCAGTGAGGGAGTGGGAGGAGGCGGAGAAGTGATAAAGAGAGAGAGAGAGAGAGAGAGAGAGAGAGGAAAGGGAAGGTGGGAGGGAGTGTGTGTGTGTAAGAGAGAGAGAGAGGGAGCAAGAGACAGTGAACGAGCGAGCGAGAGAGAGAGAGAGGGGGGGGTTGGGGATGGAAGGAGCCGCGCGGCGGCGTAATATTCTCCCCTCCTGGATGCTGCCCGTCTGCTTTATGGCTTTGTCACTCCTTTGTACGGTCGTGTCCCCAGGAGCGGGCGACGTCACTCCGACCAGCACTCAGCCACGGAGCCGGTGATGAATCGGGAGCAACAAAGAGCCTTTGAGATGGCAGCGTGCACCTCTGCCCGCAGGGAGGAACGCATCAGGCTTTCCCAGGCAAGCAGCAGCCTGCAGTGTGCACAGGCTTGAAAGCCAGTCCTCCTCCTCTTCCTCCTCCTCCTTCCTCGTTCCTCCTCCTTCCTCGTCCTCATCGTGTGCATGAGGGACAGCGTGAATGTCGGCGCGCGAGCAAACGCCAGCGAGCGGTGTGTGACGGTCTGCGCGTGTGTGAGCACACACTCTGGCTCCCAGTCCTACCCGGAGGAGAGAGGCTCTCCTCTTCGCCAGGCGGCAAAGGTAAGGAAAATGACAGATTTCCTCCCCCCCTAACGCCGCCTCCCACAACAATGATTTATCCCCTCCAGAGCCGGCTTTTTTTTTCCCTCCCTCCAAGCCGAGGGGGAGGAGAGCGGCGGTGGAAATTAGGCTTAACATCATTAATAAAGAGCAGGCTTTACCATCGGCGGGCATCGTCCTCGGCGCGGCGGCCGGAGAGAGAAGAGGGATGTGGGGAGGCTGTGAGCCATCAGTGGGTGCTGATGCTGGGGTGGGGGAGGAGGACAAAACGGGAAGACGTAGAGGGATGCTGCACGTACTGTACGCTGTGATGTGCTGCTATTCGGACTTTCATCCTTCAGCCTCCTGATCACTGGTTTCCCACAAAAACCCCTCCGACCTCCCGCCCATTCCCTCTCTCTCTCCTTACTTGTGCTGCATCTATTTTAGATCTCTCATAGAACGCAATAATCCCAACGATGTTCCTCTTCTTCGATCCTCTGAATGGAAAACACACACACACAGACAAATCCAGTGTGAGAATGTGCTGTTTTCTCCGGTGATGAATCTGGTCTTTCAAGTGCACGAGGGTTCAAGCTGCCTTGTGCATGTACACATACCAGACGGACAGGCGAGTGGTGGTTTTAGGGGGGCGTGTGACACGTTTTCCACGACACTGAACCGTTACCTCACCGAGGATTCTCCCTTCCGCCAGTGAATCATCAGTTATCCTGGCCCGTCGCCGACGACCTTATAGTTAAAAGGGAACTCGCTTGAGAGTTGTGACCGTCATCCCGACAGTCGGACCTGGGGGGGGGGGCTCGCATCCCAGTGACCCCCTCTGGCCTGTGCGTGATGTAATCGGGGCTTTTGCATCTCCTAAAAAGCGACCGAAATGTGTTTGTGTCTCAAGTTCACTCATTGACATTCAAGGAGGAGCGAGAGGGTAGACGAGGTAACAGAGAAGGTCTCTTTGGTGCGAACGCACACACACAGAGACACACATGCAGCTGGATGTGCGCTTCACTGAGGGCCGATGTGCACACAAGGGCGTCCTGAGAAGTCGTTCTTATTTTTGTGGAGGCCATCCCATCTTGCTTTCAAAACACAGACTCTCTATCCGTCCGCGCGGCGGGACGGTGATGGGACGGGAATTTATGAAACCCTCTCAGATAGACAAACACACACAGACAGACAGACACAGGTGTGGGCGCCGAATTATCTTCATGTGCAACGTTTGGGGATGTAAATGTTGCGTTCACGTTCGCCAAAGGAGGGAGGGTCAACTTGCATCACCAGCTTAGCGTCACCGGGCGGACACGAGACGTCAAGCACCGAGGATTAAAAACGGGGGCTCCAAATTAGGACAGCGCGCCGTGACGCCAGTCCTCCCGCGGGGGCTGAAACAGCAGCCGCGCCGGGAGCCGTGGAGCCAGGCGGCAGGTTGATGCCATGAATGGAGCTCAGCTTTTAAAAATAGTTGGGGCTTTGTTAGCGAGAGACTTTTGAGGAGCCTGTTCCAAAAAGAAAAAAGAAAAAAACATAAATCAAAGGGTTTCACAAGCACATGCGCGAGAAGAGTAAAGCTCGCGCCGAGGCTCTGCGCTTCAATAAATTAGACCCAAGAGAGACGAGTTGGGCTCCTACCATTGGTTCAGGCCCATCCTACGTTTCTATCAGCTCTGCATCAAATTCTTCAAAGCGCTTGTTGGGGCCAAGTGGGTCTTTAATTAAGCCGAGCGTGGTCAGTGCTGCGCTCGCCTACCCTCCACATTCACGTACCATCATTGGGCTCTTCCAGTTTTTAGACATCTCCTGTTAAATTTATCAAAATGTTTATGTTATGTTTATCTTTCAGACAGGACTCACAGGATTAGGCATCCAAAAACCTCTATAGGTCCTGGGTTTTCAGCCAACTTGCAGAAGCACTTTGCGTTTTAAGCTTCCTGCAGCATCAAAACCTTTTAGCCATATTTGAGAGTTTTTTTCAAAGTTTAGGTGTTTCCATTACCAGTTTTTATCGCGATATTTGGGTTTTGCGCAAATCTAGGGGTAATGGAAACACAGCTACTAACAGTGTTCTATTTAAAGCCTCATGACCCTACCAGTGTTGCCTTTACAGCGTTATGTGAGGTATTTAGCCTAGACAGAGATGGAGACTAGAGCTGTTAGTGCACATTTATGTCCACTGTCTTCATGGCTGCAGGACAAAACAAACCCGTTTTCCTGCCCATTTCCTCGTCGGGAAAAATCAGCGGCAATATGTCAGCTGACACGATGATGCATGCGCTCCGTTGGTGAAACTGTCCTGTCCTCCGGTACCCTCGGCTGTGTGTTGTTTACCGCAAATACATTTGCCCAAGATGATGGAGAAAAATAGGCCGGGGCCTCAGAAGCGGGAAGGCTGCAGTCACGGCGGGAAGCGAGACAACAAAACTTGTTAAAGCCAACTGTCGGGGCACTGACATCTTAAATCTTTGTCTGTTTATTCAGCAACATTATTCATTTAGTGTGTGTGTGTGTGTGTGTGTGTGTGTGTGTCCGCGCCTGTGCGCTCCCTTGCTCGCCATCCTCGTTCTTTTCATCTCTTGCTCCGTCACTTCTGCGTTTAGCCTCAGCCCGCTCCCTCCTCCCCGCTCCCTCCCCGCCTGTCTTGACCTCTCATTTCTTGTTTCCCTCTGTCAATATTAACACAGGACTGATGTGCACTCTGCAGATGCCTGCCCTTGAAGAACTGACAGCCCACATTGTTGGGTGCACACATCACATTTTGCCATACACTTCTAATCCCGAGGCCTTTTTTCCCCCCCTCCTCACTTGGTGCAGGAGGGGGGTTGTCAGTCTGGCTCTTCGATTTTCTTCTTCTTTCTTTCTTGCAACTGTCTCAGAATTACAGTCCTCTGCGGTTTGCAACTTCAACGACTCCTCTTGAGGTTTGAGCAAAAAGCAACGCGACACAGAAAAGGTTATGTCACTATCAGTAGAACCTCTGCTGCCTACTGCACTGCACTGCTCTTAAAAACAAAAATGTAAATTGCACATTCGCCATGTATTATTCATCCCACAAGTCATCTGGTATTTAAATTTTTATATAAACCATTCAATTATAATAGGCAGTAACATTAATTTCACAGCGCCATAGCAAATGATAAACATTTTGTATATTTTCTGGTCTGTTCACAAATGAATCAGCCAATTCCTGCATTTGTTATAACTACAAAGAAGCTCATTCATTTTGGATTCATTCATCTTGGAGCTCGGTATGACAAATTTGAAAAATGCGAGATAAATGCGAGATAAATAATAAACACCCAAGTGTTGAGCTTTTCTTTGGGAGTGACCAGAATAGACAGGATGAAGAATGAGGACATCAGAGGGACAGTGAATGTTAGATGTGTTGGAGAAGAAGTCAGAGAGCACGCACCGAGGAGGGACAGTGAATATCTTGGTAGAGGGATGTTGAGGTTGGAAGTGGCAGGCAGGAAGCCAGGGGGAAGAGCAAAGAGGAGATTTATGGATGGAGTGAAAGAGGACGAAGTTAGTTAGGAGAAGGTTAGATGGAGACAGACGACTGGGTGTGGCCAAGCCTGAAGGGGAGCAGCCCAAAGAGAAAAAGGGAAGAAGTAGCTGAGCTAGCTCAGTCCTGACAAAATAAACAACCAATCAGGAGCTGTCGCCATCCACTTCACACGGTCACTTGTGCTCTGTGTGTTTTGCCGTCCATCATGGCCTGGAAACCCTTGCATGAAAATAAGCGCTGCGGATTCTCATTGTTCCATGTCACCGAGAGTTACATCCCTCGCCGGCCTTCTCCTATTGACAGCTCGTCTGCGGCTTCAGAGGTGACTTCAAAGAGAAAGCGCAGCACCATCTCAAATCATAAACACTGCGCTTGTACCGTCCGGTCACGTCCGACTCTAGTGGACCTTTTTAATGTCCTCAGATGCTGCACACTTGTGTGTGGGCGCGCGTGTGTGCGCATGTGTGTGTGTGTGTTTTACAAAGGACAAGAAAGAGATGACCAACCAAGACACTCCACCCACCCTCCCACCTCCCTAGTGAGGCAGTCTCATTACACTGAAAGGGCAGAACGGTCATCGTAATGAAGCTGATAGAAGAGCAATCTCTCTGCACCCCTCACACACACACACACTTAGAGATACACTCGGGGGTCCAAAAACATCAGTTAAGACCTTGATGCTCTCTACTGTGAAATAGACGTCGCTGCCTGTAATTCAGCATAGCTGGATTACGCCTCGACGCGCATTTGACAAACATAAAAAGAGGATTACCTCATCTCCGCCGTCTCCCACCCTCACTTCAGCATTTGACATGAATTCCCGTGCAAAATAAACACGCGTCCGCCGCTGCAGAGAGCGCGGGTATTAGTGGGGGGCGCTAAAATTAGACCGAAGCGAAGAACTGAGCCGAACACCTTACTAATCCTGCGAGCACAGTCACCTGCTCATCGCGCTACAGTCCGCATGCATACCAATAAAATAACAATAAATAAAAAAAACTGATAGAAGCAGAAATCAGGGCAAATTTGTGTGCGGGGAGGGGGATCATTCACCGGAGCTCAGAGCAAATCCAATATCTTTCTCATCTCTCGATCCGCTGCCGCTCAAACACAGCTCCTGCCTCTTGCTCAGGGTGGTTTTAACACGAGAGGTATTTGAGAATCCCCCTCTTCTGTCAGGTCGCGCCTGCGCTGCCCCGTGGCTACGTCAGGTTAAAAACGGAATGATTCGTCACCGAGTGCCAACGTGCTTTGTTGTTGTTTTGTTGTTGTGTTTAGATGGTGACGCTCCACAGCTGAGAGTATCAACCGTTACGATTTGCCTTATTTTTCATGCTCCATCATCCATAAGGTATAAAGGGGCCCTATTATGGCCATTTCCAGACTAAATATATTAATTTTTATGGTTTACGTCCATCAATAAACAAGATTTGTTTAGCATTTAGTTTGCGGTTCTCTCAATCAGCTGAAAGAGGCTGTTTTGGTTCTCTTCCCCCCCCTCCCCTACCTGCTCCATCCCTAGGAACAGCCCATTCCCTTCTGATTGGCCTGCTGCTCGATGCTATCCACTAGCTAGTGGGGAAAATGGCTGTTAGCTCTCACTGAGTGACGCCTCGCCCACAATAAAAAAAAAAAGAAAAAAAAAGCATGAGGCGCTACGATGATAACAAGCTCGACTTCTTAGGCAGAAATTCCCCCCAAATCCAAACGGCTTGTTTCAGCACAGTAACGTGGAAAAAGTAATCCCATCGAGAAATGTGCAACTTGTCATTTTTCGTATGTTTTGTGTTAGTTGGCATGCCAGAGACGCAAAAAAAGAAAAGACGTTCAAGAGCTGAAAAATCATATTCTTCAGAATAGGACCCCTTTAATGGCGAAGGCATCTGCAACACAACCCACCCACCCACAACCCATCACACAGCCGTAGGAAATATAAAATAAAACACCTTCTTTTCAAAAGTGATGTCATCCTTTTTGCCGCTTCGTATTCCTGACAGCGGCCAACTTAGTTTTGCCTCAGCACTTTGATAGATCCAAGACAAGCCACTGAGGCATGGGGTCAGGTCTCTGCAGTTCGGCAGGGAGGCGAGGAGGGGGAGGGAGAGTGAGGGAGGTGTGGAGGGTGATGTGACCAGAAAGCGTGATTATGCACCCTTCAACTTCAGCTCGCTTACACCACAGGCTGAAAGATCAATTGCGTATTGTTATTAAGACAGTCAAAAGCTTGGCGGACGCAGCGGGGTCAATACGAGGCTAGCTGCATGTGATTAAAGCTTGTAAATCAATAAGGGCATCAGCGCTTCTACTTATTTCGTCTGGGGGAAAACGCTTCGACGGAGCGCTTGCAAACGCGTCGCCGCCCGCCTCTCACGCTGCAGCAGTTAGTTTGTATATCCAGAGTCCTCAAAGCGAAATGATGTTTGCTAATTATTATTTAATGCTGTAATATGTTCCGCCCTCTGCGGATCTTGAAATATTACTGTACGAACCAGCCGCCTCGTGTGCGCTCCTACTGTACCACCCGGTGCTGCTGGCAGCGGAGAGCTCGCGCATTTGACTCGAGAGTAAATATTGATTGATCTGCTTGTAAAAGGGATACACGGGCGCTTCGCATAAATATTTGTTTGGGCGATGCCAACATCTGTACAATGAACAGCTATCTAAGCAGAGACTCCTCCAGGCGGTGGAACGGTGGAGTGGGTTTGGTGCAGAGATCACAATCTTTTGGTTTTTTGTCATTGTTTTCCTCAGGCGTTCATAATTCAGAGAGCAGCCTCGATCGAAAAGAAGCCTTTTGGTGTCTGAAGAAAGGAAACTGGGTCTTTGTCTCTCAAATACATCCAGGTCTGTTTGTGATCTCAGCTCAAGCACCTCCCCCCCGTCCCCACCACTGCCTTCGCCCAAACACCAGAGCCCAAACACCATAATGCGCCTGTCGGGTACAATTAAAGTCCTTCCCGTTGCCACATTATGTACACAGGGAGAGTACAGAGTCATGCACTCATGCAACACTTAGCACATTAGCCTCAGAATGGAAGTATCCTCGGAGGGCGACATGATTTCAGCCCCTCACCGCTGATCGTGGCGCTGCTCATCCTTACCCCCCCTGCCTCCACTCACCCACCCCAACTTACTGGAAGGCTGCAGGTACAGCTGATGTGACTGGCAGGAGTGACCCACTTCCTGGCAGCGACTGCTGTGCAGCGTGCCAGCTGACAGACGCAACAATAACCGGCTACACAGGGTGGGACGGACGCACGTGGCGCAAGGAGAGGCTGAAGCTTGCGACTGAACGACTGAACTCCCACAATCTCACAGTGCATGATGGGAGATTTGTGTCTGATAGTTCGCGGGAGCGTTGTGGTTCCACTGCAGTGTTTCTATGCATCTGGAGGGCTGCGCACTGCTCAAGTTCTTCAGGCTGGCTGTTGCATTCACGTGAGAGATGTAGCAGGGAGGTATTGGTGGCCCCTGTGACATCACAAAGGGGTCATTTGCAGAACACGCCCTCTTGACGGTAGAAGAAGCAAGAGGATAAAGAACTTTTCTCATTTCTTTGGCATTTCAGGGTAGAGACACCTTATTATGAGAACACACTGGTGAAGCAAATTTAGTGTAAAATGTCACCTTAAAGATTGTGATATTTACGGTGCACTCAAAAACGTTTTGTCTCTTCCTTGTAAAAGAACCAGTGGACAACTACTTTTTTCAACCTTTAGTTGAACTGAAAAAGAGGGAACAATTTCTAACAGCTGCGGTCATATTTACATTTTAGGTGTAAGGGCCGTCCCTTCTGTTGTGCTTCCTGTGATCAAAGCGCCGTGTCGCGCATGAGTCACCGGACCTCGTCCACGAAACAGGCGTGTCAGTCAGCTGCACATTATTCCATGTCATTCATTGTC
Organism: Thamnaconus septentrionalis; assembly: GCA_009823395.1. Classification (NCBI taxonomy): domain Eukaryota; kingdom Metazoa; phylum Chordata; class Actinopteri; order Tetraodontiformes; family Monacanthidae; genus Thamnaconus; species Thamnaconus septentrionalis. Next base: position 13,688,146 of record CM020517.1, on the reverse strand, counting down.
GCCACTCATATCACATGCATCTCGTCCCGTGTCCCGTGTCCCGTCGCTGAGACCTCTCCAGACCAACTTCACAGTCTGCTTGTTTCTGTCCCTCAGAGCCGTCCGACGGAACATCCTCTGCCGTGTGAGCTCCGCGGAGCGGCATTAAAACTAATCACGGGACTTGAGTTGGAGCGATTATCTCCGAGAGCAGCTGTGGAAATGCGGGTAAAGAAGTTTAAATAATTCCCCGCGCTTAAATGAGAATAAATAGATAAATAAATAAAGCTTAACACTCAGTTAAACCGAGTTAGTGCCGGACCAAATGCTGAAGTATCCAGCTGTGGATTAAGTGGTTACCCTCCCTGCAATCGAGGGCACACAAGCTACTAATTAGGAGGGTATATGAAAGGGTTACAAAGGGTTTATGAAGGATAGCCTGCCATTGCATATTTGCGCTTGTACAAATGTGTGTGTGTGTGTGTGTGTCTGTGTGTGTGTTCCTTGCGCCGCTAATGCACTCAAAGCCTGTGGGCACTGGCCAGCTCAGCCACGTGCTCATCAGTTAAATGGCACAGAGAATGAATAAGCCTTAATTGACCAGATATACTTCATTACACATGTGCTTTCAAATCCATCCACTGTCCTTGCAGTCACTCTCCGAGGCGCAAGCTCATGACAGGCACTCCGATCAAGCCCCAGCGTTGTACACATCCCGAAGAGAGATCAGCCACTTGAATACGCAATGTGTTTTCTTTCACTGGACAGACCTGATCAGAGATGGAAACAGTCTGTGATAACGGTTCAACAGGAGCGGTGTCCTTGTGATCGCCAGTGCGGAAGAGATTTGCTTGTTTTCAAAATGTCAAGATTGCAAATAATGGTACATTTTTGGTGTTGCGTGTCGAGCACAGTTTACCAAAAAGGCGGAATGCTCTTCTCCGCAGGGACATTTTGAAGCGGGCAAGCTGTCACCCACGTGGACCTGAGGATGTTTCGCAAGAAGAAAAAGAAGAGGCCTGAAATATCAGCGCCCAAGAACTTTGAGCACCGTGTCCACACCTCATTCGATGCCAAGCACGGCTGCTTTGTGGGCCTGCCAACGCAATGGCAAAGCCTGATAGAGAACCTTCGCAGGCCCAAGCCCATGGTGGACCCGTCCCGGATCACAGAGGTGGAGCTGAGGCCAAAGAAGGTAGGCCGCACTTCCGGCTTCAAGATCGATCCACTGGCGTGGAGGCGGTTAAGCAAAGTTTTCATTTGCAGTGTTTACCACTTTTATGTCCGGGAGAATGATGCATAAAAATGTGCTAACGGCCTCATCCATGCATGAGAGTCCGGTCTGCAGACGGATTCCGCTGTCTCAGAAAATGCCATAATCCTCTGACGGCGGTGTGGAAGGAAGTCCCTCCTCCCTTCTCTATCCTTCCCATCTCCACGCTTTCCTATCCATCATGGGGCTCAGCTAATGACCCTGCTGTGTACACTGACTGTACAGTGCTGAATGCTCAGAGGGGCCCAAAGATTTATTACCCCATGCTGGCAATTAATAACAGTCCATGCTGTGTTTCCACGGATGCCAAACAGACGGATGAAAAAAAAAAGTGCAGGTACAGCAAAGGAAACGCCGGCGAGCGATTAGGGCTGCAAATCTAAGAAATTATGCGCTTCGCTGGTCATACGTGCCGATTCTGTTTGCGAACATCTATGAAAAGCAGAACAAACAGTACAACAACAGTGCCAGAAGGTGGTTAGTGCTGATCAATATAGCAAACATCACGTCAGCGTTTAGATTTGGTGCTACCGCACACTCATGATGAAATGCCAAGACAACTTAATAAAAGCATCTATTAAAATAAGACTTGTTTTACCAGACTGGGAGGGACCCCAAGTGGGCCACTGAATTATGCAGTGGTGGCATGCATGTTTTAACACTATGTCAACTGGCCAGAATGGCGGCTTTATGTGTAAATGCACGAGTATATATATAGAGACCATGCACTGATGCTAAATCAATTCAGAGGTTTTTTTATGTAGCTAATTTATCTAATATCACAACAGTGTTAATTTAAAATGACAAATATACCCATGACTAACACCACAACAACACAAGTGGCACCATATATAGGCAATACAAAATCTTCACAACACCTCCATCCAAAGTATAAAATTTAAAATGTGCTGTCTGACCTCACACGACAGCTTATTAAAATATCACAAGGTCACAGTGCTTCTATTCACATTGTGAGCAATTCTTTGAAGCAGCACCACAGCACGGCCTTGTGAATAAATCTAATGTTTTCAACAAAAGACGTGCTGCGTCTTGTAAGACAGCCTATTACAAATTTTCAATAAAAAACCGAATATGTAATTAAAATTTAATTTTTCTATAATTGAGTTGAATTTGAAACTTTTCAAGATCAAGATAAACTTAATTTTCTCACATGGTGAGAAATTTGTTCTGCGCCATCGCCCCCGTGCAGTAGCAGCCACAGACATCCAACAATACAACAATTCAACACAAATACAACAATTCAATACAACACATTTGCTCACCTTTGTGTGCTGTGCTGGAGACTCCTGCTCTCGCTTGCTGCTCTGGACTGCTTTGTCAGCTACGCTGGTGGTTTTGATTCCATTTCACACTGTAACAGCAGCATGGAGAAGCTTGTCACTTCAGCAGTTAAATTTTGCACAATCGATGTATGTTTTCATGCTCTAATGAATGCTGTAGGCCCAGTAAAAAAGTTGCACAAGACAGATTTGCTCCACATCAACCATACATACACATAAGGGCGAATACCATTACAATCACTTGGGCAGTAAATGTATGAGAGTCTACTCACATCTTCAGAACCACATGGGTGACCATCACCATCTCTGCTGGGTTTGGAGAAGACATTTTGGCAGCCTGGGAAGGATTTCTTCTCTCTGTGATTTTGGTGAACAATCCTCTACTGCCTCTCAGGTTGGAGTTTGAACTGCACCTCTTCTTTTGACAAACTGAGGACTGTAAGCCAATTTGCGAGGGTTGGAATCTGGGGTAGCCAATCGTATTGCACCCCTGGCCAAACCCCTTAACCTCCACCTCTCCCCCAGACAGGCGCCTGCAGCAAAGGCCATGATCCACTGCCTGTCACTTGTTTCTAAAAAGGTGCTACAGCAGGTGAAATGTCACTTGGAACAAGAGAGGCTGTTGACTGCCTGTGAACTGTGCTTGACTCTGAGCAGAGAGTGACTAATGAGCTACTGCACACTCTGTCTTACCACTGCACAAGTAACTCTGTTCTGGCAGCAGATGTAAGGCTTGGTGCATTTCCCACTGAATCAGGTTGAGGGCGCTTGCTCTTTACATGCCCGCAAACATAGTTCATATTAGTTATTCCCATATACTCTAGTCAACATACTGTTACAATATTTAAAAATATTTAGTTAGCTTTCTATATTTAACTGATCTCTGAGTAATTACAATTTCACACCCGTGAATTCTTTACAAGTCAGAACATCCGTCTGCGATACAATCATAACTGCCACCATTGAAATAACGATAATCTCCTCTCCTTTCTCAGACCATCGTGCGCGGCAGCATGATCGGCCACGGAGACTACATCGCCGCCATGATCAACGACATGAGCCGCTTGTCTGTGACCAGCTCCAATTCTCTGAGGAAGAGCAGCCCCTCGGCGAGGAAGAGGGCCCAGTCTCTGGGCAGGCTGGGAGAGGAGAATGAGGCTGACCCCTACCAGTACGAGAGCCTCACTCAGGATGATGAAGACGAAGACGATGTGGGTCAGGACCCCTGGATGGAGAGGGCGAGGAACATCCACAGCGAGACCAACACACCCTACTTGGGGATGAAGAAGAGCATCACGCTGCAGCCCAACGGGATCCTGCCGAAGGCTAAGTCCACCTACGAGGTCAGCTTCAGTCACCTGGACGGACCCTTGCCACCGCCTCCGTCTCACAACTTCCCGATGCCGAGTCAGGGGCCTTACATGAGTGGCGAGCTGGGCAGCCCTCAGGAGAGAGTGATATGGAAGAGAGATTTCCAGCTCCCCAGGGGAATGCCGCCAAGTCAGAGGCCCGTCGCTTGTTTCTACAGCCCTGCTATGACAATGCAGCAGTCTCACGGAGACATTCCGACAGTCCCAACAGAACTGCGGCCCAACCCACCCATGTACATGCCCCCCCAGAACAGCCCTGGACGACCGTTCTCCTCCTATGACCTCAAAGTAAGTTGGCAGAGGGTGCATGAAATGCACACAGAGGGAACCTGTCCATTCTTTTTCACGCACTTTTGTTTCTACGTATACCTGGAACATTTTGTACATCATAGATTTTTTCACCAATCCATCCGATGTGGGACCCAAAAAAAATGCATTAATGAACAAAAAACCTTGGGAAGTGATTTTAAAAACCTTTGTTCTATCACATTTGAGTTGACAAGTCAGATTTGTGACGGCTACGTCAGCCAGAATATAGAGTTTGAAGTAGCTGCATGTCAGTACTCCCTGACAATGGGCTGCATATTTAACTAAATTCTTACCAAAGACAGTCTGTAGCAATGTGAAAATATTTTATGTAGCAATTTGTCACTTCCCTTCCATTTCCATTTTAATGTGACAATTCCATTCAAAAAAGATATTGCACTGTAGTAGCTTGACGCAGACACTTCTTGCTCTTCTCCTCCTGCGTCACTATCAGCAAAGGACGGTGATTGATCGTTTATGGAGAATTCTGAGCAACTGAAATAAGCTGTCTATCATCTGTCTAGGTGGCAAAATTGCAGAGGAAAGCTTCCTCTTCAGAGAGTGGAAATGTGTGATCCAGCTGGACTCAATGTGCATTTTGGTTTTGAATGTATTAAATATATTAAAAATATAAGTATTTTCAAGTTGTAGTAAAGTCAAAGATTTAAAAACCAAATATGCGTTTTCAAGTGTGAGTGGGGTCGTCGGAGATGAGGAAGGGTTGTTTGGCGAGGAGAAGAGAACTCAGCAAAAGCTCTTGGGTTCACCTTGCATCACCTCTACACGGGTTAAGGACTTGATTTGCATTCCCTTTCATGCAGCTCTCGAAGGCCAGGCATTTATTTCCCCTCTCGTTCTCGGCTTTCGTCAGCTTTTTCCTTTGTTTTATTGCGCAGGCGGATTCGGCGGTGAGGTACCACTCCAGCTTCCTGCCCACAGGCACCAGTAGTCCTCTGGTTGGGGGCATCAGACCCCAGCGGACGGTGCGCTCTTCAGCCAGCTACACGCTTGGCCTGTCTCCAAATATGGGACTACGGCCAAACGGTCCCGAACCTTTCCTGAGACATTCCGGATGTCCCAACCCTCCCTACCCGAGGCAGGACAGCCCCTCTCAGCCTCGACCTTCCCCTACAGGCTCACTGGCCACCAGTCCTCAAGGCATGTGCTCCCCGGCCTTCAGACCACCACAGTACCCGTCACCCAGGCCTCCGCCGGACCCGCCCAAAGTCACCCATGAACAGTTCAAGGCGGCCCTGCAGATGGTGGTGGACAAAGGCGACCCGCGTTCCTACCTGGAGAACTTTGTGAAGATTGGGGAGGGCTCGACGGGCGTGGTGTGCATAGCCCGAGAGAAGCACAGCGGCAGGCAGGTGGCAGTGAAGATGATGGATCTGCGGCGGCAGCAGAGGAGAGAATTGCTATTTAATGAGGTACAGTGACGGTCGTGGTTTCAAAACACATTCATTCAACACAAATCACCAATAACAAGACAAGGCACGTGGATATTAAGACTTCATTCTTCAGAATCGATTTTTAAAATGAAACTAAGAAATGTGGCTTTTGTGGCGCTGTAAAAAAAAAAAAAAGAATAGATTGGTGGTCTTCCAGAAGATTGCTTTGCTTTCAATGTGTGATCATTAAGTCCACTAGTACCCAGTGACAGTTACTTGATAACTGGCTAAGGACCACACAGACTTTATATCCATAAATATTGGAAACAAAACTTCCTTAACACTAAAAACTTTTCAACTTCTAGTGTAGTTGTAGGTTACTCAAAAATTGGGTTTGTCCTTAATTTTTAAAAACAGATGCATAACATCTTTGTATTGTGACTTAACTTAACTGAGGACATGTGAGGTTGTTAAACAACATTGTTGCATCATCGGGTGCCAAAATCTTTAGTGAAAAAGAGCTAAATAGCTGCAGTAGTTTTATTTATCCACAGTGAAAAATGAAGGTTGATATTTTCAATTCTTGCTAATTTTTACTGATGCCAAGCCAAATTTTGCACCCTTTTATTATTGTCACATGGAAAGTATGAAAATATTTCTCACAGTTTTCATTCCTCCGCTGTTGCAGGTTGTCATCATGAGGGACTATCAGCACAGGAACGTGGTGGAGATGTTTAAGTCAGCCCTGGTGGAGGAGGAGCTGTGGGTCATCATGGAGTATCTGCAGGGTGGAGCACTGACCAACATTGTGTCTGAAACAAGGTAAAATCAGCTCCTCCAAAGAAAGCAATGTTTCATATAATTTTTAGCAACCCAGTTGACCACAAGGGGGTAGTGTGGCATTGACTGGTGGATAAAAGCAGTGCACTCAGAGACTGCCACTCAGTCAATAATCTCACTGCAAACTGCGTCTCTCTGGAGACCAGCAATGAGTAATTTAATAAAATAATCAAATCAGGACGTGTTGAGCTGTCGGAGGTTGAATCGTGCTGAAAGTTTGTTTCCCGGCTCCTGCCGCACTGCAGTTTTGTCGAAACAAGAGAAGCACGTTGACAGCAGTGAGCAGTTTGGTCGGGGTGTATTTGTCCCAAGCTGTCAATGAAATGTGTTTTAATTATTAATGCGCGGCTGGCCCGCTCTCTGCGGGGCGGCATCAGGGTCACATTACTTGACTCGAAAGGACAAAACAATTTCTCTCAAGGCTGGTGACGTAAGATGAACCCGCCATCACAGAAAAGTCAGCAGATAAAAGAGTTGGGCATCAATTAACTTGCCCTCTCTCTTTTTTTCTTGTAATTCAAGTGCTGAAATAATGCAGAAAGGTTTTCCAAACGCAGTCATTGACACATCATAGGTGACCAGAGAGCTGCGCTCGTCAAGAGCGTGACCTCGCTTTCAATTTGAAGTGGTTCCTTCTTCTTCCTTTGTCACTTTTTAAAATATCAAAGCCACATTTACATTGTGGAGGACTTGACAGGTTTTGGGGCGGTCATCCTGCTGCGGTGGAGGTTATTTTTTTGTTTGTTGCTCTTTTTTTTTTTTTTTTTTTGCCCCACCACAGTTGTTGGTGCTTTACCGAGTCATGAATTTTAACCACTTCCTCAGCTGCCGATTTGCTGCATCTCATATTGGAAAAGCGTGCAAAACGAATTTTGAATCTGTGTGTTTTCCCTCAAGGCTGAATGAAGAGCAGATTGCCACGGTTTGTGAGGCGGTTCTGCAGGCCCTGGCATATCTCCATTCACAAGGAGTCATCCACCGAGACATCAAGAGTGACTCCATACTTCTCACTATAGATGGAAGGGTACAATCGCTTCTGTTTCCGCCTCTCCTTTTTCTTCTTTAGCTCCTGGTCGATCCTGATAACTCAGCCTCCCCTTAATTCTCTGCAGGTCAAGCTCTCGGATTTTGGCTTCTGCGCTCAGATCAGCAAGGACATCCCAAAGAGGAAGTCTCTGGTGGGAACACCTTATTGGATGGCCCCGGAAGTCATCTCCAAATCGCCATATGGCACCGAGGTGATGAGGCAAAGGCGTTTCTGTCCTGAAAAGCAAGTGTTGATTTTTCCAAGGTGTGAGGTTTTCGAGTAACTCTCCCCGCATGATGACGTGGCAGGTGGATATCTGGTCGATGGGTATCATGGTGGTGGAGATGGTGGATGGAGAGCCGCCGTACTTCAGCGAAACCCCCGTTGCAGCGATGAAGAGACTCCGGGACGAGATCGCTCCCACCGTACGGAACGCCAACCAGGTATGAGAGCAGGCCGACACGCAGAGAGTGTAGGAAGAGAGTGCGCTTGTGAAACTTGAACGTCCACTTCAGTCTGTACAAGTCCACTCGGATCAAATTTACTGGAATAATAATCAGTATGAGTTTTAAAGTAGGTATTTATGCAGCCCTCTGAATTAATTTGAGTCGTTTTTGGTTGTTGTCCTGGGCGCCATCACAGTCTAACCGCCTTAATTAGGCTAGTGATTGACCTTTATTTAGATTTGTACTTTCGTCAAGATCAGTGTCAGTCATTCATATTCACTGCACTCAGCAGTTGTTGGTTGGCCAGTATTCCATTGGAGTGGTATCACCGAAAGCTTTCTACACGAGGGAAAGATGAGAATCCTGGTCTGAGCATTTTATGATTGGCGTGAACTGGATCGACAATCAGTCACGGCAACACTCAACAGCTATCGCTTTGACACACCGGACGCATAAAAATAAAAACCATGATGCTGCTGAACAACCACTTGGTGAGGCTAAAACCTGTATTTTTATCCCTCTCGTTCTAGATCTCGCCGGTTCTGAAGGACTTCCTGGACCGCATGCTAACTCGGGACCCCCTAGAACGAGCCAGTGCCACTGACCTGCTTGAGCACCCTTTCCTGCTGCAGAGCGGCTCACCACAGTGCCTGGTCCCACTGGTGGAGCAGTATCGCAAGCGCATGTCCCGTTGCTGACGCGTGGAATGCCGACCTTCAGTCAGTCTGACCTGGCCAGGAGACTAGAACCCGGTTCTTCTAGCACCCGAGCCAACGGGCACTCGGCATCAGAGGAGGCGGACCCAGTCGGCTTGTTGTTGCTGGGACTTAAAGGCAGCAGGGAGACCAGTTTGGGTGACAGACAGACACCGCCGCATGGTTCTGGGCATGAGAGAAGCACTTTAGGAGTGAGGCAGCATGCAGTTCTTCAACTCTCGTAAAAAAACACATAATTGGTTCTTGTGAAATTCAGGGGAACCAAACACATCACGGTGCATATCAGCAATCAATAATCCACTTATCTAGATGTGATGAATGGCTGCCGTGCAAAGCCGAAGTTTTGCGCTCACACGGCGGTGGCACTATCTGTTATCATGGAGGATGAAAGTTACTTTTTGCACAGCCACACTGTCGTTTCCAACGGGACTAGAAAACCACTCAGTGCACCGCACAAACACTGACCGCAGACTCCTTGCATGGCCAAATGGAGGCGCACCTGGCCTGTTGTGAATGCTTGAATATCAACCAAACTGGGACGTGAAAAACAATTCTTCTTTATTAGCATAATAAATGGGTAGATGAAAGCCCAGCTGCTACTACTGGGCTACTGGAAAATCACCAGTACCATAATCCTGTTTTTGGTTTTTGGTTTTTTATATTTATTCCAGTTTCCAAAAGATGTTGTGGGGTTTGTTTGTATGACGTGAAGTTGCAAATAGTTTTCATTATTATGTACGGACTTAAAGTGTAAGTAGACAAATTAATAATGTAAATAACAAAAAAAAAAATGAATATTAGGTCACACCTGCTGATCCACGGCAGGAATTTAGATGAGGATATTTCCAAATGAACTTTTTCCTTCGCGAAAAATGCGAGTGCACTGCTTGAGTGTTTTGCGTGCACGTGCGTGGGAGCATGTGGGCACATGGATGCGTGGGAGGCGCCTCTCGGCGTTGTGAGGGACTCTTTTTCAAAAAACAAAAATCGCTGCGAGGTTTTGTGTGTGTAGCCGCTCGGCGGGATGCGTGAGTGCGTTTTTGCATTTCTTTGCCTCGACTAAAGCACACAGGCCTGGCATGTGATGCTGCAGGACGTCCGCCTGCTGAGAAACACTTTGCACATAGTCTTTGTACTCGGACACGGACACCTGTTGACATGTTTCATGTATTTCTATCTTGTGTGTGGATCGTTCAAGACAAAGAGAATTACACATTTTAATTTTATATAAATTAATAAATGCATATCGAATTGACTCGGCGCCAGATCTCCCTCTTTCACACACAAGTGAGTTGACAGAGCAGTTGTTCAAAGTGTTTATTTGGCATCCACCATGACACACTCAGGGCACAGAATGTTTTTCAGTAAAATTCAATACACCTTATGAACACGGAGGCGATACCAATTGTTAAAATGACTAGCAATATAAATCTTATATATGTATATTTTAATTATTAAATAGTTGTTTTCTGTTAAACAATTTGAAATAGAAAATTATATACAACAAAACGTCAGTTTTCAAACCTTATTTTTCTCCCAAACACATGAAAAAACGCATTAAATAAGCAAAAAAAAAAATTCTACATCGTTATTTCTCTTGACAAATATAATAAGAGCAGAAAAAACAGACCACATTTCTGAACATTAAGTGCTGTATAAAAGCCTTCGCCAGCTGAGGACTCCTGCAGCCTCGCTCTAATTGAGAGCAGACCGAGACGAGCAGCTTTCGAACTCGCACTTGACGCCACTGATGCTGTCGACGCTGGGCTGGCTGTCCACCTGCTGGTGGTGCGTGTGGGACAGGGGGAAGGTCTCCGATCGCGACATGCGGCCACGGCCGCCAGACGAGCCGGGCGAACAGTCGATCACCATTCTCATGAACTCGGGCGCGGTGAACCGGCGCAGCAGCCTGGTCCCGAGACCCCTGAGCCCTGGGCCGCGGCCAGGGATCTTCCCACCGTCCGCCTCCCCTCTGGCCGGCAGCAGCTTGCCGTGTCGGGCGAAGCTCCCCCTCTTCTGCGCTAAGGGAGCCGCCTCGTTGGCCTCGTCCCACTGCGACCTGCCGCTCTCGCCTGGGGCTCTGCCTGCCTGAATCTTCCCGCCTGGAAGAGGTTTCGGCGGTGGGACGCTCTTGTCGGCGTCGCTCGCTGGCCCGTGGCATTCCGTCTTGTCCACCAGGCACCTGTCGTCCTGCAGCGAGGCTCTCTTCCATCTTCTGGCCGCCAGCTTCACGTCGCTGGCGTCGCCTTGGTAGGATTGCTTCCTGCCGCCTGGCAGGTCCAAATTCAACGACTTTGACTTCCCCCACGCCGGCAGGCTCGGCGCGTTCTTGCCCTCTTGACCGACATCCCTCTGGCTCTTCGGCCCTCTCGTCTCTCGCAGCTGGCAGTTCTGCAGCTGCTTGGCCGCGAAGGAGACGCCCTGACCCGCTTCGGTCATCTGGCTTTTCTCCACCTGAGGGGGCAGAGCCCAGCTGTGGTGACCTCCGTCCTCCTGGGACTGGCTCCGAGGACACCTGAAGCGGCTCCACAGCCCGCCGTCGCCGCCCGTCTTCAGCCGTCTCTGGAACACGGCGGGGAGTTGCTCCTCGTTGCCGACCTGCTTGGAGAACCTCTCCAGGATGTGCCTCGGCAGCCTGTTGGGCAGCCGGCCGTCCGCTTCCCCGGCCGTGCCCGAGTCGGCGAAGGGATCAGCGGGGCCGATGCCCTTCCTGCAGGAGAAGTTCAGGATCTGCACGCACTGACCGTGCCCGAAGAAGTTGGCCACGTCCACGGCCGAGTGGCCGGCGTTGTTGGTCCTGTCGAGCCTCAGCCCGAGGCGCTTAAAAGCCCGGACCAGGAACTCCACGACGGGGCCGTGTCCGGAGAAGGCGGCGTACATCAGAGCGCTGTTGCCCCAGGCATCAGAGACGTCCGGGTCGGCGTTGAACTGCACGAGGAGCTTGACCACGTCCAGGTGACCCGCCTCACACGCGTGGCTCAGGGCCGTGCGGCCGTTCTCGTCCTGGCAGTTGACGTCGGCTCCCTTCTCCAGCAGCAGCCGGGTGAACTTGGCCCTGGTGCCGAGGTCCGGCAGGCAGGCGGCGAACATGAGCGGCGTGCGACTGTTCTCCGTCTTGGAGTTGATGATGCGTCCGTCCAGGGCGTCCAGGATGAAGCGCGCCAGGTGCACTTTGCCGCCGTGCATGGCGTCCAGGAAGGTCTTGGTGCCGGAGCCTTGACGCAAATCTTTCGGCCGCATCATCCTTGAGCAGACACTCGTGTGGGACGAGGTGTCTGGACGGGGGTTTTCTTTTTTTGCCGAGGCAGAAGTGTCGGCGAGTTGTTGGGAGGCACTCCGACTCTGTCTGACGGCGAGCGTTGTTCACCTCTGAGTAAGACTCGCGGAGGAGCTGCCAGTGTTTTTATACTCCTCCCTTCACATGCCCGCCCTACGTTGCCAAGGAAACAAACGTCTAAGGGCTATTATGCGGTGGCAGCATCCATTCAGCCCGAGCGCTGTCTTCCCGGAGAGAAATACACGCGATTTTGAACCGAGGCATTACCAATGAAACAAAGACAGTCTGTGGGTTTTTTTAAGTGGGAGTCTCAGTTTGACTGAAAAGCCACATGCATCCTTGTTTTTGCACAAAATGAAAAAAACTATTAATTAACAAATACACCTATAGCTGATTGAAAAATAGTCATAGTCGTCATTTACAGCAACAACGTCCATCCATGCATCAACCTTTGGATTGAACCTGTTTCTGATTCTATACTGTGTGATCTCAAGGATTCATACAAATGAGTTTGCCTCAAGGTCCTTTTGGAGCTTAAAAAAAGTAGCATGTGAGCTCGGGTAGGAAAAGCTAGAAAAACCCTAGTGTCATTACCCTTTTTAAAATGAATGATCAACTGATACAAGTGTTCACTGATTAATTTTCTTCAAATTGATTTACAACGTAAAATTTGCATTTTGCATAAGAATAAAAGCACGGGTTTATTTTTCCATGAGGTGTCAACATAACATGTAAACCAGCGTTGTGGCTCCTTTCAAGATGAACAATATTTGAAGTAACAGTGGTAGTATTAGTGATGTAGAATAGCCACATCTCTTTCTGTACACAGGTAAAAAAAAAAAAAAAAAAAAAACTTCTCATCATTGCTGCAAACTAAACTACCAACTAATGATACAGCACGCACCTTTCATTGTACACAATGTCTCGTATTAGCACTTTTGCTTTACAGACGCGCAACCAAGAAAGAATAACCTTGTCTGACAGTGTCTCACACGAGAACACAATTTAATTACATCAAAACGGTTCATATAAATCTCAGCAGGCCCAAAAACGGTGCCAAAGAGTGAAGTGGGGAGAAACATTGCCGGGGTTCTGTGTTCCTTACTGCTCACCATCTGGCTTCATCAAAAACCTCAGCAGGTCCTTTATCGCACTCACGCATGGCACCAGTGACTGAAAGTCATCAAGATTATTTTCGGCATTTCAGCGGAAGTCTCAGCGCACCGTTATGCAGTATTTTATGGCAGCGATGCTGTTATTTCATTTTTATTTTTTGGATTTTCGCCAGCGCTCAAACATGGGGCTGGAATTATGCCGCCTGTGTATATTAACACAGGTTTCACAGGTTCATTCGCAAAAAGAAACAAATGCCACTAACCTGAAATAAGTAACTTCCAAAACCATCCTTAACACAGTTAGCTTTTACAACAACCACTTCTGAAAATCTGTTCTCTGTGACATCACAACGGGTGCTGACAGAACCCACACAGACACAGAGAGAACATGTGAACTCTACAAATAATGGGCCTGGGACACAGACAGGTCCCAAGCCCGGAATCAAACCCACAACCTTCTTGCTGTGAGGCGGCAGCGCTAACCACTGCACCACCGTGTCGCCGTGTCCCTTCCACTCCTGTTGATAATAAATCCAGCGAGAGAAAAACATATTTGGGGAGACTGAGGTGGGACATTGTGTTGCTCTGAGCTCTGAAGAACACTCAGAGTCCCTGTGTGACTTCTTCCCCAGTGTCCCAGCTTTACCACAGAGGCTCACTGAGGACACCTCAACCGGATATGTCTGAGCCAAAAAGATTGAATGTGTCCCAATGGGCAGACTGTGAGGTTGTTATTTTTGCGTGACCCGAAGCCTCAAGGTAACTGGTTCAGGAAGATCTTCTGCTTGGACTCTGGTGTTCAGGTCCATCACTACAACACTTCACTAAGTTGGTCTTTACATCTTAGAACATAGCTAGCAGAACAACATATTTGTGTATTTTCTATAACCCTAACCCACGTAATCTTCTTCTTTTACTACTCCTTTGGGCTGCTCCCCGTCAGGAGAGACCACAGCCAATCATCTGCCTCCATCCGACCTTGTCCTCTGCCTCCTCTTCTCACACACCAACGAACTTCACGTCCTCTTTCATTCCATCCATAAATCTCTTCAACCTCAGCATCCTTGATACTGATATATTCACTGAATCACATCCTCTGCTTCCTCCAGCTCCGTCTCCCGTCTTTTCCTCAGTGCTGCTGATTCTAATCTACCACTCTGCTTTCACTGTCGTCTTCTACACCTATAATTTCACTCATGTCGATATGCTTTTCTCCACCCGTTCCAACCTGCACACGCTTCTTTGCCTCTTTTCCGCGCTCTCATTTATCACTGGTATCGCATGGCGAAAACCCTCTCCTCCACGTCCTCTCATGAATGGCTTAAATACCACTTTGTCACCCATTCACAGATTTTCACAAATGCAATGAGGTGTTAATGAGTTGCTACCATGAGACTGACTCATAATTGGTTGGATTTTATGCAACAAAGCAGACATGCCACACAGTAAATGCGTGATCGGCCATTCATCGCAGGGCCTGGCCTAGGCAGGAGCCACTTTGAATGTCTAATTAATAATAAAAGCTCACGTCATGTCAAGGTGTTATCCACCGTCTTAAATGTCTTAACTGGCCTCTGGGGAGGATGCGCAAAATAGACACGTCCCTCGGGATCGCGGCGAGGAAAACTCGCAAGTGAAAAACAAAACGCGGTATTGAGATCGGTCCCCCTGGTAGCGTCAGTTAGCGACCGACACCTGCGTCTAAATTGGCCTGTGAGGAAAGAGTTGAGTTTGTTTGAGAGCAGATTGGACAAGGCTCGAAGCTTGTAAGCTGCGCCGCAACACACAACGTGACCTCGTCCTCCACGGACCACTTCATCCTCTGTTTCCTAATTGAGCGCACCTGAGCATTTGTGCTCAGTCCCGTGAAAAACAGGACAGCGGTCTGAGGTCCGAGCTCACCAGGAGCTGCCACTCAAAGCGACCCCTCAACTGTTCATACCCACAAGGCTGCTGTTCAGCCCCTTCCGCTCCTTCCGCTCACTTCAATTATCGCCCTGGCTCGGCCCTGTTAGTCAGCCTCAACCAGATGGTAAACAGTAGGCAGTTCCTGCAGCTTTCAGATTGAAGGCGCTCTAATATTAGTTCTCGGAGACATTTTGGACAACTGAGCATTAAGCAGCGACAGCGCGACCGGGTTGGGCTCTTTTCCACCGGCAGCCGAATGTATATCACGACACAAATTGCAGGCTTTTTCGCAACAGATGAATGACATGGAAAATTGTTTTTGCATTGCATAACAAGTTTGAAACAAATATAGTCGCCGTTATTTTTGATCCACAGACTGATGCATATACCTTCGAGTAGAGTGGCTCCATTCAGACATGCCTCTTAAGAAATGACAAGATTAGATAAATATATTTAAACAAATAAATAGAAAAACCAATTAATACATTAAATAATTTTAAAAATCCCTGTATTTCTGTGCCCATTCAGAATTTATTTTATTTTACATATTAATGCATCGCTATTGTGCCCAATTATTACATTTTCTTGAATTTAATATGTGCACTGCATATAAAAATATTTGCGTTCTAGTAAAACCCAAGTGGCTGTAAACCAATTCCCTGCAGAGCAAGTCTGGATTCTGTGTCAGCAATATCCATTCTATCTATTGGCCATGATGAGCTTCGCAGACCGTTTCCCGTGAGCCACCTGTACCCTTGCCTTGATCTATCTGCTCTAACAGCAATCCTTTCCTGCAATGATGCGGAAGATATGGCCCGGAGAGTTTCCTCTCCATCTCCAGCTTGACAGGCCCCATTTGTGGCCTTGCAGGCCTACTCACCTCTGGCAGCTCAATAAATTGAACAAATGGAAAACAAATGTTTTTTTGTTTTTTTTAAATGGCTACACCAATGTGGAGACGGGCACCTGGAGTAAAGGCGGATGACATGGTGACATCCAGCCCAGAGCTGAGAGTGGCAGGTTTGGCCTGAGGGGAAAAAAAATAAAAATCTTGAGCTTTCCTGTTGTGTTCACTGCTGATAGGGTCACACACATCATTTTAAAACTCTCGTTTGATTGTTGCAGCATTGAAATGCTTAATATTTCACCTCGAATTGTAGATGGCACAGTTTGTCTGTTCCACCTCTCATGTTAATGCTGGCCAATCACTAAATATTGAGACTTGATATTCGTGTGAGCATTTGTGTTACATCCCAGTTCATTGAGGGAACAGGGCAGCGAGGCAATGAAATATTACAAGTAACAAGGTCAATTCAAAGAAAAGAGCGTGTGACAAACTATCACAGAAAGAAACATAAGAAACATAAGCCAACTAAGGCAACACAACCTACAAAGTAAAAGCCTTGCTTTATGATGACATGTGTGAATTAGGTCAACCAAGAATAAAAAGGGGTAGCACCCATTTTCCTAGTGTGCCGAGCTAAAAAAAATTTTAAAGTGACAGAACATCAACACTAGATTCTTACCCTGGCCTAGTCCACGTAATTGCAGTTTTAAACAAGTGCTTCAAACTCAGTGGACAAAATAGCCCAGTTCTCATCACAACGGACTATTGGATAACGAGAGGCACATGCAAACAGTAGAGACTCGAGCCTGCAGGTGAACAGGCTGCTCCTTAAATAGGCTCTGGGCCGGAGGCGGCTGCTTGATAGGTCAGGTTTTTGTTGTTGTTTTTTTTACCAGGAGTAGGCTGAGCCAATCTCAGCTGAGTGGGGAGGTGAGAGGGCAGGATATCCTGGCAGGACAAAGGAAGTCCACCTATACCCAGGACTTAAGCGAAAACATGATGTATCCTCAAAAAAAAAGTTTTTCTTTTAATGCAAAAATGCCACTCAGTTATGATAAAATGCTCATGACTGAAAAATAAAAGGAATCTCTTCAGAAGCATCTGGCAGAAGTTATTCCCGTAGCTCTTCCTTGCCTTCCTGGTGCCTCCCCCAACAAAATCAATCGACTGATTGGGACGTGGATCCTTAGCTGTGTTAAAATTCACCTTTCAATTTGCTTTCTATAGGAGGTTGGAAAGACGGATGGGCGAGATTTGAGGAGATGAAATGCTTCCCCAATGCTCTTCTAAATTAGATGTGCGCTGTTTGACAGAGGACACCAGAGAAGAGCCACGTCAGTCAAAACTTGACTCACTTCTGGAAATGGCCAGCCTTCTGTGCCCTCTGTGTCTTTCTGCGCTCCCAGAGGCAAGTTTCACTCCTTTCTAAATGAACTCACGAGCCCACAATTCTCGTCTCTCGCCCACATGAACCGCCACTCACGTTGCTGGTAGCTCACCTTCACTCTGGCCCGTGCGGCTCTTTATTTAGCTGCGCACAGATACAGGGAATGTAGCGTCGTCCAGTGAAAAAGCCAGCTTTGCATCAAATGAGAAAGGGAAAGGGAAGTGTGGGGGTCAGGGTGTGTGTGGCAGGGGGGCTTCATGACTCATCTAAGTGCATAATATAAAGTGCACACATTGTAGGTGTAGCAGCCGCTCAAGGCCTTTTCCATATCCACCATTAGGTAGCAAAGAGATGCAATGGCGACGTGCATTTATTTTAGGTATTTACTGCATTTATTTGAGGTATCTTCAGATTTTAATCTCCTGAAAATCTGTTTTGATTTATTCTTTTTTTTTTCCTTTGTTTTGCTTGACTTCCTCACCCTAGGTATAAGCAGAGTTTCACACAAGCGGGCTGTTCTCATCTTTGCAAACCTTGAATCTCAGTTCAAGCAAGTTATGTAAATGATGACTCAATGCAGATTTTATTACAAGCATAATTATGCAAATATAATGAACCTGAGGTCCATTAAAAATCTTTTTTTTTTTACCTAAAATTTTAACTTTTTTCAGTCCCCATTTCTTTTGCTTATAGCTTGTTGTTCTCCCAAGTCCTTCCTATTGGTTCTAAACTAGGCAAAAGCATTGGTGTCTGGACGAGGAACAAGAAGCTTTCCTGCTATAAAACTGGTGTTGCTTGAAACGTACCGTACCGTACTCTACCTCCACATATTGGGAAGCTAAATGTGTGCATATTATTGAAAAGGTCTATTTAAATACAAAAACATCTGTATTTTCAGTCTCAGTCCTCTTAACTACTGTGACAACGACAAGTCCACCCACCAGACACTCTTGAGGCAAAGCCGTCATGGAGACATCATTATAGACTGCATGCATTGAAACAAAAAAGCTAAATCCAATTGATTTGGCAATCTTGGAGTTATGGCTTGGATTTTTAGAATTAAAACACATGGACTAATTATTGAAGGGCTCTGTCTGGTCCTGGACGACAGCTTAAGTCTGACTGTATGTCCACATTTACTGAGATACATGCATCTGTATGCATCTCTAAGTTCAACCTGGACAAATTTGCATCTTTAAAGGGGTTGGAGGACAAATTGTATTATAGAATTCTATTATCTGTTAACTTGATAATTGGCCTATTGTGTAGGCCATCAACCAAAACAAGTATGAATAAAAAAGTACTTGCAGCTTGCATTTTCCTCACAGCATCCACAAAAATGATCAGCATTTTTGTTCTTTTTTTCACGCCTTTTTTACAACTCAGCCTTCCGAACGATCCAAGCACACACAAACACAAACGCAGCCTGCGATGGCAGCGCCTCGGCAGGTGGTGCGCGCGTGGGTGGTGTGGGTGCGTGATATTCATCCAGGATGGCGTCTGCTTGGAGCCAAGATGGACCATAGATCATGACACCCCCACCTCCTGTGGGCCAGACCTGCTTCCCTGGAGCGGAAACAAGCAGAAGAAGCAGAGAGAAGCGCAATGTGCAGCTGCTTTCCCCCACGCATAATTATAGATAGATGGCCATTTTATGCTATGAATGACTTGGCCTGTTTGTTTATGTTGTTTCTACTAATCCAGCCAGGCGGTGCACAGGTCGACTGTCACCATCTCCGACCCTCCTTCTGTGAGCCGATGACTCTGATCGCTTACCTTCCGTCCACTTTTGAGTTTTCTCCGTCTTACGCAAGATTATCATCCCCGTGATTCAGGGCTGACTGGTTTTCACACTCTAAAGCTCGCGGTTCATCTGTGTCGTGCATGAGGTGGCAAGACTTTCAGGCACAAGCTGTCTCCCCGACGTGTTTTGTTCGGCTCCGCCGCGTCTCAAATGTCAATCATGTCATGTTTGATTGAGACTTGGGGAGGTGTAGGAGGAGGAAGAGGAGGAGGAAGGGGAAAACGGACAGACGGCGTTTGGCCGATGACTCAGAGAAAAAGCTGCGTTCATTAATGAAAGCCTGCACGTGTATGTTTACGTGCACGCATGCTCTCAGTTGATGATGGAGCAAATGGTTTCTGTGCCGAGCGAGAGAACCATTAGGGACGTTTCTTCTTCTTTCGTCCAAATTACTCGCATTCTCTTTTTAGTTCACGTGCCATCATTACGGCCCCCTTTTTAAAAAGAGCACTTGCATATCCCGTAATAGCCAGGACGGGAAATACACTCTGCATTTACATGGCATTATAAATCAGCAGCACAATGCACCAAAAGAGCAGTGCAGAGGGTCGAGGAAATAAGAAAAGAGACCGGCAGTACTTGTTTTTCTCGTCTCTCTATTAGAACATTTTGGGTTCTGATTCCAACGTAAAATCAATCGAGCTTATAAATAAGCTTTCTTTAGAGGAGGGAGTCTGTTTACTTTGTTTTGCTGGTTTGTACCGAAAAGAAGAAAAAAAAGGAAGTGTGTCTCTCAGAATTGCCGTAGGGCGGAAGTGAGCGGAGTTTTACCGCGGTTGTGCGGCATGTGTGTTTCACACGCAGTGTAGCCGAGCGTTCTGGGTTCGCCTATACTGTGCGTGTGTGTAATAAAACAATAAACGGGACAGGAGAAGAGTTCACACTCTTTTTATTCCTACCGACCGGAGAGAGAACACAAATGCCCTACAACCGCGGTAAAACTCGGCTCACTTCCGTCCTACGGCAACTCTGAGGGACACACCTCCTTTTTCGCAAAAGTCTATTACAGTTACAAAATAAGTAGGTCCAAAATCGTGAGGCTGAGGACTGAGACAGATGTCACTGTAGTGGACTTCAGCTGCTGTTTTCACGTTACAAGGTTACATGAATACAAAATATAAAGCTATAGGCTAGCTCAGCTATTGCTCCTAACATTTCATTTTTTCTACTGTTTTGGTGTTTGGGGCAGGGGCAGAGGGGGTTGTCAAAATACGTACAGCCAATGAAAAAGAAAGCATCAGACACTCTTGTGCTGAGCAGGGATTGCTGAGCCTGGGCCACGATCACATGGTATTTTTTTTTTCCAAAGGAAAGTGTTTGTTTAACTGCACACAACCAATAACCAAGTGTTTGTTCCCATATCCAAGCAGAAGCAACTGAAGATTTTCTCTTATTTCTCAAGTGCTGACCCTTTCCTTTGAGAGCTTATCTAATGTTACACAGAAAACAGCCCACTAGCACACAAGTAACTCTCTTACAATCACTACAACAGAATTATAAGCAAACATAAATGTATACCTGCAACATGAGCAACCCCATTTTGACCATCAATTTTTATTGAGGTTTTAACATGGACAAATCACAATTTCAGGCAAACATGTTTAATGTTAATAATAGATATCTGAAACAGAAGAAAAATGCAAATGTACTTTATGACTTAAATTCCACTTTATGAAAAATATAGGACTTCAAAAGAGAAACCAATCTGCCATTATGTGACTGAATTTTTAAAACTGAGAAACTATAGAAATTCATCAGAGAATTTCTCTTCTTTGTATCACCTTCACCCACTAAATAATTTACCATCAGTCATCATGTATCACAAATCACTGATTTCAGCAAACATCTGAACATTCATCCTCTAAATAAAGTTACCACCAAAGAAGCAAAAATTAATTTTTCTGTCCAACCACAAAACGCCTCGGATAAATCTCACAGTGAAACCTCTGCTGTCCCATCCCGGCTCTGGCAGATGGAACCGTTGTCTGAATTCAGCCTGCAAGTCTTAGATAACATTTTAGTTTTTGTTGTCACTTTAGTTCCCTCCCCCTTTGTGATTACTGTCATTTCTGCAGGGCAGAACGGGGACGACGAGAACAAAATCAAGGCATTTTCAAATGGGTCTTAAAGACATTTCCGACCAGTGCATTGTGCTGCTCTTCATTAGTGTAATGGGACTGAAATAAAGAGATGAGCAGAGAATGAAAATCGCGCCCGTATCCTTTCACATTTGCCTTACAGGACATCCATCAAACATCATTACCCTCAAGAGAGCCGCCTATAAATAGCACCGATATCTATGGTTTCACACGGATCGATTAATTTAATCATTTCCTGCGACTCCGCAGTTGTGCTAATATTGAAGGTTATATAACACAGAAAGAAGGTTAACACACACACACACACAAAAAAAAAAGAGAAAGGAGGAAAGGATCCTAGTGAAGGACTCCTCTAACCGAGGAAGACGTCCCCGTAGAAGCCCACTCCCTCCACCTTGTGTCCTCCAGCCTGATCGACCAGCTCTGGAAAATGGGCCCCCACGCAGACATTGACAGCCGCCTTCACCTCCGCCGGCAGGGACCTCACCTTCTGGTCGTGCTCCTTCAGGGCCTCCTGATTGAGCTGCACACCCAGAAAGCCAGCAGATAGTTAGGGGTCACAGGCTTGGTGAAAGGACAAATTGATATCTATATTTTTTTTAAACAATCTCTTCCCTCGGTCAGGTGCTTATCATAATCTTTAAAGAATGGATTTACTTATCGGGAAAAGAAGAAAAAAGGGATAATTGCGAAGCTGCGGCTGGGGGAAACGTGCTTGAACTCGATTGATTGATTTTAAATTAGAGGGCACTTAATGAATACACGCCGGTCAGGAGGAAAAATTTCTCATACTTGATGTTTGTAAAAAACATTTTCTGTCACTTGTGAAGGATGTGTTATCCTCATTTGTCTTTTATCCATCACAGCACTCACTCGAATTCCTCCCACGGTTTCCCTCACTTCAGACAAACTCTAATACTAGCGCTGGTGGGACACGAAAACAAGTCATCCATCTGGCTTCCCCGTGTCAATGTCTAAACCCAATCTAACGCCTTTTACTTTTTTTCTCAACGCGGGGCAGAGCATTGTCATTAACGCACCCTGACGTCATTTGCAGTTGTGGGAACGTGGTCAGTTGTCAGTCAACGAATCCAAAGTGTGTCATGCGGCCACATTCACCGTCACGAATTGGACAGATTGGTCTTTGGCAAGCAGGCATTTGCTGCTGGCATGGTTCTGATTCAATTGAATTGTTCAATGATTGCTGACAGTCTTGGAGGTATTAAATAGGTATCTGCTGTCATAAAATCTGATCAAACTCTTCATGTCGCTCAGTGTTGTTTTTTTGGTTTTTGTTTTTGTTAGTGTGGTGATGATAAATCTGCTGGCCAGCATGTCTTTAAATCTCACACAGCAGCTTTCCACATATCAGTGTCTCCGATATGAAGAAAAGCAAACAAACTGTAAACAGACAAGTGTAAAATGATTAAACAAATTGAAGGAGCTGCTTGCAAAACAAGTGGATCCTCCAATCATGACTGTACCTGATTAGTCAGTGTCTTGATTTCTTCCAGCGTGGCAGCCTGTCTCTTCATCAGGGCCTCTTGCTGCGGGCTGAGATCCGAGGGCTGCAACAATACAACGCACAGGGGAAAAAAAAACAACATGTGCTCCATGCAAGAGGGAAAAAAAAATAAAATCGATCAGTCAGCACGGTTTGCCTCTGTGTGCGAGTGCGCTGTGTGTAGGTGGTGTTAGATGAGATGTTTACAGGCTTGCGAGTGTGTATCTGGAGTGGAGGGCACCCATGGGACGCAACCTGAGCAGGAGAATCGATGCACTTTATGTCGCAACGCTTGGACTTGTCTAGTTGGGTTACTCAGCCCTTTTTTTCCCTTCCCTTCTATTTAACACCGAGGCCGCCTCGACGTAAAAGATGCAAATGCTGTTGTCCGGCAGTGTAATTATAGAGCTAGCGCTGATGAGGAAGATTAAACGAGCCGCGGCCACGTTTTGCCGAGAGATGAGTTGATGGGAGAGGATTGCCCGGGTCTTTAACCCACATACGGCGGACCAGACTCTTAATAAGCCAACGCGGGGACAAGAGCAGAGCTCAGTGAGTCATCGGCCACATGTGGATTAGCCCCCACACCCCCGCCCCTCTGCTCCCAGTAAACAGCCTCTGAGTAATGAACAAGCCTGGCCTATGGTCAGGGCTTGTTTGTGGGTGAGTGGGTGTGCATGCTATTGTGTTTGCACGCGGCAGCGGCCGAGGAGTGCACGTCAGTCATCGTCTGCGGTTCCTTAAAACACCTTAATCAAATTGTGGGGTATTTATTTTCTAGGAAAATGTGAAAAAATAAAAACCAAAAATGAAGTTGTGCCGTAACTGTGAATCATCTATTTAATGGACAGATTCTCCGTTTTTTTGTTGTTGATGAGTTATTTTTTTTGATGACTCATATTTTGACACAACAAAACAATTGTGAAAAGGGATCCACTCATTAAGGTAATCAACACCTCATCACCGCCGATAATGGCTCTTTTATTTTAATCAGCTGTCTACGGGCCGGAATTAATCAGAGGGCCATCGAGTATGAGTCAGAACTGCGAGTAAATGAAAGGATTTTTTTTTTTTTTTTTGTGCACGCAACATTATGACAGCTGAAGTTCGGCAAAAAGTTATGGTTCGCTTTACCTCGGATGTCCGCTTTGGGAAGAATTACGATGTCACGTAAAAGTTAAAAGTCAGAAAATGAGATGCATCTGTTTCTAATGATGCCCTGGACTCCTCAACCTTTCAGTTTGTGTTTCGGTTATGATGAATGCACTGAGCACCGTCACACAGGAGTGAGCTGTTGAAACTGAACATCACAGGTGAAAAGATCATTCCACCCAGTTATTCGATTAGTTACAAATCAGTTATTTGCCACGGTTGCACGACTGCAAACTGATAAAATCTGCCGCTGCAGTGAAACTGCAAATCTTCTCGAACACCTGCAGTCTTCACCCACAATTAAAGCATTGATCAGCATCTGCAAGTCATCTTCATTTTCCTCTCAGTGCATTTTCAGCGCTGCAAGATCAGCTGCAACGTTGCTATGTCATAAGCACCACTTAGTCTCCTCTTAAGTTGCGACACAGACAAGATCTTCAGCCAGTTGAGCGGCTAAAGCACTGTCAGGGTTGCTCCCCACGGACCCTCTTCTATTTCTTATTTGCCTTCCACCTCTTCCTTCTCTCCGTCCGCGTTCTAGTCCTACTCCTACTCCTACTCCACCGCCTCCTCGTCCTCCCACCTCTCCTTCCTGCTCAAAGAAGCCCTGGTCTCAACTCACTCGCAGCTGTAGCATGTTTTTTTTTCTTTTTTTCTCCTTTTTCTTCTTCAATGTTGCGCTCAGATCTCCAGACACTCGGCGCCTTTTCGTAACCATGGTAACACTCTTGAACACAATATGCTGGCGAGCAGGCCAGTCAAGTGCGGTACTGTGCGGGCTAAAGTACCAGCTTTAACGCTGTTCTTGCAAAAGAAGAGAAAAATGGTCATGCACATGGGCTCGTAGTTTAACCATGTTGAAAATATTGAAGATTTGGGCATTTTGGAATCGTCTTCTGGCCTTGTCTTAGACTTAGAGTGAGCGTGAGAGATGCTGAAAGGTTTTGCGCACCCATTTCCAGCTCTTCTGCTGGCTTCAGACATTCCAAACAGGCATTGAAAGTGAGATTGTTTTCCTATTTAACTCTCTGCCAGTACTTACGGGACCGTCGGACTGACTGTCGTCATCCAGCAGCTCAGTGCTCATGGCCCTTTTTATCCTGAGAGAAGACGATTAGTTCAAAGTTAGTGATCCTCCAAAGAGGAGAAAAAAAACATAAAATGAGAACCAAAGCTGGCAGGGTTGGAAGCTAAGCTGCCATCTGTGGACTGGCTGATAACACATAAGGTCAGTGGAGGTCGAGTCACCTTGCTTTCTGCGAGGCTTTGGAGCACGTTTTCTTCTTGTTTTCATTGGTTTCCCTGAAAACACAGCTAGCACAAATGAATGAAACTAAGAGTCACTGCATTTTTTGAAAACATTGAAATGAAAAAGTGTTTTTTATTCTTTGTCAATAAGAATAGGATGAACTGACAGACCACCTACAGTAGCACAATGTGGCTAAAGTCACAGCTGAGGCATAAGAAATAGGAGTGGCCTTTTAAATCGTGATTTATCTTGGAACCACAGTTGGAAAGTTTGTCTGATGTGACCTTTTCAGTGAGGAGGAAGTCTTAAAGGCGGCGTTATGGTGTCCAAGCGAGCAGCCAAATGGCCACAGCTGCCCCCTCCTGCCGCTATCTAAACACCTGCTAGATAATAGTCGTCCTAAGATCGCCGTCTGCCATCTGCCAGATGGATACACACAAACACATACTTTGTAAAACGCACACACACAGGTACATGTGGAGCTCCGCTGGTCAGTCAAGGACGTTACCTTGAAAAACCTGCATACTGATTTAACTCAGTTCATATCCAGGCTGTATATGATCACCTCAATAGCCACACGGACTGTTTTTGTCATCTCAAAGTGAGGCAGCTGTTTTAAAAGTTGGCTGGGAAAAAAAAAAATTAATTGTAATAAGGTCTGTGTCAATGAAGTGTCTAAAGTCTGGCAGACTATGTACTGCAACATAGAAATTTAATATAAAAGAGGTAGAGGTGACAACTGAGTTTCCACGAATCATCGTGTCGCCACAGAAAATGCCACTAAAACACAACCTGCCACGTGAACAGAACAACTGGCAGAACCTCTTGAAATCAGTGTGACCTGATTTTCTTTTTCAAACATTGCGGAGCTTGTTCTCTATTGTCTTGTTCTGTCTGAATACAGGGTTGACACTAATAATACTAAGAAGGATGACGAGGAAAGAAGAAATTGATGTTTGGGAGGGAGGAGCCTTCAGAAATGATTTTCAGTCAGACATGTTGTAATTGTCCTTGAAGTTAAGTTGTTATTTGTCATGTGAAGTGCTATTGAGACACACGGTGGGGAAGGTCAGCATACCGGTGTGTATGTTCAATACGTCACAGCATAATATGTGCATTAATTATTCACAGTGACTCTCTTTTTGTAAAAGTAAAGAGAGTTTTTACAGAGCAAGATTGCTGAGAAACTGAGCTTTGCAAAAGAACGCAAACAATTGCGCGCGTGTGTGTGTGTGTGTGTGTGTGTGTGTGTGTGTGTGTGTGCTCCTCACCACTCCAGGACCTTCAGCTCGCAGTCGTGTCTCTCTGCCGCCATCTCCAGCAGCTTGGCCAGCCTCTGTCGCAACAGAAAAAGAATGCGACGAAAGTCACCGGAGCCGAGACTAGACCATCTTTTATTTGAGAGTGTAATACTTTATAATAGGTTTGCACTATTAAGCATTAGTTAAGCATTAATACATACTAAATGCATCATTTATAAATCACGTTTCTGACATGAATACTCATTAGTATGTAGTTAATAAACACAGTTAGAAAATCCATTTGAAAATAAATTTGTGAGTTTTTACAAAACATATACTAACACATTGACTAAGCATGCTATAGATGAGCACGATTTATAAAGGATGCATGCAGTATTTATTACTGCTTAACTAACACTTAATAGTGTGTTTGTGGAAGATTTGTACAAATGTCTTTATCTCCGTCATCACAACAGAGGCTCCGGTCACAAGTGCGGTGGCGACCCCTTGAACAGCAATCTGATTAAACCTCCAGCTTAATAAGGACTGGGTTCATATGCTAAGAGGGCCCTGGAGTATTGAGGTCGCTTGTGTGATCAATAGAGCCACTGAGGAGCTGGCGGCTCGCCCCGCCATCGCAGGTGAAGCACCACCAGCGGTGCAAATAAGGTTGTCTATAAAGGATTTAGGCAGACGGCACATCGTGAATACCAATCCTGCTTCCGGGACAAATTAATCGGATAAGCGTTGAGCGGTGTTTATTTTTTCTGGTATACTGGAACCAGTCGCAAACAGTCTGAGACATGCGACCCTGATCACAGGAAACCAATTTTCTTTACACTCCTTTTAACAAGGATGTTGCTCCTGTTGCTGAGAGCCCGTCATTTCTGTTTATAAGTCGGCAGCGGCTTCCTGTTTTGGTCACAGCCCGACTCACACATTTCTACCCAAAGGACACTGATGGGTCATCTCATATTGGAAAATACATGCACACAAAAAAAGAACGTTCAGAAGGTTGGAGGTCTTTGAGGATGTGAGCGAACTCGGGCTTCAGGTTTGTGAATCTGCTTAGAAAGAGCTGAAAATGTTCTTGTGCTTGTTGCAGGCAGAGATTGTGATAAAGAAAAGAAAAAAACACTCATCGACAACAGTTGTCTCCTTTTTTCGTATTCGGCTGACCTCTGTTGCAAACTGTTCTTTCTTCTTCCTCAGCTGATCGCACTGTTCCTTCCAGAGAGCCTGCAGCTCCGCCTGCATTTTCTCCTTCTGATCCTGCACCCTCTCCGTTTTCACACCAGACTCGCAGGCGCTGCCGCATTTCCTGCAGCAAACGTGACATAATACCACTCAGAATCTAGACAAATAGGTTTGGGGGAAGTGTAGTAGCGACGCTGCGGTTTACAGGAAAAAAAACGTAAAAATCGAGGCCTCGTGCGAGAAACGTTTTGCAATGAGAGCACAGCGTGGAGGCGCTGTGGGCAGAAAAGCGCCAAGGCCCATTTTCATTAGGCTATTTTGCCTCGTCTTCTAATATCCTGTGTCAGCTGGAAAAAAAAACACATTGGCCGGGAAATACTCAGCGCCTCCTCTGAATCTAATCTCATTAATTACATGACAAAAACAACGGCGGCTTCATTAGTCGGTCAGTGTTAATATGCAGGTAGAATTCACTTTGAAGGAAAGGGAACCAAACCACAAACACGACTCACACTACCATGACAGGTCGATAGATAGATAGATAGATAGATAGATAGATGGAAAAGGTAAAAATGCTTATATATATATAAATTTCATATATTTCATTTCGAAAAATATATCATTTTCCATCAATTTACAGACTGAATTGAAACTAAACTAAATTGTCCTCACTCTGCTTTCTTCAAGGACGCCTTCTTCCTGATGGCCTTGAAGGAGTCGCCGTATTTCTGCATCAGGTCCTCTGCTTTTTTCTGATACTTCTTCTCCAGCGCCTTCATGTCTCTCTCCTGCCGCTTGACGACCTTCAGATAGTTTTTGTGCTGCGTCAGTTCCTCGGTTTTCACAGTGGTGTGCTCTGCAGCAGGGGTAGAGGGCGCTGTGATGTGAGAAACCCTGACAACTGGGTGCGGATTTATGGCTGAGGTGTTGCGGGACAGAAATTGAAATGAAGCAACAAAGCTAATCGAGCTAGCTTTAGCTTTACCTTTCTCGCCTGTCTTGGTTGTGAGGGAATCATCGGGTTCTGCAGACACTGGTGCTGTGCTCGGTGGACTGGGATCAGCAGCAGCAGCAGCAGCTACTGCCATCACTGCTGCAGCAGCAGCTTCTGGCTCTGAGGATTCTGCGCCTGGTTTATCATCTGGACATGATTCCACTGGCTCCTCAGGAGACGCGTCAGGCTGCGAGGCCCCTCCCTCCACAGCAGCTGGCTCCTCGGAGGGAGCGGCCTCAGGACAGGGTACTGAAGCTGCTCCACTTTCCACATCTGGAGCTTGGTCTTCAGCAGGAGCTTCTTCAGCGGCCTGCATAGGCTGCGCTTCTGCCTGTGGTGTGTTTGGCTGCTTCTCTGGAGCTTCTTCTGACTGAGTTTCTGGTGGTGGGGCTTGGGGGTCTTGCTCACAGGTGTCAGCAGGTGTTGTTGGCTCAGCATCTGCTTTTTCTTCACAGAGTGAGAGGTCTAACTCAGAGCATAGGAGCAAAATGTATGTATGGTCTTTCAAAAATAAACTGAATTGTGTCACCTTACGGGTCATTACCTGCAGGGGGAGACTCACTCTCCTTTGACTCATTCGTGGGCGCTTGAGCCACCAGAGGCATTTCATAGGGAGAAATGTAGTCTGAGGACGACTGTGTGAAGAGGAAGAGAGACAACAAGGAATTATTTTCAACATTTTTTTTTTTTTTAACCCTGTCTCTTCTTTTTATTTGTCAGCATGTCGTTCTTTAAAAGCACACATTTATTACATTTTACTGCATGAAAGTGTGACAGTGACATAGCTTCCTCGTTTGGAAGGCTGTAAGTTACAAGTTACAATGCAGTTACAATGCATGGCTGCATGTTTTGAACCCGATGTCGAAAAGAATGTGACATTGTAAAGCTCATTTTAAAAGCACTAGAGGCAGAATAATTCAATCTCACAGGTTTTTGATTACCTCCTTTGGGGTTTTGGAGGTCTTCTCCGAGGACTTGGTCGGATTGAACAAGGCATCTGTGAAATCTAAGAGAGAGAGGTGTCAACTGCAGAAAACAACAACATTACGCTCCAAAATCCTCTGCAGGTAGAAGAAAAAAACCTCCTTGAACACAACCGTGCACTTGCAAAGTAAATCATGGATTCCCACTCTGAACAAACATACACTCAGTTGCAGCAGAAGGTGTTTTTCTTCCTTTTAACTAAACACAATAAGAAAACCCGGCACCTGCAAATGCAGCAGGGATGTAATCCTTGACCTCAATGTAGACAAAGAGAGCAGGCAGAGTGAGCGGCATGTTACTCTCACTGCGGAGGCAGATATGATGGAAACCTGCAAGGGGAGAAAGAAGCATTGTGACATCACACTGGGAATAAACTCTTTTCTGTTGACTTTCTGTCCTTTATCATTTTTTTAAATGACTGAAAAATCTACAATAAAAAGCTTTGCTATGAATCACTTTTGCATTGCGGTCTGTTTGGGAAAATGCTTTTTGGGCCCATGGGATTTTTGATGCAGTACCTCGAGTGGCCACTGGGGAAAATCGGTGCGCCGCCATATTGCCAGTCAGGAATCCAGTTCTTATAATACATCCATGGCTCTAACATGTTCTAAGTGTTCAGTGGATTGGTTGATGCAGTTTTAAATGATGCATTTTAGATGCATCTCAAGTGTATGAGAGTGTTTGTTTTGTATTTGTTCTCTCAGCTTCACCCACCTGACTGGATGGCATCAATTGGGATGATCCTGTGTCCCAAAAACTTGCCATTCTCTTCGTGAACCACAATTCTGAGAGCTGCCATTTCTGGCAGTAGGATCTATCCATCATGACAAACAAAGAAAAAACATACGTAACGATGGACAGCACTGGCAGCTGGCGGTAGGATGAAGATGAACTGACGCGGCCACAATCTCCATCCAAGTTTCTGAGATTTGAGCAAACCTTCTCAAACACGAAAGGCTCCTCGTTCCACACTGGGTTGATGGCGTTGGGCGTGGTGGACCACTTGGTGCGATATTTCTTCTTGGGGTCGCCCGGGAGCCCGATGACTTCCACCTCCACGCCCGTTTTCACGCTCTTGTCGGACAGGAACTGGCCTGAGTAAATCTGGTGATGCGGGAGGTAAAACAGGACATGAAGGTAGCGGCGTGATTCTGCTGTGGTCCTATTGTGCTGGCCCGCGTTCGGGACACGGGGGGTATAAATAGAGGCCAGGCTTTCTCGCTCAGTACCAGGAAACCGTGTATCACTCTCAGCATGAGGCCCTTGTTATTGCAAAATTGATGCTGAGGCCGTTGAGGGCTTTAATTTATAGTTCTATTTACAGCATCAAAGGGAAAACATCAAGGGAGTCATTCAGCTTTCGAAGCACATCAGTCTGCTTCACATGTAGCCAATACAGCGTTGTGACGTCATAGAGGGGATTTTTGTTGGATTGAGCAATTACAGGTTCCATGTTGTATCTTTTTTTTACTTCCTCGAATCCACAATTGGCCTCGTAGGACTGAAGGTCGAAAACAAATCTTCTTTTATCCTCTGCTGACAGCCACACCTGCTGTGATGCTTTGTTCTAACTTGTTCCATCTCTCCCATGCCCGAGGAGAGGCATCAATGCCTTTGTGACATCACAAAGGGATGATCTTCTGAACTCTATAAATTCCCTCCTGTTTTACAGCTTACAGGCAGTAAACATTAGTGTCAGAAATCACTGCTCACATGATGCATTATATGAGCTCTTAACTTTTGTGATTTTATAAATTAAAGTATTCATCTATTACTGTATTTTAGTCTATTTATCTTACTGGAATAATTATGACAACGGGGGTATCTTTAAAAAAAATCAAGACACAAATGAAGATTCTTCAAGAAAAACAAAACAAAACAAGGATGTGAATTTTGCACAGCACAAATTGGGGCGAAAGAAGGACATGAACATGCCTTTATGGTCAGCGTGCTGGCCACGACCGTGTCGATGCGGTCGCAGAATGGGTCGAACTTCTTGTCGCTGCGTCGCAGAACGTCGTGCTTGAGCAGGTAACCGGTTCTGCCGTTGAACTCGAACATAGCCAGATTCAGCTGCATGGGGAAATCTGCAAACAAGGGCACGGACAGGACACTCAAACGTTGCCCCCCAGGAGCTGGTAGGTGCAGTATCGCACAAAAGGAAGCGAAAGACTGCCCTCTTGTGGTGAAAAACAGTAGCATTTTTACCAAAGAGGACACTTCCCAAACGGGTGATAAAAAGTACAAAGTAGACGATGTGGATGATGAGGATACTGTTCATTTTTGTTTGTTTTTTTCGCTATTTTTGCTTGAATTCTGAGGCTGTTCCTACCCATTGTCTGGTAGTTGAGCGCCACCATCTGGCAGCCCACGGTCCAAAAAGGCTGGGGGGTGTAATTGGATGAGTCCACTCTGGTTCCTTTTGGGTAAATTCTGCTCATCTGCCTCTTGTTGTATCTGTGAAATTTGGCTCAGGAGGTTTTTTTCTCTTTTGAATGAGCATTTGACTGGACAAAGCAGATTTCTTTGGTGTGTTTTTGCACAGAAGACCTTAAACCGGAGCGACATCATAAAGGATACTCCACAAAGTCCACTCCTGTTTTGCTGATCATTGTCTCCCCTTTGGTCTCCACAAAGGATGAGATGACGTAACTCTTATTTTTCTCTGACAGAGGAAAAATGGAATCAGTGCAAATCACTTTCTATTATGTTATTCCGTTTCCTTTATCATTTTGTTGTCATTTTGTAGGTTTTCTTTCTTTCAATTCTTGTGAGGAACTGAAATGTTGGATTTTCTTGTTATGCAATAGCTTTGTTACATGTCGTCTTTAAATAAAGAATCTTTTTCTAAAAAAAAAAAAAGAAGAGTATTGGTGAGAAAGAGGAGCACATTCACATAAAAAACCCAACTGTTTTGGTTTGTTTTTTTTAATGTCGACCTACTTTTGGCATTGTCAAAGGAGATAAATTTGTTGGGTTGGATGTAGTTGACCAAGGATGACATGGCCTCGTAGGCTGTCACTTCCTGTCCAGCTGTTCCCTGCAGGGGATTGACATGAAGTCATGTGGCGTTAAGGCGCTTGATGACAGCAAACCTCCCTCTGCGGCCGTCCGTCGTACCTCATCTGATGACTTCATTTTCTCCTCGTCCTGCTCCTCCGTGTCCTCCTGCTCCTCGTTCTCCTCAGCAGGTGCGTCGCCCTCCGCTGCAACGACTGAACAGAAGGTCGGTGTCATGCGAGCAAGCACTACAGGTTGAATCTAATCCACTGTTATGCTTCTGCAACCCAACCTTGGGTCTCCTGAGTGCTGGGTGAAGGGTTGGCGCTGTCCTGAGGATTGGTGGCTGCAGCCGCGGTTGCATTCTGCTCAGCGGCTGCAGCAGTTTTCTTAGTTTGGGTTGGCTTTTCCTGGCTGCCCTTCTTGTTCTTGATGAGGATCTTGCCCATGAGCTCTGACGGACTCGGGATCTGTTGGCCTGGCTTTAGCTAGGAAGGACAAGACAAGATACAACCAACTTTAAAAAGCAGAGACAATATATAAATTCAAATCTTTAGATTTACTGGAGGATGATGTGCTAAATGAATCCTGGTTTGCGCCCCAAGACTTCCAGGATACTCCTCTATCTATCTGGACTTCTCAGTAATGATGAGATAAAGGTAAGATAAAATACTTTGAAAAAATTGGGTTACGGTGCTTAACCAGGTCCTCCTTTGACGAGTCCATAAAGTCATTTCCGAATAATTCCCTCATTTCGCTAATTCCAGAGAGATCATTCAAATTATGTTGTTTCTATATTGGAGATGAGATAAATTTAGATAGATGTTTTAACTTTTGCTTTATACCCCTAAGCAGCAGAGTAGTTTTTTCTTTCACGTATATTCACTGATATTTTTTTGATTTTGATTAATATGTTTTCTTGCTGTAAGTACTGTCGTCTAAGTAGTGAACATTTACAAGAGCCACTTCTGGCACTGGAGAGACTGAGGGCAAACATGAAACTTGAACTTTGCCATTTAGCGCCATCACGCTAATGCTGTTAGACTTTATGGCTCTGTCGGCTCTCACAGGAAGATAATCCTTTATCTAACTCATCACGCTAAGTGGTTGCAGATGTGGTGCAGCGGTGTACTCACAGGGTATTTATCCAGCGGCTCTGTTAACAGGGCGTCGCCAAATATGGTTTTGCAGTAGTTTGCCATCTTCTCCTGCTGCTTCACCCTGAAACAAAGCAGATTAACATCTGCCACCGGCTGTCCTTCCCACTCAGGGGGAGGGTTTTGTTTCAACTGAACTGTGCCGTCGAAATGTTATCACGAGAAATATTCTAAAATTGTTAAAAAAAATAAATAAAAATAATCTCACGAGTCCACGTGGTTCTCGAATGAGAGGACAATGGGATACTGGGAGGTCTTGAAAGCGCTCTCTGCAATCGCTTCTATCACATCCTGTAACAATATTAAATTGGATAAACAGCATTAAATGTGTTTAACTACACTTCTGTGTAAATCAGTGGGCACTCTCAATGGGATGGATATAAAAAAAAAAAACGGAAGGCAAAACACAAGCGGAGATAAAATCGCACAGAGGCATGAAACCGGGAGCCTGAGCCAAAAAGTGACAAGATGACAAAATGCAGGACAACTTCTATTTTGGAAGGCACCTCTGGAGCCGACACATCTGGAGGCTGACGGTAAGCCAAAGCGAGGTGTTTCGCCCCGGCCCCTGGGGACCGTGGAGCTCTCTCCCTCTCTGCCCTTAGATGGAAGTGTTGGATGATTTTTTTGGGGAGGTGGGGGAGAATGCATCGGAGTGCACGTGTGTGCGTGCTTCTGTGTGCCACTCGGACGTATAAACACATTTCTCCCTCAGCATTTGCACATGTGGACATGAGTGAGATGTGACCTGTGAATTTTTACAGGCTCACAGTGATAACGTTAATACGCTCATCCGCGGTCTGCACCCAACGGCCCTCTGGTGAGTGTTTATACAGGGGATGTCATTAAAAAAAAAAAAAATACTGAGCGCAAACTATGCTGGGAGAAAGCTGGGAGTCGACTCAGTAGGACTCACAATAAAAGGTTGGAAATTTATGACAACGAACAAGACCCAGAACACTGGCTTGTTCTAAATGATGCCGCTTCCAGTGCTTGTTTAAACTGGTTTTACTGCCATACAAGCATCGGTGGGCCATCATTCACTTCCCCAAATGATTCAAATGGTTCTTTTCTCATTTCGAGCCATCTCTTCGAGAAAACGTGGAACGTTGGTGAAGGTGAGACAGTTTCAACTGTCCTTCAGAATTTGTCCAGTGCTGCCTTGGCGAACAAGAAATTAAAAAAAGTGTGAGATGCTTGGCAGAGAAGAAACACATCAAAAAACACCTGTGGGCAAAGAAATGTGTGCATGTATACAGATGCACACATATACATATACAGAGAATATACAGATAATCAAGTCTTTGAGCCTTTTTTTTTTAATTGTACGTACTTTTAGTTCTGGAACCCAATTGGAACAACATAACATCTATAATATTTAAAGTAATGTTGTAATGTCAAATAAGCAGAGACGAGCTGCGGCGTGTTAAAACACCTTGAAGAGGATCTCAGTTGTCATGGTGAAACCATGGGTGATGATTGGCTCCTCATCTGGAGGCTTCCCTTTCCAGCAATCCAGCTCCAGACAGCGGCAGCCGGACAGCAGACACTGGCGGTACATCTCCGGGGACGAAACGCCAGAGAACTGGCCAGCTGCGAGGAAATGAATCATAGTAATATAATAAAAACGCACATGACCCTCTGGGAATGAAAGGTACAAAGGCCGAATGATGAAAGCTTTGTACGTTACCTGTCAGGTACGTGTTGTGAGAGGACTTGATGAAGTAGTGAGGCAGAGGCTGGCTCATGTCCTGACACTTGGCCAGGTTGTCCTGCATGACGACGGTCGTCTCGGGCCCCATCAGGAAATTCAAAAGGCCCTCTGGAGAGATCAGACCTGCGTGGTGGAGAAGAAACAGCAACCTTGAGCGTCTGCGTCCGAGAGCCTGCAAAGCGGCAACGCTGTGGCCTTACTCCGGTTTGAGTTGGAAGCCAGGGGCTCGTATTTGTCGATCAGAGCCTTGATCTGGTCCTGCCGCAGGCGCGGGAACAGCTCCTCGTTCAGCCTGGAGTCCCTCTGCTTCTCATTGAGGAACTTGGTGAAGTTCTCCTTGGTCATCGTCGGCTTGTTGGAGCTGCAGAGTGAAGCGAGTCGTGACGGTCAGCGCTGCGTGCCGTGGTATAGATAACGCTTTGTGCAAGAGGGTTGTCAGAATTGTGCGAAGAAGAAAACCGTCTCGCTGACATTATCTGGGCCATTTAGATAAGGTGCGTTTGAGTGGTTTCCCAGAGATTTGACAAAAGGAGAGCCGAGCGTAGATTATTTAAACAGGACTCGGAACGGGAAAAGTGAAATTCTCTCTCTTACACACAGGCAAAAAAAAAGAACCACATGATATCAAGGGAGAGGTACATAATTATTCATCCATATCAAACGGTGCTTGGTGAAGCGGACTCACTAGCAAGTGAAGATCTCATAGATCTCTGGCCGAGGGCAGAGGTTTGCCAGAAACACCTTATAGGCAGACTCTGTGAAGACGTCAGGCTTCATGCTGTCATACTGAAATATAAATCAGAATTAGTCAGGAACCAGGTGCAGCTGCCGTGGTCTAGTATGAAGGGCTCAGATTTTATATATTTTCTATCTTCATTGTCCACCCCCATCTGCGGTGGAGCAGCCTTGCATGGTTAATTATCTCCAAAAACTAGAAAACAGATCACCAGGGGTTAGAGGGAAGAATATTTACCCCATTGTTTACAGCCCCCTGCAAAAATGCTTGGATTTAGCTTCCCTCTAAAACTGATATTTTGTTGGGGCATGTACACATGCGTCAACCGACACTGATGCCCTCATCGTACAACATCAAAAAAGGGCTGGTTTGAAGCACATTGTGATTTAGCACACTGATGACAGAAAAGTGGGACAAGAGAAAGAGAAGTCAAGGATGGACTTTTCTCATTTCTCTGGAGGTGATTGGCAGGCTAGAGATGCATATTACTGTCATTCCATTCAAGATGAATTTTGCACAATAGGTCTCTAAAAGAAAAAAATGACAAAAATAAAACGTTAGTTTAAAAGATAAGGAGAAGACTATAGATGGACTTCTCCAACCTTTCCTTTGGGCAGATGAGCAGCTGCTAAGGCATTTTCCACCCTCTTCTTGTCCGCAGGGAACATCTTGTAAATGCTTGCAAGAGACACAGTAAAACACTCAGTAATACAAAGTTCCAACGTTAAAATAACAGCCACCGTGTGGCGTTCAACACCATCAGACGGTGACCTACTGTTTGACTGGGATCTTGCCGTCCTTGTTGGTGTGAAGAGAAAGGCGGACGTATCTGTGAATAGAATAAACCCACAAAAAAGAGAGAGAGAGATTCAGACGTGCGAGACAAATGCAAAGCTTTCAAATTCAGTGTACAGCGTCACAAATTCGGTGGCCACTCACATTTTCTCCAGGAAAACTTGTCTGCACGAGTTGTTTCTCGCGGCGTTGTAGGAGATCGCCAGGATGTCATTGGCCCAGTTCTGTGGTGCATTTCACCCCCAAACACAAACAAACACATTAGTTCTGATGTCAACATGACTCGCTGTGCGGAAGACTCGATGAGCCCAAAACCATTACAGAGCAGAGATTTATTTTTTTAGGCAGACATTCACCACTAGAGGGCGTTGACATAATACTTCAGGAAATGAGAGCGGCGCATGTTTCATTTGCTTAAAGTACAACGGTGATTTCATTAGTGTAGATTAAAACAGGATATTGGAGTCGTAAAAGCCTAATCAGGGCTAAAAGGACGCAGACGGAGAACCGGAGGCTCATCGTGTAATAGCCTCTGGCTATGTTTGGATAGTTGGGAGGGTGGGGGAGGGGGTGCCAATAACACACGCAGTCACAGTGTTCAGTGTCCAATTACCTGTGTCACCTTCTCCTTGGAAGCAAAGAAGTTGTGGTAGGTCAGATTGACCGTGTCTGGACCCGAGACGATGGTCAGAGTCTTGGCCAAGTGGTTGCTGTCTGGGAAATCCAGGTTGAACACGTTTCGAACCTTCGGGTGCTAAATGAAAATGCATCACCGTCAGTGACCGACTTGAATTTTATTTATTGGCTTTGAAATAAATCACTTTATTTTCTTAAAGGATATAAACAGCATCGACAGCACGCTGGTTGACTTGGAAGTCAAATTTGCAGAGCAAGACATGCAAATACACAGTGGCAGGGTCGGGTCAGATTCATGAGCAGGATTCGTGCTTGCAAATGAGCGGCGGTGTCCATTAGTTGCACAGTGAGCAGTGTACAAAATCTAATGTTTGGGGTTTATGGCTTTGTTTGTTTTTGTCTACTTCGAAAATAAATGCACTCCTGCTGATGAAGTTGAAATGAAATGTATTTACCTGTCTTTGACAGCAGCAAGACAATTACAAGAATTAATTTCACCTGGGTAACTGGGTCACATAATGTAATCATTGCACCTGGTCAGAGGTGACCACTGATGCATTTTAAATGGGACTAAACAGCGGGTTTTGTCTGAAAACAAAATGAATGCAATAGTGCGTGTTAAAAAAAAAAAGTATTACATTTACATTTGAATTGCTTGCAAGCAACACTTTGCACAGCCAGATGTTACAGCCGGTCAAAACAAATATTTTCTCAACACTCCCTGTATTCCACAGTATGCTAGACTCTCTTTCCATTTGTACTGTTTGTTGACTGGCGCGACGTTCAAGTGCTCAATCACTCCTGCTGTGACGTCAGCGTTTGCAGCCACATTTCCAAAAGTCCAGAGGAAACCAAAATGAGGACGTGCCCATGACACGCACAAACACACAGCCCTCCCCCAACCCAGCCACCCTCCATACTCCACCCTCCGGATGTGAAGCTTTGGGCTCTCCCTGTGGACAGCACATATCAGGCTCCAGAATGATCCCTGAGTGACGGATGATGATGGCAGCTGCACACTGCAACCCCCCCTGCGGACGGCCGCTAAAGAGCTGCAACCGTCAGATAGTGACCTAAACAAACAAGCTCACTCACAGGAAATCACGTCAGATTGTGAGTGTGTGTGTGTGTGTGTGTGTGTGTGTCCTTGCCCTGGGACAGGCAGTCCGGCCTACGCGAGCCAATTTTTGCAATGCAAAATACGCCCCTCGAACTAATGGACGAGCTAAAAGACTTGACACCCGATTTGCATACCTGCAGAGACCCTTTCCAACATGCCAAGTACTTATGTGGTAATGGAGAGTGCAGATTAGTGCATCAAATACAGATAATGAACTCACTTTGGGAAGTTTTGCATATTTTCCAGTTCTGGTATCTCTGATAGTGGCAACATCCAGGAACGTTGTCTCCTAGAAACAAGAGGCAGAAGGATCATCGTCCGGCATTGAATTCAACATGTAGGCGCACCACCAAATATGGTTTCACATACAAGTCATCCGCTGGCAAAGTGCAAAAACTACAGGATTTTACTATGAACGTGCACCGACTGCGTTATCACGAAAGCTCATTTTGGAAAGAGCCAAGGGAATTTTCACACGGGCCTTTTGAGCCTGCAGCAACACGAGCGAGGCAACACATTTGATGCCGGCGTCGCTCTTTCTTTTGTTTTGTTTTTTTTGTGTGTGCACCGATACAAAAAGAGAAAGGGGCCTCAATGAGACAGAGGGAAAGGAGAGAATAACAAAGACGGCCAGGGCCTATCTGTTGGGCGCTTCGCAGCTCAGCAGCGGGATGGCGAGCCCACATCAGCATCAATCAATAATCTCTACGAGCTGCTGAGACCGGAAGGTGTGCCGCAGCTTTGAGCGAGCCCACAGCTCTGGCAGCTCTTGATCTCATGCACATTACTCACACACACACACACACACACACACACGGACGGACGCTTCGATTTGAAATATCATTTCATCTGCCAGGTTGTGTTGATCTGCTGCAATCAAAGGTTTTTCTTCTTCCTCTAAAAAGCTCTCCAGCCTTCGACTTGTTTGACTTGTCGTTTTTGCATGGACATGTTCTGCTCTTCCACCAGACTCTCCTCTCATTCATTACCTTGCTTTGGTTGGTCCAGTAGACATAGAAACCTTTTGGGTCCATCTTCATGGTCACAGGGGTTGTCTTTGTGGAGTCCTTGATGGAGATGGATGGAGGTAGCAATGGAGTTAGAATTAACACACATTTCAGACATGAGTATTGATGGACTGAGGCCACATATTGCCATTAGGACTATACATTCCTTGCAATGGAAAATAATATATCTGAAATGATACACTCACCTCGGACCATTTTGTCAACCTCTCTCCCTTGAGCAAATATTCTTTGACCTCTGGAGGCTCCAGAAAGTGTCTTTTCTTATTCATTTTTTTTTGTTTTAGTTTCTGATCAACCCAATTTAGAATCAAAAGTGAAACGTGTCCAAAATGTGCACCATCATATTGAGCCTCGACTGGCGCTCCTCTACACCTGCTGTCCCGAGGCTACAGTAAAATGTCGTTTAGTGCACAGAGTCAGGACACACCCTGAGAGATATGCATTGCAAATGAAGTTGAGGACAAAACAAAACAAGAAACTTGACTATAGGTGAAAGTGCTTCTTTCATGTTGCATGGATCAGCGTTTTAATCCAGAGGATGGGGTAAATTTACAATTGATAGGGTAAAATTTGAGCAATACTAAAATAATCAAATGAAAGGTTGTGTCTGTGTATTCCTATGTGAAAAGTACAGACACTCAAACAAAGACCAATACAAAGAGAAAGGTTTCTTTTTTTTAAAAAAAAAAAAAAAAAGGTTGACTATTTTGAATCAATATTAGTATGAAGATAGCTGGCTATAAATTAAAGAAAAAGGCATTCTCTTTGTGATTATTCACCAGCTTCTTGCTCTAATTTACCATCAAGAATGCAACACCCTTAAGAAAACCAAGATCACCTTTCAAAATAAAAGCCTTCCTCTTAAAATTATAATTCTAATTGAAATAAACCAAGTCGTAAGATTGTCCTTTATAAATGCAAATTCTTAATATACTAATTAAAACAAAATGTACATTTAGGCACCTACAATATTAATGTATAGAATTGTCCAATGATTTGAAGTTATTTATTAATTGGGGAATGACTGTGACAGTTGTTTGAACAATGTTTTGGTTCATTTGAATAACATTCAAATGCACTTTATGAGCATGCACTGTCTTATACAAACTTTCTGTCATCCAGGCACCAAAGGGAGGGGCCTTGGATTTTTAATCAGGGATTTATGGCATTTAATTGTCTATTGGCTGTTGGACGGAATAAGTGGTGGTGAGTATTTAAGATCTCTGTGCTGTTAATAATAATAATAATAATAATAATAATAATAATAATAATAATAATAATAATAATACATTTTATTTGTAGGCGCCTTTCAAGACACCCAAGGAAACCTTACAGAATCAAGAATTTAAGACATCAGTATTAAAACATCAATTAAAAACATCAATTTGATGAATTTGATGAACTCTGTACTAATGAGAAAAGCCTCTTTAATTCTTCTGCTAAACACACAGTTCTGGCAATCAGGCCTTTGCGATGTCACTAAGGGCACTAATACCGCATATGAATGGTGGCTATGAATCTAAAACTAGATCATCTAAAATATAAAACTTGTTTGGGTTATTTCACACTTTTTTGCTTAATACATATTCCATATGTGTTCATTCATAGTTTTGATGCCTTGAGTGACAATCTGCAATGTAAATAGTCATGAAAATGAAAGAAAAACCATTAAATCAAAGGGTATGTGTCCAAACTTTTGACTGGTAGTGCAGCTAGATAGATAGATAGATAGATAGATAGATAGATAGATAGATAGATAGATAGATAGATAGATAGATAGATAGATAGATAGATAGATAGATAGATAACGTGACATGATGTGAGCTGAAAGAGGTTATGAGCTGCCATTTACAGCAACGTTTCTTTGGACAAATCACGTGTCACACGTCGTCAGGCTCGCGGTCACCTGTCTCACCTGCACGGACTTCCGGGGGGGTTGGACGCCGCGCGAACCCCCCCCAGCGCTGTCCATTGTGCTGAAATTACGCCAAAACTCACGGCAAAGTCGCCACATGCCGCTGATCGGCGCGCCATGTGGGGAGCCGCGACGCGCTCCCGGATGCACCGGCGGAGAGGACAGACGTTACATAATTCATAAATCCGCCGTCACATTTCATTGATCGCTACGGTCGTCGCGTGTCTCCCAACACGTATCTACTCGAGTCGGCAGCCGAGCACGTCGCCCGAGTGCGTCACTAAGGGGAATTGGTTTAATCCGCGCTTTTAATGTGCTGCTGTTTGGCGGCGTCCTGATGTGGAGCTGATGTGAGTGGGATTTATTTTTTTTGTGGTTCCGGTTTCCTGCTGCTGCCGCTGCTGCTGCTGCTGCTGCTGCCGCTGCTTCTTTAAGAGCCACCGCCCGCCCCCTCTCTGTATTTTTAGCTGAGCCAGCCACTTCATTTGGTGGATAAGACAGACAGTTGTGTACCGTATGATCTCACTTTAATCGTCCCCCCACCGCCGCCGTCACCGCCACCGCCGCCACCACCAACAGATACAAAAACGTATACTGCGGATTGGACTCCACGGGGCCCGTGCAGCCAGCTGTTCACCACCACCACCACCACTACGGAAGATGCCGTGTGGGGTCGACGTCCGTCCCGCCGCTGTCGGATGCTGAGAGGCGCAACCACCACCACCACCACCACCATCACTGTCATCATCCCGCGGATGCTTGATGTCCATTATGAAACGCGCCGCTGCGCCGGGTGCCGAGAATTAGTCGGTTTGGGGGCTCCGATGCTGCGGGAGAGGTCCTTCTTGTAGCTGCTCCTGCGGCGAGGCACGCCTCCAGGTGGTCCGGCATCTATCCATCCATCCATCGCCCCCCACCACCACCACCTCTTCCAGCACCGTCCGCGTCCCCGGCTTCTCTTGGATTGTGGATATCGACAAGGCTTCAAGACGGAGGGGGTGGTGGAGCATCGAGCGAAAAACAGGGGCAACATGAGAGAGCGGGACTTCATGCCCAACATGGAGCGGGGCAAACCTGCCACTTACACGGGGGACAAAAAGGCTAAGATGGCTGCTAAGACGAACAAGAAGTGGGTGAGACTGGCCACCGTCTTCGCGTACGTGTTGTCGGTGTCCTTAGCAGCCATTATCCTGGCCGTGTACTACAGCCTCATCTGGAAGCCGACCAGCGCGTCCTCGGCGGCGACGAGGCCCGGGGTGTCCGAGGAGGTCAGCAGCAGCAGCAGCAGCAGCAGCAGCGCCTCCGCCGCCAACAGCAGCAGCAGCAACACCTCGGCGGGAGGCAACGTCTCCGAGTGGAACTCTACGCAGACGGAGCTCCTGGCACTCAACCGGAGCGGCCAGGTCGCAGCGACAAGCCAGCGCGCTCAGCCGTCTCTGTGGGCTGACAGAGCGGAGAGATCAGCCGGCGCCGAAATTGCGCATTCGCAGGATGAGGATGAGGAGGGACTGGGCGCATCCTCCCGAGCGGAAAGTTTGGGTAGACAGACGCAAACATCTCAACCCAGTGGAAGCCACTACTTCAAGTCGAGCACCCGGGAATCTGGAGCCGCGGATGAGGAGGGGAGGAGGAGGAGGAGGAGGAGGAGGAGGAGGGCACGGAAGCGCGCACGGGAGACCGAGGCCAGGCGACCCCTGCGACGAGCCCATCCGGCCCGAGGAGAGCTTGAACCGGGGCCTCGACACTCCGACGCTTCCCCCCGTCACCGCGCACTGACTGCCCCCCTAACACGGGAGTGTTTCACAGAGTCTAACAAGCCGCAGGTCGGATAAACTTTTTGTTTTGTGTGTTTTTTTGCAGAGGCTCTCGAGTCGTGGATGCTGGACTGCACACAGGCTAGAAGGACCTCGCTTTATTGAACACTCTCCCTTTTTTTTCTCTCCCTCTCCCTATCCACACTTCTTCTTCTTCTTCTTTT
The DNA here is from genome assembly GCA_009823395.1 of Thamnaconus septentrionalis. NCBI lineage: Eukaryota > Metazoa > Chordata > Actinopteri > Tetraodontiformes > Monacanthidae > Thamnaconus > Thamnaconus septentrionalis. The sequence continues at coordinate 13,644,660 of CM020517.1, read as the reverse complement.
TGGCTTTCAGGCCATCTGTATGCCTTAAACGAGTGTGTGTCTCCGTTACCTGGAGGAGCTTTCTTTCACGAGGCTCGGACGCAACTGGCGTAGATGATCTGTTAACTGGATAGGAGTGGACGCAAGGATCCAGACATGTTTTTATTTTTAATTTTTTTTTGCCTGTTTTTTTTTTGCAGGATACGAGAACATCTTCGCACTGATCGGCTGGTTCTAAATAGACGCTGCAACCTAACTGCGTTTTAACATTATAGGCTGTATTTTTCTTGTCATGGAACAAAGCTGGATTGTGAGCAAAGAGAACCTGCATTATTGAGTTTTTTGCTCAGGTATGTGCATATAACCATGTAAATGTAGTAGTGTATTTGGTTATATACATAGGACGGGCATACATCCTTTTGGCCTATAGATGACCTTTTAGTGTAACTAGATGATTTTTATTAAAGGCACAGTACGACTATATCACACGGTACTAATAGACATCCTTAGACAATGACTAAGTTGGGGGGGTTTTATAATAGATATATGTAAATCATGAACCGCTTACTGACATTATCCTGTATATTTTTATTTATTCAGAGCCATAATGGATAATATACAATATATTCAATAAATGTTGGGGGATTTCTCTCGACACCACACAACTTGTTTCCAAAATCTCAGATGATTTCACATCATATGAACAAAATCCAAGACGATCGAAGGTGAACGGTGCCAAGAGTTTTAATGCATCAAGAAGAAGCTGCTTTTACGTATGAACGGCGCACAGATGAGAGCACATCTCGCTATACGTGGCCTATATTTCTGTGTGTGTTTGTGTGTGTGTGTGTGTGAGACCGCCGCAGCGCTCGGTGGAGCCACTTCACACAGTCACATGCGGTGGGAACTGAGCAGAGGAAATCAGACCAAACAGCCCCGTGCACTCTCCCGGCATCGTGCGAGGGAGGTGCATCGATCCGAGAGGCCCCGCTGATGCTGCTGCGACCGCGCGAGAAAATAAAGGAGAGGAACACAACATTACACAATATCACAGGGCCTCATTTTCACCCGGCTCCTCTCTGAGAAGGGCCGCTCACCTGAAAGGCTCGCCCTGCACGTCGCGCTTGGCGGCGAGCATCATTCAGTAGCATCCTAAAGAAAAAAAAAAAAACCTCCAACCACGGTGCGAGCTAAACAGGAAAATCCATTGGTGAGGGAGGGGTTGTAGGGGAAAGCTTCCCATCCATCACGGCAACAAAAGGAGCAGCTGACAGGAAATGTAATGCGGAACGCGAAGTGCTGTGCGATGACGGGTCCGCCGATGCGGCTGTGGTTGGTCCCTGTGCGTATAGGGATATATGGAGAGGCCTGACAGATGCGTTTCCAGCGCCTCTCAGGGCTGCCGATGATATACGGTGGTGGTCGGTGGGGGGTGACAGCAGGCCTATCGATGAAGGAGTTCATCAGCGCCGACAGTAACGGCCGTTGTTGTCTGAGTCAGGACACTGCATCTGACCTCATGACTCCTGGAGGCAGTCGCCAAGGTGGATGATTAGATTAGCCGATATGAAATCAGCCATATGTAACAATAGGGCGGAGGAGGGGGGGCCACGTCTGTTTCGTGGCAGCTCAGGCCGAGATGAGGTCGCTTTCTAGCAGGAAGACGGCTAAACGATCTACTAATTCGAACAAAAATGTTGTTTAAGCCGGTTGTTGACCAAATATCTGCTTGTGCTGCTTTTCCAGCAGCTTCTGAAATGTGTTAAGTGTCAGTCACAAGGGTTGAGAAATAGGTAAACAGCTGCATCAACCTGACCTGGTGTCGCGATAAGCTCCCCAAGTTGAGTGCAACAATCTTGAACGCTTGATATTTTCGGAAAGCTGAATCAACGAGTGCCATATTGCTTCTGTGTTGGAAATTGCATTTGCGTGCTCGTAATGTTAGCGTCCAGCATTACTGGCTAGCTACAGTAACTATGGAGGCTTTAACATTGTGGTGTGATTTTGGTTTATGTGATAAAGTGTTGCTTAACCTGTCCTTATGTTCTATTTTGGTATTTGCTTTTAAAAACATAGCAGAGGATAAAGAAATGAAGGCCTCTAAATAATGACCTGCAAGTGGCAAATGTCAATGTGAAATCCAATGTCAAAATTGAAACAAAAAAAATGTTTGAAATTGGTCTGGTCAAAATTTGAAAACAAAAAAACATTCACGAAACAAATGCATTGAAATCCTGCCTGGGAGTAAAGGCTTTTTAAATAGCTATTCTGCATTCTCCAAGTCAGACACCACCACATGTATGAAATATTCATACGACGTTTTTGAATGAGGTGGCCGCGCAGCAGATTGTTCACTAAATAAAAGGGCAGCAATGCTGAGCACCGAATTGTGAATCTCCAAAAACAATCTGGTATTGTTCCCATTTTAAAGGAGAGCCATAACACAACTGTCAAGGGGCATTTTCATAAACAACGTGACAAAAACCGTCCGATATTAACCAATTTTGTTGGCTTGCGTAACCTAAACCTTAAACGTGAAGTGAATCCAGATTTACCTCAATGCTGAATTTGGTGGAATGTTTAGTGCAGCGTCATGTTTCAGTGGGGTCTTTGTCAGTGTGCTATGACCAAAATTGCTTTGACGTGTGCGTTTAGCTGGCATGATGGGCATTATACGAGTCAACGCGAACGAAAGCGTCGTCCTCCACCGCGGCAGCTGTCGAGCCACGGTCGCTGCGTTGTGGTGCCACACATGCTCGGTGGGTGCTGCCAACCTGCCTGCAGGAGTCTCCCTCGGGGTCGCGGGCTGCGTTCAGAACCTGCTTCCTCCGCTTCCGCTTAACATCCGTCAAATGTAATGAAACACCAGGAGAGGTTCTGGCTGTTTCCTGGCTGTGTATTCGTTGGCCAATGGAAGGTAGCGTCAACCTGGAGCCAGCAGGCTCTCCTGTCTTAGCACCAAGGCTGACAGTTGGAAAGAATCTTCAATGATGAGCGAGATCGCTCTCTCTTACATTTTTTCCCTGGCTACTCTGATAGAAAATAAGGCCTTACTGTGGATTATAAACTGGCCGGTTTCTCAAAATTGTCTGAAAGATGAAAATAGTAAAAATGGTCAGTTATGTTTTTCTCATCACAACAGCTTCCCCCTCTCTGTGGAGCTTGAATCTGTCCAACATCCAACACACTCCTGTGTGTGATTTATTTTAAATGGTTCTCTTTTGCATATTTGAAAATCTCAAAGTGCTGCTCTTCGCTGTGGAAACGCATCGGCCATTAACCTGGAGCATGTGTCGCAGCCCGGTTCACCGACACTTCGCTGAATATGGTGTGAAGGGACAGCCGATACTCTGCAGATGTTTCCACGAGCCGTCAATCTCAGACCGGGCGCTTACGACAAAAGCTCATTGCTTTTCACACAAAAAAAGAGAGTGCGTGATGTGCAAAGGTCCTCGGTGGCACCTGAGCTGCTCTGACCAATTAATTATCCTTTTTTTTTCTGACATCCCCTCAGGAAGGCAGCCTTTTAGAAGCTTCTCCTCCGCTACAAAGTGCAGCTGACACAATCCTACACTGCCCTTTCAGTCCTCTAACAGCCTACATGACTTATTTCCATAATATCAACACCCCCACTGGAGTGTACTATTGCATCACAACCCTTCAAATCAGCGGTGAGCTCAGCAACAAAGTGAGCCAGCAGTGCCGCGTTTTATAACCAAAGATCGAGAACCTTTCGGGCTCGCGTTCAAACCGGGGATGAAAAAGCAACTTTTCAAGGACGGCGAAGGTGCCGCACTCCAAGATCCCGAGGCCAGACTCCTCACCGGGGACGGTTGCCATGGAGATGGCCCTGAGAGAAGATAATTAAAATAGTAGCACCTATGGGAGGTCCCACCTGCAGGGCTGAGAGGGACTCATCTCCAATGTAACGGCCCAGCAGAGAGCTCATCTGAAATTAATCTCATCCAATGTGCAGGCAGATCCAGTTTTTTTTTCCTCGCCCTTCTGTTTCTCACCCTGCATTGACATTGTTGTTTTTAATCATTTTCCTTGCACTTATATCGCCAGTTGTTCAAGGTCCCTCAATTGACCCTTTACAGGTCTTTATTTTTCATCCACTGGAGCAGCCTGGTACAATTGATTACCAAAGCTGTAAAAAAAAAAAAAAAACACATCTAGCTCTTTGTTTAAAACCCCCTGAAGAAACCATTTGGTTTTAGCTTGAAGCTAAAACTGATGTTGATGCTACATCTTTGGAAAGGGTCCAAAACAAGGTGTCTCAGAGGGCAGAACAACACCAGCCTGGAGTTGTTGTGGTGCTTGGAGAGGGATCAGACAGGCTGGAGACTCACATGATTGTTAGAAAACAGTCCAGTGAATTTTGCTTTAACTGGGATCGCTTGTCAGTACAAGGTGGCGAGAAATGCGACGAAATGAAACGCAGAGGTGATTTCAAATACAGGAAACCTTTATTGGCGTTCTGTATGTTCTCTTTAACAATTGTTCTACAGTAAAATTGAACAAAGAGCTGCACATCGATTGGAGTTAGAATGAACACAGAACAAATCCTGGAGAACAAACTCATGACCGGTCACAAATAATCGTTCCTTTAATGAGCGTGGCTGAGTGGACAGCAGCGGACGTCCAGGTGGTGACATACAAACAAAACCACCTCGAAAAACCCAGACGTTGACTGTACGGTACTGAGGTGGCGATCAACACGTCTAAAAGCTAAACAACCAGTGCTAAGAAAGGCCAAAAATGTAAAACTACTCCACACTAGTACTGTAGGTCCTAAATGAGTTAAGATAATCAACATCTCTCAGGGGTTTATTTTTAGGGTGTTAAAGGTAACCCATGTGGCGAGCTTCTCCCATTGATTTCTCTGCTGAAATCCATTGAAATTCCATTTATAATAGAGAATAAGGCCACTATTCAGAAAGAGCACATTTATTTTCTCGACGGGAGAAGCGGCCACAAAGCTTGTGACTCCTCACTGTCTCAGTGTTCTTTGACCGGACTCCTGACAATGTGTATTTTATGTAACCAGAGTTAAAGCTGACGGGGCTCTGAAGCTCACAGAGCCGTCACTATGTTCTCTACATGCTGGTTACATAACTGTTTACTACAGTCTTGCATTGATGAAAGCCAAAAAAAATAAATAAAAAATTTCAGTGGATACTTGTAAGGCTGCTTAATATAGTGGCTTCTTGAGATTTCAGAGAGAAAATAAACTAACGTAATGGAGTGCCAATAAATAAAAATAGAACCTCTACATCTTGCAGAGAAAGAACAGTAGCCACTGTAACGCACAAAACCATTGCTTGAATGAACGGTCGAGAAAATTTGCAATCATTAACACTTTGCTCTCCATATGGAGAGGCAAATAAATAAAAATAAACACAGATGCTGCACTACAGTGCTGTACATTTAGCACTACGGCATCATACAAACCATGACATAAAGGGGTCATTTTAGTATTTCAAGAAGCCAGTATGCAAGGCACAACAAGTGGCGATAACATTAGGGAAAAGGTTAGAAACCGACAAAAAAATGACATTACAGTGAATAAACAACAAAACTGTAAAAGGGCATTTCAGCTGAGACGGCTAGACGCTGAAACTAGGGCTGAACCCTTCACGAAGGCGTTTCTTCACAAGACACTGTAGTCTGGAAACAGCATGAGCGAGCCGTCAAGAGCTGTGACTGTGATTTTCCAATCCAATAATCATTCTGCAAGCGACAGTTACACATTTTGACCACTTTGCCTATTGCATTAATCCCTATGGATGCATGAGCGAATGGGCGATGGGCGAGTTCACCCAATGGCAGCCTATTGTGACTGGAAGAAAAATGTATTTGTCTCAATGTTGCTTGTGACACTATGTTTCTATCAAAAATATACAGTGTAGTCCGCTAGCCAATAGATTAGATTAGATTAGATTAGACTTTAAGGATAGTCATGAGGATTAGAAACGTCCTACTGGCATGACATTGACTGGTAAAAAAAAACAAAAACTGTTTTGTTTAGATTTTTTTTCTAATTTCGAGGGAACAATCCCTTGAAGGTCAAATTTTAGAAACAAAGGGCAAAATGATTCCGTAGAAACATATAAACACGAGGAGGACGAGGTGATTGTGACAACGTAAGGAACAATATGTTAAAGGGCACGATTTATACCATCATCATTTGCCAACCGACCTTTAGATTACACAGTGTTCCAGGCTGAAGACTTTACGTCCAGTGGAGATTAGAAATGTCTGGACTTCAGAATCTACAATACGCTGGTGTCTTCAACCTCTTTAATACACAATATTTTCAATATCTTTTTTTCCGCAGTTTTTCTTCTCTGCCTGGCAGATACTTTCTTTTAGAAACGTGCTGATTTGAAATCAAACCCAGATTAGAGCCCAATGTGTTTTTAGACGCAGACATCAGCAAAATACTCAACCGTCACTCTAGCTTGGATTACTTTCTCATGAAGTTACAATATCAAACCTTCCTATGGTATAAACATGCTGAGTCACACGCATGATGGTTTTTACACAGTGCTGGAAATGGAAGGATGGTGTTTTGCTTTATTGTCTCTGTGAGACAGTAATGTGACAAAGGGTCTCGAACATGCCCTAAACTAAAGTTTTGAACTTTTAAATAGAATTTAAAAACAAAAAAAAAAGCCCATAGCATAGCCACTGACTCAGAAACCGAGTAATAATAAATAACGTCTGCTCCATAAGAGGGTGAAAACAGCAACTCTAGTGAAGGTCTGCTCTATTCTATCACCGTGTCAACAGACGCAGCTGAACTTGAACTGAAAACACCTCTAAGGCAGAATTAGGCACTGAAACATCTGAATGTGGCTGAGGTTTCATTCTTTTTTTTTCTTTCTTTTTTTTTTCCACAGGCTGCTTTTTAGCAGCCTACTGAAGTGTACCTCCACGTTTTCATACAAATGTAAACATTCAATGATATTGCACTCAAGCCGCATACCAACAGACCAAATAGCGTCTCCGTACACGTGCCTTCATACTCATAAAGTGCTTGCATGTAAAAGAAAAGAAGAGCAAAGACAATGTTTGCCGCCGCCGCTGCTACGCCGACATTTCAGTGAGCTGAAGACTTTTGCTGGAAGAGAGGAGACGCCTCACACAATTTTCCCGTGTTCTCTTGCCTGCAAAGAAGACAGTGCAAATTAGTATGTAATTAGTAATTAGTATTAGTATGTATTACTGCCTTATATGAAAAATACCCACATTTATTAAGCTTAAAAAGTGTGATTTTATATATATTTATATAATATTTTTGGTTCCAGGGGATTTTATTTTAAAGTAAAAAAGTGCCATGGCTCAAATAAGGTTGAAAAACACTGTATAAGAGCAAGTCTATTACAAAGCAGGTAAATGCACCTAAAGTGGGCTGCACAGCGCTGCACGTCTTGATCCCTTCATCCTTTTAACTCAGTCCATTTGCACTTCCTGCCTTGAGACAATTTCTACAGCCATCGATCCACCCAGCCCTCCTCCTGTCTCTCACACTGACCTTGTCGCTGCTGCTGGAGAGTGTGGGGTGCGTTTCCCCGGATTCCAGGCTCAGGACAGACAGACCGGACTCTAACAGTTCTTCTTGGAAAAAAGAGAAGACGGCGTCTTGGAATACGGCAAAGTGACATCAAATCAATTTCTGCCGTCAGGGAAATTTAAAGACGAGTGACAAGGTTTCCCACCTGTGTTTGTGTTGCTGATGCTGCACTTGGCCAGCTCTATGGGCTGTGCAGAGGGGCCGCATGCTTTTTCAGGGGAAGCGGAGCGTGGAGTTGCCGAGTGGTCGCTGCCGTCCGTTCTGGTACATTCAGTGTCAGATGGCTGATGCTCGACAGCGGTGAGAGCGGTGAGAGCGGTGAGAGCGGTCGGAACGCCTCCTGTTTGATCGTGAGAGCCGCCGCTGCCATCGTCCGGCTGGGCACTTTCCCCAGACGGCCGCGGCCCTTGTTTGGAAGCTTTTAACGAGCCGACACATCTGGCCTCCGAGTCGGCGCAGCGCGGGGACTGGAAGGGCTCTTCTGAGAATCGCACTCTCTTCTCAGCGCTGCGGGGGGACGAGGCCCCGGCCTCCCCCTGAGCGGCCGAGTCCTCTCCTGGATCGGCGGCTGCCGCGGGAGCCGTCGATCCGCCCGCCTCCTCGGACGCACTAAGTGGAAGCGGTTCCGGCGACACCTTCGATTCTTCTGCCTCCGGATCCGTGAGAGCGTCGAGTTCCTCCAGGAATTCTTCCAGAGTTGTGTCACACATCTAGATGATGACAGCAAGTCAGTGCCCATGCACATGTTTAACATGCAGACTGGGTTCTATGGATGCAAACACTTTGATCGTATTTCACCTGGAACTTCTCCTCGTCCTCGTTTGGCTGCCATCTGAACATAAGAAACATTTTCATTACAAGCCGTGCACTTGAGCTTTTCACTCTTTTGATTTAAACATGTTAAGGTTTACTCTAGACGGAAGACAAACAGCAACCGCACACTCATAATCTTATGCAAATATCAAATTAATTTAATTTATTTAATTAACAAACTTGATATTTGCATAAGATTACGAGTGTGCGGCCGCTGTTTTTTTGTCCTGGTCCAGCACCAACACCTCCCCGAAAAACTCTCTGCACAGAGTGGTGGAAAAAAGCGGTGGCTTTTTTCTATTTTCTAAGGATTACTCTATAAAAAGGTGAAACAAATTAAGGTAATCAAATTCCAATGGCAAATAGAAAACACCTTCACCAAGCAACAGCGGAACCTTCCTGAACGCTGAACAATTCAAGCAGGATTCTGTGCAGTATATGTAGTTTATGTCTCGCTGGCTTTGGTCTCAGCTGCTGTATTCTCACCCATCAGCTGCTACAACAGCTCACAGTCATAGATAAAAAAAAAAAAAAAGAAGAAGCTTCTGGCAGTTGGCAGTTTTGCATCATCTGCTGGCCTTTCTATTTGGATCAGTGATACACTAGAATGAAAAATCATGTGGCATGTCACATTTAAAATAAAATATAAAAATGTTTCATTGACGCACCACAGTGACCCCTACAGGAGTGAGAACCAAAGGAAGGTGAGGATACTGGATACACAAGTGTGATTTTTAAATTGGTTGACCATCTCCTTGTTTAGGTGTTCAGAGGGAGGAAGTGGGTTCATGTAAATCAGGACTTGACTCCCTGTTTTCACGGCCAAGGAACTACTTTGCTTAATCACTCAGCTAAGCAAAGTGGTGCCTTTGTGTGGAAACTGAATCTGCTGGAATTTTGTGAGAGTGTCTTTTCTTTTTGTGAGGTTTTTGCCGAACCTGTGGTCAAAAACTCTCTGGATGTTTGAGATGCATTCAAACCACATTCATGCGGCCAGTAGGTTTACCTCCGGGCTCTTCCCGTCAGACGATCAATGCCTTTCGCTTTGCTGCTCATCACCGGTACGTTCTTAGCTCCCTTGTCTTTTCCTTGTTTCTCGTTACCTGGGGCAGGAACAAATATTTAAACAAAAACGAAATATAAGACATTTTAGACATCATCGTTAGTTCCCAAGGGCTGACTTCAATTTTCCAGTAATCTCTTTCTTTGCGATGAAAAGAAAATGAATGTGTGTGTGTAATTTGGGACCTTTAAGTGTCTTTTACCTCTTGAATCCGCTTTGGCTTGTCCTCTTCTCGCGTTGCGCCCGCCTAGAGGCAAAACAACAATATAATACGGGCACAAGGACGATTACAGCACAGAAACATATGATATACAATAGATTTAAATACAAATATTTCATTCAATTTTTGTTGTATTCTCTTGCCTTTGCTCGAAGGTCCCCAGTCTCTGTAGGGGACGGGTTTCTCCGAGAACCTAAGAAGAGAACTTAGTTTAGGTGCAAAAAACAAAAAAACAAAAATCAGATATGTCTGCAATTTCTCTGACACATAACTGAAAATTCCTTGATAATACATCTCTGCCCCTGTATGCAGACAAGATATTATTTTAGAAAGGCAAATAATCATCTATTCAAAATTATTTTGTGACATTTGTTAGAATGGAGATTGTTTTTTTGTCTCACATAATGTCATAATTTCATTTTATGTCCAGTTAGGCCAGCTGCATTGTTAAATCAGAAACGTTTCCTGTTCCATTCTCACTCAGGAGGCTTGTTTAAGCTTCGCCAAATAAGGCAAAGCATTCCATCCCTTATTCCCAACTAAAAATAGCTGTTCCTCCCTTCTTTCTTTACATTTATTTGCTCCTTTAAACAGCACATTGGACAGGATACCCAAAGGGGAAATGGACCACATTGTTAAATACTGTATTAAAACTGCAAAAGTATAGCATTACATTTTTTTTTAAATTCAACTCCAGAGTTTTCTTTAAAAAGTGACTACTGGATTATGTGATCATGAAACAACATCCTGTGACTTGAAGATTTGTTCTCGCGATCATGTGGCAGGATGTGGACTCCAGTCACCTCATCGAATGGATTCTTCCACTGAATATTTAAAAAAAAAAGAAAGAAAAAGGAAAAAAAGACAGACTGTTCTTCAACTTACTCACTTACAACCACACTTGAAGTAAATGGATGTTCCAGAATGAAAAGTTAAGGAGATCTGGTGCCTTTTTGGGCCCACCCACATAGAACTCATACCCATCAAATCAGAAAGCCTCTTGATGGATGATCACTATGCTGCCTCAACCCTCCTCCTCATCATACTAGCGCTTTTTTATAGTCCCTCAGTTCATTTTTAGAATAGCTAACCATAGCTAAGCTGTCCTCAAATGGCCCATGCACAGGCAACAGCGTATATACACATTCAGTCACACAGTCGAGGCATGTGACTGCATCTCTACTCCGACTAAAATGTCGATTTGAATCTATAGCAAAGCAACACGCAAGAGGTGAAAGAAATGGCTGTGATTGTTACACGATTACAAGAAAGAAACAAGAGGAAAAAAAATAACACTAGAAAATTCATAATCCCACCATCAAATTTTAGCCTGGTCATGGTTAACAAAACTGGTGCCAATTAACAATCACCTTTATTTTTGAAACTGGGTTAAAAAAAAATAAGGTGAGCCCACAAGGGCTCCACAAAGTCATGCTTGGTTTATGCAGACTGACTTTGGTGCAATTCTCTGAAAAATGTGGATCATTTCATCAAAGGGCAACACTTTTCTGGGCCCGACGCTGTTCAGTGGAGACAATGGATCAATTAATTATTTTTGTAACCAGCCATGCTAGATAGCATTTCATAGTTTTTGGCGAGCTAAAACAACCTGCTGCTTGAAAACTGAGCGATTTTTTCAAATTTAGTTCTAGGCTGAAAATATTTTTTTTTTTTTTAAGTAACTTGCGACTGAGTTGGGAGCAATGTAACAAATGTAATATTTCCAAATCAAGGTGGTTCAAAGGAAAACACTGAGAATTGACTTCATCAAAAGCCATCAGCATGAGATGTGCCCAACGAGAGCGGGATTCTGACAAGTCATACATGTTCTCGGTTTTGTCCATGTCCCACGCCCGCCTCCACTGGCCCTTGGAGTTTTTATGGCGTGCCACTCTCTCCCGGTCAATCTCCTCGCGCTCCCTCTTCCAGCGCAGGTACTCCTCCTGCTCCTCTTTCGACGTGGGGATGTTCAGGTCGGTGCTGGTCTGCGGCCCGGCGAGATCCTGAGCGGAGACAAAACAGGTTGCCGTACCTTCGCGCGTAAACAGCTCGGCGCAGATATATGAGAGCACACGGTGCACTCGACAGTAATTAAGTGCTGGCATTGAAACATGACTAAATTAAAAGCCTTGCTTCCCTCTGAGCGCCGATCAGTGGAGGTACGAGATCAGCAGCCTGGGTGGCCGTAAGCAAGCGTAGCTTCTAATATCTTTAGAAATAATAGGGCAGCAACAAGGGAATATACAAATCAGTGGGGTTGAAAAGGGAAATCAACAACAGCGTGTGCAGTATTCTCACAAGAAGTATTTCAGCTTATCTTTAAACACTAACAAATGCCTGTGGTTGTCTTTTTATCTCTGCTCCTCTTTGATTCCCAACAGTGCAGTTTTGTTGACCATCTCTGCCGGGGGGAAAAGAGGCCACGCACACGCAGCGCAATTAGGGCCGCGCTCTCCAGCCTCCCCACAGCCACCCCCACTTCTTCACCTATTTATTGATCACCGTGGTGAAGGCAGCGGTGAGTGATTGCCACCAAAGCACTAAACTGACGCAGGCGTCAACACGACGGCGTGAAGGTAAATCATGTGGGGAACCATCGGTGATACTAGAAAAATGCCGATTCATGGTTGTTTTTTATAGAGAAGGAAGAAAATTATGATATATTCAAATATTCATAAATTCAAAATATATTATATATATTCATCTCACCTCCTACCATTTTATATTACCACTCAGCTGCTCTCAGGGTCGCGGGGTTTGTGACAAAATGCTTCTCAGCACATTATGTCAGACGGGGGAGAATACAAAACAAAAAAAAAACAGCAGAGTGCCAGTAAGAACCCATGATGTTTTTCCTCCAGGCTGTAAACATGTTGCCTTCCTGCGTACGTTTATCAGAGAACACGAGGGCTGCATCCATCCTTCCATCCCTCTGTTTTCCATCTGGCCCCCCTCCTCTCTCTCCGCCGGCCCTCCCCGGAGGACGTCAGCAGCCATCGGGGAGGGCCACTCTCACATGTCGCAACAGGCCGTGTTCCGCCGCCACCCCGGGCGCCCTGCTAATTAGCGCTTTTCAATTTCTCGCCTCCGTCAGGCCTCTCAGGGAGGTTATCGGGGGCAGGTGGGGTAGACGGGCTGAGCCACGGCTCAGCAAAAAGGGCTTTGAACGAGCTGGGAACACAAGAGCGCGGAAATTAAAATGGCCACGTTCTGTTTCTAAAATGCTGAGGTGTTATTTTTAAGCCTGCCGCTGCCCCCTTTTATGCTGGAGAGTGTATACATCTGCTAAACAAAAAGAAACGAGCAAAGACCATAAGCACTTGCTACATATACTCCTGATGACTGCTAGGAAAATGATAACAATAAACTGGATGAATCCACAGCCACCTACAGTGGCACAGTGGAAACAGAAGCTGAGGGAAGTGTATGGAATGGAGGCTTTAACTGCTAAACTACAATTAAGGTCTGATGTCTTTGGGAGAAGGTGGCTACCTATAGCAAGATACCTCTCTAACCGAGGGGAACCTCACACTGGGCTGGATTGTCTTAGGTGTCCACTTGTTTGTTTGCTGTTTCTCAATGGCTGGTTCTGTTCGGCTTTCTGGACCCTAGTGGATTTTGTTTTGTCTTCTTTTCTTGTCATGTCAGCTGCACTCATGCGTGGCTTGTGATGTTGTCAAGGGACTGTTGTTTTGTGTGTGGTGCGTTTCTATTAATAAAAATAAAAATAAAGTTAAAAAAAAAAAAAAAGAAAGAAATGAGCAAAGCTCCTGAGCTTTCTGACATTCTCTTTGTGTAAAACCTTAGGACAACAAACCCGGTGACGGTATTTCATTGCGGTCTCGCTCGGCCGGCAGGGTACGGAGAGTCACCAGCAAAGTATTTGTCATGTGGTTTTCCCAGCGAGTGAGCGAGCGAGCATTTAAAGCCCGTCCTCAGCATGCTTATGTCACGCCTGATCCAAGAGACGGCCCTCCGACCCCTCCAGCAGCAGCAACACGTGAGTCATCACAAGGCAGATTGGGGACGAGGAAAGAGAGAGCGGGACGGCATGTGAATGGGAGTGGGTGTGAGTGCATCTGTCTTCAGTTGAGTGTTGTGTCATGAGTACAGAGGGCATATTTTTATGTAGTTTTTCCTGCTGTTTTCCTTTTGTGAAGCTGTTCCCTTTGTTGTCTCTTCACGGCAACACACCACCTCCACCACACAGAGCTGGGGATGTTACCAATGAATTGATTATCGATAAATTGTTGATTAAGAATTTAATCGAATCCATCAAATTGGTTGCAATTAATTGAACGTTGTTTACACGGGTAGTTAATATCATTATAACAGTGCAGTGGCAGGAAAGAGCAATTCACCTGTAGACACTGCGATGGTCATAACATACCTAGAACAAGTTACTTTTAAACTAATTTTTTTTTTTTTTTTTTTTAAGTTGAAATGTGACCCATTAGAAGCCAAATTAAAGTCAGAGGATAAATATTTAGGGTGTTTTTACTGTTCCCTAATTTAAAAATGGGTCACATTGGACAACATTATTATTTAAGGGTTAAATAATTCCTTACATACTTTTCATGGTGAAATTTAGGTTCTCAGGAAAAATCGTTGCTTACCAATTAATCATTAATCGATCAATAAGGTCAATTAACTAACGAAATAATGAATTCATCAATAATTTCCATCCATAAACAGAGCGATTAAAGATTGCAGCGTTTTACAGCAAGCAGAGAAATGTGACGTCGTGTGTGGAGGTTGAGGTACCTGGCCTTGTTCTGGAAGCCTCTGGAGCTCATCAGTGTGCTTCTGCCCCTGTTTAACTTGATCCTGTCAGAGAGAGAAGAGATCAAAAATGATGACAACTAAAGTAGAAATGCAAAAGAGTCGCATCAGAGGCTCAATAAGTGGGAGCAATTTCAGACAAGGAAGCTTGTACAGTTGTGATTAGGAGGAGCACACTGCCACCAAGTGGAGCTGCCGTGCCATGGCGTCACACTGCGCTCAGGATTTTTTTTAACTCCAGGTCATTGGGATGAACTCAGCAGTGGTTTGACATGTGACTAGAACATTTCAAAACCTCATTTAGTTGCAGGAAAAGCAGCAAGAACATTTGATTCCCGTCTACTGCTGTCAGCGAGGTTTGTGCGTCAGTCACGTCGCCATCTAAATCAAGTCATATTTTGCCTAATTTATCGACGCGGCGGAACTCGCACAGCTGCAGACACTGGACCCGACACGCAAAAATCGCATGTGCGAATTCAAGACCCCCTTATCACCTTATCCCCTTTCTTCTCTCGTCCCCTCACTGTTTCTTCCCCTTTGGCATGTTGCCAGAGAACCGTCTCTTCAGCAGCATAAAGAGCCTTTTCAGATTGAGAAGGCAGCCGAATGTTAATTAGATCAAAACGGCCCTTTCAGGGTGGTGGGAATGGGAAAACAGAGAAGAGTGGATCGCTTTAGGTTCCAGAGAGGAGGAATGGAGGCTGGAAACAGATGGTGGGCTGCCAGAAGACCCCCCCCCCACCACCACCACCACCACCCAATCCTGCCTCATTCTACATTTCCTCTGCTCCCCTCCACACCCCATCTATCTTTGTCTGTTATGAGTGTGAGCTGACAGTCCCGTCATGGGGGCCCTCGGAGGCGTGACACGCCGTCTGGGAGAGCCCCCCTCTCGCATCGCCGACATTTATTTTCAAGCTTTAATACATGGGGGTCCTTAGCCCCCCTCTCATCCACGCAAAAACACCAACACTCAGCCAGACAGATCGGTGACATTTTGTCCTACCATCAGCGTCCCCTCTTTTTCGCGCTGCCCTCCAGCCGCCGTGAAAAGAAATCTGTTAAATGATACCGGTTACGTAAGCTGCAGCCACATGTAAACCAGGTCTCTGGGATACGCGGATGACCGGTGCACCAGAGCGCTGGCTACTGTTCAAGTGCTGATTCAGTCCACATGATACATAAAGGGGTTGGGTGGGGGCGACGGGGCCCGAGCGGGGCCTGAAATAAAAGCGAGGGGGGAACAGTTTGTTCAGCGCCGTGGATTCTGCGCCCGCGGTGGCTGGAACGAGGCTCGTGCGCGCCGGGGGCGGACAATTAAACTGTATAAACATATTTATAAAGCGGCACGGAACAGACTGCGTCTGTGTTTACAGTCGGGAGAATTGAGCCGCGCGTGTGTGTGTATGTGTCCGCGTCGCGCGCTTGTGTGCGTGAGAGACACAACAGCTGTTTCGGAGTTTCAGCATACCTCCGGGGCTCACGTCAGCGGCGGCATGGCATTTCACAGCCCAGCCTGTGTCCGGGTGCGCGCGTGCACATGGGCCTCGGCCTGTCTGTGTCAAGCGGCAGCTTTGCCGTTTTCACATTGTCGGCCTTTTTTTGTCAGATTTGACGCCGTTACCGCTGAAATCTGCCATTGATAGACCTGAAGGGATTCACTGAACCACAGAGCTGGACGTGCATGAAAGCACACACACACACACACACACACACACACTCTCTCTCTCTCTCTCTCTCTCCCACTGGTTTGATGATTTTTCATTTGGCTAAAAATACCAAGCCAAGCTCATCAAAGGGTGGGAAAAAAGAAAGACCCTCAAGACCTCAAGGTCGATAAAGAAATAAAGAACAATCAGCTAAATCGTCTGCATCTCTTCAGATTAGCCTCTTGATAACAACACAGCTCTATTAGCAGGCCTCTCCGTTAATCCCACATCAGTCACAGCCCTGCTCCGCCCCCTGTCTGCGAGCCTTTGTGCTCCATCACTGGATGGGTGTGTCCAGCCAACGTGTCTGACATGTATGTAAAAACGCGCTGGTGCGGCTCCAGACAATGACCGGGGGGGTACGAGGGAGTGGGAGCCGGCTGAGGGGCGCATGTTAAGTGCACTGCTGGACTGGTGGGTGTGCCATTCAGACCTGTGCTGCCGCGTCTCTCTTGGCTGTGTGTGGCGGCTGCTTCCCCCTCGCCGTGGACTCCACGCGCTTCGCCTGTCCGTCATCTGCAGGCCCCCTGATGTCCGCGGGACCCGGCCGCCTCTCTGTCCTCTCACTCACCACCCTCTTACCCTGGAGAGGGGAGGGGAAGAGAGAGAGGGGGGGGCACTTACTCATATTACCATAGCAACATGTATTGTAACCGAATAGGCTAAATGGCTAAAGTCTTATTATATGACAAGGGCTTGGTGCAGTTTTTGCTGTAACTCTGCGGCTGCTTGTGTGTTATTCTTAATTTATCGCATCACATCTCCGCTCAGCTCTGACAAGTGCTCACAAACCTTTTTCCCAGCCATGGTGACCATTAGCTGCTTCCTGTGACCTCGTCCGGCACCCTGCTGTGGGCTCTCGTCCTCTCCGTCAGGCCCTGCCTCCTGCTGACCTTTCCCTTCCAGCGACCCACTAAATGGCTTTGTCATCACCACGCGATTGTCCTGTTAGATGGGCGTAGCAGGTGTGTGTTGGGGGGGGGGCATCTTACCATTTAAAATATTCATCACACAATGCATTAAATGCTACTCACTATACCACCGCCCACTTTTAAAGCAGGTCGACTCATTTTCAGGGAACTCACACTGGTCGACTTGCTGATTGTGATGGTGATGTCCTCGGCTTTCCCCTTGCGGCTCTTGAGGGCCATTCCTTCCTCTTCTGCTCGCTTCCTGTCCTCCTCTACCTCCTATATGCAACTCAATAGAGACAAGAAACTAATGAAAAGGCTTCAAAGACATGGAGCAGGAGGACAAAGTATGTCACAAATGGCTATTTCGACACCTGCTGGTCACATCCAGGTTTGGCCCTCCATTGTCCCGCCTGCAGGCACTGGTCCTACCTTGTAGCGCTTCATCAGCACTTCATTCTTCCTGCGGAGAGCCTCGATCTTCTTGTCCAGCTCCACGTCTCTCTCATGATCCCTCTTGGGCATCATGTCGCTGGGGCTCTTTGGACAGACACAGTAAATCATCGACCCAGTTATTAAAAGAAGAACTACCTTTGTCTAAAAAATACCAGAGACTCTTTTCATAGTGCCATGCAAGTTTTTATAACGCAATAAAATAAAAATACAAACAATATTCATGTATTTTCTGGATTTGCTTTTCTGGAAATTGTCTTGGACCCTTTATTATCCCAAAATGTGCCTGTGTCTTCACTCCTGTGCGTGCTTACACACTCGCATCTCACAGCCAGTACAGATGGAGCATTGATCATGAAGCTCGGTTACACAGCACAGAATGTATATGCAGAGTATCTGAAACATCTCCAAGTGGTCAGCAAGGCATGTCTCCTCACATGACAGGAGGCCCTGACGCCAAAATCTCCATGTGCTGCCACTGAGCAGCAACTGCAGCGGAGGTGCATGTTATCACCAGGTTCTTAAAACAACTGTGAATATGTACAAGAGTAAGCAGAGGGGAAGCACTCCGCACAGCCATCCACAACAGATACATTAGTTTGATTTGTATTGCCACAGTATAATGATGTGGAAGCCACATCTTCTAATTCTAAACAGTAGCTTTAAGATCCCTCTTCTGATTAAATGTATTAATGGGTGGAAATGACTGTGGAAAGCATTTTAAAAGCAAGCCTATGAACCACTGATGCCTTAATTGGTGATGTGAGATATGGAAGTGTGCACTGCAATTAGACATGAGCACATTTGAGGCACTGCGGTAATAACTGATGTCATCTCTTACAAGTTAAATACTTGACTTTCTTTCAGTGAGAGGCTTTAGGGCAGAAGAGAGTGAACGACCATGGTTGTTGTTGATGTTGCTGTTTTTAGTTTTCATTGTTATTCTTTCTGTTGTTTTGTTTTTCTATCCATCTATCTATCTATCTATCTATCTATCCATCCATCCATCCCTGAAAAAGCTTTGTGTCTTTCTGTAAACACAGTGTCAAAATCCCAACACTAGTTAAAGCAGAAAGGGGGACAATTTTCTTCTTTCAAACCTTTTACATCAGTTATTGATGTTTCTTCTTCTTGCTATTGAAACATGCTTCAGATTCACAAAATCAGCATTTAGCATGAAATAGCAAAGAAATTCATTATCATTGTCCGCTGAATCCTCTCATTTTTGTCTTTGCAAAGTGCATGTAAGTAGGGATGGTACACACAGCGGACGTCTCCACATGATTAGGGGTTAAAAGAGTCTTCAAAGAAGTGGTTGACTAAAGGTTCATGGCTCATGGTCATCAGGTGCAAGACATTTTAGAGGTGGTAATAAATCTTCACAGTATAGATAAATATAAACCTGCAGCAAGCAGGTGGTTAGCCAGGATTAGCAAAGGAGCACAACTTCATAGTGGAGCTGTTTGGTCACAATATAAACCAGAATTTCTTTCAATGTTAATCTAACAAATTGAAAATTTGTTGATTGTGAAAGTGATACAAGGACTTTTTGTTTCAACAAAGATAATCTTCTATGTCGGACCATTTTTATTTTAACCGAAAAGGATGCTTCTCATTTACAAGGCAGTAAAACTTTTTATTTTTATTTTGTTTTTACAAAAGTATTAAACTATACGCTTACATTCTCACACTGGCACACAGTAAAATGTCTGCATGAGAACTGGTCACAAGGCAAGTACTGCCTGACTGTTTATAAGGCACAGGGCTCAGTGACATGACACCAGAAGAAAAACAAAACCTCAGGAAATTACACTCTTGCATTCACTTTTGCACTTTAAATCTGGAGAAACCAGCCTTAATGCTAACTCATAACAGAGAAGAAAAGGTCCGCCAAAAGTTTGCACTCTGCATCTATCAGCTATTAGAATTTATTTAAAGCTGAGTAGAGGTGGCAAACGTCCTCTGGAATAAAAGAGTGCCGTTTGATGAAAGTGTAAAGTATATCAGTCTATTCATACTACAAACTCTTTGTGACGTAGCCATGTTGTGAGTCAGTCGTCACGTCTTGCTGATGGGGAGGGAGCTTCTTGTATGTGATATTGCAAGCATGGCGTGATGACTCACGGTCAGGGAGAGCACGAAAAAACACACAATTTGCTGCGCTTCAAAACTGGCCGCAGTTATTATCGCCGTCACGCTTGCAAAGACCTCCTCCTGCCCCCGAATTAAAATTAAAATTAAATTTAACAAGAACCTCAAACAGCGGCGTTCGTTCTTGCTCGACCCCATCTCGTAACATTTTGCGGCCTGCGTGCAGACTTTATGTTTAATAACATAAACGAGCACGTTGATGGGAAACACCTGCAAAGACGCGGCGAGGAGAAAAGTTACAACTCACTCGGAAGGAGGCAGCAGGCCAGAAAGTGGCTACCTCACAGCTTCCAGTTGTCAGGGTATCCAAACACAACAGACCATGAGGACATACCGCCAAGAATAGGCGCTACGGAGAGACACGACTTCTAATCTCCGCACGGCCAGTGACGGCGGCCAAAACAAGCCCCTCCGTTGGAGGGGACGAGAGCCCTCGTGGGTTTCCGCTCGGCCAGTTTTGATTCCCCACCGCAGAAGGACGGCTTAGCGTGCCCACGCACGCCACAACAACGGCCGCAAAAGAGGAACCCACAACGAGACTTGCAGTGGGTGCCTGCTAGTGGGCAGCACCCGTGTCCCAACAAACAGAGGGGAAGGAGGGGAAGAGGGGGCGCTGCAGCAGCAGCAGCAGCAGCAGCAGCAGCAGCAGCGAGGAAGGCTCGGCTCCTACCCCGGCGCTGCTGCCACCTACAGTAGCCGCAGTAGAGGGACGAGGGGGAAGCGCCTGACACACAAGTGCAATGCAGCATGAGGACGCAGGCGAATCTGCGACAGAGGAGCAGGAGATGAAGACCGGGAGGGTTAGGAGGGGAGCGGGCGGGGATGGAGGGGGGCGGAGGCAGCAAGCAGGGGAGAGAGGGAGAGAGAGCTGAGGAGGCACTCACGAGTCTTTCCATGTCAGCGGTGAGAGCTGGGCTGGGTCCAGGCGCGAGGAGGCGCAGAGGGCTGCCCGGAGTCTCCGATCATGCCTCGATGACAATGAGCCAAGTTGGGCGAGCGGCCAAGACGTCTAACAAATGCAACAGAGCTCCCCTGTTAACGGATTTCACAGCACCCATCTGCCTGCCTGCCTGCCTGCCTGCCTGCCTGCCTGCCTGCCTGCCTCCCTCCTCTCTCTCTCCCTCTCTCACTCTCTGCTTCTCTCACCCTCCCACCCTCCAGCACATATGCTCGCTCACTAGCTCGCTTGCTCGCTCTCCCTCTTGCCCTCTCCAAAACACTTGCTCCTTCCCTTCCTCACTCAGCGTCAGCTCTCAGCACAAACCTCGCCCCCCCCCGCCTCTTTTTACATAAACACCAGGCGGGTTTTACATTATTTTTTTTACTCTGTAGCCATCATTGAGTGTTATGTTTTGTTGCGTAGGTTTTAAAGTATATATAAAACAGTTACTTAAATTTTTTTTTTTCTGATTCAAACAAATGTAAAAAGAGTTGTCTACCTGAAAAGAAAGATGGATAAGATGAAAAATTAATCTAAAAATTATTCTCACGCTTGATAGGTTTCCCTGATTAAACATTTTGTCTTACACAAGCTCCATACAGTACATGTTCAGAGTACTAAAGAACCCTCTCAGGGGCAGGAGGGGCAGAGTGTGTTGCAGATTTTCCACAATTCTACTAGTACACTGTCTCGGTCAAACACAAGTCCATGCTAATGGCATGCAGCATGAAAACATTCAAGCAAAAAAATGCAAAAGACATCTTGAGCAGAGGAGAGAGTCAGCGCTCTGCACTTACCCGAGCACTAACAGAACAAGCGCACTTTTGAAAGTGACAAATCTGGGCTGCATTTTCAGACACACAACCAACATTCTACACGGATAAATTGACATTATTAGCAGAAGCTCTTTAGCCAACACTTAAGCATTTGAGCTATGTTGTACTGAATTTCAGCAATGTGACAAAAGCTGCTTCAGCGATATGCTATGTGTGTATGTGTATGTTAAAAAAATGGCCACACAAGTGTTATGGAGCATTATGACGTTACCGTGGCTATCCTCTTACCTCGGAGGAAGTAGTCAGACACAATTGCACATTTATTTTGTATTTGTCGTGCTATCTGTGTTTTGGGGGAATTTTGAAAAATATAAACTATTAAAAACTGGCCATACAATCAGTTGGCCTGAAGGATATTAGAAGGTTTGTTCAGTCCTTGTCCTATGTGATTCATATTATGCTACTAATCTGTAAATCTTATTTACCACTAAAAACCAGAAACTCCAAATCCAAATCCCAGCCAAGTATTCACGTATTTCTGGTAGAATTAGATTTTTTTAGATTTTAACACTAACAGAATAATATAAAAAGATAAGTAACTGTATGCTGCATGGTGTTGCCAACTTTCATTCCGAAAAATAAAAGAGGCCCCCCGCAGTGCTCAGGGCCATGACCATCAGAGGCCAGTGGCTCACCAGGAGTGGTAAATCATAACTTAAAATAGGGTTTCAAAAAAGCACATGCTTCCATAGTTTGAACTGCTTTACTCCCAAAAGACATTCGGAATCAAATGAATGTTTAAATTGGACTGAAACATTTCAATTGGACATATTTTACACAACAATCAATAAAGTGCAGGATGGATGGCCTGATTCATAGCCTACTCTTCGCAAGCTACGCAGCCAGCAGGCGGTTGTGGTATTGCCTGCAGCTACGTACATTCCGGTTTTGAACGAAAACGCAATGCAAACGAATGTGAGTTTGCATCCAAAAGAAATTTACGTTCAAGACAACTTAAAAATACGGGACAAACACCGTCCCATATCGATTTAAAACAGGACGCACTATTTAATTGTCAAATACGGGACCATTCTGTATTTTAAGAGAAGGTTGGCAGGTCCAGCAATACACTCGTGTTGGAAAACAATTAATGCATCTGTCAAAAAAAAAAATAAATATACAGACATATGTACCTGGTCAGACGTGAGGCCCAGACGGTCCGTCGCGGAGGTGACGTCTCTTTTTAGGCGCAGCCCGCGGGCACAGCTACATGGAGATTAGCAAATGTTAGCTTCGCCAATATAAACATCCCGGCAACAAAAAAAACTAAATAAAACATGCAACTTAGGTCATTAGTGTGACTGCAATGTGTTCGCCAAGCACAATACTACAATAGCTGCGCAATGATATCATTTTATTTATTTATTTATTTATTTATTTATTTCAATGTAAAGCTGTGCGACCTACTGTTGCCGTGGCCCAGTCCTTGTCAAATAGTGGGGGGCGCTGCGATGCCAGGTTGGGGGGCGCGTGTGGCTCCGGGGGAACATGTTTGTTGTTTTTGCTGTTGTTGTTGTTGTTGTTGTTGTTGTACGAGAATAAAGTGTAATTGGACATCCACTACAATAGATGGCAGTGGCAATGGCAGTGGCTATTGTAGAGTGTGTGCGCAGCGAGTAGCTATTAGCTCTGTGTGTAGACGTCTCCTACCAGTCCATGCGGACTGTGTTTACTCTGTCTCTGTCTTATGCATATTCCTATTAAATCGTGTGTGGATGCGGGCGGGCTGAAGGGGAGGCTGGCGTGCGCTTAACAGGGAGGAAAGTAAAAAAAGCGCTGCGAGCACTCCCTCTGGTGGCAAAGGTCTGGAACTGTTGGCACCCTTTTTCATCACTCATCGCTGGCAGATGATTGCCATGCATTAAATTTGACCATATTTATCTAAACACAGTCATTTGATCAACACACTCACTGAGTTCCCCCTTTGCATCTTTGAGAGAAGAGCAATTATTCTCAACCTACTGCCAACAAAAGCTGAATCAAAAGTGCACATTTGTGATGTCTTAGAAAAACTCAGATATATTTGACACATCCATACTTCATTTATTTATGCGTTATTGTGCATGCTGCTGGTAAATTAGCTTTGCCACCTTTAGTAAAACATTTCCATTTTCTGGTTCAGTTTTCTTCTGGCACAACTTGCATAAAACATTCCATTTTCTCTGGAGGTATAGTAGTGGTCTAAGCAGACTGCTGGGCAGACCCATCCAAAATGTGAATGACATTACATAGCACTTTGCACTCTTGCTGCAATGGAGCATCAATGAACCTGACAATACACTCCAATTCAGCCTCAACACGAGCACAGACGGAAGGGAGGCATGAGGAACAAAACATGAAAAAAAGAACATGTGAGGTGGGATATGAAATGTTGACAGATAAAAAGTAAGAGAGATTACCTATAATGGACATTTTTAGCTACAAAAGTTCTTGAATTTCATGGTTGTGTGTGTGTATTATTATTATTATTATTATTATTATTATTATTATTATTATTATTATTATTATTATTATTATTATTAATATTAATGAATAATATTAATAATAATAATAATAATATACAAACATTCAATCATTATCATTAACCTTTAATAGTCAGTATCTATCAAATAAAAACTTAACCCTGTGGATGTTTTGGTTCATCTTTCTTCTGACAAAACATCAGTCTCCCTTTTCTCTTTAGATACAGCAGTGGCATAAGCAGACTGCTGGGCAGACCCATCCAGAATATGAATAACGTCATTATACAATATAGAATCCCAGGACTTCGCTCAGAACGGATTGAAAGTGATATTGCATTCCAAATTAGCTTCAACACCACCACTGCTAGCACAAATAAAATGAAATAGAAGGCCCTCAGCTTTGATGCATCAACACGGTGTCTCCCCCCATTCCCTTCCCGTGGTCCTGAACGACTCAACGCCATTAGAACAGAAATGCTGAATACCAATGTGAAAAATATCTGCAACACTGTAATGGAATATAAGAAAATGAAAACGGCACCACGGTTGGCCAGAAAAACAACCAATGTCATCGAAATGGAAAGCAGCCAAAGAAAGCTGATGGTCATGTGTCTGGCTCTGTTCCATTTTTCTCCTTTCAGACTGACGTAGGTGACCGGGTGGACAACAGCCAGGTAGCGCTCTGCACAGGTGAGGGTGTGGAAACAAAGCTGTCCACATACGGTTAGAAAAAAAAGGATGTGTCCCGTCGTTAGCAGAATATTATGGTTGGTATGAATGCCACAACGTACACATACGCACGATATGACATTCAGCAGCTCGACAAGAACCATGTGGTAGGTGAAGAGGTCAAAGTGGCTCATGGCCATCGTGCTGAAGCTCTGCCGCCGCCACTGTTTGAAACCCAGGTGGAGGATGAAGATGTAGACAGGGAGGAGGAAGGCGACGGAGGTGATGGTGACGGTGCTGGCGATGTAACTGCCGAGTGCGGTTACATGGCATTGTTGTGTGTAATCACAGGCTGTACGGGAGGCATTTGACGAGGAACAATTGAAAACCATCATTGCTGACACTGGGCAGAGATGGAAAGAGAAAAAGAAGAAAATGTGAGGTGCAATATGGAAATGCGATAAGACATGATAAAAACACGGGAAAAAAATAAATAAACATCTTAGTGGGGGGGAAGACACATAAGAAGACCAACTGGTGACTTGTCCAGGATGTAACCCACCTTTGCCCCAAGACAGCTGGGATTGTCTCCAACAACACCTGTGACCCTGAGTGCAAGAGACGTGTTGATGGAAAATTGATGGAACATAAAAACCTGTAGAAAGAACAAATTTAAAGCAATGCACTGTTGAGCTGAACATTATTGATATCATGTCTGATGAACACAAAACATTTCCATTTAATGATAAAAAAAAACTACTTTATTTAACAACTGATTCATGCTGAAACTACTAATACTCCCCACTTACTTTTTGAAAATATCAACAAAAAGAAATCAATTTCATAAAATGTACTCACCTTTAGTCTCTATATGTTTTTATTTCAACCTCCAGGTGGCTGTATCCCCATGTGTCTGGACTGTGCTCCTGAACGTTTATCTCCTAATGGGCTCTTTCATACCTCTGCATACCTTGTTTTGTTTTGTTTTTTGCATGTTATATAATTTATTATTGTTGGCCATCCACTCAGTCTGTTCTGTCACTGAAACTGATTTACAATAGCAACTTTCTTTCAATAGGGTGGGGCCCAGTAATAGTGTGGGTGGGAACTTTATCTAACATTTTATGAGAATAAAACACTGCAGGACTGCCTAAAGACTCTCGTGAATGACTATTGAAAAAAAAAAAAAGAATCACATCACATTCATCAGAAATGAAAGAAGAGCGTTTCCGTTGTTAGAATGTTAACTACTTTCTACTTTTTTTTTCATTGGCATCTATTTCATTTAAGTCACTTTGCTTGAATTATCAGGAGCATCACTGCACCCAAACGTTTTGTTTAGATGAGTCAGCTTGCCTGGCTGCTTTGCTGTATATTCTGTCCTTCAGTTCTGTTAATTAGCACTGCCAGCACACATGTAGAAACTGAAAACAAACCGCTAGCACATTATAAATAAACAGGTCTTCTGCTTGGGTGGAATTAAATTGTCTTAAATTGTTGATGTTTTGAGTGAAAATGTTGGTAGGTGAAGACCAAATGACAAATGACCAAATCAGAAACAAGTGGATGTCAATGAGCACAGAAAACTGCCGACTACCATTTACAACACGTCTCACCCTTAAACAGCACAGTCAAAATTCATTCAAATTTTCCACAATATTTTCATATATTTGACCATGACAGTGGGTGCTTGATTAAACTTTATTTAAAACAAGTTTAAATGTGCACTACATCACTACGTGCACCTGATGTGAACCCATCCATTTAAAATACAGGAAGTCAATTTGCCTCTTTCCTGCCTGGTAATAAAAAGCCTAGAATGTTGAGGCATATAAATCAATCTGAATGTACAGAGCCCTCTGGTGAAATTCAAAAACACTTCATTAATCGTTGGCCACGAGATAATACCATGCGGTCACGAGATGGTCAAAAGGACACATCTAATGCTTTGCAAATCCACCTATTGCTCTGATCCTAAAGTTGCATGAGTGGGTGCATTCTCTTATCAGTGCCTTTTGTTTTTAGATCCTGATGGCAAAGACGTGAGCTGCTCGAGCAAATAAAAAGTGGAGGTCTCCCTCCCTCAAAACTCTCCAAATTATTTTTCTTTCAATAACTTGCAAATATAATTATTCTCCATAGTCTGCTCTCTTTATGCCATTGTATCAGCTTGGTTGTGCTGCACTGTTGTATATTACGGTAGAGTTTTTATCCATTCATATTTTTGCCAGCTTGTGATGTCAGGTTCCATGAAATCTGCCTGAAGCCTTCGGAATCAACAACGCAGACTCCTGTGCGCTGTAAGCGAACAGACGTATCAGTTGTTCGAACCGTGGTGTCATGGTGATGGTATTATGAGGTGTGTCAATTGAGGAAGGACCGGTTAGAATGTCACTGGAGGCCTTAGGCATCAAACACTGTCAAACACACAATTCAACAACTGAAAATGCTCTTGTGGGCAAACTGAGACCTTCACATTTAACACACTCTGATATAATAATGTAAGATTATGAGAAAGAGTGGCAATAGACGAAATTGCCAAAACATTGAACTATCCTAATTTGTTGCCTTGAGATATTTAATGTGTGGCCACCGGATTCTTTTGTTGTAATTTTCAGAAGCTATATGGTTTGGAGCAAAAAGTTTGTACTCTTAGATATGAAAGTTTTGCAGGGCATGTAGAGGGGTAGAAATGACCAAGAACAGAACATGAAACATAAAATTCTTAATTACAAATCTGAGTAGTTTTACATCATCTGTTACAGATTTCAGGGGAATATGTTTTTTTCTACATTTAAAATTTATTGTTGAATGATCTTACAATTGGTCATTTTTTAATTTAAATATAACAGAATCTTGATGTACCATCGGCAACAATACGTCGACTTGAAAATCAAATGAAAAATCAGACACCACACAGTCCAAAAGTTGTTGATAAATAAAAACTTAAGCCTTTAGTTGTTTTGGTTCATTTTTTCTTCTTACAGAATAGTTTCTCTTTTCTCTTTAGATATAGCAGTGGTATTATCAGGCTGCTGGGCAGACCCATCCAGTGAACAACAAGAACAAACAATTATCACCCTTTCGTTGACTTGGCAGAAACAGAAAAAAACCTGCTATGACATTCCAACTCAGCCTTAACACCAGCACTACCAGCACGCTGAAAATAAAAGGCCCTCAGCCTTGATTGGTCAACATGGTGTCTTCTCCCATTCCCTTCCCCTGGTCCTGAACAAATCAACACCTTGAGGACACAAAGACTGAATAACAAGATAAGAAATAGTTGAAAAACTGCCAGGGCATACAGGACAGTGTAATTTTCACTGTCATACTCTGAAGCACCCACTATCGCCAAAATGCAAAGCAGCCAAAAAAAGGCAATGATCAGATTTCTGGCTCTGATCCATCTCTCCTCTTTCAGACTGATGTAGGCAACCAGATGGACGTCTTTTTCATTTGAAATCATTTTGCTTGAATTATCAGGAGCATCACTGGACCCAAATGTTCTGTTTAGAGGAGGCAGCATGCCTGGCTGCTTCGCTGTATTCTGTCTTGCAGTTCAGTTAATTAGCACTGCCAGCTCATCAGTTGTTAAAGGGTTTATGACCCTTTAACAGCACAGCACACCATCAAAATTCATTTAAAAATTCTATTGGTCATATCTTGTACAATATTTTCACATGCTTGATGTGAATGTTTGATTAAAACCAAATGAGTTGTAACTTTAAACCAAGCTACATTCAAATCAAAGGTTGATTGAGAGCAGAACACCTGGCGGTCAGGGTCACTTGTTTGATTAACACTCAGACATACAAAGCTGCAATCATGTAACTTGTCACATTTATGTGTGCGTGTACTTGTGTGTGTGTATTTATTGATTGGCAGCATATGCACCATAGTTTAAAACTGACAATTAATGCTAATGTTTTGTACACTTGTTTATATTACATTACAGTCACAGTACTTGGAATCATCAAATTTTTTCAAATGTCAAACATGACATACTTGGGTGTTGCCCATTTTGCTGGAATACCTGAGGGTCAAGGTGTGGCCTAATTGCAACCAACAACACTGTAAATAAGGCAACAGTAAGAATGGAGTTGCTTTTTTTTAGCTTCTACACTTCCATGGCACCATGTTAAAGTAAGCACAAAAATCACACAAAGATAACTAAAGAGAAAAACATAAATAACCTCTTGGCAAACAATTCATATGACTCTTGTAACCTTGACTCTTATCATTATACTATCTCTACTATATCTTGAGGCCAGGTTTGTTTTGTATGTCAAGCATTTTCATCTATGTTTTTAAGGGGTATAAAAGGCATGTTAATATATAGACAACAATGAAAGTGAGTGTAAAAGTGATCAAAAAATGTCTGGTAAGGCCGCTGCTCTGGAAGCTTTGTTGACAGCAGTAGATGTGACGTGCAGAAAAAACTCAACGCCTGTGGCACCACCCTTGCATTTCCTGTTCCACAACTATAAGCCAACAGATGAAGCTAACACACTTATTTTCCCCACCCTGTAGCTGCATTATAAATACAAGCAAAACATGTCATAGACACATGTCGTTTTGATATCTGAATCAGGTATGTTGTGCATATTGTTAATTTTTTTGGAATGATGGCTGACATTCATCACACTGACAATCTTTTTTCTCTCACAGCAAATTCTTGATCGCTCTTCGCTGCTCATACAGAATGTCTGGGTGTAAGTCTTTTAAATAAAATCAGATTTTCATGTATTTCAAATGTTGCAAAGATTAAAATGACATGTTGCACTATGTTGTGCATTACTTTTTTTATATACTTATATATATATTTATATAGATTAAATTGTAATATATGTTACATAATAAAATGTTGTTATAATTAACGAGTGTTTATTTGCCTTTCCATTACAGTGCCAGAGGAGGTAAGTCATTTAATCAGTCTGCAACTCTATCTATCTTAATAAAAACTTGAGCACAAATGGGCTAAAAGAAGCTGTTTTGCACTTGCAGACTGAAAACAGACCGGTGGAGCAAGAGGAGGGTGAGGAGGAAAGCTCCGATGACTCTGAAGAGGGAGGGGAGTCTGATGGAGTAAGTTCTTAGACCTTTTAAACGGTGTGTTAGTCTGTGTAACCACACTGAATGATCTTGTGCACAATTATTTATTTTTTTATTCTGTGATTTACAGCAAGGGGGAAAGAAGAAAAAGGTAAGGATTGTTGACGATGTTCGTCAAATAAAGCTAAACTCATATCACAAATATTCGCTATTGAGTTTTTAGAATTTGACAGTGGTATTTTTATAAATGCTTGCACAGGATCGTAAAAAGGGTGGTAGACGAAGAGGAGGAGAAGAAAGAGGTCAAGATGGTGAAAATGGAGGTGGTCAAGGTGATCAACGTGGTCCAGGAGGTCGTGGAGGTCGCAGAGGTGGTGGAGGTCGTGGAGGTCACAGAGGTGGTGGAGGTCGTGGTGGGGACTAAAGGAAACATTCTTTCCATGCCATCGTCATGTTAAATAATAAACTATTTTGGAAAATGATCAATATTGTTATTTGTTTTGTTGTTTGTAGTATGGGAAACTTGTTAACTGAAATGGTGAGCTGAACTTAACTGGCATCATGCCTTGATATATCTCAAGCCTTAATGAACTTAAAGATCTTGTGCCAAATAATAAGACCTTTTTTCCCTCAACGTCTTGACTCTTAACTTAAGTTGATTTTTTTTTTACTTTTTCTACAAATGGACTTCTTGAAACCACCTTGGTATCCAAAGTAAATTCCTGAAAAGAAGGCATTACAGTGTCAGTGAGCCATATTCGGAACCTTGGTTCAGGATAGTTTATTTGAGGAGCCAAATACAGAACAACTCAGTTTTACAGCAGGGATATTAGCATCAATTTTAGGTGATAATAAAAGTACAAAGAAAGTAAAATAATATAAAAATTAGAAGTCTTTTTTTGTAAGGCAGATTCACAGTTTTGTCTTGTAGTGTTAAAATTTTATTCTTCCTGTGGTCACAGTGAATCAACTCAGCAGTTCACAGATACAGCTGGCATAGTGCAAACAAGAGGACATTTGTGAGACTCCAGACTTGTAAATGGCACTGAGGTTTTCTGGGATGTGGAAATACTGGCTGGCCTCGTTTATTTTCTAGCACAACAAAACTGGAAATGGGACGCCTCCTTTCTCAATTAGTCAGCAAACAAATGAAGTATTTTTTTTACAGGCGTTGTCCAACTGGTGAAACAATTCACAAAGACAGCACCAGTAGGCCACACTCAACTGGCATCCAGTTATCAGTCCAATCAGTTCCTTAAGACTCAGTGGGGAAGGCGGGGCACCTAGTCTGTATGGAGGGAGCAGACAACACAAGTGCACAACGTCAACAGTCACGTGTACTGGCATTCTGTTGGAGTCTGAGTGATTGTTTTAACTGCCTGACTTACCACAACAACCAGAAAAGGCCTCAGAAAAGGCCGTTGACCTGCTCAGTCTCCGGGTCCAAGTCGATGTCATAGAAACACGGTCTGGTAGGCAGACCAGGGATGGTTGGCATCTAGGAAGGAAAGCAGCAGGAAACATCAATACACAAGGTCGATGTGCTAATGAAGACAGTTAGAGGAGATAAAATAAGATGGTTTATCTCTTGATGTTAAAAATCCCAAGTTGATGACAGAATATCTGGCTGAGCAGAAAAACCAAAAGGACCTGCTGATTACATTAATCTTGGCAGCAAGACAAGGCATTTAATTGTTGTAATAAATAAATAAATGAGTAAATAAGTACAATGGTATGTTGAATTTGTGCTCATAGATTACGTTTGCGTGTGTTTGGCATCATGTGTAACCTTAAAATGTTTGTTATTCAATGGACAGTAGGTTGAGTGCGTCAACGTCAGGGAGAGACGCTGTTAAAAAAATAATTAAAAAGCCTACCGTGCCAACCAATGGGTAGAGGAAACCAGAGCCCACACTGGCTCGAATGTCCCTGATTGGCACGACGAATCCTGTGGGCACACCCTTCTTGTCGGCCTCATGAGAAAGGGACAGGTGCGTCTTGGCCATACAGATCGGAAGATTGCCGAAGCCCTGTGGGTTTAGTTTGAGAGAAAAGTCCAGGTGACCTTTTAAAGAAGGTGTGAGTCATTCCCCCTACTAATGGTATTTAGTGGCAGTAGCAGACTGGATCAGCTGTATTCACTTACTGTTACCGAAAAAAGAAAACATTGTACTATTCAAACATGCATGAACTACACCTTGTTCCAAGGATTGCAACAATTACCACAAACACACAGAATTTAAACCTGCTCTGATAAAAATACAAAACAGTTTATTCACCCTTTTAAGTGAACCAATAAGACTAACAATCTTTCAGAACAATGCAACAAAACAAATGATGCTGCTGAGGGAGTTGCAAACCTGTTTGGTGTAGAGCTCCACCTTGCGTTGAGCCTCAGGGAGGAGCTCAACATCATCTGCTCCGTATATCTTCTGAGCAATTATTCGAATCTTGTCAATAATCGGGAGCTGGAAAGGAAACAAAAAATGAAATGAAAAAATAAATAAATACCAATAATCTCTCTCTACTACAACCACTTTTGCAACCGTCTTACTTTCAGTAACTTATAACATATACAGAAAAGGTCACCTCAAGATCGTAGAGGAATTTGAAGTTGCTCGGGGCCTCAGAAGCCTTCTGGACGGCCTGGCCCAGGCCCACAGCACCGGCGCCCCCATCAGCCCAGTGGGAGGAGCGCACAGCATCGAAAGCACCAGCAGTTTTGGCCAGCCTGCAGACGAGGTCCAGCTCGGCCTCCGTGTCCGTCCTGTAAGAGGCATCCGAAAAATACTGATTGTGGTCGGTAAAGTTTATCCTCTTTAATTCTTGTTCTTCTGTTGCCTTCGCATCACTTACTTGAAAGCATTTACAGCCACCACCACTGGCACGCCAAAGTGCTGAGCGTTCTCAATCTGCTTCCTCATGTTGCTGCAGCCCTTTTCCAGCAGCTCCAGGTTCTGAACACGCAAACACATAAACAGCCTTTGTTGAATTTTCATAAGAGGCATTATGAAAGCCGCAATTTACAGTGTGCACAACTGATTGATATAGTTATTACTAAAAATAAAAAACATGTAAAATGTTAGGTAACAGTGAATAGTGAATCATTCATTCAGAGTGTAGTTTTGTTTTTTGTTTTTACCTCTTCAATGTATTCCTTGGGTAGTGGCATTCCAGCAGTGACCTGAACACAAAATACATTCACACTGTTGACTTATTACCAACAAAAAACAAAAACCATGTCCATGTGTGCAGAAAAACAGGTTATTTGACATAATTACCCATATTACGAAAGAGCACAGAATCATAACAGATATAATAGTATAACAGAATCCTCAGTCAAACAGTTTTGATGGTGATGTCAAGAGCTAACCGTGGGTCCTCCTCCGTGCATCTTCAGTGCCCGGACAGTGGCCACCAGCACAACCACGTGGGGTCGCAGGCCAGAGTAGCGACACTTGATGTTGAAGAACTTCTCCATGCCAATGTCGGCACCAAAGCCGGCCTCGGTCACTGGAGTCAAAAAGCAGTAGAATAAGTTAGTGAGCAAAATACGCGACATTTAAACACAACATCAGATTAAAACAGGAAGCCATTAGTCATTGAAGTACACCATGTTTTTCAGCCCTTCTGTGCTTTGCTTACCTACAAAACCCTCTGGTCCCACCAGCTTCAGAGCTATTTTATCAGCCAGGATGGAGGAGTTGCCATGGGCGATGTTGGCAAATGGGCCAGCATGGACAAACACTGGATTTCCCTGCAGGTTCAGATGGTTCAAATGTAATACAAAACTAACAAATGAAGACAGAGCCGCATTAAAAACCTTTAGCTAGAACTTTTAAGCTGGTCCTGCATTGATCTCTTACTGTAAACTTCTTTCACCCACCTCCAGCGTCTGCATCAGGTTCGGCTTGATGGCATCTTTCATCAGCACAGTCAAAGCGCCACTCACGCCCTGCAGTGAGTCAGTGCATTCGGTCAGCTTTGCTTTGTCTTAGAAACCTCAGGTGCTTGTTATCAAGGGGACCCAAAATTACAAACCAGGTCCTCTGTGGTGATGGGTTGTCCACCGCGGCTGGAGGCCACGACCATCTTGGCCAGACGCTGCCGCATGTCCTCCAGGCTGCTGGTGAGGGCGAGGACGGCCATAATTTCACTGGCCACCGTGATGTCAAACTGGGCCTGGATGAAAGAGAGTAGTGAGCACAACAACAAGGCGGAGTTATAAAGCAAAAAAAGAAAATTCCCTTTCAAGAGAAGAAAGAGGAGAAACTTATTGTTATTAGTTAGAAATATTGTCTAATTAGCACAAATGATTGATGTGTCTCTATGTTTTTTTATGCATTTAATCCTTTTTAAAATAAGAGATTGATTATAAACCAAGAGACGTGTGATCCTTAGAAATGTTAATCTTAAATGACTACCTCTCTGGTGTATCCCTTCTCAGTTGGAGCCTGGCCAACAGTGATTTTCCTCAGGAATCGATCATTGGTATCCAGCACTGAATTGAAATGAACGTAATGACCGATTAATTACTGTTTGCAGTGAGGAGATTTAATGGAATTCATAATAATTAAGAGGTATTTATAACTTTACCTCTCTGCCAGGTAATTGTGCTCGGTTCTATATCCAGGCGGGCAAAGCGAGTGATCTCCTCTTCAGTCAGAGCGGTGGGGTCTGTCTTTTCAATGCCCAGTTTCTAAATAATCATAGAGTTGTTTTAGTCATATTAATGCATTTTAAGTGCAGTTAAAAGCATACAGATACTCTGGCGTCATGCCTCACTTTGAGCCTGTTGATCTGAATCGGGGAGAACTTCCTCTGTCCTCCACTGAGAGGGACCAAGCGGTTGAACAGGGCCTGAGGTCAAAACCAGGAAGATAACAGCAGTTGGCGTACGCTTGTTGACTAAGAAAATAGCGTGTCCCAACACTAGGATCTCTTACCTTATCGGACTGTGTAGATTCGTGGAACATGCGAGCGTCAATGGCTGCGGCCACCAAGTTGTTGGAAGCAGTGATGGCGTGAATGTCACCGGTGAGATGGAGGTTGAACTAAAATTAAAAGAAAATTTTAAAATGTATAAAATGCACGCCTACACTCTGGTGGCATATACTAAAACCTAAACATCTGGGCAAGTACCTCTTCCATTGGAATGACTTGAGAATATCCACCTCCTGCAGCACCACCTGCAGAGAGAAAATCAACACTGCACGGTCAATATGAAAAGCTTGAAAATTGTGCGTCGCTGCTCAATGGGTGTGTACACAGTGGCAAAGTTCACCTTTGATGCCAAAGGTCGGTCCCTGGGAAGGCTGTCGGACACAAGCAAACACATTAAGCTTCATGTGAGCTCCGAGGGCCTGAACCAGCCCGATGGTGGTGGTGCTCTTTCCTTCACCAAGAGGGTGGGAGTGATGCTACAAGTAGAGAATCGTCACCAATGAGACCATATCCTGGTTTTATTTAGCCTCTAACGGGCAAACAGTGCAGTTGACTGCAGAGAAAGTGCTGACTGCTCACCCGGTCACCACAACATATTTGCCGTCTGGTTGGGCCTGCAGACGCTTCATGATGCTCAGCTGGACTTTGGCCTTAGTCTGTCCGTAGAGCTCCACTTCATCAGAGAGCAGGCCAACCTCTCTGGCTAAAAAGTCAATAGGCTTGGGAATGCAGGAGCGGGAGATCGCGATGTCACTGTTAGGGAGCAATTCAGACAACCCATGCAAAATTACGACTGAGGGAAAGCAACAGAGTTTCAACAATTCTGGTACATTCAATTAGCTACATTAATTTCAGCAACACTGGACACTGTCTGAAAACATCTCCAAAAAGATGAGGGTTGTGCAACAGACCTTGGCACAGGCCTCTGGAGGTTGAGTGGAGTGTAAGAAATGTTCCACCTTCCAGGTTGATGGCTCTCCAGAAAGCGTTTTGCACTCAACACTGTGTTCTACAGAAATGACACAATGACACTTTTTTTTCCAACCATGAAATTGCTTCATCGTTGAGGCAAATCACGATAAATATTCTCGATAGTTAAAAAAAAAAAAAAAAGATGATGTACAAGACAAGCGAGTGAAAAATGTGGGATCAACTCTTGAACCTCACCGCCATCAGCATGGCCACAGTCATAGGTCCCACACCACCAGGCACTGGGGTGATGAAACCAGCTCGCTCTTTTGCTGAGGCGTAGTGGACATCACCCACCACTCGCTTCCCACTGGGTTTGGTGTCATCTATGAGAGAGACAGAGCGGAGTTCAACTAAGGAAGGTAGCAAAAGCTTCCTCCTGATTGACAATGATTGTCCTACCTGCAACATGGTTGATGCCACAGTCAATAACCACAGCTCCAGGCTTGATCCACTCTCCTTTCACCATCTCTGCTTTCCCAATGCCAAGAACGAGGATGTCGGCCTTGCCCACCTGGGAACGAACAAGACAATAAAAATGTGCGACAGATATTTGACTCTACGTTGACTGGTTTAAAAGGAGCAGAGGGAGCTACAAAAGCAGTCTAGATATTGTGTTCTTCTTTATGCCACAAGATGGAATCAGTGAATTACCTCTCCAGCAAGGTCAGCTGTTTTCGAGTGGCAGGTAGTGACTGTGGCATGGTTCCACAGTAGCAGGTCGTGCATGGGAGCGCCCACAATCTTACTGCGACCGACTACCACCGCCCTCTTCCCCGCGATGGACACACCTGCAGAGGCAATTAAAGTAGTGTTGGATGCAATGACGTGAATGTTAATTATTTCCGAGAATGTGCAATTCTGATTAAAACATTCCGCTGTTGTGCGTTTACCTGTCTGTTTTATCAGCGTCAGGCAGCCGTTAGGTGTGCAGGGAATGAAGCAATCACCCAAGTCCCCACGAGAAAGCTTTCCTGCATTTATGCTGGTCAGTCTGTGAATTGACAGGGTGACAATGAAGAAGTGCTTTCACTCATGTGTGAAAGGGTCAGCAAGTTTAGAGATCTGTGGTCAATGTCCTACCCATCGACATCCTTCTCTGGGGCCACGGCGTTGGTGACCTTCTCCGTATCTATTTTGTTGATGGAGTCCAGCGGCAGCTGCACAATGAGTCCGTGCACAGCAGAGTTTTCGTTCACCTCTTTAATAGCGTGAAGAACCTAAAGAAAGGCAAACAGACTTACTAGGGAGTAGTATGAGTGTGACAGAAGTGAAGGTGACAGAGAGACAGAAATAATGTTCAGGAACCACTGTTATTTATTAAACAATAAATACACAATAAAATACACTTGAGTTCTGAAAATTGCACTAAATGTTGTACCGTGAAGTTCTTACTGAGGTATTGTGGGAGAAGGAGAGAGAGAAAGAGTGTGTGTGTGTGTGTGTGTGTGTGTGCTCACCTCTGCCTCTGTTGCAGTCTTGGGAAGTCTCATATGTGTGGCATGAATTCCAATCTTAAATGAAAGCAAAGAACACATAATGTCATGGATGAGTATTAAATACAAACAGGATGATATACATGTCGTATATAAAGATATAATATAAATATATAACATTACACCATGTTGTAAACATTTAAACATAAATAAAAATATATCTTTTCACCTCTGCTGCTGCCTTCAGCTTCATACTGATGTACAGATTTGAATCATCACGGTCTCCAACCTGCATGAACACAAACCATCACTCTGTTTGTCAGCATGGAAAGACAGAAAGATGCATGAAGCTCTCCAGCAACAAGACAGCAAAGCTACCTGTAAGACCACCAGACCGGGTCTGAAGTTGGGGTCTTTGAGCTTCATCTGCTCCACATCCTCCTTCAGGCCGTTCCTCACCTGACTGAAAACCCAAGCAACAAAAGAGCAGGATTTGTATCCTCATTGTACTGATACATGTATCATTATAAAGGAAAAGATATTTTTGCGCAGACACATGCAAACTGGCTATCTAGTTATATGTAATCACTTTCAGATACGCAGCGGAGCCGGGTCTATAGGTGGATCCAGATCACAGGTGAATGACACCCTTACCTTTGGTCTTTGCTTGATCTTTCCTAACACTTTTATTGACATGATTGTAACAGTGATGGCTCATCCATTGTGTCTAACAAACTGACAAATTAAAACCTTTATAGCATATAGTGAGGCATTTGTTGAATTAAAAAAAATGGAACCTTTGTTGTGGTCTACGACAAATGGAGCACATCTGTTTAAAGCTGAACCCTGATTATATTACATTTACAGAGATACTTTTTAAAAGCAATTTCTTAGAGCGCTCCGTGGCAGAGCATGTTTGAAACACTTTGTAAAGATGTCGAACACACTGTAAATGTAGAGGATGTAGAAGAGTTCTCACATAACATTATAATTTGAGAAACAGTGCACCTAAGGTTAAAAAAGTCCATATTATTTGTAATATGCCAAAGAAACACATAGAAAAAGAATGTTAAACCTAATCCTAATCCCTGGTTAACGATTATTAACTCAAGCCACAACCCTTGCAACAAAGGACAGGCGTGCAACATCCACACTGTCGTTTGTGAGCTATGATTGTGTGTCTAAATGAGATAAGAATGTTTCCGACAGACAGAAAGAATAATAAATCCATAACAGTGGCCTTTTATAGACAACCACAATTTGTGTGCCAGCTATTGCCATCTTACATAAAGAATGGAAATGGTCCCAAAAAGATGTATGGCATTTGTGCTACTGAAAGAAAAATAAATTGACAAATGAGTGATGCGTGGTGTTTGCTTAACAAGGTCCAGGATGTGAGGTCTTGTGACCAGCACATGCAACAAATTTTTAAAGCACCTTCATGCATCTTTTGCAAACCAAGAGTGCACATTTGGCTACAAAGCAACACTTTGCTGTATTCATATTTTTTTTTAAAAACAACATAAAATATTATAAAATATTTGTATACTGTAGACTGGCTCTTTTAAAAATGGGGGGGTGGAGGTGTTGACTCGCCACTTGCGGTCATTGGAGCAATAGGGCAAAGATCGTATCGCTGCACATTCTTACATAATACTGGAAAAGTCCTGCAATCCAAACTTTTCACAATACGTTTGATGCTACCAAATAATTATAGACAGATTGTTAGTCCATGCACTGACAGGAAACAAATATAGTTTAATGAGTGAGGGATTAGCTGTGACATTTAGGGGTAAGACCACCTCGATGCTTTTTTTTTTATTATTTCTATCTACCAAAAAACAACAATAGAACTATCACCACACTATGAACGCTTTGCGCACATGGACAGTTTCTAAACGTTAAACTACGTAAAGAAATAGGCGCCGAAAAGATCTGTAAATTACATTTGCAGTTAATGCGACGTCTATAAGCACAAGAAAAATATATATCGAAGCAAACTTTAAAAATTCAACAACAATGCGTAAATCTAGACTGAGTTCCAGTTGGCCTACTGTAAGGTGTGCAACTTATGTCCTCGTGCTGATTACATACACCTGACTGCACACGACAAAAAAGAAAACGTGCTGGGGAAAAATACTTAAACTTACGCTGACACCTCTTTCCCGCTTATGATTTGAGCTGGCATATTTCGTTCCCGGGTGTTCTTCCGTGTTGTGAGGTGACTCCTGCACACTTGCAGCCCTGACCAGAAGAGGAGCGCCGAGAGTTCTTCGAAAACTTAAGGCTTTGTAGACGAGCGTAAGAGTCGAAACTAGCGTCGTAGGCTCGGTCGAAAGGACGAGCACTGCCCCTAAAATTTGCGTACTATCTTTCGGGAATACCGTTGAACGTCCTCGACTCGTGAGGGGGCTCGACGTCGAAAAGGGGCGGGAATGTCAACGAACTGACAGCCATCGTAGCCAATCAATATACTGTGTGTAACGCCCTGGCTGACCAATATCAACCAATAGCATTGGGCGTTTTGGTGATGACGCCCACCGATGCTTCAATGCTACGATGGTTGACAAAACCTATGGACGAAACTTTCCGAACTTCAGTTAAACGTAACCGCTGAGCGTCAGCAGAGGGCAGCAGCAGCACCGTTTGTACACGCCCCTTAGCTAACTGCTCTGTAAACATCGGCGCAGTGTTTTGAGTTCAACTTGACGTTTTTAGGAGCAAAAGTGTCCGAATTTATGCTTTTAAACTGAGGGTGCACGTCAAAACTACTTCACACTTGGGTGTAGCGATAAGGTCGTCGCAAGCCATGCAGAAATCCAGCGAGCCATGGAGGGTAGATTCTGTGTTTTAAGCGACACTGAAGACTTCCAGACGCTGCTCTCAAACAATGCAACCAATCTGCGTTTTGAAAGGTATGACACTTCATACCCAAAATCTTACAATGTGTCGTCTTGACAATGCACGGTTGTTAATATAAGCTTCGGGGTTGCGTCGCATTTAGGGCTGAAGACGCGCATACTAATTAATAGAGGTTCAAGTCCGAAGACTATGAAACCCAAAGTGCACGTACACAATTCGCCCTTCTGCAATCCTTTGCTAAGTCATGCCAACGTGTCTCACCAGGTCCAAGACGCTGTTTGAGGAAATCCGTGCCTCCATCAGCAACAACGAGGAGGACCGCTCCTTCTGGAGGCCCGTCCTGCCATGGGGTGGTGTCTTCACCATCAGGGCAGGGCGCAAAGCCCTATCACGCACGCCCCTGTACGTCAAAATCCACCTGACCAACACCTGCACCATCGATGGCTTCCTCATGATCCTGTACGTCATCCTGCGGGACAACCAGTGCTTTCCCAGAGAGCTGTCGGTCTTCCTGGGCAAACACTTTGTGGAGCGTTTCCTCCACCTGATGGACTCCTTCGACTACACCACGGTGAAGATGCTGTGGATCTTGGAGAGAATGTCCAAGAGGCAGTACCGCTCTGTGATCCACCACGCGGCGCTGGAGATCGACCTGTTTGGCAATGAGCACCAGAACTTCACAGAGAACCTGGAGAGCCTCATGGCCACCATTCAGGAAAGCCTGTGCACCGCCTGGAACTGTCCGGCCCGCTTTCAGGAGGACATGGAAACAACAGTCACCATCAGGTATTCTGTAATCCATCAGTTCTGTTTGTGTCATTACAGCAACCAAGTAATTGTGCATATTTGCACCATGATAAGGCACTTTTTAAAATCAATTATGTTTACAATCACAAGTTTGTAATTCAAAGTTAATTAATTTCTGTGAGTTATCCTTTTATCCTGACTTTATTCCTTCAGCCCACCTCATGAGCCGCCTCACAAAGACCTCATTCAGTTTGCTGTGGATGAGTTCTTCTGCCCCAAGCTCCTTCTCTGTAGCCAACTGGGGTGAGCCTTGAAAATACTGTTCTACTTCTAAATCCGGCCCGGCGGTCCAACCTCAACAGTGTCACAAACTGATGATTTGAAATTGCAGGTGTGACGGTCTGAGGGAGTTCTCACCAAGGATCTTCTGCCACGGGCCGCCGCCGTTTGTCATTCTTAATATGCAGCAGTGGAAGTCGGAGGAGCTGTCCTACGTTCCTTACCATCTCGCTGTCTGCCAGCACAGGTTTGAAACCTCCACTTTGCCTGTTGGTTCTCTGTCACAG
Organism: Thamnaconus septentrionalis; assembly: GCA_009823395.1. Lineage (NCBI taxonomy): Eukaryota > Metazoa > Chordata > Actinopteri > Tetraodontiformes > Monacanthidae > Thamnaconus > Thamnaconus septentrionalis. Next base: position 13,603,517 of record CM020517.1, on the reverse strand, counting down.
TTAGGTGTCAAGGTGTCAAGCCTGGGCTGGATATGCAGAGATTTTTTTTTGTCTCTGCTTCAAAATAATCTCCTACAAACCAGTTGGCATTTTATAATAATTTCGTACCATAATTCGCACATACAGGGTATCTTTATGAGCAATATCATTCATGCACATGCCAAAACTAACCACTGCGCCACCGTGTCACTCTATTTTTCCTTAAAATGCGACAGATGATGTGATGAATGGATACGCTAATCTTTTCTCCTCTGCAGGTACTCACTGGAGGGCGCCACGCTCTTCAACAAGGAGGAGCACCACTACTCGGCAGCCTTCCAGATAGACGGCTGCTGGATGCACTACGATGGCCTGAGAGGCAACAATCTGATCCTGTTGAACAAACCGCCAGAGCTCCTGCTGCTCTCCTCGCTGGTCTACACCCGCGACTCCGACAAGAGACCCTAAGAGGCGCCGATGGAAAAGAGTTTGCCGGCCCTCTCCGCCGCACCTGAGGGCATCATGTTGCTGTATTATGAGTCAGCATTTGATTCCTAAACCTTGTTAATTCATTTCTGCTGCTGCTGCTGCTGCTGCTGCTACTGCTACAGTCTCACTGCAATGCTTGTTGGAAGGCCACAGTGTTAAATGCAACCTGGGTTCTAAGAATATAATAGTTTATGATAGTTCTGGGTTGACTGGCAATAAAATACACGTCACAGTATATGTATACGCCGCTGTCATAGATTCCAGTGGGATCGGCGCTGTGGGGGTGCTGTTTCCTGGCGCTGCAGCAGAGATGACGTCACATTCCTGTCAAAATGCATCATTTTGGTAGTTTAATGGCACGTGCATGTTGTCAGGCGTTTCCTTCAGTTGAACTGGTGCTTTTACTATTGATCACTGTGATCTTTGTGCATTGGGGATGTTGGGAGGTCAAGCTGATGTCTTATTTCATTGAAGGCTTTTTACATGGAAGGCAGGTCAGACAAGTCTTACAATGGGAATGTAAAAAGCGATTTAAAATGTATATTTGATGAGTCAAACTTGAGAGATTTCCTGTCAGTCTTCCAGGCCAGTAGGCTGTTCTCACTAATTCTTGAAGAAAAGTGTCTTAGCTTAGAGCAAGCTCAGCACACACTGCCATCACACGGGGCTCATGTATTTACTGGCATCACACACAGTGCCTTTTCCATGTCAATTAATTAAAGGGAAATATGTTGCATATGTATTTTTTTAATCTTTTGTTGTTTTATAATGGAAATAAAATATATATTTTGATTGCAACTATGGGTTTATTTATTTGATAATGAACACAGGAATGCAAACGGCACCCTTTAAGGCAGGCATTTATTTTCAACTGGGTACAACTGCACCACACAGTGACTAAAATGTAAAATGTCTTCAATCAAAAACGTAAAATGTGAAAAGCTACCGCTACAGTTTCTACAACTAAGGTTATTATTTCTTTTTGTATTAATCCACAGGATAAAAATGTAAAAAAACAAAAACAAAAAGAAATGTCACTCCGGACACACATGGAGAGATGTAAAAGAAGCAAGACTGGTCATTTGGCGAACATTGACATCAGTTTCGTAGGATTTTTTTCTTTCACACGTTAAACAGAGCGGCAGTCCACTGCAGACCAGGTATTATTCATCCGTCCGCTTTCTTTGAACAAGCACTTTGGTGAGAGTGGTGGCAAAAAACATGACATTAGTTAGGCTGTAACAATAATTAAAAAAAAGAAGAAAAAAGAAAAGGAACATCCAAAGTCTGTTTTTACATCCCTTCTTTTTGCAGATTCACGTTTTCAGATTTCGTGTCACCGGCACTGCTCTGGCAGCCCACCCCTCCCATCAGGAATACACAACAACAGCGACACTGGATGAATCAGGGCGCCGGCACATGATCACGCCTGCGTGATTTGTGCCGTGGCTGTTAAGTGACAAAGTAACAGGGAACAGAATAGCTAGCAAAATAAGGTACATAACAATAATAATATTACAAATAATTTATAAATACAAAAAAAAAATCACAAAAACATAATTCGCAAACAAAGACATTTTATGCACATACACACACGGGCTGCTAATATTTTAGTGTAAAAATGAAAGGATTAGTACTTCATGAGCAGATGCAGACATTTTGCATCAACATAAATATTCCCCCCGGTGACGTGGGACAATTTTGCGCCCAAACACTGTTAATATTCTGCTCTGTTGCAATAATTTCTAAAATGACAGCAGCTATTTTTCTTTCCTTTCAGAGTACAAGCTTTGGGATGGAAGTGTTATTTCCAAGATCGCTGGCTAAAGACTGGTCGATTCGAACCAATCCATAACCCGCTCGTTGCAATCAACTGAACACCCTCAAGTTCCCCTAAGCCTGACAAATAAAGTGGCGTGCACAACATAAAGACGACGCAGGTCATGTGGCGGGATGATCCACGTGGGTGCAAGGAGAAGACATGCGATATGGGGGTTGGGGAATGGGGGGCTTTTGTGTCAAAGCAACGTAAAATGCCTTGGCTTTTCCCCCCCTTGTTTGTTTGCTTGTTTTGGTAGACTCACACCAAACATTTCAATTTTTACAGACAGAACGTAAGACTTATTATTGCATCACCTAAATGCCATCATCCTAAATCGAAACCCTATCTACAAATGACAATATGTAGAAAACAGTTTGGCGAGTGCGATGCAGAGGTCGGTTTAGGATTTCTCCACGCTGCGTTGAGGAGCTCAAAACTGACTCGGGACGTCCAGCAGTGACGAGTCACTGACTCCACTCAGCGACAACGTGGCCTAGGGTTGGCTGGCGCAGCCTTTTCTCCTGCACCAGTTCGCGCCACTTCGCCAGAACAATGAAGACCGTAAAGAAAAAATATCTTAGATGTGGGAAGCGGAGAAATTAGGGGGGGAAAAAATGTTTGGCACCCAACATGTCAAGAGACGACCTCATATCCTCAGCTTTACCAACGAGACCTTGGCTACATGTTTGGCGGCGAGCTGGTGAGTGCAGGTGTTGGGACGAATCCGGTGGGGGGCGTAACATTAAAGAATGCTTACAATCTGACTGAGGGGGGGTGCGGGCATGCAGAAGGTAAAGTTGAAGGCTTGAATCCCAAATCCCGGAACTCTCCAAGAGGGAAGTTTTGCGGTCGTTCGTCTGCCGGCTTCCCTCTTCGCCATCATCGTCTGTTATTGCGCGACTGGAAACCCGCTGCTACGTGAACCGAGATCGGCCACGACATCAAAAGCGCCACCTAGCGGCACCGGAGAACATTCATGATTTTGCGAAAGGGCAACAATTTGCTTGGAAAACTTGAGATTGCGACAAAAACCATTCGGCAGAACATCACAGCACGCCAACCCTGACAGACGGACAGACAGACACATGACAAAAACAGCGCAAGGACCTTGACAGCGTCCGATATTATACTCATTTACAGATTCTTTTTCTACGCCTCACTTCATGAACTATCCGACAAAACCATCAACAGATCTGTATATTTAGCCCTCTGTTTACAGCCTCCGAAAAATGCCAAATTTTGGTGTCTGAAAAAGGCCCAAGATCCAAATTTGGCTGAACTCAGGGGGCGTTCTCATAGCCTCGCCTCACCTCGCCTCGCCTCGCCTCGGTGCGGTTGTAGGGCGTTTGCACTGGCCGCTACACGGTTGTAGGGGGCGCCGTTTTGGTACCTCAAGCGCTCAGGGTCCAAGCGAGACGAGGCGAGTTTAGTGGTGACGTAGCGACGAGCAGGGCACTGGATTGGCTCAGTGTCCTCGTCGATTTTCCCTGTCGGAGCGGACATCGACGCCAACTCCTTCAACACGGAACTTCCGTGGTCGCGAGTGTGTTCAACCATATACTTGAAAACGACGAGCGGCAAACGGCGAAGCGCTCGGAACAAATCGAGTTGCTCCTGCGTCAGGCGCGTTAAGTTAGGGAATCCGAGGAGTCTTAAGACGAGAGGAAATACGGATTCGTCGAGAGGACGTGGCTCTTCGCCGCAAGGAAGCCCCGAACACCGCGGCATTTAACAAAGTCGTCCTTGGCTCGCTAGGGCAGCTATTTCAAATAAGGAGGCGTGTTCACTGTCTGTTTTTCTGTTTGTTTGTTTTTAAATAAATGCTATTTTCCTGTTGTATCTGTCTCGTGTTTACTTTTGGTGAAAATATAAAGGTTGAACTACACCTTTACTCTCCCAGAAAACGAAACAAGAAATTATAAATGTTGCCTGCATAAATGATCAACTGTGACTTCAGTGAGGAAAACTGTTCTTTCTTTAACAGAAAAGCAACCACAGGCCGAGCAGCAGGTATGAAACAACTTCTACTTTGTCCATCGCTACGCTGTTGTGTATCGCACAGAAATAATGCCGTCGAAAACATTGTCCTGCTTTACCGCGTCGACTCCGCCCACGGTCTCGTGATCCGGGGGCCAATGACAACACAATCGAACCGTGGCGCGGCGAGGCTATGAGAACGCGCCCTAAATGGGACCCAAGTATCACATCGTTTGTTTGTCAAATTCGCTTGAGAGGACCTACAAAAACCACACAAGAGTAACCAGGAGCCAAGTCCCTACTAGACTTGGCACTTCAGCCACAATCGAGTTCGCCGTTTCGTTTTGATGTTGCGGCTGAACTGACGCGACGATCAATAAAACACAACTTGGAAGCTGAATGTGCAGAGTGCGAGGCAACACCTGAATCCTACAGCCTAGAAATAGCACCGCTTGGTATAGTGTGTGGACCAAAGGGGGGCTGACAAAAGAGGGTCAAGGCCAATTTCAACTGGTGCGACAAGAAGCAGGAAGGTTTATGATCTGGCGTGACGTAGAACATGGGAGACGGACGGACGGACAGATGGACGGACGGACGGACAGACGGCTGCAGGGCACGAGGCCTCTACACTGCCCCTTCAAATCAAACTACACAGTCACACATCCTCAATACACACTAGTGACCCAGTGCAGAAAACACAATTACAGGCAATGCACTATAGGATCGCTATATATATTATATATATATATATATATTCTATATGTATTTCATTTAGACTATTTACAGGAGAGAAGAAGGCAGCCCTTTAGGAGAAAGTATAAAGATTCTAACTTCTCTTTTCTTGTGAAGCACTGATTTTGATGCGGAGCTCCAGCGTGGCCGCGGCCTGAGCTGTTGGTTCTGCACACGGTACATCTAACGAAAAAAAAATAAACAAACAGGCCATGAGACGCACGCATACCACAAAAAAGCCAACAATCGGATCTTCAAGCAAACTCGTCGAGCGGAACAGCAGCGTTCCGGCGAGTCTGAGCGCTCGCTGGCTCCCCAGTCGCAGCGGGAGACACGAAAAAAAATGAAAAAAATATGAAGCGTTACGACGGAATTAATGGCATCAGAGAAAAAAAAACACGAAGCAAACTGAAACAAAAGACTGCAGTCAAAGACGGGTTTTGTTTTGTTTTTTTCTCCCACAATCCTCTGGAGAAATGGCTCAGAGTCCTCAATGCGGTCCAGCAGCAGCAGCGGATTGGTCACCTCGACATGCCCCAACCGACAGCCGTCTGATCCTCCTCAACGGCCTTTTCCCCCACGCGTCCTCGACGAGCTGAGAGCGGCGTCTCCCCCTCGAGCCAGCCAGCCAGCCAGCTACGACACATCCAGCCGCCCGGCAGGCAGGGCGGGCGGGCGGGCAGGCGCTCCCGTCCCACCATCGGTGCGCAGTGCTCCTACTGCACCTGGAGGGCGAATGTGAGGAGGAGGGAGGAGACAACGAAAAAAAGAAAGGAATCTTTTGCAGGCCTAAGGTTTCTTATTGGGTCCCGGTGGGCCGGGCCATGGGTCAAAGGGCAGTCAGGCCAAAGTTGCATCGGCAGTACATCATGCCGCTTGAGTCCAACCAGCTGTCCGAGATGGGGTCGTAGCGCTGGACAGTGTTCAGGTAGGACGACCCCGAGTGGCCTCCTACCACGTAGAGGTAGTTGTCCACGATGGCTGAGCCCACACCTGCGACACGAAGTGACAATGACAAGGATATTCCTGCACGTTTGGGTTGTCTAAGTGCAATCACGACATCAAATATATGAGCAAGATATATGTAATTGTGCAGTATTGAAACTGCAATGTCAATTGTGATGAGAATAAAGTAGAAGACATTAAATTCATAGGGTGTGTCCAAACTTTTGACTGGTAGTGTATGTGTTTGTGCGTGCGTGCGTGTGTCTATGTGTTAAACTGCTGTCTTTACCATCTGTTTGCGAAGGACCATTGTGTAGGAGGGGTAATAAAACAGAAAAAAAACACCACACATGTCCAGGAAGTACAAAATATTGAGTTGAGCGTGTGCCAAACATGTAGACTCCATACATTTGCTCAGTGCATATTGTGTGGATGCACAGTGCAGTTACATGCCCTTAACTGACCAGCAGGTGGCAATGGATGATTAAAAAAGAAGCTATGGCAGACTCTGAAGAATAGTAAAAAACATGATGTTGCATGGCAGTGTTTTAGAACAGGGGCCACCAACATGGTGCCCAACATGTAGTCCCCTGCAGGCCTGTTCTAAAAAATAGCACAACTCAGTGAGCTGCATCTAAAATTTAGTTTTATTCTGTTGCTAATCTTTGATAATCACACTTATATTTACATAGATTAGAAAATGATAATATCATGAAAATAAAATGATTAAAAATATTTTATGATACATGAAGTCTTTGTGGATAATTACTGTGAGAAATTAATGATTAGTGTATTCACATACATGACTAAAAAATTAGTTATTTGGTGGAAGTGGAGTGGAGTGGAGCAAACCGGTTGCCCTTTGTATGACCCAGTACCCATGAGGTTGCTTTCAGATTCAAAAAGGTTGGTGACCTCAGTTTAGGAAAAAGGGAGAAACCGCAATACATCATTTAATTTCAGCTTCTGTCTTCACGCAGTACTACCTCTCCCAGAAACTGACCTGTGCGCGGCTCGTTCATCGGCCGACAGACGGTCCACTGGTTCTGGTGGGGGTCGTACCGCTCTATGCTGGACAGGTGGGACACTCCGTTGTGCCCACCCACCACGAATATGAAGCCGAGCATGACGCCGACGCCGAAGTTGATCCGCTTGTCTGCCATGGGGGCTACCATTTCCCAGGCATCCTTGCTGGGGTCGTACCTTTCCACGCTGTGAGGGGTAATAGCAGCAGAATTACAACTACAAAACCAAAAAATAGACTAACAGTTGCTATGAATTGAATTGAAAATAACTCTACTAGTGCGAAAGCAGGAACTAGCAGTAGACCGTTTTTCAAAGCGACTGCGACGAGAGCCTGACCGTAGATACAACTAAAACAGATACATTTAATTTTGTTCAAATTACATTTATTAAAGCAGAACATTTTCAGTGGGCTAGTGGGCACAAAAAGCAGCATCTGGACTCTTATTGACCTAAATAAAAAAATATTAGATTAGTCAATCTTTTAACCCAATCTCTTTCTGGCCCCAAAAAAAAGTATTGTGTCACAAAGGACTGACTGGTAGAAGTGCATACCAATCCAATGAAAAAAAAAAAAAAAACAGGAGACAGGTAATACACAAATAGTGAGAAAGTGCTCTTAAGGAAAAACCATGGAATAATTTGCCCTTTTTGTTTTCGCTTAACCGTGTAAAAAGTTGAAGCCCTGAGATGCACATTATGAGAAAAACACTGGCACTGTGAGGTTGTTTTGTAGTATACAAGGACGCATGAACCATTGGGGGGGATCAAAATAATCCCCACAGCTTCTTTGTCCAAACACATTTTCCTAAGGGGCATCGGGAGTCAAGGCGACAACGCAACAGACATTTTTCCTGAGAGAGCCAGAGCAGCAGCAACAGCAGCAGCAGCAGATTGAACCTGCTACAGCCTTCCTCAAATAAAACCTCGGCCACTTGTGCCCATTTTCTTGACCACACTTGACATTGTTCACCTGATTGCCAATTCTATTAAATAACTAGCGGGACCTTGAGAGAGAAAGAGGCCGAGGCCCTGTAAAGAGCTTTTCACACAGAATGGAGAACATTGTGTGTAATAAAAAATGTTTTATCACCAATATCAAAAGGTTGTCTGCGAGCGGCGAAGAAGGTTCAACCCAAGTGAACTCCGCGACCCCGAAAATGTGTTGTTGTTTTGTTTTTTTTAACACTAGTCTGGAGGGAACCAGTCAGTCTTTAGGGAACCTACCCATTTCCACTGGGAATTTAATTTCTGCATTTTTTTTAAAAAGAGACTGCTCTACTGTTTTCATTAATTTATTTTCTATACCCTGCCTCTCCTGCACTCAGAGCACTGGAGCCTATGACAGCCATCTATGGAGGAAGGCAGGGTTTTTAGTGTGTTAAGAGTAATTTCAATAAAGAGCTAAATACCATGTATTTATGTGTTGTTGTAACGCTTTTGTTCATTTTGAATTGACATTAAAAATGTTTGAATGTCTTCTGAATATCCTATGATATCTTATTTTCTCCAATGAGGCACGTCAACAATACACTCCATGTATCTGCTGCTGCTGCTCCGCCCCCTCTGTCAAATTTTAGAACCCATTGTGGCCCCACCAGTTAAAAGGTTTGCCCAGTCCAGATTTAAGGCGATGGTTAGTCTTGTTGTTTTGCTCACGAGTCACAGAATATGAGCGGATGTAAAATCCTACCTGTTCATGTGGGCGGGGCCGTAGCCCCCTATGGCGTACACCATGCCATCCAGCACCGCTGTGGCAAAACAGCTCCTGGACTTCGTCATGGGTGCCACATGCTGCCACTCCTTCAATTTGGGGACGTACTTCTCGACCGACTGGAGGTAATACTGGCCGTCGTAGCCTCCCAGGGCGTACAGTTCGCCGGCCAGGACCACCACCCCGAGGGTGCTGCGGCATTCGGCCATCCGCTCCACCGAGGACCACGTATTGCTTTCAGGATCCCAGCTCTCCACCGTGCTCTCGTGCCGGCGATAGCTGATGCCTTGCCTCATGTGCGTGGCGATGCCACCCACCACGTACACCTTGTGGTTGAGCACGGCCACGCCAAACTCGTACCGGGGCACGCTGAGCGGGGCAAGTCCGATCCACGAGTCCGTCTGAGGAAAGTACATTTCCATACTGGAAAAGAAAAAGAGGGATTTTACAAGTTTATCGGGAGAAAAGAAAAACTGCAGATCATCAAAGAAGCGTTGTAATGTTTTTCGGACATTACCTTTCTAATGTGGCAAAGAGTCCGGCCTTGCCTCCGACCGCAAGCAGCACCTTGGGGGCGCACCGGGGCCGCGCCGACAGCACAGTCTGATAGGAGAGCCGGTGCTCCGGCATGAAATGATATTTGAGGGCCTCGTTGAGCAGGTGCTTGCACGCGTGGTCGTCCCGTATAAGGTGGTTGGCTTCGTAAAGGCGCGTGAGAAATTTGACGCTGAGGAGCGGAAGGCGAACGCAGTGCAGCAGCTGGGCCAGATGCTGCTGCCTTTCGGTCACGTCGTACTTGATCCACGACTCCAGAGCGTAGAAAACAGTCTCCTCCGTGACCACCTTGAGGCAGTCGTTGGACACTATTTCGTCCAACTCGGCCCTCGTCAGTTCAAAAAACTCTTCCGTCTGGCAGACCTCTTCAAAGTTCTCGCAGATGAACTTGGTTGCGGCCAGGCACAGGTCATGACAGCCGTATGTCTCCGCAAAGCGGGAGATGCCTATACAGTTCCCGGCATCCAGCTGGCTCTCAAGGAAAGAACAGCACTCCTTCAGCACAAGCTTTACCTGTAGTAGGTTTGCAGCCGGTAGGAGAGACTCCACTGTTTCCTGTGAAATAAACACCGTGCCAGTGTAGGCATACTCGACAATGGCCTGGAAGACAAATAGAATTTCATCAACAGAAATTACAGCAGGAAAATTTTGTGACCAGGGCCAACATTAATGAAAAGCGTACCTGCAAAGCACCCTCGTCGATGCACTGGAATTCCACTTCCGAGGTCTCCTTTTCCGACAGGTTACCCGTAAACATGGCCTTGAAGTAGGGGCTGATGCTGGCCAGCACTACTTTGTGAGCATGGATCTTGACATCACCCACGCACAGGACAATGTCGCACAGTTCATGATCCTGCCGCAAGAGCTGGAGGCCTTGCAGCAGCTGCTCCGAGTGAGGCCTTTTCAGACTTGCAAACATATAGGACTGGTCCTGCTGGTCCATCTGGGCGCAGGAATATCCGCACGTAAACACAGGAATCACACGCTTATAAAGCCTGGACGTTTGTATTTGTGGTCAGCAACCTACGGGGCTGCCCTTAAACACTTTAGATGACAACACTTGGTGAACTGTACGTTAGGCTACAAGCCCGAGGACCCAAACACAGGCCCGTGCAACACGATGCAACAGCAGTCTTTGGGGGAAAACGTGTCTGGCTCTGTGATGCGTTCAGGGATGTTTTGAAAGGGTTGCATATGATTTCCCCGACCTGCTGGTAGCAGTCAGCTGGGATGCAATTGCAAGCTAACGGGAGGCGTGATTTTCCTACACTAGTCTTGCCTGAGGAGCAGAGCTTAGTGGCTATGAGCAAGCGCATAGTAACGTTACAATATCCACTAAACGCACTGCGTGCATGCTGCTAACACCGACGATGACATTCAGCCCCGCTAAGCCGTACAGTGAATTTGTCGAGGGGGCCCTTGGCTCGATTTCTGAACAGAGGACACGGGCAGATCAGAGCTCGTTAGCTCTGATCTTAGCTTTAAATCCAGCTAGTGCTCGAGCTAACCCTCTGCAAAATCTCATCAACAGCTCGGAGAAGTCATTAGCACAAGCGCGGGTAATATCGTCGACGTTTGTCCCCTCGTTGTGCTGTCAATGTTGTTCAATTTGGACCAATAAAAGGCGTCCAAAGCACTCGCATTGTATTGCAGCCTGTGAGGGTTAGCTGCTAAAAATAAACACGGTTACCGTGGCTAGCTGCATCATTGATTGATATACAGTAACATGGCTGACAGCTACAAAACGTGACGTTACGGCTGACCGGTTGCTCCGTGTGTCAACGCAGCGGTGAAAACAAACCTGTAACTTGCAGTCCATCTGCCGTGCCGCCGTGGTGACCGATTTTTGCAGCGGCGGAGTTCAACGATGACGAGAGGGAACCCCGGGTTGCTATCAGGAAAACAACCTTCTGTCAGCCTAGCCGCTGAACTGCTACAGATGAGACTCGTCAAAGATGCCCACCCACTTCCGCTCACTTTCCAAAATAAAAGGCTATTTACGCGGAAGAAGTTTCATAATAATAGCAGATTGTTCCTAGATAACTTTTTTTTTTTTTTTTTTTTTGCGAAAATTCATATTGTTAACTAATGAACTAAGGCTAACCTGTATCTACTGTATATCTATATCTATGTACGAAAAAATAAAAGTACAGAAAATAAATAAAATAGCAACAACTGTGATAGAAAAGGAGCAAAAGCACAGGAACAATACTGTATCACTATGTACAGGGTAATGACACCAGATAAACAGAACAGAGCTCGGTGTGATTGGAGGCCGTGACTCACGGAGGAAGCGAGGACACCTTATTTATTTATTGCAAAGTGTGTAAGGTCATATGACAACACACAATGTAGCTAAAATGGCCTCATAATGTGGAGGATCCACTCCCTTTAAAGTATAGTAATAATACAATAATATAATATGGATAATATACTAAGCAATAGCACTCATTACAACTTGATATGCACATTGTTGCAGTTCGTCACAACTCCTGACAAAAGAAATCTTGACTATTGGAAACAATGACTATAACTACAATTATGTGTTAAAATTGTGATGTTAATTGGGGAGACAATAGGCATGCACTTCTCAGAAAGGGATCCAGGACCGGTTTTGCACTTTTAAAAAAAATGCATGTTGCAAAATGTGGTTTGCAAATTTGGAAATGACTCATTTCCATTTATCTTTCACTATTTTGCTTAGTGTATGACCTTTCGAGAACGATATTCCCTGCTAACAGATTTACTTTCTCATCCAAACATACCATCATACCATCACGGGCAGATTTTCGACAAGCCAATTGTGAAAATTGCTTCGCTTATGACAACTTCAACCCAAACACGACAGTTCACCGGCAACACACTCGAGTTGTTTGAAATCATAAGTGGTAAAATAAGATAAAGACGGCACAGGGTGTACTTGTCAGCGCCACTAGAGTCCTCTGTAGTTAAATATACCTAACCGGCAGGCAGCCAACGCCGCCGCGGCTCTCCGCAGTGATGCTACCGCTCAGGACTCGCGTCACCATGGAAGCGCTTTAGTTTGCGACATGTATTCGCCATTTTGCAGCCTTGGTGTGAGCGTATGTGTGTGGGCTCCTCGCATTCAGCGGCTCCCCGACGCTCAAACACCGATACCTACGACCAAAAACAACTATGGCAAAACGTCTTTACGAGGTGAAAGGCGGCGGCCGCGGCACGAGATGGACGTGTGGACGCCGTAATTTGCGGTAGTTTCTGCTCGAGCGTCACCGAAGAGGAGCTGGAGAAATGCGAGGTCTATTTTTTTTTTCCTGCTGTTTCGCCAACTTTGCTAGTCCAGCCAGTCAGCCAGCCAGCCAGTGGGGGAGTTAGCCTAGCTCAGTTACAGCGAGGTTGTAGTTTATAAAACATGCAGAATTATCCTGGTTTATTAATGGACGTTATAGGGAGGCTTACGTAGTAAGGGTCTGGGTGTGAACGCATTAGTTGGGCATTAGTGTTGTAAAAGCGGGAGTTAAAGGGAATCGCGTAATGCCATTTACATCAGTAAGCGCATCTCAGTGACCATGCTTTTAAAGCGAGAAGCCACAAGTGGCCGTGTCCATTTGTTTAGAATTGAGGTCGTAGGGTTTTAAAAATGTATGTCTGTATTTTACCCCAGATAAGGTGATGATACGCCGTTGTAACTGCTGTCTACCTCAGTTATTACCGAGCCTACTCGTCGCTGTTCACATGGCGTAAACAAATATACGATATTAGTTCAGTTTTTAATACAAGCCAGTTTTTGTTTTCTGCATCCACAGCTCGATAAAACAGGAGTGGCTTTTCCTTCAGCAACCGCTCAGGATGTCATCTCAAAGTAAAGAGGAAGAATACTGCCATCCTGGCTGGCTTGTGTGCATGTCCTCCAATTCTTAAATTTGACCACATCCCAACCAACAGTCAATAATGATGCCCGGATTGATCTCCCAGGAGTTACACGAGCAGCTTCTGGATCTGAAAAATTACCAAAACCGGACTAATGGGGTGGAGGAGCTCAAACACATCCTCTCACAAGTGGACATAAAATCAGTCCCACATGGAAGTATTGAGGAATTTGTCAGTTTTCTCCCAAGACTTCTCGATGACAGCAATTTTAAAGTGTTGTTTGGGGCCTTACAAGTCTTAAACATACTCATTCTAAAGCTTGATACAAACGTAGAGAAATACTTCAGACAAATAATCCCTGTGGCTTTAAAGGCTCTTGGGGACACTCGCACCATCACCAGAAATGAGTACATGAATGTGTTTCGACAACTGATGAAATGTGTTGCACCTCAAAAAATTCTGGACCTCATCACTGGCAACTTAAAACACAAAAATTCAAGGGTACGGGAAGATGTCCTCAACATTATAATGGCAGCTATGCTAAGTTATCCTAGGAAGGAGTTTAACATCCCCAAGCTTTGCTATGAAGTCGCACCACATTTGGCTGACAGCAAAAGAAACGTCCGCCACGCCACTCTTGAGCTATTCGCTATTTTTGACTATTGCCTGGACACCGGCAAAAAGCAGCCCCTCATGAAGGCCGTGGACATGGTTGAACTCAACGAGGACGCAGAGGGTCTCATGGAAGCCGTCCAGGCAAGAAGAGCCCGGCGCACACTTCCAAAGCTGTCTTCTGAAGGGATTGTGGAATACGGTTTGGTGTTGCCCAAACCTGGACAGCGATGCTCCCCACAGTGTTCTTTGGGAGCCGACGTGGACTGGGTATTAAACGGAGGGAGGATAAGCAGCGCTAGAAGCAATAGAACTGAACCTGACTATGGCCGCTTGCGTGGCTACGGCAGCCAAGGTTCTCTCACTGAAGATGCTCCTTTTCAAAGGAGGATTGTCAGCGCTGGGAGAGGAAAGAACAAACTGCCGTGGGAGATGTCAAGCTTCTCGTCCACGGAGAACGACCAGCAGTGTATAATCCCCAATGGAAGGTGCAGCGAACAGGTGGGAACCATCTCCTCTGTTTTTGTCCATCTTAAGATACTTCTTTTGAAATATTTTCAAAGTAAGCGCATTCTGTTTTGTAATTGAAGTGGAAGACGAAGGAGAATGACCCGTGCTGGGCAACAAATGACCCCTAGACATTAGAAATGTCAACCTCACACTTCCTTTGCTTGCTTCACTTTCCCAAAAGTGTGTGCCAAAAGACTTCATTTTAGCATCCAGCCCTTTGTGATGTCACAGCGGGCCATGACACCACACCCACATTAGTAAAAACACCCCAGCCAGGTGCTCACTTTTACTATGAGTCTGCATTATGGCCCCTTTGTTTTGTCTAGTTTTAAAAAAAATGGTAATTGCTCCACTGGAGATCAAAAAAAGAAATTGAAAATGTGTGTAGTATGGGACCTTGAATGGATAATTTAATAGCTCTAATTTAATAAAGATTATTGTGACCACCTATGATGATTATGCACCGCTCTCGTTGATCTACAATCCCAAAGCAGCTGTTGGCCAAACAAGGAATATCCCTTCTTGGTTTTCTTGCAATGCCCCAAAGCAATTATGGCATAATCAATTGCTTGTGTGTTGCATTTAAGTGATTTTATATTGACTAATTTTATGGAGCATCTTGTGATTGTACTGGGTCACAAATCATCATGTTGATTTATGTTGATTTGCGACCAATCAGCCCTCAAGTGCGGTCATTACATCAACCACAAAAGAGACCTTTCTTGTATCCTTGACTTCAGTAGTTCTCTTTGTTTACAGAAAGATTATAAGGAAACCACAGGGAGGAAGAAGGAAATCATTGCGAAAATTTAGGGAGTAGATGCTTGGCCGTGATTATACTCCAAAGGAGATTATGTTTCACATGTATCATAATATTTGAAAGGTTTTTTCCTTTTCTTAGTGTTATGAAAATCTAATAGAATTTATTCATGAAAATGTTTTGGAAATTATTAAAACAAGATTGGAAATTGAAAGTTGAGCCTCGAGATATTATAGAATCTCTGGCAATAATTCTGAATTATTTAAAATAATAAAGTTCGCACCTGCCCACTGATTGTGTTGCTGCACACATAAGCAACATATCTGCAGAAAAGTCGTTCGAACGGTCAAGGTTAACCAACCTCTCATTGTGGGTTAGAGGACATAAAGTAGGATACAATGTTAGTCAAGGATTATCTTGGATCAGTTCTATTATAGTCTCTGTTCATGAGATTTTCGAGTGATTATGCTATATTCTGGAAACTAGCGCACGTCTTAGAGACTCTATTTGGGAAACTTGTGTTTACAGCAGGGCCTGTTTCCCAGCAACTCATTACCACTCACCGCACTTACTGGGGGGGGGCGTGAGACGTAATTGGTAATATCACAGGATTATACTTGTAAAACATGGCTTATTTGCGGCTCTGGTGTTGATTGCAATCACACCAAGTGCTCCTCCATGAGTGCTGATTAGACTGTTGGCAGCAGAACTAAACCAGAGCCGCACTGGGGCTCCCTCTCTCTCTCAGGCACTGCCACGATCATGCACTGTAGAGGTTTGCAACATTTTGAGCACAAAATAGAACAACCAAAAGAATGTCTCTCCAGCGAAGCAGGGTACAGTGTTGTTTCACAGTTGTAAATGGATCCACCTATTTTTTTTTTTTTTAATGTCTTCCTTCTGATAGGTGGCTGGCGATGATTTATTTTCCCTTTCAAGGAAGCTGAGTCCAGAGACCTACATACCCAGTTTCAGTAAGTGCCACTTCCTTCCCTTTTTTATTAACATCTCTACCTCGTTTACTCGCTGTGATGTGACAAGCACAGTCGACTGGTCGTCATGGTCAACTTTATCTGAACTCAAATTAGAGCCTCTCCAAATAGGATTAGCAAGCTGAGTCAGAATAGTCACTGTGCCACACGTCACCAATGTCCCCTGGTTATCACAGTCGCTCACCACATAGGAAGAGGCCACAGCCTCTGTCTATTTGCCAATTAATAAAGATTAACAACCAATGTTACTGGTTAGTGTAAATGAGATAAAAGGCAATCTAATAACAACTTACCAGTAGTTACTCAACAGTCCACACTAAGTAATAATAAAATAAAAGAGGCTAATGTCCTGCATGCCAACCATTTATTTTCAGTGTGCTATATAATAACTTGGATTTATATAGCGCTTTTCAAAACCCAAAGACGCTTACATAAGAATATATGCTTTTATTTTCTGAGGTCGCAGCCTTCGTTGCGTTCCATCTTCTCAATCCACTGGGTTTGTATGTGTAACGAGGCAGCAATTCTGCTCTTTGATACCTGAGCGTGGCTGCCGTTTGAAATAGATAGTAGTGGTTCCAACGTTTGAATGGTCTTTGAGCATGAGTCATGAGTGGGTCTTTTTATTTCCATACGCTGTCGAATTCAGTCACTGCCAACTGTGACCTCCAATGTGTAACTATTTTATCTTGAAAATGTCCTTTTTTTCTACCAAGTCAGGAATCTCCTGCCAAGCTGCTACTATAGTCTAATCTGTTGAGTAGAATCCATCTTCTGCAGAGCATTCTGCATGCAGGGCTACTCAAGTAAATAGCTGCATCTCCATTACCGCTAGAATTGCGCAAAACCTGAATATTGTAATCAAAAACTGGTCATGAAACTCTCCTTGTAGGTTCGGCAGAGCCTCTGAAACCTGAGTCGCCCAGAAGGCGGACGTCCCCTGCACACCTCAGAAGAAGTGGAAGCCTCAACTTAGACCCTGACATCTTCAAAAGCAACAGCTTCTCTGACACCAACGCTGGTAAATCTGCCTCACACACCTGCGACACTTCGCAAAACTTTCCGCCTTCGTCTTCGTTCTCTGACATTTAACCCCTCCATCCCCCCATGTCCGTCCCTAAAGTATCACCCAAGGGACCGTCGCTGTCCAGGAACCCAAGCGTGGAGCGCACATTTTCCCTTCCCTCCAACCCCACCACGTGCAGCCCCTTCCTGCTGCCCTCCTACCCGCTGACCGCTCTCCCCGGAGGCGTTCTCACACCAACGCTCTCCCGCCGCCGTGCCGACTCACCCCTTTCCATGTCCAACACCTGGCCCAACAAGAGGGACAGCAGCCCCTACGAGCAGGACGCCAGTCCTCGGCTGGGCACCGCAAAGGGTAACATCTGATGAGAAATGGAGCTTTAAAATGAGACAGTACAGAAAAATCCTCTAGTTTTCATGACCAGTTTACTGTTCCGGTCTTTTCAGGAGACGACCTCTCGAGCCGACACTCCCCACGACCTCTCCGTGCCTCCCTCGTGAGTTCTCCTTCCACTTCATCCTTCCGCCGTGCGCTGAGCAGCATGAGGGAACCCCCGTCCGTCTCCCCGGTCATCCCCATGGCCGAGGCCCATGCCCATAATAACAAGAGGCTCACTGCTGCCAACAGCCCTCAGCAGCTCGACAGGGACCTGCACCTGGAGCCCAATAATGGCACCTGTGTGGTAAAACATAAGCAAGAGGAGGATCCTCTAGACATGGAGGAGGTCAGCAAATCAGTCCATCCCATATAATAAGACGCCCCACTTACAAACGGCACTCTCAGCCTCATTGTAAGAAACACTGCAGTGTTCAGGCACAATAAATAATCTGTGACTCCCCTTTTGTGGTTTGCCGTATTTTGCTTCCAGATGCTGAACTCCCTGCGCTCATTGCGGAACAGTGCGGCCAAGAAGAGGGCCAAAGTGAGAATTAACAGTTCGGATCCAGATCCAGAGAGCCCGGACTCTGCAGTGAGGCTGGACCTGGGTCCGGACTCACCCACGCACACCTCCCCAGTGCTCACCAGCTCGGCCAGCGAGAGCGGTCTGTCCAGTCTGTACTCAGTGGCCAACTCCAGCTTCAATGGCGTCAAAACCAGGTACGGAAGCCAGCGACTGAGATGGACGTTTTGTCTCTCTAGCCCGCAGCTGTTACGCAGTAAGGGGAACCAAAAGCCGACAAGCTTGACTCCTTGGTTACGACTCTTATTCCCGCACTGTGTCTGCGCATGAGATGTCCTAAAGCAGTGGCCTGTAATCCTCAGGCACTCAATTCTGTCATTTAGTGGTTTTGGCAGAACAAGCAGGGCTTCCTGTAATGTCTGTGTGAGTTTATCCGGAAAAACTGAAATCCAAATAAAACATGTTTGTCTCTAAAATAACATTTAGCTGCTTGTTGAATAGAAAAGTAACAGAAACAGTGTAATAAACTAGTGCACAGAAGTATTTTGAACCAAACACATCTGCCTTTGCTCTTTCCTTCCTACTGATAAAATTGTGGCAGTAGCATCATCTGTTTATCTGCAGAAGCCCTGAAGATGTCTTTTTTTTTTTTAAACTTTTGTTTAATGTGGTAGTTGTAATGTTGTAGTTGGGACTCACTTGTATTAATACCACTGATTTAAGATCTAAGCCCTTGTTATTGTTTATTTGATTTCCCACAAGATCTCACGGTCATGTTTCAGCAGCGGTGCCAACTGGTCCCCATCTGGTGTTGTCTGACAGTGTGCAGAGCCGTGTTAAAGCGTCATTTCTCACCTGTCACATCCCTTCAACAGCCCCAGAAATTCCCCAGGATCAAAACCTCACATTGCAAGAGTGCCTTCTGCAAAACTGAGGTCGTGCGCGTCAGTGGATTTCAGCAGCCTTCAAGGTATTACACGTCTTATTAAAAAAACAGTCTTACAATACCCCAATATTTGGGTTTTTTTCCAAGATTTCTAAATTCCTCCTTATTTTACCCAAGGAATGGCCCAGAGGAGTGAGCTGTCCTATGAGGTGGGCATTATTGGCCAGAGAGTCACTTACTCCAACGGGACAATCAAAACGGACGAGGACATGACGGGAGGATGTCCCCCGTTGATCAAATCAGCTGCCCAGGAGTCAGTCAGAGCTTTGAAGCATCACAAAGGTCAGTTGATACTCGCGACTCTGACCTTTTCTTGAACGCACCTGATAATACGTCTTAACATTTCAATTCTTCTTTGTGGCCTGTCAGGATCTCAGAGCAGCCGGAGCTCGCCAGCCACAGACGTTCCCGAAGGAGTCATAGGAAGAGGTGCATGTCTGAATATACGTATTGAGGAGTTCAGCACTTTTCTTTAGCTGACAGTATGATCTCTGTCAAGATTGTACAGAGAAAAGAAAGCACTGAGATTTGCAGCAGCTCTCGACACTCACTGTGCAAGATTAAAGGGATAGTGACAAAAATAATGCAACAGATTTGAGCTTCGGCGTTGTTTTTGTTTGAAGTGCTCCAAGAAGCAAGGCGTCACGCCGTTAACACGCTGATGTTTCCTGCACCAGCTGTCTGACTCCCCTCCTCCCTCTGCTTGTGTTTCACAGGCATGTTTAGCGCCTCAGTTTCCTCCAGCTACCCAGGAGTTGCCCTGTCACTCGAGCCGGGGGATCCTGTGGCCAGACTCCCCGCCGATGCCTCGGCAAGCACCCGCGGTCAGACCACTCCGTCTGGCCGCCACAGAGACGGCGATGACAGCCCGCGACCAGAGGAGGTTAGAGCCCGACACACCTCACCCACCCGGTAAATCAGCGTACATGCAGAGACGTCTCTGGTTACTACTAACCTCCGCACCCCCCGCTGTGTTTCCCACCCACTGGTGTGCAGCAGAGGGCGAAGAACACACGGCTCAGCCGGGACAGGATGCAGCTGGACTGTCTGGAGCAGTTTGAAGGGCCTCTCGGTCAGGAAGACCCCTCAAGAGTCAAGATACGGCACCGGGTCAGGCAGATGCTGTCTGACGTACCCACAGAGGAGAGTAAAGCATTGCTGTTCAAAGGCAAGAGCAATATTAATGCCATAAAAAATATTCTGGATACCTTCTCATTTTTATAACATGTTAAACTGCGAAAGAAAAAAAAACAATCTGAAAGTTAACTTTTATTCAATGTTTATTAAATCAGGATTCATCAAATTCAAAGACTCATTTAAATTACAGAATTACATTGATTGAATTGAAACAAATAAAATGAATTGATAGATGAAAAGACACTTTCTCTGTTGCAGATCTCCATCTGAATGGCAGCACGCTGTCCTCCAGCAGAGCGGACCCGCTCTCCGACGAGTCAACCCTCAGTCCCGCCAGTCCTGTCAGCCCTCCGGGACCCCAGAGCCCGACTAAATGCTTCACTCCGCCGCACCAGCCGAGTCCTCCCACGGCGCCGCCGCCCTCCATCACGAAAAACGTGTCCCGCCTGAGGAGGGCACCGAGCCTCAGCAGAACTCGCCCGTCGCTGTCCCACAGCTCAGGTGAGTCCCCTGATGAACGGTTTTATTTACCTGCGGCCAGTGGAGGCAAAAGTATGGTACTTAAGTAAAAGTACGGATACTTGTGTAAAGCAATACTCTGGTAAACAAAAAGTACTGATTGAACTTCTTTACTCACGTAAAAGTGAGAAAGTACAAATTCTGAAATGGGCTTAATCTAAAGTAAAACGTTTTTTTCTGCAATTAATGAAACAATACATTAGTTGTTGCTTACATGTTTACATTTTTAATAACAATCACCAATGTTCTTTTCTACATGTTTGTTTTTCTCTATACTGAAAATGTTCTCTAGTGTGCTCTAACATAATCTCCCTTTAAAACATGATCCACTTTTATATTGAACTGCACAACAGCAGAGTTCATATAGCGCCACTTCAAGCAACTATAGATAAGTGAATTACTTTGAGCAGAATTTGTATCTTTTAAAGACTTTTAAACACAAAAGTAAGTTTTCAAATGGAGAGAGTAAAACGTAAAAAGTCGTCAGAAAAATAAATACTTTCAATCTACTTAATTATACTTAACAAAGTATTTGTACTTTGTTACTTTGTTACTTCCCACGGCTACACTTCATTGCCAAGCTCAGTCAATCTGAACCATTCAAATGGCGCCAAAAATGTATCCTCGCATGAACTGTGAGCTATTTGTCGCCCTCCCTGTTTGTCAACACATCTGTGCGTTTCAGCTCCATTTCACTGCGTCGTAATCATCTGGGCCGGAGATAATGTTGGAACAATAATTGCAGTCACCCATCAGAGCACGGCGGGATGGCGGGATGGCTGTGGGGGGGACGAGGGGTTGTTTGTTGATGATAATGAAAGTGCCGCGGCTCTGTTTTTACTGCTCACCGTTAATGCACCGCCACCCACACACACTAATTGTTCCCAACCTGGCAGGGATGTAACGCAAGACTGTGTGTGTGTGTGTGTGGGCCGTTTAGATGAGCTGTCCCCCAGCAGTACAGGCCAACACAAGAGAAACCTCTCTGAGCCCGCTGAGCTGTGTCCGTTCTCCAAACCCGACGTGGCCTTGTCACAGAGTGTGAGTCTACTGAGCTCTGACAACTGGTGAGGAACCCTAAAAAAAAATCACATATTTGTGTGTTAGTGACAGAAATCACACATTCTCCAAAATTGTGGCATATCAGCTTTGCTTTGGGCATTTCATTTTTCTCCCGCACTGACTTTTTGCACCGCCAGGGAGAAGAAGATCGAGGGACTGATGTTCCTGCGCAGTCTGGCTCACTTCCACTCAGACACGCTGCACGGCAGGCTCCATGACGTGTGCTTGCTCCTTATTCACGAGGTTAGCACTACAACAGGCCTGGATGTTTTGAGGACTTCAGTACTGTTGATCTTAATATGATTCGTGATGGATTACAATTCCAAAATCCTGCTTCCATCTCTGCTGACGTACTCATCGATGATGTGCTCAGGTGAGGAACCTGCGGTCGGGCGTTTCCAGGGTGGCGGTGTGCGCTCTAGGCGACCTGTACACGCACCTGCAGAAATCCATGGACCAGGAGCTGGAGGGGACGGTCAAAGCGTTGCTGCAGAAGGCTGGCGAGAGCAACGCCTTCATCCGACAGGACGTGGACGCGGCGCTGGACTGCATGGTGCAGCACTGCACGCCCACACGCAGCATCGGCGCTCTGCTGTCAGGAGGACTCAGGTCGGCGCCCTGCAGAATGCTTTTTTTTGGCAGAGTTTCAGATACGAATGCGCTGTTTTTCTTCATCTCTTTCCCTGAACTCTTAACAGTCACCTCAATGCGGTTGTAAGAAAATGCACCGCGCAGCATCTGGCCAACCTGGTGGAGAAGGTCGGCGCCGTCCGTCTTCTGTCTGGAGTCAAAGACCTCACAGACAGGATCCTGCCTGCCGTCGTCAAACTCTCGCAGGATTCGTCGCAGGAGGCCAGGTGGGCGCCACGCAGCAGAGACGTCCGTCTCCGTGCTTGAAACTGGCATCTAACCCGCTTTGACCTGCAGGTTCTTTGGCCGTCGGATGCTCCTGTCCTTGTCGTCGCATCCCGACTTCGACAAGATCCTGGAGAAGTACGTCGCCAGCAAAGACCTACAGGCCGTCAGAGACACCGTTCTCACTCTCAAAGCAAAGGTAGAAAGTGTCCACCGTCAGTCAGTGAAGTGAGGCCAATGCTGACCTTTAACCATGGATCTTTTTTTTTTAGGGTCTTGGTGAGATGCCACAAGACAGCCAGTCAGCCAGAGGGAGGCGCTCCCTCCCAGGCAGCGGCACAGTCAGAGCGTCATCTCTAAACCGGGAGCCGCTTCATCAGACAAAAAGGTATTTCAGAAAACCAGCATTAGAGTGTCACCTTTCAAAGCACTTCTTTCCTCTTTGTCGCCACGAGGTAATAAAAATGCTGTCTTGCGTGCAGGGAATCCAACAGTAATTACAGCAGCAGGTCTCAGGCTCAGAGCGTTGCAGACAAGACCGAGTACATTCAGCAGATCTCAGGTCTGCTGGGGTCCAAGGACTTCAGAGACCGCATTAAAGGAATTGACCAGCTAGTGGCAGACTGTCAGTACAACCCCAACATGGTCATCAACAGTATATTCCCGGTGAGTCTATGCACTTTCAGTATTTCCCTATGTTCTCTTTGGAGTTTTCTTTTTTCCTTCATTGGTTTTTCTTTCTCGCAGGTGTTTGATGCCTTCAGGGCCCGACTGCAGGAGTCCAACAGCAAGGTCAACCTCTACGCCCTGGAGTCCCTGCAGAAAATCATCCACTTGTTGAAGGACAATCTGTCCCAAGTGGTCAACATCCTGGTGCCGGCTATCGTGGACAATCACCTCAACTCCAAAAACAACGCCATCTACTCTGCTGCTATTGGAACTTTGAACGCACTTCTCGTAAATCTAGGTACTTCTTTGTCTTCATTTACACATATAACAGAATCACATCGGTGTCTGTTTGGTTTAATGTTGCATTTTCTTTTACGTTTGCAATAGATAACATACTACTTCTCCAGCCACTCTGCAACAAGGCTCAGTTTTTAAGCGGCAAGGCCAAGGTGGACCTCATTGAAAAGGTATCAGGTAGGTTTGCTATTTCCAGACTCTGAAGCTGGAGATTTTTGGGGAATCTGCTGGCAGCTCCCTCATTTCTTCTGACTTTCCCTCCCAGAACTTGTCACAGAGCTCTACCCTCGCAAGCCTCAGATGGTGGAGCAGAAGGTCCTGCCTTTGCTGTGGCATCTCCTGAGCTCCTCCACCCACAGCGGGACCATCCATGGGCGGGGCGGCAGTGTGCGGGCGGCTACCGCCAACCTGTGCCAAGCCCTCCACGCCCAGATGGGTCCCAGCCTGATCGACTGCGCCGCCTCTCAGCACACCAATGTCCATAAACATCTGAACGAGGTCCTGAGAACCTTTTCCTGAACGGCGAAAGAGAATTCCGAGCGCATGTTGGTGGAGAACATTGACGCTGACCTTACTTGAAGACAGAGATGTTCTACATTTCTTACAGTGCCTGCACTTTTATATATCCTAAAGAGACAGTCCTGAAATATAGGAACTCTTGGTTTTATCTCAGTGAGATTTTCTCTGGTACACACACACACACACACACACACACACACACACACACAGGGACACGAATGAAATCAGGTCTCACAGACATGCTCAACCTGCTCTTTTGCACTTTGAAAAGTTAGCTCATCTGATGATGGACTTCGTGAGTTTGACATTTTACCCTCCTATGATTGCCGTTGCTTTATTCCCCGACAGAGCGCGGACTGCTGACAAATCCCACGCATTTGCAGAATGTAATGATGAAATGCACAAGAAAGGAAGAGAGAGATATCGGGGGGTTTGTAAAGTGTATATTTTTTGCTCTTTTCTTGACCATCATGTGATACTTTTGAACAATTTCAATGTTGTGTTGAGGGCTCGTGAAATTAGTTGACGTACAGAAATGCCTTTGTAACAGCTCAGTTGTGTATTTGCACAGTATTAGCCTCATCTGTAATCATACGCTGTATGATGGTACAGTTTATAATTTATCCGTTGATTGATGGTTTGAAAGCCCTGTTAATAATAATGTGCTGAGTTGACGCCCTTTGTTTTATTGTTTTGGTTTTGTTTTTTTTGCATGACCAAAATTTCCCAGCAAGATCAAAAATTGTGTATATTTTTGTAAAAGAGATTATCTATGTGGACTGATGCCTTGATCAATGGTTTGGGTTTGCACAAATTCTTCCAGACAAGAGCAGCGTGAGAGCTGAAGGAGCAGCAGCTTTGCTCCAGCGGTGGCCTGAGATGCGGTAAAGATCCCTCCTCACTCCCCCAGCTGATCCTGTGTCAGTGCAGTGCCAGTCTTAAAGCCTTTTCAACCCATCTGTTGTTAAGTTATATCTCGTCTGTGAGCGCGAGGAGAAAACCGACTGCTATATGAATAAAGTGGTTTATTTCCAGAAACTAACTCTGGTGGTACCTTATTGGTGGGGGAGCGGTTTTATTTCCAAGACAAAGTCGTGAGTCAGTACACAGTGGAATAATAAGAAAATAATAACATAACTGCTGGCTAAAATAAACAGCCATGATGATCTTTGGGGGAAACTGTATTTCATTTTTTGTGCATTGTAATTTGATTTCCATTAAAAAAAAAAAAAAGCTGGAAAAACTTTGTATATCAGAAAGAAAATTTGCAAGTGGTAAAAAGCACTTCTATTGTGTAACTTGATGCACCTCTCCGTGACCACTGTTCACTTGTTAGTCAGTCTGATCAAATTGCTGCATGGCTTTTCCTGCTAAAGTATTAAATTACATTGCTGAGGTGCATCGCTGCCAAATTATCACAATTAAATACAAAAGCTCCTGTGGCCAAAACTATGAAAGTAGCTGCCATTCTGAAATTGTGCTGTACAGAGGATGACACCAGATGCATTAATGTGCTGTCTGACAATGTTTTCTGAATAACAGTAATATCCTATCATCACCTTCTGTGAGGTTAACGTTTTAGTAGACACAGTTACAGCACTTCATCAGACCTTCACCTTAAAACGTTGGATCATTGGCCTTCATTCCAGTAAAAACAAATGACAAAGAACAGATAAAACCAGCTAAAAGATGCGTACAATTACACCTCAGGTAATCTGTTGAAAGCACCTTCAGCAAACAATGATGACATCTACAAGCTCCATGTGTTGCTGCATGATTATGGCTCTAGTTAAAGGCTCAAGCGTGAAAGATTCAATAAGGAAAAACAAACTGCAAACTACTTAATCACCTTTTTACCTCTCGTGTACAGAGTTTACCATTAACAAAGTCCATCATTATCCATCCAGCCTGATCTTAAATCTTTCTTATGCAAGGTACGATGTCAAGGGAGCAAGACTACATGATTACAAGTGACCCAGTCTTTATGTAAATATAAATGCTTTTGATTTTACCTAAGAATCGTCACGCCCTTTTTCATTTTAGGCCAGTAGATCCCTGGAAGTGGTGCACAGTGGGCCTTACAGACAAATACGGCTTCTGAAGTTATGCACTCTGCAATCTCTGCATTGTTTTCCAAGCACCTCGACAAGTTTTACACATCCACTATCGTAACAAGTCGCATATAACCAGAGCCGAGTTAGCTGAGAGTCAAGTTAAAAGGCAGATATGGATTTGGAGACAGTTGTTCAATGAACCTATATCTTGTGCCACGACAGCTCCACTGCTTTGAGTCACTGTCGCTGAGTTAAAAAGAAGAAAAAGTGTCCCCTTCTCCAGTGGGCTCGCTCCATCCTGTCACTAAGGCAGCTGGCTGAACACTCTGACAACCAGCGCGGAAGAGATGTTTGGAAAAGGTGAGTATGCAGCCGCCATCCTCCGCTCCTCGCGCTGTCAGGGACCAGATGTCTTTGGCAGGTCTTGGTTCTCAGCCAGGTGGAGCTTCTGTCTGGATAAAGACATGTTAAGGATTCATGCAGGGGTAGATTTAGCTTAAGGAGAGGCTCACTGGAGCTGGCAGAGATCACACTGGTCCAAAGGATACATGGAAGTGCTGAGCTCCTCCAGCTGTGGGAAGAAACAGAACAATAGCATTAGAGGGTTATTGTACAATTTAAAAGGAGAAAGACAGAAGATGTGCAACTACAACACAGAACTGCTTGACTTTGTTTGGCCTGGTTTATTCGTACGTTGCAGAGCAGGTGCTCCAGGTTGTGGTCGGACGCGCACTTCCTCTGGTCCTCGGACAGCTCCTCCACGTGGCTGTCCAGGCTGAAGTGCAGCCGGGCCAGCTTCTCTTGCATCTCACGCACGTGCTCCAGCTGCTCGAAGGAGCACACCTTCCCTGAAACATCAGACAGGTCAGTGAAAATCTCTCAGATCCCTTCTGGCTTGTTGGAGGATTAGCGCAAAAGTGTTTCCATGGCACCGCAATGTGCAAAAAATAGCAGCAGCAGCAACTTCTTGATTTCAACCCGACTTATCGAACAAAGGCACTTTTCGTCCGTATTTATTTGGAGGCTGTAACTGAAGAAGCCCCCCCGGGCGCCGCTGCAATCGGGGTCGTCTTACCGAAAGCCTGCAGTTTGCCTGAGTGGAAGTCGTTGAGGAGGTTGAGGAGGCCTCCCTCCATCTCTCTCACATCCGAGACGTCAGTGAGGAAGGAGTGCTGCAGGGGGGATGACTGCACGACTTTACTGGGCCCTGCAGGCTGAGGGGCCCTGGGCTTCTCCTTGTGAGGCCTGAGTAAAAGACAGAAACACTATTGGGTTGTGGCTTTGTAATGTCTTGGATCAGTGCACTGATAAAGTTATAGTTCAGTATTTGATATAACTTCAACCGGCACTTACAAAAACAGTGTGAGAAAATCTGTTTATGGGCAACTTCATTGGGGAAAGCAATTCATGGATTTATACACACGCTATCCCGTGCTAGGACACGCTGATATTAATTCTAAATGCATCACTCACATTAAAAACAGCAACATTTACAAAGGTACTTTGATTTGGCATTTAGCATTCGGTAGAACACATACATGATTCAATTATTCTACAAAACTCAACAATGACCTTTGCTGCAAAACAAACATTGCAACCAGAAACTGATCTAAATGGCAAAAGATGAAGCATTAGTCTTAATTTTAAGATTCAAGAATTGTTTGCTCATGAGAAATAAGGAATAGGTTATTCCTGAATTTCCTTCGGGATTAATAAAGTTTTATCTATCTATCTATCTAGCTTTTTAAAGCAGACAGACAAAGATATTTATGATCTCAACAAATACACAATACCAGCACAACTCTGAGTTGAAGGTTGCTCACACATGTTCAGGTCCTTTTCACCTGAACTTAGTTGTAAAATTTGTTGGAAATTTCCCACACTGGACACACACGCACCTGGTGGTCTTTGGCGGAGCGACGACAGCCGCTGTGAACACCTCTTTGGGCTGCCCCGGCGCCCCTATCGACCTCTTGTACTTGCCGCGGTTCTTCGGGGAGGGAGGCTGCGGCAGGCCGAGAGAGAAGGTGGCGCTCTTGCTGGCTGGCAGGACGGAGAGCTTGCGTGGGTTGATGGGTGGGGGAGGGGGCTGGGGCAGTGACACCTTGGGGCTCCGCTTCTTGCGTTTGTCCTCCATCATGACCCAAGTGGGGAGGGGTCTCTCTGCGGCTCAGTGGGGCCGATGTCCTGGAACATCAAGGGAGGAAGTTCTTGACCGTCTGTAGCAGAAGAGGACGTCACTCAGGTGAGTAGAAAAACATAAAGACATTCACACTGGCAGGACTCATTGACTTAAATGCTCTTTGTTTGCTTGATCATGAATACCAGCTGGCTCAGTGAGAGCTGCAATAAAAACTTCTAATATTCTATGATTTCTATACTTTGGTGTATTGTGTTTTTTCCCCTCTAACTTAAGATCCGACTTTTTGAACTGAAGGAAGGTGAATGATTCCATCACCAAACACTATCGAGAACTGAAAAAGCCTATTATTAGATTGGCACCACTTAAAATAGCTGGAGAGCTGGAAATGAGGGCAGGACTCATTGACCGATTCGCTGCATCAACATCAAGAACATGAGTCGACTGGAGTGCATATAATATGAAGTGCAAATGGACTTGATGTATGAGGCTTTCAGGGAGATGATAAGGATGCACTATCTACCCATCCATTTTCTACACTCACTTGCTTCCTCCTTCCTACAGCATATCCCAGCTGTCATGAAAGCAAAGGCAGGTTACACCCTGGACAAGTCGCCAGGTCATCGCAGGGGCCACTCTGAGTTGGCCTCACATGCATGTTTTTGTCCACACAGAGAGGATGCTCTCGTTGTGGGGCGCAGTGTAATCACTGCACCACCACCGTGTCAATGGGTGCACTACATCATCATTATTTTAGGGCAGAGGAATGTAATGTAGTAGTGAGGTTTAGATAGATAGATAGATAGATAGATAGATGTGCTTTATTGATTTAGCCCTGTAAAAGAACAAAACAACTTAAACATGTAAGCAAAGAACTTGAATACATCTTCTCTGCTTATTATTGAAATACAGTCAGACAAGACTGTTATCTTCACACTGTGGTGGATCTGTGGTGCATCATTGTCTCCGATATCTGCAGCGGATCTGACCAAACACTTGATCCCATTAGGCTGCACGGAGAGCCACTGGTGTTGTGTTTCTGTACCACAACAACACACTGCGCCAGCCGGCGATCCAAAGATGGCCACTACAGTAACAACACAAAGGCAACTTTATTCGCTCGTGTCTGCGCGTCAGAGGGACCGTGGAGCAAAAAACGGAAGGGAGAGACAATGGACTGATTGCAGCGGCAAATCAGCAATTCCTTAGCGAATTCGTGTTCAAATGAAACGAGAACCGGCGTATAAACACAAACAAGATTGACCGTCCGCGGATGACACAAATGCGGCTTACCGTATCAGTGACGCTCCGGGGAGCCCTGGACCGTCACGTCCTCGTTCCCGGCGACAAGGCAGAGATCTGGGGTCGCTTCATGAAATCACACTTTGATGGGAAATAGCGGCACTAGATGATCGATGAGGCGCTGATGCAGATTGCTGGTGAGATGTTGCGCGCCATCGATGCGCTCTGCTTGTGTGCGAAGCTGTCGCCCTTATCCTCCCTTAAAGGGACAGTCCGCACTGGGGTGTGTGTGTGTCGGGGGTGGGGGAGTCGTGGTATATTAAACTTCCACACGATGGCGCCAATGCATTTCATTCATAATTGGACCACCTTACGAGGTCTCGTGCGATGTGAAGTTTTCTTTATACGCATTCGCAAATAATACTGTCGAACGCTTTGTGACGTCACAAACAGCGTCAATAATTATTGGATAGCATAGGGCAGGGTTTACCTCCAAACCTTTTGACTGGCGGGCCACAAGAAGAGAAGCGGTTTAATGTCTATTGAAAATGAACAAATTCGTTACAACAAAGTCACTGTCTTTGAAGCCCCACAGTAGTTAGCTCTTTATTGACATGACTCTTGAAACACTGAAAAAAAAGATGAAACACAGCTATTTTATGATGTACTTGTTACTAATATAATGTCATCAAGTTTGGCAGGCTGGATTAAAAAGCTTAACCAGCCACATATGACCCCTGGGCCGTAGTTTGCCCATGCCTGCTTTGGGCCTCCTTCCAAACATGAGGGAGGTCCAACAAGGCATCATTTATAGCAGGAAGCTGTAAAAAAAAAAAAAAAAAAAAAAAACAACAACAACCAGGGAATTCATCCAGAAAACTAGAAGTGTGATAATGGCTTTGATATGAGATCTTAAACTTTCATGCATAATCTTACCAAGGAAGTCACACCTTCTGTGTCGCAAGCAGGGGGATGAAGAGAACAATTTTACCACAATCTTAAAGGTTGTGGTAAAACTGATGAGACAGAAGAGCAACCTGATGTAACATGTTTTACTTTGGTATGCACTAGGTTTATTTTTTTAAACAGATGACTTAACTTCCATTGCCACACTTAATCAGTTTGACACATTCTATTTTTCTTTCTGTTTAACTTTAGAAAGAAAATATCACCTTATACTCCACCAATTCACTTGATTTTTTTGTTGATCTTAAGTCATACCTTTCAAAGTATATTAATGCTTAAGCTACAATGTCCCTTTTTATTTCTGGGGGGTGGAAGGGAGCATTCTCTTTGAAATAAAGTGCAAGTGGTATCACATTTATGACATATATAACAAACAAAAAAAATCCAAAGCAAACCTTTGATATAATACAAAAATATGTCTTTTTATTATGGCAGATCAGAACAAATTCATGACACAAAAATGCATTTTGTAGAAAAAATACAGCGCTCCCAGGCATGTTTGTGTTCCTCCAAAACGAATGTAACCAGTAATAACTTAAGTCTAACTGATTCTTCTGGTCAGGTGAGCTGCGAGAAGGAATACGCCTTTCCGAGGACTATTCTGTCGCGGAGGAGCTTGAAGAAGGCGTAGTAGTTGCTGAAGAGGATCAGAGCCAGCGATATCATCTGGTGCCACTTCTCCGAACATATTAACGAGTAGAGCTGGTAGAATATCATGGCGCCCTCCAGGATGACGAGTATGTTCAATATTCGTAAAGGCTTGTTGAAGAAAAACTGGAAGGGTGGAAGGAAAGGAAGCCATCAGGTAAAACTAGCAAAAAGATATAAAAAAAAACATCTTAAACGTGACAAACATCTCAAGTGTCAAGACTATCCTCCCTATGGTTGCTACAGAATTCAAAAGTTCCATAACTGCCAGTTGCAAAGATATTCAATCAGAAAAGTCTGTGTTTTACTTCATTTCAGAAAGTGTGTCCACGCTTTTTTGTGATGTCACACAGGGCATGGACGGGGATATGAGGTTAGTGACACCAGCACCAGCCAGGTGTTAGTTCCACCCTCTGAATGCACCTTAAAGCCGCCATGAATTTGTGCCCCTCACAAACATGTGAAAGGCCCCACAAACCAAAAGTATTAATTTTTTTACTATGAGGTTGTAAACAGAGGGTTAAATGTGCTGCTCTATGAAGGTCAATTTACAGGCTCTTGCCAGGGAATTCCACTGGAGCCTAGGACTTTCTCGACAAGTTCTCATCTGATTGGATGAGAAAAAACAGAACTCCTTACACTTGTGACCTTCTAAATGGGACACTTCAAATGTCTAAAAATGTGTGACTGCCAGGACACATTCACATGCTTGCCTTCTGGCCGCAGAGCAGAAAAAATATTGATGTTATTGTGCTGACCTCACTGGGTCAGCGAGTGCTGTTACATGGACCCTACGTAATCAGATTTAATACCGACCTGATTGAAATTGCGTCACATAAACAATCTGTTATGATTAAAATGGCCGGAGACATGCACGTCATTTAGACCTGCAGTCACTTCGAGATACTCACATAGAAGCGATAATGGGAAACATCTGATGGCACTGCAACATTATAGTTTCCCATTGCCTTGTAGACATTCTTGTTGTGTTTGACCAGAACTCCCTGCGGCCACATGTACTCCTCCGTCCATCTATACAAAAAGACATACAGCCGGGTCAGGTCAGGATTGTACTTGAACGCACCACAATCAGGACATGGCGAGACAGGCGAGGGGCAATACGCACATGTGCTGAAGAACGTTGGAGCAGAGCGAGGGGTCTACTTTCTGCCAGCAGCCCAGGTGAGCTGCAGCTTTGTGGAGCAGGTCACAGTATCGAGGAGGCAGCAGGTGCCTCATGAGTATGACTGATGTGCTGATGGACACCAGGATGAAGAGCTCACAAGACCAGCGCTTGTCCACGTACTGCGTGCTCTGAGGACAAAGATCCAGATGCGGGTAAATAGGACAAACGACGCAGGGGGGAGTTTCAGCAAAGACCTTTACACGTTGCTCCTACCTTGACAAACCACACGGGTACAAAGGCCACGTAGTAGGCACTGAGCATGGAGCTGACCAACACCTCCTTCATCCTCCAGTTGAAGTCCATCTTCAGATACTCCACCTCCTTCCGGATGAGGTCCGGCGAGAGGCAGCAGGCGTGGGTGGGCATGGGCTGCACGCCGTACAGCTGGCTGGTGTGCTGCTTCCACGTCTCCTTCAGCACGGTCAGGTAGTCCTTGCCGCGGCTCACATCCTTGGAGCCGATGGTGGGGAGAGGGGAGAGCGAGCCCGCACGCCGGAAGTCGCAGCTCAGCCGGAAAAAAGGGATGTACATTCCAAACCTGTGGAAAACGACAGTGCAGGTGACTTTGATGGACACAAAGAGTCAGCAACCGTAACGCCAGGGGAGCATTGGCAAGCTGCAACACACTAATGAGGTGTCAAAAAATAATAATACAGAAATATTCACAAAAAACACTGCAAGCACAACAAGTTTTGAGTGAAAAGTTCTTGTGCGTGTACACATATACATATGTATACATATACATCATATCTACAAATAAACTGTATGTGTATATATACATATTATATACATATTATAGTATATATCTATATATAAAAATCGGTAGACAAGGCTATGACTGCTATGTCGCTGTCACAGACACATGCAGCAGCTGCTGTCAGTTGGGATTCTCGTCCCCTCACGAACACTTACGGGTAGCAGAGGAAGAGCAGGGTCAAGACAGAGTAGGTTCTGAAGAGGTAAATGAGAGAGCGGCACAGGCTCCAGCCTGTCAGCGTCAGCACGACGAAGCGGGCCAACACTAGAAAGATGGAATGAGGGAAGGAGAGTTTCCCGCTCTGCGATGCCTGGAGGGGGAGAGGTGAAATAATAGAAACATGGGAAATAGGACATCGGATGTAAAACAAGCTTATGCTTTTTGTCATTTGTCACAATTTGGATTTGTGTTCTGGGGCCAAAACGCACAAGTGCTTTACTTGAGTTAAGGCAACTGGACTGTTTCAGGTAACTTGAGGATGTTTCGCCTCTCATGCGAAAGGCTTCATCAGTTCTAGAAAAATTGGTTAAAACATCCCGCGTGAAACGAATGACTCCCCAGGGGGCGATGCGTCAAAAGGAGGTGAGCCAAACAACAAATGATGGCAAGGTGGCGGAGAACCCACACCGATGGTGTCGTTAGAATAACAACTCACATGGGTTTCACTCTATCAGCATAAGAAAACACCTTTGTTGATGGAGTGGGACAATCCTCAGGACCACCTACTGGTTTTGCTCCCCTGTGGTGGTTAAAGAGGAGGGACTCTTCACAAAAGACTTTCAGATTAGAGGCAAAATGTCTTCAGGTTACCAAAATTACTCCAGTTGCTTTAACTCAATCTTCAAAACTAGGATGACCTGGACAAGTGAGAACCTCAAGAGATATTATGTTGTGTTCATCAATATTTGGACAGAAAAAAGAACAGGCCAAAAAAAAAACCTGCGTCAGATCTTACCTCTTTTACAATAGCTGCAATTAACCTCCTTGCCAGTATGATGACCGTGAACACCAGCATGTTATAATCAATGAGGTGAAAGTTCTGCAAATGAAAAAAAAAGTCAAACTTCTGTGCAAAAGACACACGTTCATCAGTATTTGGTTCAACACTTTTGACACTCATTGGTCATATGAAGGTCATCTCACAGTGCACTCACTAAAGATGTGTGTGAGGGAGGGTGGGAGAGAGGGTACCACCACACTGTCTTGTAGATGTTGACGTAATGGACAAAGAGGGCGATGAGGTGGCAGAAAAAAAGATGGAGTTCGAACAGCACGTTGTGATCCACAGACAACTCAGGGATCTTGCAGTGCTTCAGAGGAACCATTGTCTGCGTGGCCAGTGGAGGGCTGGACATGCACGTCCCCGAACCATTCCTGGTGAAGGTGAAACCAGGCAGGAAAACAGGTCAGAGGAGGACAAAGTGAGGATATAAGGTGATCCTAGCAGAGTTTAGGTTAGTTTGTGATTTTCCTCTCAACCTTGCCGGCCTGTAACCGAATTCTCCACCTGTTAGTAAACATCTCATTTGCTAACGAGCCTTGTCTTTGGAACTGTTTCCAGTCTGGGTAAAGCTTTGACGGGATTATTATTTTTAGAATTACTAGCTATTACAGTTTGGAGCTGAAAAAAGGAGCTAATATAAATTATAAAGCTGATTTCACCTCAATGCTCCCGCGCTTGTAGGGTGAATGTTATTTTATCTAATTCAAGAGGAGTGTTCTTCATGCCTTTGAAAACAAATCCCCTCCTTGAAGCTGATGCTCCGCTGGATAACGCATATCAAATGCATCCGAGCAGCCCGAGGAAAGAAATAAAAACAATGCTCTCTTTATTTGCAGATTTGTGTTCATCAGAACTCGACTCACCTTGCACGGGATCGCACCCCGGTGACAGGGGAGCTGGTTGAGTGGTTTCCATTGCTGACTGAACCTGTTTCGTTGCCAAGCGGAGGTCTGCAGTAAGTGGTGCGGTTTGCCCCTCTCCGTCCACCTGCCATTGCACACAGGCTCGCCTCCCAGACCTTTGTGCCTTCTCAAAGGGGGTTGTCTTATCTGTTTTAAACAAGGCAGCATGACAAGATGAAGATGTGGTTGATTAGGGTTGTTTCTTCAAGGTTCAAGGCTGCTTTAATGTCAAGTCTTCAATATGTGCGACACATACAGAGGATTGAAATGATGTTACTTAGGCCACGGTGCTACGGTAAACATGCAGTGCAAAATCACAAAAAGTATCAAACTTAAGTCAAGTCTAAAAAATAAAACAAAATAGTAAAACAGAAGTTGATTATGTAATATTTATTGAGCAAAAAGAGGGAATGACAGTCAAACATTTGGTATATTGATATTTTGGTAAGGTATGTATGTTTGGTAAGTTAACATACACTACCAGTCAAAAGTTTCGACACACCCTATGAATTGAATGTCTTGTCTTGTCTTTCATTCTCATCACTATTGACGTTGCAGTTTCTCACTGAAGGCATCAAAACTACATATGAACACACAAGGAATTAGGTAGAAAACAATAAAAGTTTTATATTTAAATTATTCAAAATAGACACCTTTCAGAACTCCTTAAAAAAAACATATTTATTGAACTTGTTTTTCTTTGCTGTGTAGAAAATGGTAAGGGTTAAAAAAAACAAAAACAAAAAAACATTGTATGACAAGGTGTGTCCAAACTTTTGACTGGTAGTGTACCTCAATAATAAATCAATAACACATGTATATCTTGCAAGTGTGCAATATATAACAGCACATTAGTAGCAGCACAGCCAGAAAAGTGACTAAACTTAAGAGACGAGAGTCGCAGTTGGCGTTAAACACATTCGC
Source organism: Thamnaconus septentrionalis (assembly GCA_009823395.1). NCBI lineage: Eukaryota > Metazoa > Chordata > Actinopteri > Tetraodontiformes > Monacanthidae > Thamnaconus > Thamnaconus septentrionalis. Next base: position 13,567,807 of record CM020517.1, on the reverse strand, counting down.
ATCTGTGTAGCGTCCTTTAATTCGGTTTAGCGTTTTATACGGAAGCTGCAACTACACGCTAAGCTCGGCGGCTACACGGCTCGCTATTTTCACGGCTACACAGCAGCTCATGGCCGTCTCATTGAGGGTCATGAGGCAGGGGGGGTGCGAAAACAACGTGAACCACCACAATGAGGGACTGGCTGCGAGCTGCCCGCCGAGAGCATGCTTGATCAAAATGCAAAGATTTGAGGCCTACTAGGCACCATTTCTGACTAGCTGGCCAGCTAACTAGGCTAGCTCGCCCCGAACGTACAGACAGACAATCAAATTGGCTCACCAGTGGCAGTGTCTCCCGTCCGGAACAATTGCTTCCGTGTTGCGCCGCCAAAAAATTAAAAGTGATACATTTCTGGAATGTGTCTGAACTGAGCACTGTGTTTCTCTCCGACATCCAAGAACACAGTCATTGTTGATGTGACACCCGCCGCTGGTCGGTGGGGGCGCGGATGTTCTAGCGAGCCGAAGGGAGGAGAGAGTCGCTTAAAGGGAAAGGTAAGCCATGGGAATGTAAACAAGTGAGGTGTAGTGTGCCTGCCCAATTTAGAGCATCCCACCACTGCTGTCTTAATTCACGTCTTTTCCAACCTCAAAATGTTCAGTGAATTTGGTTCAAGAAATTTTAACTGTGGGAGAATGCAGGCTGAACCAAAACTATTCAGTTCATTTTATTTTACAAACCAGTTAAGACACAAACACAAATAACATTCGTTTCAAGTATGTTTGTAAAAAAAAAAAAAAAAAAGGGACCCCCCAGAAGCTCTGTACAGCTTATGAACAGCAGCTCAGACACCATACAACAACCATAAATCACAAATGAATTCCCCATTTCCATCCAGTCCAACCCAACATAAAACCCAAAACTTCCTCAGATTCCCCAGATACAAAGATATTCAGACAGACACAAAAACATCAGATAATGGCGCATGAAAACACATACATGGATGCATACATACACGAAAGAGAGAAGTTCATTATTTTAAATCCTCAACTGTTATCAGTAGTTTTAGAATAAGACATGATTTAATAACATCAGACATAATTCAATAACAATTCTCTCTTAAACCTAGACTAAACTAGACAGAGATGCCGGCTCTTTTATAGTGCTGTCAATCTCATTCCAGAGTTTTGGACCTTTACAGGTTCCACTAAAACCAGTACATTTCAGTTTCCTTTTCTTTCCCTTTGAAAGTTATTTTCTCCTTGTATTACTTTTTTCAAATGCAGTGTGAACAGAAACAGCAAGTGGACTTAGTATTCCCACTTTAGATTGTTTCCCTGATCATTACTGGAGTTGTGGTCAGTAATATCAAAGCTCTTGTGGAAAAGCGAATGAAACAAGTGCATGAGTGTGCACTCTGTGAGAGTCAGAGTGCAGTACGAGGACCTTTGGCTCTGTGTCTGCGTGGTGAGGTGTTAATCAGGTGTGCACCCTGCTATTTTCCTCTTCTCCACTCAACACCTCATGCCAGCAGGTGGTTAAGAATTAATGTAAAGGAGGTCTCCTCACATTCAGCCACATACTCCTCCCTGTGGAATCAGCTTTGACTCCAGAACATGCACTTTGTTCTTATTTCTGCCACTTTTGTTGTATGCTTCTGGCATGGAAAATACATGGCACCCCCTGCAGTTATACTGCTTTTGCAAACAGAATCAGCATTAGCTGCATCCCCACAGCAGCAGGCTTGCACTGCCATGCTTTAGGCTTTGTAACCAAAAAGCACTAACACTGCTGTTGTCACCAGAGCAAAGAATCCTGTTTTCCTTGTGCCTGTGAGCTGACATCAGCTGAGATTTTATATGAGCTTTTCTTCAAACAGTGGCCTCCTTTGTACTCGTCCCCTATAAAGCTGAGTGGCCGTGGTGTGGGTTAAAACAAACAGGCATAAGTTGTGCAAGAATTCTCTTTTCCCTCCTTCAGAGTAGTCATTGGTGTATCTGTGGCCTCCATCCAGTCTCCCTTCCCTCAGTTTGAACAGATAGGCATCTATACCAGGCAGATTTAGAAATTCTATACAGTTTATCAACATCGGACTGCGCTGAACTCTCCATGTTGCAATCACAGCCAGAAATACAGATAAATCAGTAACGAGGACTTCCTGCCACAGGTGACTTTTGAATGACAACCATGCGGGAAGCCTTCACTGCACTCACATGATTGTCAGATTATTGAGAGTAATACCTGGAGATTCATGTGATAACATTCATTCAGTTCCTTTTATTGACGCACATACTTCATGGTGCAACATGTTTGACTTGTGAAAGGGCATCTGGACTATTTGACCTGAGTGATTGAGGCTAAAATGTTACTAAGTCTGTTTGTGCAATCGACATGTGGAATATTTGTCCACCAAAATCTGAACAATCCAGCTGCTTTGCAAGACGGACACTGCTGTTCATCACATCATTTGCACATTAAATTGGCAGTTGTGAAAAAGTGTTTGGCCACTGCATTCAATCAGGACTTTGAAGCAGATTTATTATTTATGGGATTAATTTACATATATTCCCTGATTCAAATTGCATGAAGAAACACCCAGTGTCACCTTCGACAATAGAATACTGACAATAAAAAACCCTCTGTATAAGCATTACGTAGAAAAAACCCCACTAACAAATTAGAATTTAAAACCAAATATTTAAAATATCTTTAAAATGGGAATAGATTTAACTTGTGCCTACCTACATTCTACATACTTTCAACGGTCCAGAAAATGAATGCAAGAGAATTGGTTAAGTTATCCTTATCAAGGTCTGCAACTATCAACAGGCACTTTAGAACAAAATTAAAACACGTTTCTTAAAAACTTTATTTTAATATAAAAATGGATACTTCTCAATATGGACAAATATACACATGTACAAGTTGAAAAAACAAAAAAACATCAAAAAGCAGGAACATTGCATATGTGAGTTTTCCTCCCTGACACGGAAAGCTCCCTTGGATGATCCAAAATGAGAAAAAAAAAAAAAAGTAAAAAGAAAGTTGTTTCCATCAATTATCCAGCCCACCTGTGAAAAGGAACAGAAATTAGTTAACCAAGCTAACCACGTTCAATGTGAGTAATTTTCTCCAACTGACCTTAGGTGGCAGGACGTCTGGAGTGAAATTCATCGGCTTGCACGACACAGATGTGCAACCTAAGAAAAGAAAGACTAATGAGATCAGGGACACTTCAATGCAAAAATGCAAGGAAAAAAAGAGAGCGCAAAAGTGGAAAAGACACATGCAACACTAATTTAACATAACGAGTGTATCATGCAACTCAAGCTGGCGGGGTTTGGTCCGTCAATGGGATGTTTTAAAGCCTTGGGTACAACTAATAGTTTTTCATTAATCCACAATCTAAAGTGATGTAAAAAATGATATTGATAAGTATTGAGTTAAGTGAATACATTCATCATAGGTTTTATTTGAGCAAGAGTTGCATCACAACCATCTCTGATTGTTTTGTGCGATTGTTTTTTTTTTTTGGTTGATGTTGCTCGAAAAAACTACAGACAGCTTAATTTTTTAAATACTTGAGTGTTTTTGATGTTTTGGATGAATTGCACTACTTGATGTTTTACACAGAAAACAATACAAAAATCTAACAAAGGAGTGTTGGGGTTAGTTTTACCTTCTTGTGGCGATCTTTAGGCTTTTAGAATCCTCTCCTCTGCGATTTTTTTCTTTTATAAAAAGCAGCCAGGATGACTTTGCATCAAAGTCAAGTAAGTTTCCTGCAAGCTTGATTTGAAATACTGTTGAAATTCAGTTATTTCAAGTGGCTGAAGATACAGTGCTCTAATGGGAGGTTGGATAAATGCACTAACTAAGGTTGATGACAGTACACGTACAAAGCACTTTATCAAGTATTTGGCAGCATATCACCTCAAGGAAGTGAGTTTGTTTGTTTTTGAAGGGAACATTTCAGGCCCCAGTTAGGGAAGATTTTAAAAAGACAGATAAAGAGAATGGGCTCACTGTCAAAAGTAAAAAGACTTTTTTGTTTTTGGGAGGGAGGCTGATGTGAAAACATACAGCACAAATTATTCTATGTTGGTAAAAAAAAAAAAACACTGAATAAAGCACTTTTACGAGCTGAAGGCATCCCTTTGGCACAACACAGGCAAAAAAAACATGTTTAGATTGTTTAAAAAGAAACTAGAAACTTTATTGAAACACGTACTGCAGAAACATTTTGGAAATATTTAGTAGCCTATTTAGCCAAAAGTACACAAGCATATTGCATTTTGAGACGAGACGATCTTGAGCATACACACTTGTTCTGAGGTTATGTACAAAATATTGAGTTGGCTGCAGCCTTTCATAAACAAAGCAAGAGTTGTTAATCCTTTGTGCTCGTTCATAAGCGGTTATTTTGCAATTCAAGAGTGAGCCATAGTAAAGAAACTGTGGGGAGTTGTAAATAGACGCTTTTTACTTAGTCAAATAGATTTCAGTCGGATTTTAGGAGTTCCTATATTGTTACACAAGGTTACATTTTGCACTGTAGTAGTATTATTCACAACATCTCAGGGCTGTGTTTGAGTTTGAAACGACGTCTATTTTAGTTCACGTAACATTGATGGATGATTAAATTTTGTTCACTCAGTCTTTTTAGAACAAAATGGAGTCTATGTCAGGAGTTTAACGCCACAACAACATTTTGTTCAGAACAATTAACTTAAACGGTAATCATTAGGAATCACTAAAATCTTTGTTAGATTTATTATGACTGCCAACTATGAAAAATTAAACATTAAACAGTAACAGGTATAAACAATAAAATACCTTGGGGTTCATTTTCCTCATCTGGCTACATCCAACAAAAAGTTACTACCACGTATTTTTTTTTAAAAATAAAATAACCATAAAAAAGGGAGGAACAAAAGGGAGAAAATTACTTTTGAGTAGCTCAGAGAGTTACAATCTGAGACAGTTGATGTAACAACTCTCTACCAGAGGCCGTTCAGTATCTTCCGTATGGATGCTCCCTGTATGCACCCTTTGCCTGTCTGGCTGCTGGGGCTTTGCCTCCAGCTCCAGAGTTGGCCCATGAGTTGTCCCAGTCTTCTTGTCCTAGGTGGATAAACGAGATGAAAACAGACAATTAACAATATGAAAGCAGGCAGACAACAGGCCAGATCATTTGTCAAAGGCCAAGGCAGTGCGTAATGTGGTGAACTGGGTTGGAATTTATTTAAGAATCTTACCGTAAGCCTCATATGGTGTTTCTTGGGCCTCTCCATGTCCGTAGTCATAATATTCAGTTTCTCTGTGGGCAGCAAAATATAATGAATAAAAGTGGAATTGTAGCTTTGCTTAACAAAGCCAAAATTATAAATCTGCTTACGCAGGTGCCGCTTGCTGACTGTAGTAGCTTTCATATCCCTCATATGAAGGTTCTGCATATGGCTCTTCATAGGCAGCCTAGAATAAAAATCAAAAAGTTGTATCAGAACCAATGGTATTCTGTTCCCATCCTAGAAAATTCCCATATGTAATGGCAGAACTATGATACACTCAAACGTACATAGTCCTCATAGGCTTCAGCTTTGGGCTGTGATGCTGAAGGGACCTGCTGGTGTGACAGTGCTGCAGCTGGCAGCATCCTTGGAGCTCCTGCTGTAGGGGGTCTGGAGCGGGTGGCAGCGCCTCCTCTGTTAGCAGTAGGGGCAGGAGGTCCACCCCGACCAGATGGTCCGCCTCGTGGAGCATTGCCTCGTCCCATTGCTCCCCGTGGGGCTCCGCCCCGCATCGCTCCGCGAGGGCCACCGCGCGGCATTCCCCGACCCCTTTTCAATAAAGGTGACTCAAATTAGCTATTGTTGGAAAAACTTCTTGATTTAAAAAAAAAAAAAAAAAAGGTATCAAACTCTGATACCAGTAAATGCTCAAACCTTGGTCCTCCAGCACCGGGGGGTCCACCTCTACCCCGTCCAAGTGGACCACCCCGTCCCCTGACTGAACCATCTTGGGATCCGTTCAGGAAGTGGGGGTCCATGTATTGTTCGTGTTCATTAGGTTCCTACAAACAAGGGAATGGCAGTTCAGTGACTCTAGTTGAGTCAATAAAGACTATTTAACTTGGGATGCAAAATGTTCACTTGAATTCTCACCGGGATGAGGAACTTCTTGACCTCTTCCATGGCATAAGCCATACGATAATAGGCCTCTGGGATGGGTGCCATCACCTCAATGAACACATGCAGCTCCATTGCCAGGTGAGCATATTTGGCTTCGCCGCCCTTCCTGAGCTCTTCTTCCTAACAAAGCGGTAAGAGCAGATCATGAGTGCACTGGACCACAATATTGGACCATTTCTGAGGAGCGCAGCAAGCAAAACTCTACCAACCTTGTTCTTGTCCCTCATGGAACCTTTGCCCAGAACTGAAATCTTGGCGCCAGTGTCCTCCTGCAGTCTCTTGATTGTGTTGCCCTGGGGTCCCAGAAGCTTTCCAACAAAGTTTACCTGTGTGACGTAGGATAATTAATTGGACATAATAGACCAGATATTTATTTGCATACTGAAAAAAACAAAAAACAAACACAAAAAACGCAAAATGTCAATGCTTGACAGAAACTACTCACCCTTGGGTACTGCTTGATCGGAATAAGAACTCGCTCTTTGAGCTTAAGGTTCTTGGTAGCAAAGAGGTCAAGATATGTTTCCTTTTCTGGCTCCTTCTTTGTTTCACCTTTCTGGATTCTTTCAATCTCTGGAAGACAGTGCGACAATGTATGTGTTTTGATTGCAGACATGACACGAGCAATTTATTAATCTCCACTTGATACTATATATTTCTTGTGGGCAATAATTGCCAATTAATGATTATAAGTCTGCTTCATCTTAACTTATAACAACGTGAACAACTATTTTGCAGTCGGTATGACACATCTGTAAACGCAAAACAGTCCTTGCATTGACTTGCTGCGGATTCAAATAGCACAACTTGCAAGTCAGACCTTCTTCACAGACTATGTTACTATTGTTGACTGAATTAAGACGCTTATGTAATTCTTTGAACAGAATCTGAGCGGGTTACGTCTAGGAGGAACTGACCCACATTGCCAAGAACCACGTGTTTTTTTCACCGTTTATTCGGGCCTGTGTGGAGCGAAGGCCTGCGCCAGAATGAGCTAACAGATTAGCACGCTAGCTAGTTAGCTGAACACCAGTAAACGTGTTGACCATACCTGCAGAAATAAGCTTCATTGCATGAGTGAACGATGAGTCCAAACTGTCCTTTTCAGCCAGGAGCTCCGGGAGGTACTTTGTGTCTTCCATGTTTGTGCGTGTGTGCTTATTTTCTTCCTCTATCCTTTGCAGACGTTTGCGCTGTGGATGAAACGATGTGCAAAAAAAAAAAGATGGCTCAGCCCGACTGCTATATTCAATCAGACTAGCATGTACGAAACCTTACGCGTTTCGTTGAACAAAACACGAGCTAAATGCTTAAGGGGCGTCCCAGTGTCCAGAGTGGCGTTGAAGCATTACCTGATTTAGTTTCTTGGTTTGCCTCCAGCACCCGGCACTGCTCTGTGGACAAAGGAGGAATGGCGTAGCTGCGCTTGAGATGTGAAAGGAAACGCAGGCGGGGGATGTGACGTCACTGCCAGAGTGCCCCATGAAAACCAAACTCCCTGAATAAAGTAGGCTATCACTTCAAAGTTCAACAATTTCCTCTAAGTTCTTTTTTCTTTCTTTTTATTTTCATTGAGGGTGCCTTAAGATTTGCCTGAAAGCGCATGGCGTGTTGGAGTGTCGTCATGCCAGTGTAAACAAACAAACAAAAAAATCCAGTTCCTGACACTGCAGGAAATATGGTTTCCCTGAGATCTTCATGGCATCAGACCTACTAGTTGTGAAAAGTCAACATTTTAAACTAATAACTGAAAACAAAATGGTAGTATGTTTTGTACGTTTAAATCTTTCCAAGAGGCTTTCCAAAAAGTGTCACAAATGCTATTTAGAGGTTGTGTCTGGCTTGAGAGGACGCTCAAACCAAAACATTCACATAAGTCAAATTACTTTTTTGTCCAATGATCAAGCACCAACTGATATTTAATATGAATATATATAGACAAATAATTACATAATATGTGTATATATACACATAACAAAAAGAATACAACAATTTTTGAGAATCACTTTTAATCACACAAGAAAAAAATAACCATCTGTTGATTTATTTACAATGATTGATAAGGCAGCAACATAATAGCAAATGTGTGATAAATAATTTAAAAATTAAGAATGCAAAGTAAAATCTGTTTTTCAAACTTGAGAGAGCTATGTGGACTCAGTGCAAAGTATCTTCCTCAATATGGGACTGTAAACTCTCACTGCTAATGGACACTCGAAATATATACTTAGATCAGTGATTTTTTTTTTTTTTTTTTTTTGGGGGCTCCTGAGTAGCTGCAGATCAGTTATGACCTCTCTAAATGTGATTCTTAAAGCCTGTATCTGCAGGCTTTAAGAATCACATCACATTTATTCTTTCGGTAAACATTTAATTACATCCACATAAATAATGAAGCTGTTTTTTCTGATCCCAGGCCAAAGGAAACAGATTCCCTTAAGAAACATAATGTGATTTTCTGTTCCAAAAAGCGAGAGTAAGAGAAAAGTAAAAGAAAATAGATTTGACAATGACATGATAAATGTTTTGACTAAAATGACACTTGAATGTGCCAGAGATAGTCCAGTTCCTTTGAATCAGGAGTGTGCTGTGTTGACCTTAGATATCGACAATCGCAAAGATTTCTGGTTTTTCTTTGTCATGGATCTGCATTGCAGAATACGTAATGGCTTTGACTTCAGTCCCCTAGATTAACAAAACAGGAAGAAAAAATATTTTACTTATGTGTCAGTTAAATATTTCAAACTTATATTCCAAATTTTACATTTTCAGAATCAACATTCTCAATTGTGTCATCATCCCAATTATTACACCGTAAAGACATAAAGGAAAATTCCTGGTTACCTGCGGATGTTTCTCTAGGGAGAATTCTTCACCCCATCTTCAATAGAACAAGAAAAAATTGATTTTAATATCTGCATCTTGTGTGCAATAAATACAAGTTGAAAGTTAAGACCACTCTTAATTGAAATTTCACAAATTTAGTTCTAATCCCAATGTCACCTAACCCAAATAATCATGTATCTTTTATCAAGCCAAATAATGCTACCCAATGGAAGGAAAGTGTACTAAGGATTCAAACGTAAGAAAAAAAAAACAACAACTGGTAAGACAGGTTCAGGTGCACGTTTTGTTTTCATCTGGGTCACAACAATACATGTGCACTTGGCAGAATTCCTGATATTTGTGACAATCATGGATAATATATGTGTTATAAAATGCAACCAGTCAGTCTTTTGAACGAAGACAGCCTGTGATAACACTAAGAGCATCAGAAATTTGGGATAAACATCTCATAGTACGACTGCTTTTGCTGCCTGTGTCAAACTAGTGACGCAGATATTTTATTCTTGTATCTGTCACCTGTGCCACCTCTCCCAGCTCTTGCCCTACAAACATAATTTTAGTACAGGAACATTCTGAGGTGCACTGAGGTCAGTTTCATTATTGCATTCATTAAATATCAGTTCTTCTCCCTGTTCTGTTGTGGAGATGATCAACATACCCGATGGAGCGGATCTTGAAGTGCATTCTGTCTATGCTCAAAACTTTGATTTCCTAATGGAGAGGTTGTCAGGACACACAGAGGGAGAAAAAAACACATCAGGTTAGAGCAAAATGAAAGTAAATTGCTGAACTATTGATAGACCAACATACCCTTGGAACGAAGAAGAGGTCAGCACAAAATTTGTACAACCAGTCATCTAGGAAGTGGTAGAGAAGAGACTCCATGTCATGACCTATACAGAAAGTAGAGACATGTGTAGAGTTCTGTTAGTCATCTGACAGCAACACGGCTAATACATGAAAACAATACGGTACCACTCAAACTGTGAACTCTGACCTTCTGATTCGACATCCACAGTATCCAGAGGTTCCACTGTCTCTGTATCTGTCATGTAGCCAAACATACCCATGGCACACTGCTCAAATGCTTCCTCCAGAGAGTTTCCCCACGAGTGGATCCTAAAAAGAATTTAAATCGCATGAAGTCAACCACACAGGGACATATGATCAAACAAATATACCAAAAGTCATACTCACTGTACATCGGCTGTGTGATCCAAGTCTGTAAAAGTAAAGCATACATGTACATGATCAGATATACCAAGATGGGACATAGGGTACCAGCTGATTTCCAGAGTGGAAGGAAATTCTTGCCAACAGTCAATTTTTCATGTTACCCCCCCAAAATTGCAAGAGTTTAGTTGATGTTGGGCATCTTAAGGCGCCTCATGAATGCCTGATCCAAAGGTTTTACCAACAGGGGAGATTTGTTTCATAATACAAACTAACTTGAATAACAGACGTATACGTTTCCTGTTTTAATTAATCAATGAAGTAAATATCTATCTATCTATCTATCTATCTATCTATCTATCACAAAACTGTAAATATACTGTGTTAAATATTTTTGCGTCATGCAACTTCACCGTGGAAACCTTTTATCCTACGTTGCCTTGCTGCCTTCAGTACCTTTTCCTTTATATATTGTTCTTGTGCTCTTTGGAACAATTTAATCGAGTTGTGTATTATAATGTCAGGAGATTTCAGTTTACCTACTAGACTGCCACACGGCTCACAAGTAAACATGCTAAAGAAACTTGCTAAAGTAAGATATCAGCATCACTCACACTCGTATTTCTTGGTAATCGGTGGGTATTTTGCCTTGGTAGCTTTTTGTCCCTCTGTCAAATCTAACTCGCGGTCGTCCATTATGTTTGTGACTGTCTTCAGCTTCAAAAATAATAAATTGTAGTTCGTAGTATTCCTGATGCAACGGTGGCTAGCACTTAGCAAGGAACACCGGTGTTTTGGAGAGAATTGTATGCGCCGCGCAGGAGTTGGCAACGGAACGGCAATAGGGACATAATTGTTGCAGCATAACTATATTTCAAACGCAAGTAAATAGTACAATATTTTTGCTACCCTCTTCAAACTGAACCACTTGTGTAAAGTGCCATCGGTGTTGACTGTTTTGTGACGTTTGTACAGTTGAACAACGTCATATTAAATAGCAAACGTCCTGAGACACTTCTTTATTTCAACAACGACAGCATATGCTGTTAAATAAAATAAAATAAAATAAAAACAACTGCAATTTACTAATGCTTTGTATGTGTTTGTTTGTATGGTTTTGAATAGCCCATTTTAAGGTGTTTTTTATTTATTTTTTTTAAATTACAGAAGCAACTTTTAAGGTTTGCTTCTGTGGTTTGGTAGGGTAGGCGCGATATCGGTAGGCACGCAGAAGTCAGCATAACACCGGAAAAGCCATTTCCGGATGTTGTAAAAACGTTGCTGAAACAGCTTCCTGTCGCGTTTACCGGGGAATTTGCCAGTGGTGCTCTACGGACTTGGCGCCATAGCAAGGCACGGGGCTGTCTTCAAATCGCTTTCCACAGGAATTGGCACTTGTTACCAATTTACGCTGTTTATCTGCGACACAATGACCGATAAAGACGGTATGGGTGTTTTAACTTTTCGAGGAATTACTCAATTATAATTCCGAAACATTAACAACAACAAAAAACTATTCAAGATATACGCTGGTGGTTGGCGCGCCGCGGCTGCCCTCATTGTCACACACCAGTCAGCTAACTGGCGGCTAACAACACCGGACTAGTTATTCTTTTAGTTAGCGGAAGTTGTTTAAGTTCACCTTATTTTAAGGCCCTCTTGTGTTTCATTTAATGTCTATATGGACAATGGTTTAAAGCTAAGTTGAAGAATGAAAACCTAGGCCAACCTTAGCCAACCAGCAACGTAGTGCGCAGCTATAGTTGTGTAGAACAGATAGTCCAACATGATAAGAAGTTACAGGGGTACATTTAACGTCACCTTACGAACATTAAGCACAGTAGAAGTAGTAGTAATTTGTTTTTGCATGGGTTTTCCACAATTATTACTCAATTGTATTCACTTTTCACACAGCTGCGTTTGATGACGCTGTGGAGGAGAGGGTGATCAATGAGGAGTACAAGATCTGGAAGAAGAACACCCCCTTTCTCTACGACCTGGTCATGACCCATGCTCTGGAGTGGCCCAGCCTGACTGCCCAGTGGCTGCCCGATGTCACAAGGTGAGTATCATTTCTACTGCACCATGGCAGATGACAAACTTACCTGAAATGGGGAACTTTTCTTCTCTTCCATTTCTTAGATGACTGAATAACCTGTGTGTGTCATGACAGGCCTGAGGGGAAAGACTACAGCGTGCACAGGCTGGTTCTGGGGACGCACACCTCTGACGAACAGAACCATCTCGTTATTGCTAGTGTTCAGCTTCCGAATGACGATGCCCAGTTTGACGCATCGCACTACGACAGTGAAAAAGGAGGTGAGGACGGCTTGGAAAGATTGCAAATTTGAACCATTAATGACATTTATTGTCTTAAATGTATTCAGTTTTTTTTCTGTTGTATTAATTTTTTCACATTAAAAAGTATTTAAAAACTTTTAAAGCAACAAGCTTGCAGTGTTATTTTTAAACCAATGCTTTAAAAATCCAAGAAACATTCATTACCACCTGGCAAGCGTGGCCTTTAAATTGTGATAATGTCTTGCTCACAAAAATATTTGGTACAAAATTCTCTCCTAGTCAACCAGTTGTTTCAGCTTTAAATCTGCACTGTAAAACATTTTATTCAGTCACTGTTTCAGAAATAATAGCTGTCATTAAATATTTTAAATAATATGTAAGATGCAAGATTACGCATATAGATAAATACACATATATTGTGTCATGTTCTTTTTCATCAGAGTTTGGAGGCTTTGGGTCTGTAAGTGGAAAGATCGAGATTGAGATCAAGATCAACCACGAGGGGGAAGTGAACAGAGCCCGCTACATGCCTCAGAACCCCTGCATCATTGCCACCAAGACGCCTACTTGCGACGTACTGGTCTTCGATTACACAAAGCACCCTTCCAAACCTGGTCAGGATTACTGCCAGTTCAAATTTCTATTCGACAAGTTTCATCTTTTCATTTTAGCGTGAATGTTGTTTTATTTTTATTTACATTGCAGATCCTTCTGGGGAGTGCAACCCAGATTTGCGGTTGCGAGGCCACCAAAAAGAGGGTTATGGCCTCTCTTGGAGCCCAAACCTCAGCGGCTGTTTGCTCAGTGCGTCTGACGACCATGTAAGAAAACTTTTCATTTCAACCCTGTATGGCAGCGGAATTGTCAATGTAACCATTTAAAAAAAAAAAAAAAAAGTGACTTTATTTCTGTTGATACTTGATATTTCATGTTTTTAATTATACATTTATTTTATTATTTTGCTTCTCTGCTTTGATTTATAGACTATCTGTCTGTGGGACATCAGTGCTGTGCCCAAGGAAGGAAAGATTGTCGATGCCAAGACCATCTTCATTGGCCACACTGCCGTAGTGGAGGACGTTTCCTGGCACCCTCTTCACGAGTCACTTTTTGGATCAGTGGCTGATGACCACAAACTCATGATGTGAGTGGCTTAAACACGATCATCCAGTATGATTTGCTGCTGGTGCCAGATTTGCTGTTCTTGACAAGATTTTTATTTATTTTTTTGGTAAAGATTCTTTTTATTTACTTCCTGATGCAGTTGGGACACTCGGTCCAACAACACCTCCAAGCCCAGCCATGCAGTGGACGCCCACACAGCTGAGGTGAACTGCCTGTCATTCAATCCGTACAGCGAGTTCATCCTGGCCACTGGCTCTGCAGACAAGGTCTGTTCACTGTCACACTGGAGCTGTTTCACAACCCGATTCTTTTGTGTAAAAGAAAAAGAGCTGTTTTTATAATGTTTCGGTCTGCCACTTCATTAATATACTTGTGTTTTTAGACTGTGGCTCTTTGGGACTTGAGGAACTTGAAGTTGAAGCTGCATTCGTTTGAGTCTCACAAAGATGAAATCTTTCAGGTAAAGAAAATCTATGAACTTCATTTACTGTCAAATAAATTATAAAATTTTGCTTTTATTGACTCTAAATTCACACCCGTCTACCTTCCCCATACCACTAATAAGACAAAAAAAACATTGGTACACACTATAATTGAGAATTTCTTTTTTTATTTTAACAAGCTATTGTTTAATTTTACACAGCGTGTTTTAGAACAACAAGCATCACACAGAAGAATAATTAGAAAACGATGAGTCTTGCTGTTAGACCAGTCTAGCCGTTTGCCTTATGTTTAGTGAAGCGTTGCGCTGCAGGAGCTGAACTCGTGTTGCCGCTCTGCCCAACAGGTCCAGTGGTCTCCCCACAACGAGACCATCCTGGCCTCAAGCGGCACCGACAGGAGGCTCAACGTGTGGGACCTCAGCAAGATCGGCGAGGAGCAGTCGCCGGAGGACGGCGAGGACGGTCCTCCCGAGCTGCTGGTCAGTCTCAACAAACACGTTGGTCGCGCCGACTCTCGGCACAAGCCCGCTCGCCTCTCAAGTGACCACTTGTCCCGTTCCGTTTCCCATCAGTTCATCCACGGCGGACACACGGCCAAGATCTCAGACTTCTCGTGGAACCCCAACGAGCCGTGGGTCATCTGCTCCGTTTCGGAGGACAACATCATGCAAGTGTGGCAGATGGTGAGAGCTTTGTATGATAATGAGAATGCTGTTTTTAATAGTGCCTAATTACATCTTACTAAGTTTCCAATCTATCTGTTGGTGCTTCAGGCTGAAAACATCTACAATGACGAGGATCCTGAAGGTGCTGCAGATTCAGAAATCCAAGCGTGAGCTCAGTCGCCCCCTTTTAAGCTGCCTAATGAAAATAGATTTATGCTCTGATTTCAGGTGATTTCAAGTGAATAAGCAGTGAGGTCTTTTAAAACTGAAGTGGGCCAGCAGTGATTTTTGTAGGACAAAAGAACCACATCAGAACACTGCATTACCATCATCTTGTTAAGTATTTATAACTGCTCCAGCATTTTTTTTTTTATTCCATCCACCAACTGTGGATTGTGGAGGAGCTGTCACACATCTGTCTACTAGTTTAAGTTCTGCTTTGGATTTACTTCTTTCATCCTGGTTACTTGTGAAAACATTTCTACCGAGATCCAGTTTCACTTAAAGTGTGCATATGTTCGTATTTTTCCTTTGCTTTATAAAGAGTAGGATTTTTTTTTGTTTGTTTTTTTTTTGTTTTTTTAGAATACATGTTGCCTGTTGTTTTCTATCCTCTGTTTTCTTTACTGTGTCTTATCTTTTGTGAACTTATCTATATTCTTAATAAAATATTCATACTTAACATGTTGTGTTGTTCCTTTTTTGAATGGCATAGCATTTCAGATGAGATAAATACTGGAGTAACTCCCTGTGCTACATGAGTCAATGGATTTGTTGATGCTGGTTCAATGATTGTATTGTTTTTTGTGCAAATGTGTTAAAAATATCCACTGGAAGCAAATATGTGGGGATCGGCGTCTGCAGTGGTTTCCTGTGGCTCCTCTGGTTCTCTAAAAACAGAGGTGTCCATTTTTATTATTTGTATTAGTTTCAACATTAAACAAATAAGGATTTAAAAGAAAACATACCTCAGTGATTCAAGTTCACTTAAAAGAGAACTGTTGCGTTCCTCCAGATCTTTCTTCATTTTTTCTTGTACCTCCCATTCAATCTGTAGTGCTCTGAGAGTCTCTTCCAGAATCTCGACTGTCTCCTACGGCAAAAAGTGATATTAGTCCGGCTTTATCAGACCACTTTAACACACTTTTAGTTTGTGTACCTCATATTCTGTGACGCTCCCCTCCATCTCGCTTTCCATCAGAGTGAGCCTCTGCTCCAAACAGACTCTCTGCACCTCCAATCTCTGTAGCTCCATTCTCAATGGTCCCACGCGGGCCTTCAGGTCCACCTCCTGCTCCCTGATCTTCCTCAGAACCGCCTCCCCCATCTGCCGTCTCCTCAGTAGGGCCATGAGCCGAGGCTCGTACCAGCCACCTAGTGCCTCCATGCAGCCGCTGAGTCGACGCTGCAGCCGGATGGAAGCCTGGCGGCACAGGCCAACATCGCTCGCCGTCCTGGACCTGTGTGGCTTGGTAGCCTCAGCCCTCAAGGCGGCAAGCTGGTTCTGATGGGCTTCACGGAGTTGGAGCAACTCCACCGTTAAGATTTGGATGTGAGCCTTGAACTCTTCCTATGGATGGATCTGACTTTCATTAAAAATGTAGACAAACATAGCTGGGCACAATAAAACAGTGTTTCTTTAATTTCATGCTTTTAATTTTAAACATGCAAAGCATTTTTTTTCATAATTTATTGATGTATTTGGCCATTTTCAGGTCCTTATTTTTTTGCCCAGGACTGTACTGGAGCAGCCTTGTGCTATGAATTCATATTTTATAAAATATAAATTCTCTGGATATTTAGCCCTCTGTTTACAGCTTCCTGCCAAAAGGCTCCCTTTAAGCTTCTGGCTAATTTTAATGCTTTGCTTGACCTTGCACATGCTTGGGACAAAAATATGGTGGTTTCAGAGGGCAGAGCCAACATTGAACTTGTAAAGGTATCAATCCCTTGTGTACCTGATTACCAGAACTGTGTAAATTAGAGCACTAAGTGGAAAGGAAACTGAAAACAGTATTTTTCAGTAATTTAGAGTGCACTTGTGCATAATTTGGAACAGGTATTTGTGTTAATTCCTAATTTTGCATTTGTTGAGTTCAAACTTCTGCAAAAAGGTGGTTGAAGTTGCACCATAAAGGGAAAACAATCATGGTCAGACAAGAGGTTGCTTACCCTCGTAATAACAGACTGAGCCACTTCGTACTTTTGTGTCTCCAGCGTCACCTGGCTCTGAATGCAGTCTCGCGCTGCAGCAAACAGTTTCCTCTTCACGCGCTCGACTTCCTCAAAAACAGCAGTGTGACTGAGCTGAGCCACGCTGAGCATCCTCTGTGTCTCCTGCAGCTCCCTCCTCAGGATCTCCAGCTCTCTCAGCATGGGTTCATGCAGACCAAGGAGCTCCTGGATGTGCTGGTTTCTTTGTGTCTCCAGATGCGACACTTGCTGGATGCAGTGGTCAAAAAGCTTCCTTAGTCTGTCTGTGACTGTCCAGTCTGTGCGTATGACAGGATATCGTTGAAACTCATCTGGAAGAATAATATCATGTGTTGAGTCCGTCATATGGAATATTCTCAAAGTATTTGTGTTCCATACGTGACTCTTCACTAAATCTCATACTTTTCACTGTGTCAGCTGACGCTGATTTGTCCATGAGTGTCTTAAAGTGAAATTGAAAAGAGAAGGTGAGAAGTCGTTAATCATGTCACTCAATGCAAACAGTGATGGCGTTAAGACTCATCTCATCTAGCCGCTCTTTTAACATGCGAAACAAAGTGTTGGAGTGGAAATTTCATGCTGATGTTAAAGATGAAAAGTTCACACGCTAACTTACTTAGTTTTGAGGTGATATCCCAGGTAAATGACCACACAGATATATATTTTTGAATTTAAGTTTGAGAACAGCTCAGCAGTGTGTCTGTCTCCATGAAAATAGATTTACGTGTATTAATAGAGGCCCAGACTGGAAACTCAATCTAAGGCTTTCTCATTCCCCCACTTGGTCCAAGAAGCTGCACGGATCAGTTCTCACATGTCTGGACCAGCCAGGATTGTTGGAAGGTTATATTTATACAACTTGTTTTTTTGTGCATGTAAGAAGATAATAGCTTCAGAACTGAAAACTGTTTAAGCAATAGCCTTACTGAACGTTGTGCATGAAAACATTTAGCCCCAAGGAACTGCGCAGGTACAGGCAGGCCTGTGCAGGCTATTCTTTTTATAGCCTCTCTTTTTGTGATGAGTGTCTTTCAAAGAGTCTCGATGATTCTTTTGTTGTTGCGTTTTACCTTTTGAAAACCTATTGCAGAAAAAGAGAAAGAAGAGATGATATCCAACGAGTGCTGGGATATGCAAAGAGGAAAATTAGTAGTTGTCCATAACTACAAAGTGCAACTGCCTTTTAAAGAAATATATATTCACTGTGATATTTAACGATCTACATAAAAATGACTAGCGTGAGACAGTGAAGGGAAAATAAGGGCAACGGTTATGTTGGTTGAATTTTGAGCACCAAAACATTTTGTTCAGTGTCAGAGTGTTTTTTTTGTTTTTTTTTTTTTATGAGGGATCAAATCAAAGTACAGTAACATGTTCTGTCTTGTTCATACTGAAGAATTATTCTGTCAAATCAAGTAAATGGATTAAATGAATTAAAAAAAATGTTTATCCATGGGATTAAATCTAACAGACACGAACCAGTCACGTTCGACACATTTGTACCTGCCATCTTCTCCTCATTGTATTTTTCAAAAATACGTAGTGAATATAGTGCACCACATGAAAAGATTTGTTATCACAGGTTTTTATATCTGTGTGTACATGTATAGCTGAGACTGGAAATGTGAATTTAACACGCCCCAGGAATGGTTACATAGACATCAGGGCCTAATGTCTATAAGAAGAAGAAACCGGCTGGGACTGTTGATTCAGCAAACACTGTGCACTTTGCATAAAATAAACAAGCGCAAACCAAGCGTGGGAAATTCATGCCACCCATTGCTCGCCGTGAGCCAGCGTGCTGTTCGGCTCCGCCGCCGCTAGATGTCCTCGTTGCACCGACCGCAGGCCCCGCCGCTCTCACCTGGGCTCGTCCAGCCTCCTTCAGGTGGGAGCCGCAGGTCGACCGACGCGGTCGTCTTCATTCCTCCTCTCTGTGGGCGTCCACCGAGCAGCCCACAGGGAACGAGTGACTCTGACTGGTACCCGTGAAAAGAACCAGCAGCTGCGGCATCAAGCAAACCCCGACAGCTCCACTTTTTTGTGTGGTGCTTTTCCGAAGCGCGTTTTCCTCCGGAAATGGTTCACCTGAAGTGTTGTTCCGGACGGTGAGGAGGTTTTGCGAACCGCGGAGGTTGTTACGCAGCAGGGCAGCAGACGCTTCAAATGGAGAGAGGCTGAAATCAGCGCGACTGAATCCTACAAGTTCAACAAGGTATTTAACTATCGCCAAAATTGTATATTGAACAGAAAGAGTTCTGCTACTTTGCTCACACGTTTGTCAATCCCGCCTAAAGGAATGGGTTCAAATCTTTTCACACACTTTCTTGGGGAATGTTCTTAAATCGACTATCACGTTTAAATTGCACACCTAAACTTTATTGAGTATCCAGAGAAAAAACAAACAAACAAAAGCTCGATTCTGTTTGTGCGTGAGTGAGTTTTTTTTTCTCCCACCCTTCAAAATAGAGACTGCATAGTCAAAACCGGTTTTGTAAAGTGCAGCGAGATAGAGGGAGTTGCAAATGGATGGCAGGAGATCCTGGCTGAGTAGAGGCATGCAGGGAAAACTAGGTGTGGGAGACTTGCTTCGATTGGCCTTGAGGGATCCTGAGTGCAGGTAATTTAAGACCTGCATTTCTTCTCCCAACCAGTGACAATGAAGACTATTGTATTTTTCCCCTGTCACCATCATCCCGGCACCGGGTGCCAAGTGTCTGTCTGACAGCCCAGTGAGCAGACAGACGCTGCGTGATTCATGTCAGTCAGAGGCAGACAAGTGTGCATTTCGTTGCTGCTCTTATGGAGATTTGTTGGTAGTTGATTAACCCGCTGGTGATAACCGGACCACATGAGGACCTTTTTTTGGGGGTCCCCCTCCTCTTTGTTTGTCTGCTGCCTCTCCTGGACTTTAGACTGGTGTCAAGCTCCAGTGTCGGAAAAAAAACAACACCTTCTTCACACGAGCAGTTTTTCCCAGCAACCAAGAGCTGTAGGTCCACCTCCAGTACCCTCTGCTAGCTGAGGGTGAGACTGATCCATTTGTTTAGAAAGGGTGTGTCACATACTGGTGCTCCTTCTCCAGCAGCCTGCCATGCCAGGGCTTGTCTCCATGGAGATTACAGGTGTGTTATGTAAGCAGTGAAGGCACAGCAAAGTCTAGCAGGGACCTGAAAGTCAGAAGAAGATCAGGGAGGCAGAGACGGTGATGTGTCTCTGGTGGGGAAGTGGGAGGAAGGGGTTGAGTGGAGAGAAAGAGTGACAGTGCAACCCGTGCCTCTGGATATGCTGCGACCAGGTAGGTTCAACTTTGCTGCTTGTTTTGTGTTGTTGACTTGTGACCCAGTCTGGGACAGAGAGTCAGATGAGTGATAAAAAGTTGGGGAGAAGGAAATAGAAACTTGCGGGTCATGTGAGTGCAGCTGAATAAGGAACTGCTACTGTTACAAACAAAGACGCATGATTATGCTGCCTCACTGATGGTTTAAAGCAGATTGTTAGTTGTTAATCAGTGTGATAAGCTGATGAGTGACTCATCAATGGGGCATTTGGGAGTAGTCATCATTTGAAAGATTCAATCATTCTTCAATGGAAAGCGAGTCAAGCCATGGACCATTTTCTTTGTAAACAGGGCCTTTCAATTCATTTGCTCCGGCAGCGCATTCCTTACTGAAAATTACACAAAATAAAGTTCCAGCTTGACTTGAAACTATTTTTATTTGCAGTGAAAGGGCAGCAAAGGTTTTTTTGTTTTTATGGCATCTCTGGAGTTTTTTTGTTTTGGCCTGAGCAGAGGCTCTCCATTGACATGCCAGGACATATTTTTAAAACCCAAAATGCTCAGCTGTGTTTTTCAGCTGCCACACAACACTTTCCCTTTCACCGTCCGACCTGTCAGTCCAGGGGTCTTCAGCTTCACTGGGACCGCAGTCCAGACACGGACCCCTTGGCAACACCCAGAGGCAAAGCAAACTGCATATTTTACAACTCTTCGCTACTGTCGCTGCCGTTCCTTCCTTCCTTGCTTCCTTGCTTTCTTCCGTCCTTCCTTCCTTCCTGCTTTTGCAAAGAAATAAATAACTAAAGTAGGAAACATTGAATTTGGAGATTTTGCGCCTTGAAACAGTAACAATAGATTAAAAAAAAGCCACATTTTACAACAACATGTGGAAGAAAAATAGTTTGAAAGCGTGGACCTTAACATTTGTGATAATCTGAGTTTTCAGACTCTATTGTCTGGTGTGATTTGTAAACCACTGTATTCTTTAGTCATCAACTCATCAGTCATCATGCTCCCCATTTAGCAATCGGGATGAGTGAGCAGGTGCTTTTGACATCTTTTTGTCCAACACTTGATAACAAACTTCGATGCTCAGTTAGTTTAAACAATAAGATATTTGCAGCTGCAAACAGCGGTGTGTCCAGTGATGTGGCTTGCAATTCCCATGCATTTCGTGGTGTGTGTGTGTATGTGTGTGTGAACGTCAACCTATTTGTGAATTAAGTGTTAAAAAACGACTTCCCCACCGGAGAGCCCATCGGTGAACTGTGATGTCAGCCATTGTAGGGGAGCGGCCTCTGATGTTATCGCTGAAACACCTTCTCCCGTGCCAGGCATTGTCCAGATTTTCTCCTGTGCACAACTCAGAGGAAACTGCGACCATTTGAGAGACGCGCGGCGTGCGAAAGGGAGAACGGGAAGGAGGAGGGGCGGAGGTGTTGAGAGGGGTAATAAGGAAAAAAAAAAAAGGGAAGGGGAGAGGGGGGCTGGTGCAGCGAGAACAGATCCGGAGTGAACTGTTCCTTCAGTCGGCAATTATCAATCCCGCAGGAATGCGGCTGCTGCTTATACCCAGACAAGCTGCTGCATGGCTACGGTGGCGGCAGTGGCGGCGGAGGCTTCCTCCCCCCGTCCGCACGTCTCTGCACGGTGCCACGCCCTCAGAGCGCCTCGGCGAGCACGAGGTCCTTGCGTTCCTGCATCTTTCTTTCGCGCGTCATTCTGGACTTGAAGCGCGATTGCAGTTAATTAACTGCAGTCGTTACTGCAGTTAATTTCATCACCTGCTCAGTCTTTGGGTGGAACCGTATCTGCCCTGTGGCCGTCAACGGGACTGCACCAAGGTATTGCCTTTCAGTCCGAGGCCTCGTCTGCAGTTTGTTTACCCTGGTACGCTGGAACGGTACCACAGTATGGAAAAATCTCCCACGTCTCTCATCTGTACCTCCCACCAAGCGTTCTGAAAAGTTGCTCCCCAGGAGTTAAGCTGACTGCCGCCACTTCCCCCTTTTCCCTCAGACTACTGGGTTCTTCTGGGGAGGTCTCAGGGGTCACCACCAATTACGGTTCCATTTTTTGTTTGGTGGGTTCCTTGTACATGAGCTCAGATGAGGTTACTCTTGAGCAGCGGCCATCTCCTTTGTTCAGTGATGCCCAGAGAAGACGGCCGACGCCTTCATTGATGCCTTTGGCTGCCGTACCCAAGCACGCTGCTAAACAGTCGCTGTTTAGTTACAAAAGTGGTGGTTTAAGAACTGTTATTGATCTAAGTGGCTGGTGTCTTCTTCTACTCTAACCCTAACCCACTGCACACACACACACACACACACACACACACACACACACACACACACACACACACACACACACACACACACACACACACACACACACACACACACACACACACACACACACACACACACAAAAACCAAACCCTTGTTAATCCATCATTTCTGTTTCCTGGAGCATCGCGCACAGATACCTCGTGCCATGTGACCCCCGGAAGCTCAAGTGCAGATGTGAACGGCCTCCCGGTTAAACTGAGTCAAGTCCCAGTTCAAACAAAGGCGGCTCCACTCCCTCCCGACTGCGGCTTATTCTCATGAGACACCTGAGCGCGCTCTGTCAGCCTCCCCGTGTGACTCACCGCAGTCGGTGCAAAGTGTTCTTGGAGTTCTACCTCCCCTGCACCCTTGCAGCCACACGCTGCAAACTTTACACCGCTCATGTCGCTGTATGTGACATGTATGCTTAACATAGTGCCTGTAAATGCATTAATAAAAGTGTACACTTGCAGTACAATAAAAGTAATTTGGTTTTCCTAACCTTAGAACGGTTCTCTCACATATAAGAATATACATAGAGCAATAAGGGTCTTGCTCCTTGTTAGCTGCCATCTTGTGCCGCCATTTTTATAGGAAGCCCGGCTGACAGTGCCCTAAATACGAAACACGCTGTCAGGCAGGTTTCCTTAAATACCAGGCTTCCTTAAACATTTTTACACACTGGACCTAACCCTAACCCTCTGCATGAGTATTTTCCTCAGTGATGTTTTCAAACTGTGACACAACTGAACCCGTGTCGTTGAAGAGGGCAACGGGTGTCATGCATTATTCACCCTCGGAAATTATTGAAGAGTAATCCTACCTCTCTGAAGCGCCTCCTCCTCCTCGGTCCTTCCATTTTCACAACAAAAAATGTTTGTGCACCGTCGTGCATGCGTACATGAGTGTGCGTTTAAAGTCAATGTTGTTGAATTCAACATTATGTCTGCAATAAACACATCAAGCTTTATTTTTTTCCTGCAGTATTTGGCAAAATTTAAGTTGAGAGTACGTTAAATGGTATTCTGTACCTTTTTTTATTTTATTTTATTTTTTACCTTCAATCAAGGGACGGATTTTCGTGCCGTTCTGCGGTTTTGACCCTGTTTGCCCAGCTGCGCAGCACAGCAGAGCGGACCCACATTTGCCTCGGAACTAAACCCTCAGGGCGGTTTAGGCGTCAAAAGTGTACGAATAAAGTATTTACCCGATATGTTTTCCATGACGATGCGTAAACTTTTATCACCGCCGGTTTGCTTGACGCTGATGTGTAAACACAGCCGTCAGCGTCAGATAATCAGTCAGTGCCAAAGGTATTGACACACTGCTGTTGAGGTTTGCCGTGTTTGTGCCGGATACCTCCTGTTCAATGCGAGCGCCTCGCGTCTTTTGTGGAGGATAAGTAAACAGCAAGTTGGAACACATGCCTGCTCCGGCAGGACCAGGGCTGGGCGGAGGAGGGGAAAAAAAAAAAAATCACTCATTGGGTTTGACTACGTATGTCAAGGGAGCACACTGCATTCTTGTGTGTGTGTGTGTGTGTGTAAGAATCAGCTTTAGGCAAATGACATGATCACAGTCTCTGTGATGGCACGAAATAACTTGATGTGGTGTGAGGCACCCGACTGGTGGATGTTTTTTTCGGTTCGTGGTGGAAAGGAGAAAAAAAATCCTTAAAAGCCAGATTTTCTGGGATTCTTAAACTGTGTCCATGCATTGGAAGGTGCGGGTTAGCAATTAAGCCAGTGCTGGGACAGTGAAGCAGCTTTGTGTTCAAGATAGTGGCAAGTGTTCCTTTGACTTGAAAGAAAATGTCCACCTCATTTGCGATGAAGAGGAAGTGATGTTCCTGGATCAATCCCGGGGTGGGCCTGTCTTTTGTGAATCTTAAGACAAAGCACATTAAAAAAAAAGGGGATTAAGTCGAGACAATCCCATAGTTGTAGCGCTGCGGCTGAAAATTATAGGTTGGTATTCGTAACCACGGTAACAGTGGCACTGGTGAACTCCCTGAGACTAGTTTTGCGGAGCCACCAGTCAGACTGGGTGGTCCCTCAGAGTGCACGATGGCTGCTTTTACTCTACGCTTCCTTTTTGTTGTGGAAAGAGCGCTGAGAGGGCTGCACTCCATAAATGAGCGGGACCGGCCCCACTTTTTCCCTTTCCAAGGAGTCTCAGGCCAGAGACTGCAGCCAGTACAGATGCAGGGGTTCTTAGTCATTCCCCAAATGACTGTAATTTGGATCGTGAGTAACACGGGACTCGTGCGCAGGGAGACGCCTGCTGCCGCTCTTCCACACACAGGATGGATTCCATTTGTCGTCCCGGGCCTTTCGCTGCTGCTCACTCCACTCATTACAGCTTCCTCACCCAAACCCTGACCTCCCCAATGGAGATGTGCTCCCCGCTAGCTGCGTTTCCATGGCCCCTAGAAACGCAGCTATTGAGTCCTAAGGTTTTGTCTTCAGTCTATACAAGGATAAAACGTTCTGTAAAGTACCTTGACCATGTGTGTATAATTTGTCTGGCGGAAAGGCACCAAAGTTCTTCATGCGCTCATCTCGTGTGGGAGCGCACACGGCTGTGGTATCCTGCAGAGGGCAGGGCCAAATTTACGTCGGTGTTTTTTAAACCCCGGCATCACGGTCGAGCCTGAGCCATATCAGCTGGTGGATTCATGCGCTTGACGCGTGGTAATTTAAGTGCTGGGCCGCAGGATGAATCATCGTCCTGCCTCACTGTAGCAACCCCTGAGGTCAGAAGTTTAGTTTGTCCTACAGAATTCCTCCACCACCTACTCCATGTTTACATCCCTTTTAGCTCTTGTCAGAGTATTTAACTCACCGCGTTTAGACAGACACAGCGTAAGCATTGCACCTGCTGATTGATAAGCACTGTGTCCCACTGCCTTGGCACCGCTCAAGTCTGCTCTCTGTGTGCGCGCCACCGCCTCACGCACTTTTTCAGGCACTACCAGCTTAATAGTGCAGTAAAACTAAAAATAGCCGTTTGAGTTTATGTTTAAACTGCGGCATTTGCAGTCTTGTTGAACTCACAGACTATTAGCCGAATTGCTTCTCGCTGTTTAAGGATTGAAGGTCCATATTACGCCCACTTTGAGATTGTTTTTCGCCCAGGCGCCAGTAGAGGCGGCTCATGCAATTAATTGTCCTGAAAACGGGACGAAATGGTCCCCACAAAATGTTTGCTACTTTTAGCTCTCCTACTAAAAGGGATGTTGTGTTACACCTTCCACATGTTTGATAGATGACAAAAGAAAGGCGGTGGTGAAGTGTCGTCAGTGTTGGAATCTACCTGCGAGAGAAGCATCAGTGGCCTTTGGGATGTTATGAAGGGCTGACTGCAACTTGAGTTAGTTAATTCAATATTTTACTTCAATGTTTTATTTCAGTTAAAACGCATTCAGCTTAGATTTCTTTCGTCTTTTACAACATTTGAATATAGAAATGGTAACTGTCTTACTGTAAAAATCTGGGGAGGACCTGACAATACACAAATGTTGGCTGAATGCGCAGAATGTAAGGCATCTGACTTCAAGACTGGCAGGCCTGCTGCCCAAATGGTTTCCATTGAGATGAATCCAAGCCAGAATCCTTGAACTTCCCATCACAACCCCCCCTATTACACGCAGCCTGGATGATCAAGAACGTTTTTGGAGAAGTTGCATTTGGAACCCTCAGGGGACACAAAGAAGGTTGGCCGGGTTCAAATCCAAGAGTCGTCTGGGGCCGGAAAGCTTTCCAAAATACAGCGTTTGCTGACATATGTTTGCTTGTATCGCTGCGTCTGCCTGTCTGTCTGTCTGTCTGTCTGTCTGTCTGTCTGTCTGTCTGCATTTTTTCAAGGCTCTACCGTAAAGAAAAAACCCTGACCTGGCAGCCAAAGACCATTTTTATGAACTTTCACAAGAGCAGATCACCTAGGGATTTGTAGTCCTCTGCTCGGTCGGGCTCCTCTACCGCCTTCCCTTGGCGCTCGGGCACGAGCTCCGGCTACTGTCATCTTCAGAGCCTGATCCCGCTTTTAGCCTGCGCTCCGGAGATAAGTATCTAATAAAGTGCACAGCTGGAAGAGGCCCAGAGTAACTTTCAGTTCTCCGGGGAGCAGCCTCCCTTCAAAGTGGAGGAGAGTGGTGGGGTTGGAGGGCGGGGAGAAACCTCATTCCTTTTGCGAGTAAAAGATAGAGGAGGAGGATGAAATACACCTATAAGAGACGATGCTGATATATGAAGTGCTTGTTGCGACTGCGCTTTGATGCGCAGAGGTGAGTGCCCCCTCCCCCACACACACACACCCCTCCTCCTCCCGGCGTGCCGCTCTTCTCTGTGTGTTAGAGTGTGTGAGCCTACCGGGTGTGGCTGCGTGAATCATGACTCCACGTTATGGAATGAAGGGAGCAGTGCCAGGTCTTTCTTTGTAGAACTGTGAGGTTTGGTTTAGAAGCAGGAGGCGGGGGTCTATGAGTGTGTGTGTGTATGTGTATGTGTGTTTGTATGAGCGGTGCCCACGGAGACGCACAAACGCACAGGCGCAGACACAAACACGGCTTCTACTGGAGTGGAACTTAAACGGATCATTTGAATTAAATGAACATTTGCAGCCAGTGCACTAATGAAAGTCACGGTTTAATACGCTTCCCGCACCTGACGAGCCTCTTTTTTCACAACTGAGCTTTAAACTAGGTTAACTGTTAACATGCCGTCAAGACTAAAACTGCCTTGCTGAGATTTGAAATGAAGATACCGCAATAATGCCGACACTGTTGCCCCCACACGTTTCTTTTAGATGTCTTTGACGTGGCAAGAAGGGGGCAAACTTAGGCATTGAAAAAGTAACCAAAGCATTTTTAATAAGAAATGTACATAAGAATAATCTCATTCTGCACATCTCTCCCACCTATCTGCCACATCAGCAGCTGTGTTTCTGGCCTCAGAAAAAATATTAAAGTGGCACATCTGGGACGTCTAGAACTATTCTTGCATCTTCCTGAGTTTGCTAACTTTTGTGTGAAAAAAGCTGAGCAGGAAGGCTCTTTGACGTTGACTTCGCTGATATTGCCCTTTTTCAAATCCCTGCAAGT
Source organism: Thamnaconus septentrionalis (assembly GCA_009823395.1). NCBI lineage: Eukaryota > Metazoa > Chordata > Actinopteri > Tetraodontiformes > Monacanthidae > Thamnaconus > Thamnaconus septentrionalis. Next base: position 13,540,160 of record CM020517.1, on the reverse strand, counting down.
CTTTGCAAGTTGGTTTCAATGCTGAGCTAAGACAGGGATCCATAGCCCCAGCACTAAAGCACAAAGTAATGCTTTAATTAAAAGTGTGCCTCTCCTCTCCTCTTCTTTTCTCTTCCAGGGTGTTGCTCTAGAGTGAGTTGGCATGTCAAACCGTGACTCCCTGGGGGTCGGGGACCTGATTCCCCAGGATGTGGTCGATATTTTTTCCCATGACAAGCATGGCAGAAAGAGCCAGAAGAAGCGCAGTCGCTCGCTGGGCCGAGCTCTGGGCTGGCTGAAGGGAAAGAAGAAGAGGGACCCCGGCGCCAAGGGCGGCAGCCCGGGCCTGGGTCCTGCACTGGACTTGGCTGTGGATGTGCGACATCAGGGCGGACACAAGGGAGGACTGAGGTCAGGGAGGCAGCCTCATCCACAAGGTAACGGTCATGGTAAGAGCCAGCAGGATGCTCAGAGTCTAACTGACCTGTTGTGTGATTTTGTTTTGAAGGTCTGTACGTGATCAGACTTAAAGACATACTGTAGCATGATTTATTTCAAATGCTTCATGTGTTCATTGTCAGACATCTAGTAAATAGTGTTGACAATAAGACTGTTGGTTGGCTAAAATACAGGGAATTAAAAGATCATCAAAACTATATCTAAACCACCTAAACTATATTGAGGACACTAGTGTCAAAAACTTAGTCATTGCCTTTGGAAAAATTTAATCATGGCGCGAGTGCCAAAGCAGGAAGCTGCTCTGTCACTAAAATCACTGCAGGCTTGCAGTGTTCCCTTTCTTATTGCGAAACACTGGTGGAGGTTGTGAAGGACGTGTTCATGATGTCTTTTGCTCCGACAATTACCAAAAAAACATCGTAAACTTTACTCGTATCGGTGAAATCTGACTCATATTTTGGATAGTTGAGGTGTGAATTTAGTTTAGTCTAATGCACTGCGCATTAGGCAATAGGCAAAATACCAGTGCAAAAGTTAACTAGTATTAGCGGCAAACAGTGAGAAGTCAGTTGTTGGCTATTATGAACACTGTAATGGAACTGCAGCTAATGACAAGCTAGTGCGCTAGTCGCTGGCGTTGTGCTGCAAGTCACAAGATTCACCTCAGCAGCAAAGGAGCTAATGTTTGCAGGGGAATTTATTTTCTTAAGACAATTAAACTTCAATGTAGCAGTTGGCCACTTTGTGGTAGCCGCCACTCATCTGCACAACAAACTCTTTTCAGCTTCCATTGCTAGCTTGGCGCCAATTGCCGATTTGCCACCCCTCCTTCTTGAGATTAGACGACTTGATTTACTCGCTTTCGTAGCTCTTGATTGCGACGCGAGTCCCTGGCACATCAGTAGTACTAATAAGAAAAGTTAGCTTTGTAACCTAGCATCCAAGGCATTCAGAGGTGAGTTCCCGGGTACCACATCGCCTGTTTGTGCAGCGCAGGGATGTTTGAACAGGGCGACCACCTCCTCGCTGTCTGGCCTCCTGTTTGCTTTGCACGCGGTGGAGAAAAAAAAGAAAAAGAAAAAAATCTCTGTCCGTCCTGTTCTGTGACCGCGTCGCTTAAGCGAACCAGTGTTCAGGACAGGTCAGGGGTTAAGTGGCGCTGTCCACACGGGACGGTGTGTTTTAGCTGACACACACACGCACCCACCCACCCAGTCAACAAACTGAGTAAAGGCTGCATATAGAAAACACATAAAACCTTTCTTTTCGCACACGCTGAGGAAAACTACAGCGGCTCTTTGACTTTTGTCAGAGCTGTGGGATCTTGTCGAAGCTTGCGCATTAGCACTGAGATGTGAGCGCGGTAACCTCCACCAGCCAGTTTTGCAGTTTGTTTTCCTTGAGTTGGCTAAAAGTTGAATTTTCTGCCTTGATCAATCACACTGCAATGCGTTCAGACACACACACACACACACACACACACACACACACAATGGCCAAACAGGCTCAACCTTTTTCACCACGCTTGCCATGTGACCAAACATGAACGTGCACGTTGTTTAGTTCAGGCTCACTTGCATGTGATGTGCGGTCACGGCTAATTGCTTTTAAGGCGGAGGGAGATCGGCCTGTTGTTTGTTTGTCTTTTCTTCTTCTTCTGCTGCTGCTGCTGTGTGGGAGCCCCTCACCCGGGGTTCGGCAGGAGGGGATTTCCATGTGATTCAATCCCCGCTCGGTTTCAACACCGGCAAACTGATCCAAACAGAGGACGATGTGCAATCGCGACTCCTCTCGGGACGTGACGAACGCTTAGACACTCACACCGGGAGTTGAGCAAAGCGTGCGTGTGCAGACCGCATTGCACAATGTTTGTACTATATTGCGCTAGGAGCGTCTTAAAGGTTACCTCATGCGGCGGGGGAGGGAGGATCCATTTCTTTTTAAAACACAAAATGTACAAATCGGAGGACATTGGTGAACAGTGGTGTAGAGCAGGGTATACGAGGGTGTGCAGTATACCCATTTATTTTTCAGTCAGCATTGGGTATACCCACTTCTCAAACCCCTCTTGTCAGGCCGGGACTTGAGGCAGGACTCAGACGCAGAGGTTTAACAGAAAAGTAAATTTATTTCAGTTGTCAAAATAAAACAGGAAATGACGAGACAAAACCCCAAGACGAGACAAAACCTCACCACGGTGTGACACCTCTGATGCGCATCTGGGCATTTATCCTTTGCTGAATGGCTTACTTAAAAAAAGGGCATGAATTAAAGGTCCAGTGTGTAAAATTTGGCTTGATTTATGATTTTTATACTGGTAAAAGTTTAACATACTGCCCATAAATACATTAATGAAAGTGTATATATGCAATACAATAAATGTCATTTTGTTTTCCTACCCTTAGAACAGTTCTGGTTACCTGCCATCTTGCTGCGACATTTTTTAAGGAAGCCTGGTATTTAAGGAGAGCTTCCTTAAATATTTTACACACATGGTCCTAAAGAGTGCACCCACTTCTCTAGGGACCACCACGCCACTGACAATGAATAACGGTTGACCATACTTACAAAACATCGTTGTCTTAGTCTATTGAAGGAAATGCAGCCAAAAAGCAAGAAATGATTGAATTTGATGTTCCAGTTATTGTTGAGTCTTTTTGATTTTTGGAAGCAGCAACTGTGGATTTTGCTTTAGACCAGCGCATCAACTCCGCTCTTCCCCCGGAAGCATCCAGTGGCAATTTCTGTCGGGAATAGGGACACTCTCACACTGAGAACAGAATACCTCTGGCCGAGGCCCCTGATGATGATTTGTATTGATGCCAGACAGGGCCTCCTGCCCAGTAAAAAGCCTGGTATGGCCGGCACGGTGCCAGTTAATTAAAAGTTAAAAGCCATGCCAGGGCTGTTACAGTGAGAGGGGGGAACAAGGGGTTCTGTTTTTCCGGGCCTCTTCCAACTTCCAACTGGTCTTCCACTCGACACACTGGGACAGCAGTGCTGGAGCGGAGAGTAACGTGTACAGCGTGTACATACTGCATGCTGTACATAGTGTGGTGGGGATGTTTGGATCAATGTCCTCTCTTATGGTAATGATTCAGTAAATATTTAAGGTTTGTGGTGATGGTCTGATGAAACACAACATGTTGTATTGCTACCCCTGGGTTCGGGAGACTGAACTGAACTCACAGCATACAGGTTTGGACTTTCCTTGTCTCTGGAGATTCTCATCCACACAGGAAAAACGTATTAATGTCCAAAAGCAACACTGTTAAAGTGATTTTTATTTAAGATAATATGGTATATATATAATATGAAAATTATAACTCTGTATAATCAGTATATCGTTGACTTAAAAATGATAGACCCTACGCCGTATTTTGAAGGCCATTGTTATCTAATGTAATCAAATAAATACTGAGACACCCAGTAAAACCCAGTTATTATGGCAGTTTTGAATTTTCAGCCCCAGCAGTCTAGTCAAGTCCTAACAGATATCAGCTTAATCTCTTTGAGTGCTTGTGCTGCACTTCCATTGAGAGCTGATATTGCAGGTCGATCTAGATTCCCAGTCAGGGTGAGCGGCTGAACTCTGGAACCCCCGGGGCAGCTCCCCGTCTTGCTCGTGCAGGAATGCTTTGTGTGAGTGTGTGCGTGTGCGCGCGTGTGTAAACACGACCCATGGAGTTTGCCCAGTGACAGAACTGCACAGTGGCAACATTTTCTTTTTGGTGGGAGGTGATAACCTCTGACCCCTGATCCTTTGAGACTCTGTCGGGTTGTGCTTTCCGAATGACCTGACCAATTTTCCATCACCAGCTACGTGAAGTCACGGGCCGTCTGTCGACGCGTGTTCATTCACTTCCCTCCGTCTGAGGCCATACATAGTTAATGCGTGAGCTGTCATTTCACTCCCCAGCTGCTCCAAAGTAGGAGGACGGGCCTCCTTTGTGAAATGTTGCTTATTCACTCGAGTTTCAGAACTGTTTTTTTTTTTTTTAGAGAAGAAAAAAACCCCCCCTGGTTTGTTTGATATAGTCATAAAGGTAAGGGAGGACAGATGAGGTCATCCACCGCCTGACACGCAAAGAGGTCGCCTTCCCGAAGACTCCCTCTGAGATTCCTCACATTCCTCACCAGATATTCCCACAAGGAAGCTCGAAATAAGGAAACAAGTGTGTACCAGTGGTACGATGTTTTGACTTTCTTTTTTTAACATTTAGTTAAAATGCAACTTAAAATAAAAACTTAGTGCTAAGTGTTTATCTGCCGCCTAGTCTGGCTGTCTAAAATTGTTGTGTGACCCGATGGAAAAAGTTTCTGAATAAAACATTAAAATGAAACAACTGAAGTGCTACACTGAAAGATAAAGTTAGAAAAAAAAATCTATTTTGCCGCCAGGTAGCCACAGCTCGAGGTGTGACACATGTGCCCAGCGGCTCGCTGCGATATGTCACACTGTTTAGCAAGAATTAGCCAGTCGTAAAAAACAAAACATCTTTTCAAGGTAGTGAAAAACGACAGAAAACCGTCAACGTGTGAGTGATTGACACTGGAAAGGCGCCAGTAAGATTCTCTGACTGGAAGTGTGAGCGGAACACTTATGGTTAGCTGCTACGTTTAACTGAACTCTTGGCAAAGTTCCAACATTGTTTACTTATTCACTTGTTAATATTCATAAAAATGTATTTTTGTCACAGCCCTGGCCGCACGTCCCGCCTCTGTTAGTTGTTTGTTAGTTTGTTTTCAACATGTTAAAATATTAAAGTAAATAAATAAATAAATACATAAGCCTTTTGGTCAGGTTCTCCTGCAAACAAGTCAAAACAAAGATTTCCCACCTTTTAAACGCGCATGTGTGGGACTTCAGTCTGGATTTCCCTTTTTTCTGCTGCTCAGCAGGTTCACGCGGTCGCTGTGGTTTTCGCTACCAGTTCATAGCTCTCACAAGTTCACCACACGGTTAGTTTTTGTGTGTAATCTGCCAGGCTGTATGTGAAGCAGATAGCTTTATAGCCACAATCAGGGGAGGAAGTGATTTTCCTGTGGAGGTTAAACTCAGATTTTTTCAACTTTTGGGTGGGAGACTGTCAAAGACCTCTTGTTGAAGAGAATAGAAATGATGCTTTATGGGGGGGGTGGTCATGGGAGATGTAGTGTCAACTCTGCTTACGTTGTTTTTTTTTTTTGAATGTTTGTGTGACACACATAGCTTCATTCCAGTTGCGTTGCGATGATGATGAAACAAAAACTACGTGCAAGAAAAACAGGTTTCTTGACTTCTGACAGAGTTTCACTTTCTTTCATTGATGTTAAACAGAAATCACAAAAGAAATCTCTCGTCCTAAATTTACTGACACCTGTAAAACGTGGCCCCATTATTTTCCCCCTTGCACTCCGATAGAAACACTGACAGATTCCTCCTTTTGATGCAGTACATACTGCCACATGTACGCGCTGACTTGTCAGCTGAGTATTAAGCTGACGACACCGTGGGAACCCGTGTCAAATGTCTGATCAAGACATTTCTTTGTGTTGTAAACAAGTGCACAAAATTCTTGTCCGCAATCTCAGGGGTTTACCGGTGTTTACATAGATTTCAGTTGTTGTTTTTTTTCACGGTGAATTACAAAAGGCAAAATGTGACCACACCCAGATAGCCAAGATCATGTTTAGCAAACTAGGGAGGTGGCAGCACATTAAGAGCCAGTTTGCCCTCTAGTCCCGAGTCAATCATGAGCTCCAGTTTCCTGCAACCACGTTACTTTTACACTCGGCGAGACCGTAACATTTTGCCTCACCACAAACAACCGTTGTTCTTCTTATTATTAGTCACGAAACCGCCCATCGTTTCATCATCGAAAAAAAAACGCAGAGTCGCGGCGACTGCACAATCTGTTGTCACGGAACTAAAAACGGTCGGAAGACTGCGGTGAGCCTTTGGAGTGACTCGCAAAAGATGTGCGGGGAAAATTCTGTGAGTCATCGACGGGCCGACGCTGCTGCCAAGTGGGCTAACTTTTTAAAAAACTAGACGTGCTCTGTTCGACCGGTTCCCAAGATAACCGTGTTGATTTGACCTCTATCGTCACCATCGCTGCTCACAATGGTGAGTATTCACATGGCCGCACATTTTAGCTTTTAGTCATTATTTAAGCACCGGACCTGTTGTAGCGTCATCACAGGACCTTGGTTAATTTATTTAAAGACTGGGAATCATCTGTAGGAACTATTGTTGTCACAGTGTTTACAGTCAGTGGGCATTTATTCATTCATTTACATAAAGAGCAGGTTCTCCTGTAGGCAGACATCAGACGTTGCAGCTCCTGTTGGGAAGATGTGAGGTCAAGCAGAAATCAGAAAACAAGAACTGCCATCAGGGTGGCATTGCCAGATGGGATTTACTGACGAGAGAACAATGTTTGCAGAGCAGCGATGAAGTCACCTGCTTCCTGCAAGACGGGTCATTCTGCCTGTTCACACTGTTTTATTTAATCTTCTTTCTCTTTTTAAATGCTGAGTGGCAATGCAGGGCTTAAAGCTACAACGTGACAAACGCACAGGTAGGAGAAGCATGCAGTACGCTTTCTTACCACTAGACGTGATGAAATCTTACACACTGGGCCTTTAACGTTACTTTGGAAATAAACGACCCTGCCTTGTAATTCTCATAGAGCTCCAGAGTCTGTGGTTTATTCACTTACTCCTTCTCCTGCCTGTAAGCGTGTTGTCTGTAAATACATATAATTGGAGCCTGTTGCAAATCTGTGCTTACATTAAACAGGAACCTCGCAGACTCCATGATGTTACACCCTGTGGCGTTTTCTTGACCTTTCATTGGTTTTGTTGACCTTTTTATATCATGAAAATGAGTCGATGACAGCACTTGCAGGCAGTCTGGAGACTGCTGTCCGACCAGAACAACCCAAGCAAGCGGCATGAAATGAGCCGCCTGCGAAATAAAATTAAAAACCTGCATGTGTGCGCAGGCACATCATGTCTGATATCTGATACATGCCAGTCTGCTGGCACACACATTGTATAGTCTGACGGCGAATTAATGGTGCGGACCAGCATGTTGGACGATGCAGGTACATCCGTCTGGCATTGTTCAGCTTTCTTTCCTGGCACCTGTGAAGAGTTTGTGTTCAGTTCACGAGGCAGCCGGCTCACTGATATTTTTTTTCCGAGCGGGAATTCTTACAGATCCATCTTGAAAAGAATCTTGAATTATGGAGTCTTGGAGTCCGAGTTGCTTTTTAGCCAATCAGCGTCTTTGGAGGGGAAGCAAGTGGGAGCTGGAGCCAGGTTGTAAAAACAACATGGATGTTAAAATGGCAGCTGGTTTTTCAGAGTCAGAGATGGACATTTAGTCAACGAAAGACGAGCTTTTTCGGCCTTCAAACTGGACACATGAAATAAATCCAACCAATTTTCGAGACACGTGTCGGGTCGCCGGTGAACAACACGATGAAGCTCACTTCCTCCGACCGCGGTGCAACAGCACGTGTGTGCCAGTGTATCTCCAGTGCACCTGGGCCCACGAGGAGCTCTTCCCACTGTCGTCACAGCGCGTTCAGTTTGCTCTCTGCTGATTAGAGAGGCTTAGGCACCTGGCAGATAGCAGCAACCTCCGATCTGGAAAGACGGATCGCTTTTTTTTTGTTTCGCTGTCTGCCCGGCGGTGCAAAACAAGACAGAGGGGCAAGTTGGGGCAGGGATGTTAAGGTGTGAGCGAGGATCCGGCACCGGTTGGATTCCCATGAGGCACTCACATCAGGATGTCTGCTTCAAAGAGTGTGTGTGTGTGTGTGTGTGTGTGTGTGTGTGTGTGTGTGTGTGTGTGTGCGTGCGTGTGCGCGCGGTCGTGTGTGTGTGTGTGCGTGCGTGCATGGCTCTGTTTACAGCTGTGACCTCAAACTGTCACTTCTGACAATGAACTTAAATCCTTCGCCCCCTCGTGATTCTACACAATTTTCCAACACGGCAGTGACCACACTGGAAGAATTAATCAGACTTCTCTCTTTGGGAAAGAACATCTCTGCTTTAGAAATGAAAAAAGAGACATTTTTTTGGACAGTGGTTTCTTTTTCTTGTGTTTTTCCTCCTGGGATTTCAAGTCGCATTGTGCTTGTGATTTAAAGAGATGTACTTGCAAAGATTTGTGAGAGTGATTGAGCAAATGGAATAACATTTTTCAAAGTTGTCTAGTCTGCTATTGGTCAAAGACAGATTATGACAATCTAAAAACCTCCCTAATTGCAAATTTAAAAAAAGGAAAATCAAATCCATCCCAGGCTATTACTTCTCAGTTTTTCCAAACCCCTAACTGTTTTAATGGGTAGCTGAAGCCTGAACACAAAGTACTGCCATGGCAATGCATCACAACACTTAACCCCAGCTGTGTGTGTCATCTGTTTACGTTGGCTGGTGACGTAGTTGAGGTCCGGGGTGAATCCATGTTCCACCAAAATAAACTTACAAAGCAGATGTTGGCTTAATTGAAATGTTCATCTTGAAATCAACACGCAATTGTGCGCAATAAAGCCGAAATCATAATTACCCCCATTTACCACTTGAACCAACTGGCCCCCGGAGCGTCACATCCGTTCCAGATTAAAAGTGTTTATGCAGATCTGAGCTGTAAACATGGTACTGGGGCAGAGGGGCTTCATACGTAATCACTGCCATGCTGTTCATTCTGCCAGCTTCGGTGCAGACCGCAAGTGACAGATGGCGCCTTTGACGTGTCGCTGCTTTAATACGGAGACACTTGCAATGAGATCATAAAAATTGTGATAATTTGTGCCCCTCATTAACGTGCAGCAGTGCCCCACCCATTGCTCCAGGCCTGTGTAGATCTCTGTGTATGTACCGCCAGGTTATCAAGATAAGTATCATCCCAGTCTGAGTGTCTCCACACAAGTGTTGTCTTGTCTTTCATCCCACATCTGTAAGTTGAAGCTCCCACTTAATTCTGTTGCAGTAATAAGTCTTTTATTTATTTATTTATTTATTTATTTTTAAAACTTGTTCCAATTCTCACTTGGGCTTTTTTATATGAACTTCTTTTGTCTTCAGTCACTCATTAGAATGACAGACATCGGAATGTTTTCCATTTGTTCACATGGCACACATACCTGCCCTGCACACTAGGAAGTGAAACAAGCTTTTAGCAACAAATTGGCTTGAGTTTTCCAAATTAGGAAATAAAAAAATGGTTAAGAATTAATGTAAAAAAAACATCAAGTTTTGCTTTCCAGATCAAGAGAGTTGACTCATGATGATACTTGATTTGGGATTTGGGATTTTCTCTCTGCAATCGATTGTGTGTTTTCTTGCTGCACGGTAACAGATGTAAAACAAACAAAAAGGGAACAGTTTTCACATGCATAACCATGTGCTGCCGAGCTGTAGGCCTTCTTTTTTTTTTCCTAAAAAAATTGTTCATCTTGTTTTAGCAACAGATTCTTTTAATTCACTTACTCCCCCTTGTGGCAAAGCAGCAAAGCCGTGTCTTCATGCACAATGAAGAGCAGCCAAACTGTTATGAGAGTTCAGCAGTTCAGAAATTGTGTCATCTAACTGAGCAGTGTACCTTCATAAACAATGGTTAAGCTGTGGTGTAAATAAGTAAGAGGGGCCCCCCGGGAACGTCATCATAAGTCAAATCCCTGACAACAGCTTTCTCCCCACACCCCAGTGTTTACATGCGTGGTCTCCGTTTGAGCTGTGGCTTTGCCGGCCAATCAGAGATGAGTGCACTCACAGATGGGGGGCAACAGCGAGATGTGGCTGATCACGCTGGGCCCGGAGTGGGGGAGACCTAGCCGACAGGGAGGGCAGGAATTAGACTGCAGAGGATTAGTGTCTGAGAGCTGGCCATGGATTGGCTGTGAGGGACCTTCTCTGTTCAGCACGGAATGTGGACCGGCAACAACAACTTTATCAGAAAAAAACAGAGGAGATAATCACCCTTTCTCCATACTTACAGGATGTTTTAGAGGGGATGATGGGACCGTAGGCAGCACCTTTGCACGTCTAAGTTTTTAGTCTTTTCCTTTTTTTGCCCTGTTAACTCTAACTGGAGATACTTTTGGTCGACTTTTGGAGGCAATTCACCAGTCGTCATGGTTGTATTTCTGACCACTAGCGCCAGTGCCAGCCTCACTTGTTTTCCTACAGTCTTCAAAAGGAAGGGTGAGTGATTGTCATATTAAAATTCTTAGAAAACAGGACTAAGGTAGATGCTAACTTCTTTAAATACCACTTCTTGAAATTATACGTGAATATAAAGGATAAACAGCCCTGTCTCATAAAGGCAGTAATTTATTGTTAGAAATTATTCTCAGGAGGCATCATTTATGCTACTTTCAAATTGTTATTATCAGTATTTTTAATAACTATATTAAAAATATTATATTTTCATTTTTCACTTTATGCTTTAGACATCTTTAACATTGAAATAACAAAGTCTACCATCTATCATAACTGTCATATTTCACCACCAAAATACCTGTAATGCTGTTACAAAAAAGACATGGTAGCAATTAGGAGTGATCACTGAGCACATGACTGCCCAAGCTAATTCCGGCATGGTTTTACTTAATGGCGAACCTGTCGTGCACTTGGCGGCTAAATGCGGAGCAGCTGTCGCCATTACATAAAAACGGCTAATTGGTTCATTAGCTCAATGATCCCGGACTGACTTGGCACAACTCAGAGCTGTCATGAAAGTGTGGCAGTGAGGTAACAACTCTATTTAACCTGTTTGCATGTTTACCATGGAGTTTTACTACCTTAAAGTTATTGTTTCAAATCATTTTTCTTTCCTACAATGCATTGACTGTGTCCTATACCAGGCCAACTGAGCACACAATATCAATGGCTGGGTTGGCATTCTCTCTGTTACAAGTCAATAAATTGTAAATATGATTTTTGCCACAATAATTTTAGAGTAGCAAAACTACATAGTCATAGTCATAATTTAAGTTTCAAACTGCATTTTTTATAATGACTGTAATCCACTAGGTGAGGTGTACATTTTCCCAAAGCCAACACATTTAACCAGGCACCTTCATTTCGTATGACAAGTTGTGAGACAGCTGCTTCAAAATGGTTGGATGGCGTCCAGGGCTCATGACAGTATTTCAAGTATTTTCTTATTACACATCAAGAGATGATGATCCATGTTTTGAGATGCCACAACTATTTATTTACAGTCTGTTACGAAGTATAATTAGATAAATTCTAGGCCAATTGACAGTAAACGGCATAAAGTGCTGAGAGTCGATTCCTGATGGAGCTAATCCTGTGTTAAGTCATTGTCAAAATCCTCCCCAAACCCTCAATTAATCCTCAAACAGTTAACTGTCCTTGTGCTTAAATGTTCCTGACAGGCACCGAGATTGCTCTCCCCCTGCCCATATGGCCATTTATCCAACTGTTGCTGCAATAGAGCTGTAAGTACATCCAGGTTGATCCTCTCTCCCCTCTCCACTTCCAGCTAACTTGAAGCGAGAAGACGATGACAAGGCTCCGCCGCCCCCGCTGCTCCAGGAGAATGTGTTTGTGGAGGCCAGCAGGCCGCAGTACCTGGAGAACCTGCACACCGAGGCGCTGGAGGGGTTGAAAATGATGCAAGAGGAAGGTACAAACAGAACCGCCTGTGCCAAATTGGTGGTGTGCCTGCCAGCACTTTGATAACTGTCTGCAGATCCGTCACAAGGGCGTGCGCTCGGGAGAATAAACAACGCTTAAAATTTGGAGAGCCATTAAAATCTGCAACGTTAACTGTTTCTCTCCTTGTAGAAACCAACAACGGGGTGGACTTCAAGGATAACGAGAGCACAATTGTAAGTGACACGTCGGTTTGTAGAATTGTAGTTTCCCGCCCTCGTGATTATGTTTTCACTGAAAACATTTTGTTTCTCCTCCTCTTAGTCAAATATGACAGTCCAAACAGACGGTGAGGGCGGCGGGTTTGTGACAGACAGCACCCTTGCCGACACAACCTCGGTTGCCTCTGTACAGTCGTCTGCGTCTACAAGGTCCTCCCGCTCTGGGCTCACTCGACAAGGTAACGGCAAATAACCCTCATAAGAAAGATTGCTATACTTTATAGTTATGTGCGAGGGCCGAATGTGGTTTAAATGCATATTTTCTCTTCCTCCGTGGTGGTCAAGGATCAACGTTCAGGCCCCTGAGCTCTGGGAAAAAGTCAGAAAAGGGAAAGACAAGAAGAAGACACAGGAAGACCATTGGAGGAATACCACAGCATGTTCAGATGGAGCTGGGTACGCTTTGTTGTTTGAAATAGATGTCTATATGTGTATATCTGGGTTTATTTTTTTTCATAGAACTCACAACTTCAATCAACGCTTTCAACCACAGCAACCTGCAGCAGCAATGCTGCAGTTTCTGATCACATCTTGAGTGTAATAACACATAAATACAAGTGTACAAGACCCCCATAATACAATCAGCATACAATCCGATGGGGTTACACCTAATCTGGTGTGAATGCAGCCTATGGCTTCGAGCTTGGCTTGAAATGTTGTCTTTATGTAGAATAAATGGATGGATGTTTGAAAATATTTTTTCTCCATAGCTAATTTGAGCATGGGCATTTTGATCCTGCTGTTTTCTCAGGCCTGGACCGAGGTGGTTGGACAGTGACCCAGCGACTAGATGAGGAACAGCAATATAATGGAGAAACAGACGAGAGCCCAACGGTGGACGGCCCACCGCCGTTGGAGCCTCCAACTAGAGCTACAGTGAGCCCTCTACACGCGAACAACATCAGGCCCCTCACTAAAGATGTAATGGAGCAGCTTGGCGCCACCCATGCTGGTCACAGGGATGACATGGCGCTGCTGAAAAATTTGGTCCCTGACTTGTCGGATGAGCAGAGGCCCAAGTCCCTGGCTGTCCCCTGGATGACGTCAACCAACAGCCTGCAGCCGAAGCCACCCAGCCCAGTCATGTCCATGTCACCGCAGGCCGCTTACATGTCCAAAATAATTCCAAATGCCGTGCTGCCGCCCTCGATCGACGTGGTGGAAATCAGCCGTGCCAAGAGCCGCAACAGCGTGCGCACAGTCAGCAAGGGCAGTCTGGTGCTGTCCAGCCCGGCCACCTCGCGCCCCTCTTCCAGGGCGTGTTCATCCAGGGCCTCAACCGTCAACTCCGTCTCTCGCTACAACCCTTTCGTGTCTGACAGCTCTTGTTGGAGCAATTCCGACTCTTCGGAGACTTTGGTGTCAGACTCATCCACCATTTCCAGTGGCAGCACACCGAGCCAGAGGTCGCCACAGGACGGCGGTGGCGCAAACAGGAACGCCATTGGAGCTGCCAAATCCAATGGCAAATCCAATGCTGTTAAGGTGGATGACGTTCAGAAAGAGGGGCCGTTTGCGCGAAGCCTCTCCATCATGAAACCCAAGAAGGCTCCGCCTCCCCCAAGTCGCTCTTATTCGCTCCACAATAAGATGAAGCGAAGGTCACGGGATTTGGCCGGCCTGGCAGAGGTTTCAACAATTCCGGCTGCATCCTGTCCTCAGAGCAACCCAGCGGAACAAAATGAAAGGAGCAAAAGCGGCTCCTCACCGATGCCCTCCACAATCGTTGATAGTCCGGGATACAATGCTGACACCAGTTCTCTGGAAGACTCGTCAGCTTCTGTGTCATTCAGTCCAATTAGATCACAGCTGCAAGCAGTGAAGGCAGGGGTAACTGCAAAGATTGAGCCGAAGAAAGAGGAAGTGCAGCAGCCCAATAAGCTAAATAAGGTGATGTCCCCATCTAGTGGCTACTCCAGCCAAGATGGCACGTCTGCACTGCTTACTACACATAGCTCCTCTCCAAAGCATAAGAGGGGCATCTTTGCGAAGCTCCAAAGGTTCTTCCCAGGATCTTCCTCTCCTCCTCCCCCATCTCCCTCCCCCGTCACAAAGCCCGTGACACACACCCCTGAAATCCCCAAGTCCAAGGTCAGTTCTGACACCTCAGTTGATACAATCAATGTCAGTCCTTCCGTTAGGACCTTAATCGAACTCTTCAATATACCTCCACACCCTAAAGTCCACGCACCTCCACCACCACCTCCAGAAGTATGGGCTCATAGTAAGCGGAGCTTTGAACTGCTCCTGGGTCCCCCGGCCCCTGATAACCTTTATGCAATCATAAAGAAGAATCCAAAGGATAGGAGACAACAGAGGAAATCTTCCTCCACATCCTCTGATGGCTCTGTGGTTGAAAAGAAACACAGGAATCACACGGTGGAACCGGTCAATGGGCTGGAAGCCAAGAAAGTTCAAGAAAATGCTGCATTAAATGCGGAGATTCAGAGGGAGAGCATTAACAGAATGGCTGAGCAGAATGTTGATTTGAAAGGAAACAGACAAGTGACTGAAGTAGATGGTAAAGTGAGAGTAAGTGATATATTAAATGTAATGTTAGTGAAGGCTGTAGAGAAACGTGATGAAAGGCTGGCGGCAGTTCGAAAGGAGGACGCCCAAAAGGCGTCGACACAAGTGGCAAGCAGCATGGATCGATTACCTGCGATTTCACTCGTTCGCAATCCTCCGTCTCCCTCTCCTCCTCCGATGCACTCACCACCAGTGCCCCCTGCCAAAAAGACCGCCGAGGGCTTTTCTGCATCATCGGACCAAGTTGTTTTATCCCCGGAGTTGTGCTGGCCTCCCCCTCCCCCACCAGTTGGCCTCGGCGGGGCAGATGATTTTGAATTCCCTCTTCCACCCCCTCCAGTATTTGGCGACGAGAGCCTTGTCCTGCCTGTTCAGGTGCCGCCAAACAAGTCGATCTCAGGAGGCGACTCGACTTCCACAAGTACGTCCGTTTCACCCGGAGTGAAAATTGACTGTCTAAGAGCGACCAAAGAGGCCGAACAACAGATGAGCATTGTGCCGTCGCTGCACATCCCACCTCCACCGTCATACACGGCCCCACCTCCACCAATTAAAACAGTATCCTCCGCGGGGGCCCAGAATGTCCCACCTCCACCAGCAAAAGCATCTCTTCTTTCCTCTAAAGTACTTTTTGCTTCAACAAGTAAAGTTTCTCCTCTTCCTCCACTTATAGAAATTACTTCTCCACCACCAACAGAGTTCTCCATTCCCCCTCCACCCAAAGAGCTTTCTCCTCCACCACCGACAGAGTTTTCCATTTCTACTTTTTCACCCAAAGACGTATTTCCCCAACCACCAGGAGTGGTTTCCTTTCCCCCTGCCCCTAAAGTGCCGTCTCCTCCACCGCCTAAAGTTGTTACTATTCCTCCACCTAAAGAAGTCTCTCCACCAGCAGCAGTGGTTTCAGTTCCTCCACCTCCACCCAAAGAAGACTCTCCAGCCCCCAAGGTCACTTCTACTCCATCTCCACCCAAAGAAGTCTCTCCACCAACTACAGTGGTTTCAGTTATTCCCCCTTTACCCAAAGAAGTCTGCCCAGCAGCTACAGTGGTTTCAATTCCTCCACCCAAAGAAGTCTCTCCACCACCTACAGTAGTTTCAGTTCCTCCACCACCACCCGAAGAAGTCTCTCCACCCTGTGTGATAAATTCTACTCCTCCATCTCCACCTAACGAAGTCTCTCCACCAACTGCAGTGGTTTCAGTTCCTCCTCCTTTACCCAAAGAAGTCTCTCCACCAGCTACAGTGGATCCTGTTCCTCCACCTCCACCTACAGAGATTAAAATTCTTGCTCCATTGTCCAAAGAAGCCTCTCCTCCCCCACCTGATGTGGTTTCCATTCCTCCTCAACCTGTAGAAATTTCTCCTCCACCACAAAATGAGGTGTTTGGTCCTTCAACAACTGAAGAAGTGTCTCCTCCACCAGCTGAGGAGGTTTCTCTTGCAGATTCAGAGATTCAGGAAGTTCCTCTTCCACTTGGGAAAGACATCTCCTCCATTCAGCTGTCGACTGTGTCTGCTGAGGAGGTCTCCGATTCTTCTGTTCAAGAGAACGCCCCTCCAACTTCTGAGGTCAACACAACTGAGGAAAAGCTTTCTCCACCACCTCCCCATCCTTCAGTGCAGGAGATTAATCTTCCAAATGTTGGCAACATATCAGAATCAGAAACCAACCCAGTTTCTTCCAGCAGTATTCTAACCCCACCTACGAGTATACCACCACCTCCTCCATTTAATGTTTCCAACCAAGCACAGGATGCCGGTACATCAGACACCAGTGATAGCCCAATAACTGAGGTGGACTCTCATTCACCAGAATCCAAACAAGTTCCTGAAACCGCGGAAAATGCTCCAGAATCTGCTCCCGCTTCTCCTGTAAGCAGTCCTTTACCTCCAAGTGTGCAAAACACTACCCCAGCCGAACACACGGAATCTAATCCCGTCGTCACCCAGCCCCACTTGACAACAGTCAAGCTTCAGTCTGCCAGTAGCAGCCCTGAACCCCCTAAAGTTGAGGAGCAACCGCAAACTGAAGTTATAATGAGGAAGCGGCAACCAAGTAATCAAGCATCGCCTTTATCCTCCAGTGGTGAGGCTCCTCAGAAGCCCATCAGAAAGTCCCTGATCATCACCTCTCCCACATCCACTTCTCCACCCACTGCAGTTGCTTCACCACCTCTGCCTAAGTCCCAGTCTCTTGTGATTCCACCTGTGTCCACTGTTGCATCGCCTACAAAAAAGTCTCCTCCAGCCATGACAGCCACTCCATCAATGAACCTACAGGAAGCCATCCGCCTGAGGACAGCAGCCAGATCATTAGGTGGATCTGCACCTCGCCTTGGCTTGCACTCGCCAACATCACCTAAAGACATCGACAAGTCCCCCTCCAGCACAGCAAGCTTTATTTTCTCTAAAAGCAAAAAGAAGGTGGTAATTGATACCAAGCCTTTAGAAGAGGCAAAGACAGTGACTCAGAATAACTCAGAGACATCTCCTGTAAACAAAGTGGTCATTGAGACAGAGTCGGTGCAAAGGGAAGTAAAGTTGCCTCCACCTGTTGCAAAGAAGCCCAAAATGAAAGGAAAAGAGACAGAGAGCAGCGAAAAGACCGAACAGACTGCCGGACAGGAAGAACTGCCAGAGAATGTCATGGGTAAGGGAGATTTAAATCAAATCCCATTGAAATATTACAAGGATTTCAAATCTTGTTGACATGGAGTAATTATTAACAGCTCGGACAGAGAACTGTTCCCATAGCTCAAGCTGCAAAATGAGAAGAAGTGTGGAATTTCAGAATTATGGTAATATTTCCAATGCATTTTAAGAGAATCTTTTGAGTAGGAAAGGCCTTCTAGTATTTGAAACTGCATAGAGTATGCATGTAGCACATTCTAATTATATTTAAGTACATTAGCTTTGATGTTTCTGATTTTGGAATATCATTGAACTCTAAATGAAAGATATTCCAATTCTTTTCATTCTTCTGACCTTGTGTGATTGCAGCATTTGCAGGTGTAATGTTCAACATTAATAGTTAAAGTTTGCTAAATAACCAATGAAGTGTTTTTTAATATCTTGAGCCAGACAAATAAGTTGTTATTCTTCTCATCCTTAGATGGTGCAGAGAAAACGAATGGGACAGCTGGTACTGTTGAAGAAGGAAGCAGTCCATCAACATGATTAAGAATGAGGGAGACATTTTGAAGGACTTACTGGGAGTTTGAGTTTGGAAAAGAAAAGACAAACAGAAATTTTGGGATTTGTTGTTTATTCCAGAGATCGGTATAGGGAAAAGTTTGGATTTTAAAGCAAAAGCTTGGAGTTTAATGTAAGCGGTGTGGGCCTTCAGTTACTCAGTTTGCAATCTAGTAAGTAAATACAGTGTATTTTTTCCTTTTGCCGGATTGTCTTGCTGAACTCCTCTGTTAATATACCGCCCTCTGGTGTCCTGCAATGATTACGTCCTGCTGAATCAGAGGTATAGTCTTTACTCATCAAAATGGGACTTCTGGGTGCTACCATGTAAATATAGCAATATGTTGTACATCAACATATCCATTAATAATGGAATCTGTCCAACAGAGTTGTAATTCATTATTTTCCCTAAAGAGGTATTGCACCAATTATATTTGTTGAAAATATGAATTCTCTTAAGTTATTTTTTTCTTCTACAGTATATTTGGAGGGTCTTTACAGATATCATCTATGCAATGTGCTAACCCCCCCACATAATTCAAATAAGTTCTTTTGACAGTTTTTCATCACTTTGTATCAGTCTGTTTGCAGGAATCCCGCATCAGGTGCCATACATCATGATTTAAAGCCATGTACATGACCAATGATGTCACAGTTGGCAGACGTAGAGAGCTACACAGGAATATTTTTATGAGCACATTTTCTGCTGCTTTTAGTTACTGATGTTGGAGATGCTGCCCTTCTTCATTGAAGACTCAAGAGGGATATTTACACATTTGACTTTAATATATTTCAAAATTGTTTGTAATAAATGATCATCCATTATAGAAAAAAATAAAGATTTATGGACCAATTATACCATATTGATGTCAACCTTTCTTTGAGTCCCAATATTTACATAGTTCTATTTCAGGCCTCTGAATACGAGGTCATCAATGTAGTTTAGTGTCATACATCTGGAAACAGTCTTTATCTAAACTGAAAAAAAAAAAAATCAGGAAATGATGCATTTATGTATTTTTATTGAAAAACAGCCAGAATAACCTTTGCTTTGATTTAATCATTTAATACTATCACCAGAAGTACCAAGTCATCAACCCATCTCCATCCAGTTCTTTGCCATTCCTCAACTTTTCCTCCGAGTTTAACATTCTTCCATTCCCCTCTTCTTCCTCATGTTCTCTGATTTCCTCTACTTCTTCAGAATCTCTTTGCTTTCTTAATTGGCTGATATCTGTCGGTAGAATTTCCTCAATTTTCTTCCAGTTCAGCTTTTGTACCTGCTCTGGCTGTGATATATCATCATTTTCACCCTCAAACTCTTCTCCGTCACCTTTTGAAACATCCTCATCTAATGAATACCTTGATCCAGTACCTTTGAATAGAACAGCTGTGGTCACTGTAAATTTATTGTTCTCCACTAACAGTTCTCCCATGTCACTTTGTTTGTCTAGATCAAGGTTGCTCCGACTATCATATCCATCATCCTGATCCTGATCATATTTACCATATAGAACTAAATCTGTTCCTCCCTGGTTGTCATGACTTTGCAAATCGTTGATGTAATGAGAGGTTGCAGATCCACCATCCCTGCTTATGCTGGAGGACGTGGAAATGTTTGAAGAAAGGCCTTCCTTGTTCATTGACGGCTGATCAGAGACCATCAATAACCGGCTGGTGGCAGGCCCTTTGTAAAAGGCAACATTTGTTTAAATACTCAAGAAAACATGGATAAAAACATTTCTAACTAACCTAAGGGTGAAGTGCAAGTTAAAGCTTGTGAAAACCTTTAAACAAGTCTACCTTTCATCAAGGCCCTGCGTCGCTTAGAGGTCACACACTGTGAGTCACAGCATTCACATATGGAGTCATCACCAGAAAGGGCCTCCCATCTTTCACAAGAACAAACATCAAAAAACAACAACAAAAATTGACCATGTACCCACTCTCCTTAGATAACATAATTAATGGAAGTGTAAGTCAGAGCTCACCTGTTTCCTCTGTATGTGCATGATTTGTGTACAGGACCTGGACCCTCAAATGTGACTAAAAGATGGCACTGAAATTTCAGCTAAAATTGTGAAAATAAAAAATATTAAAGCACCATCTTTCTCTACCTTCAAATGATTTCCTAAAAATTATATATATGAAAAAATATGCTTCAACATCCTTGAATATGATGCTGCTTTAAGTCAAAGTCTAAAACGTAGACCTGAACACCGCTATACACTCACCGCAATCTCAGGCTCAGCCACAAACTGGAAAGCCCTCAGAGAGAATCTCAGAGTGTTGTTTGTCTGGGAGATGAACTGGGACATACCAGGCACTCTTTTGCTATCAAGTAGGCAACTATTGACGACAACAACAATAAAAGAGCAACAGTTTTTTGAATCCCAAGACTCCACGGCCAAACCAATAAGTTTTGAATCCACAAATGATGACAAAGCTCACCCGGAATTGTCGATAACAATGTATTTTTGGGATGATCCAGAGCCACTGGCCGGGACAACAAAGCAGCTGCTGATGTAAACTTTGGCACCATGAGGGAGGTAAAAAGCAGAGACCTGGAAATTTATTTGACTTCCAAGCTGGTACACTCGGGTCCTGGCTGGTTTGCTCCATGAATCTATGACATAAGGAGAAGGAGAAGAAGAAGAAGAAGAAGACGAAGTCATAAATATGCCTAGCATGATTAGCTTCTTGACGGTGGAAAACCATGATGTCTTGCCGTCCATCAACTCGATATGGAAGTTCTTCGAAAGTCCTTTTAGCCTTTTGTGCATGACAGCAGTTTTCCAGGTGGGTTGTACGATCAGCTTGGACACGTGATAGTTCCTGGACACAGACAGGGGCGTTAATATATTTTTTTAATTATTTAGTTTATTTTTTTTTTTTTTTTAAAGTTGGGCCTTGGCGCGTAGAATACACTGAACACAACACGTCTTCAAACCTCGGATAGTGGCATTCGATGTCGACGTCAACCTTGGGCCAACTTCTAACCGAGGGTTCATAATGGAGCACAAACTTGTAGACAACGTGGTGAGAGGCCGACTGTGGAGAATAATGCATCGATTCAACGTCAGTCCGCGAAGGGTCGCTGCTTACCTGACAAACGTGGGCTCACCTGAAGCACGGCGCCGCACGCCGTCAGAGGATACGTGAATAGCAGGTCGCCGTACGGCCGCAGGACCCCGTTGCTCTCGCAGTTGTCGCCCAACTTCAGCTCCTCTTTGTCGGCGAACAGGCCGTAGAAAGTCGGCTTGACCCGCAAGACGAAGTCGGACGCGGAGCAGGTGACGGAAACGTCAGGGCCGCTGGAAGAGCCCGGCTGGATGTTTGACCGCTGTTTCACCTGCCGCACGGCCGGAGGCTCCCGGGCCGACAGAGAAGTGAACCGGCGGGAGGAGGCGGGTCGGCGGCCTGTTCTTAACAGCTTGGCCGTATTGGAATTTGACTCGTTTCCTGGACGAGCTGCAGACTGGTAAGTGTCCACTGCACGCACGATGATGAGGCTGAGTGCTAAAACACTCCATAAACTGGTGAGATTCAGCGTTTTCATCGCAACACACTGTGCACCCTCTGCGGTTCTCTGCAATCTAGTGGTCGTACAGGCAACGTTGGCTCGCAGCTGGAGGTAATTAGTGATTGTGGCGCAGTGGCAGCGAGCCACCAACGAATCGGATCCCCCTTTTAGCTGTTGCAGAGTGTAGAAATATACACAAGTACAAAAAACAAAACAAAACAAAAAGTGTGTGCGCACTTTGTTTTTAAGAAGTAGCCTGCCGTGCTATAATTTTACATGTAAAATCGAGTAGCTGTATTATAATTAACCAAATAAACGTAAACGAGATTGATTGCTTTGTTTGTTGCATTTTAATGTAGCTAGTTGGCACTTATTTGTTAATGCTGTTTAAACGATTTTTTTTTTTTGGTCATCTTCTGAAAAAGTGATAAACTAAAGTCGTATTATTAAAGCCATGTTTAAAATCTTTATGCCTCATTGGAGTAGAAAGAAGAAAGCAACGTCTGCGTCACATCTCTCTGATCTGTCTAAAATTTATGCGTTGATTCACGTGGGACTCAAAATAAAAAGACTCATTTGCAACCAGTTGTAAAATATCCACAAATTAAAAATCAATATCTGTGGAGCTACTTGTGTAACGATTAATTAAAAATACATCAAAAACATTAAAATCTAGGCAAATTTCTCAAATCAGTTGGTCAAAGTGAACCGACGGTTCCAAAGCCAATGAAGAAAACAATAGTTTTACCCGAGAAAACGGCAACAGAGCTCGTTTTTTTGTTTTGACAAACTTTATACACATAAACAAAAGTACACTTTTATAATACATAAGTTGAAATGTACCACCTCAATAAATATTGTTTGTGTAGTTCCAATTTATAAAACGTATTCACAAATAATATATAATGCAGCATGTAAACATCATGGAGACATGAAAAGGTGAAATGTGCTTAATTACGTCCAGTTAAGTCCATGTAACAATTTGACCAATACCATAATGTGAGATCAAATCAAGTCATCTAAAATAAGGACAAATGTCTTTCACATTGTAAGTGCTGGGCTTGGCCTGCAATCTTTCAGCCAGAATCAGTCCATTCAATAAAATTACCAGTGCCGAACTTAAACCATAATAGAAGCACAACTTGTTTAATTTTTTTTTTCTTCAAACGTTTGTCATTTTTCAATGCATGTGGAAGTCACATCTCCAGTGTCAACCGTTAATAAACTATTCATATCTCTGAGAGAAACAATTTAAATAAATAATTAATTAAATATAGGCCTCTTTTCCTTCGTGAGGTGAAAATGCACTCGATGAAATGACACAAAGCACATTAAGAAAACTGCTTTGGGAACCTATTGGAGATTGGCTGAGCTGTTAAAACGCACAAAAAGGCGCGTTGGTGAACCTTTTTACAGCGGCAACATGGAAAAGTGACCCACGTAATCTGAGAGGCAAAAAAAAAAATAATCCCATTACAACTAGTTATAAAAGAAGTGCATGTAAGGCAGTGATTCAATACAATACATCATAACAAGAGGTAAGGTGTTCCCTCCCATCAGAGAATTTAAGTTATATATATTTTTTTTTAAATCTCCTTTGTGACACAGTCTGAGAGATTAGAGTCTGGTAGGTGGCATAGTGCTGGTGTGCCCTCGACAAATAAGGGCAGATATTGTAGATTTCCCTCGAGAGCTGAGAGGAATGTCGCACACAGTTGAGCTACGATGTCCTGCACCATCAGGGTGCAGTCACACTACACCAGTGGGCATCCAGCTCCACAGTACTACATATCCCAACCGGTGTCTCAGCAAGTACTGTACTTCTAAACCATGTGCTTCATAACTGAGTTGAACACCGAAAGTGGGTGCCAGTGTCCCACAATTCGGTTCACATAAATGCCCCCACACCTGTTGTCAAGGTGTATGATGAGAGTACCAAAGGTCTTCTCTCTTGTACTGCTAGTACACATTTGTATAGACTCTCACGATTCTTAACAGCTGTCTTTAAAAAAAAATGGTTGTACTTCTTGTTAACTGTGTGGATTTGTGATTTGTGGATTTCACGCTGCACTTTAGGAGCCGTGATCTGTTTCGGTTGTAAATTGAGGTGGTGTGAGCTGTGTTTTGCTGAGAAGGTCTCAGCAAAAGACAGAACAAGGAAGGTATTGGGTGTTTAAAATATATTGAAACTGAGCAACTTTGTTTTAAGTCATTTGAGAGGACGCTTTACAACTGCAAGAGGACAAGAAAAACTTTGCACACGGGATGAGACTGACTGACCACCAGAGGGCGCTGTGAACCTGTCTGATGCGCTCCCTGGTCTGTTGTGCTGTAGGAGCAAGTGGTGACCTGCGGTCCTGACTGTGGACTCAGTGGTCATATCCCTCGACGACTTGTGCAAAAACACGCAAAGCAGCGGCTGGCTCCTCTGTAGCTGCTACGCGCTGCTGCCGAGTGTCGAGCTTTCAGACTCGGAGTCCGTTTCGGAATCTCTGTTGGAGAGTGGAAGGAAAGGCAAAGAGTCACGAGCAGGGGACTTGTCTTGGTGAACGGTGCATGTCAACGCGGGAGCATTTCAGTTCATCTCAACTCAGGTCAACACAGCCGAACTAAATTGGGCATCTTGGATTTTCAGTTCTGCCAAAGCCTTTGTATGGGTGTGCATTTCAGTTCACTTTTTTACTTACAGTATTTGCTGCAGCTCTTTCCGGTTGCCCAGCCGTCTTTCCTCATCGATGGGGTAGGTCCTTAATATCAACAGTCCCACCAGGATGAGGACCACTGGCACGGGGGAGACCAACACTTTTAGGGTGAAAGTCACCGTCCCTGGTTGTAGACAGGACCCGACCTCATAGCCCGCAAACCTATAAAAAAAAATAATTGAAATGATGCCAAAATGGAAGCAATTATATAAACTGTGTTGAGAAAATCAAACAGCAACATGCACATTTAAAGATAAGCACATGTCGTAGCTAACTTACTTTAAACTTAGTGTGGAGATGCCCAGCGATACACCGGAGGCAAACTTTACGAAGAACACATAGAAGGAGTAGAAGAGGGCTTCGTGACCTTGCACGTCTGGGTTCTGCACCTTAAAGTCATCCACTACATCAGGAAGCATTGACCTGAAAGGAAAAAAAAAAACATTAGTAGGAATAACAAGATTCCAAAATCCACATGCTGTCTGAACTGTTTGGAGGCACCAACCACGGCAAGAGGAAAGCAGCGGCCACGCTCACGCCTGCACCCACGGACACCAAGTAGGAGATGATCAGGTGGCTCTCAATGGAGACGATGAGGATCATGAAGGGTATAGCCCACTGAAGAGAAAGACGGGGGGATTTAAGAAGAAGAATCCTATCAGAAGTCAAACATTTCAAAAACATTTGAGAAGTCTGTCCTTTCCAACTTTAGGTTGCTGCTTTTTTGTGATGATGTGTAAAAATATCTAGAAGTTAGACCTTTCTGATGTCACAAAGGGCACTGACACGTCTCGTTTTTGCACCCTTACAAACACGCCAAAGGAACAATAATACAAAACGTCGGTTTTTAGAAACAGATTTGAATGGGTGTAATTCCTGTAGCTCTATAGTTTTCCTTCCTTTGATTATTAATCGTGCGAGGCTGCTCCATTCAAGGGGTGATAACATGAACGCATGAAGGTGGGAATAATATGAGACCTGCAACTTACAAGCATTCCAGCGTAGACTGCCTTCTTTTTCCCAAACTTGGTCAAAAACCACTGCCACCATGGGATGGTAATTGTTCCAGATAGCTGGAAAACACGTGAGACACCAATATTAACTTTATAGAGTCGGTAAACACACTGCAGCTGCAATCAAGATGATTGGTGACTATCGTCATACATCATTAACATCAAAGTTTAATAGCTGAATAACTATCATTAATAATTAATCCAACCCATTATGTTTTTTCTTAACTAAATTTGCTGTGCAACAAGTTTTATTAGTAACAAACAGTGACTAAATGATGATTTGGGTCAAGACGATAAAAACACTGCCAGGCAATCACAGAACATATTTACATAAATATACAACTAACATTGTGTATGAGGAAGCCCACAGCCCATGAGGAAACTGGTCATGTTTGCTGAAGTTTCGTTGGACTAACATGAGTGAAAGTAAACTGGGGAAGATAATTGGGGAACAAAGGCAAAAATCAGACTAAAATCAACACTTAGTTTGAAATTTAGTCCAGCAAATATAGAAAATGTAACACATTATTCCAACATTTCGTTACATTTAATAGCGTTGCCAGAAGCCAACACAAACAAACTGGAAATAGGACTGTGTAGCAATATATATATGAATCATCAATTTGATTTTAGCCTTCACTGGTTTCACTACCTTTCCGTTATTCATGAAAGCAGGAAGCAATGCGATTTAAAAAAAGACTCGAAACTTCTGTTCTTTCAGAATCGGATGACTTTTTCACCATAATATAAAAAACAGGAGGGTTGGTGTTTTGGAGTTTAAACGTGCAGCATATCACTGCCATGTCAATCTAGTGTTGCTCCTCACACCAATGAGAAGCCTTTTAACATGTAGATATGAGATGAACAATCCATGTGGTGGTCTCACGTTATCAAGCTTTTCTTATGTAAAGATGGAAATGCAGAACATATTGACCCTGCAGAAAATAAACCTTGACCTCCAGGTCAAACCTGGTCAACTGATGCTAAATGACCACACAGGGACCTGGCTTTTCATCTGGACAGCCCAAAAGCAAAGTGGACATCAACTGTGGGCAAACGCAGTGGAAAACTTTCTCCTTTGCCCCTCTCGACTCCCACCTCTCTGATTATGATCCACTGTGCCCAAAAATGTTTCCACTCCTAATCGGATGGAAAGGCACCAGAGCACAGAAGAGCACAGCACAGCGGGAGGACGGAAGGGAGTGTGCATGCAACAAACAGCGGCAGTTCCCATGGTGCCACTGCGGGACCTCGGGCAAACAAAAGCCCCACTGTGAGCCAGTCTCTCCCTCTATCTCCCTCCATCTCCTGCTCGAGCCATGTGAGTGTCTAACTGGGAGAAGGGTTCCCAGGAGCCCAAACAACACCTCCTGTCACCCTGAAAATCTGCTCTTTCATTCTGCCCTCCTGGTAGCATGTGTCTGGTCGCGTGAGCAAGAGGCCTCAGGGTGGAGGGTGGACGCCCACTCCAACACTGGGGCCGTCACGTACACGGAAGGATGGCCAAACCTGATGCGGATCTGCATTTCAACACGTTAGAAGTCCCTTTAGGCGGACTTCTAAACACTCACCATGATAACTAGGAGAATATTCTGGAAATGATTCCGATGTCCAAGGGCATACTTGATGAAAAGGGCAAAGTTTCCCTCCAAGAGCTGTAAAAAAGAAACAAAAAAACAAAACAAAGACAATGAAAAAACAATTGACATTTTGGGGCACAAACACACAAATCCTGTCTATATAGTCAAGATGTACAACAGACTTTAAGCCACAGCTTTAATCAGTGGGCAGATTAATGGGCCAGAGTGGCAGTGCTTCATTTTTTTTAGATACACTTTTCATTGAGTTTCTTTACTCTATCCCTCTTCCGGGTGCATTTTACACCAAACAAAAAGTAAGGGAATACATGGCAATAAGAATAACCTTTGAAAGACCTCTAAAATCCCTTTTTAAATACTTTTTGTGTGCCACATTTGTGTGGAATTTGTGGATTGCACCCATGGCACCACTTATCGCTGAACATAATGTTCTTCAACTTGATAGCAAGCACCTGGGAGGACCAGCTGCTGACTATCAAAACAAGAGTCCATCGAATCAGCAAAAAAGCAGTTTCCCACCTTTGCAAATGCTTTTACTCTTTGCATGACATTTATGAGGCAAATACTACAAGGCGATGTTACCATGAAGGCCAGTGAGGTGAAGAGGAAGCCGATGACCAGTTTGATGTATGGCTCGTGGCTCATCACCTTGCGCATGCCCTGACGGAAGGTAATGAGTTGGGATCTTTTCCTCGTAGTCTCTGTCATCCAACGAGAAGGATAAGAGAGGATTCAGAAATAAGAGGCATCGATCTTGTGCAATGGCACTGCACTATTTGTTGTGACAGTGATTTCTTCCCTGAGGAGATGCAGTATCTCTGCAAGAATGCCATTTGAAACATGCAAACGATGCATTCTGAAGGAGGCCAAGCATTTCAAGGCTGGTTAGGAACCAAAAGGCCAATGATTCTTGACACCTGCTCTGATTTTGTTATTTATCAAACTTTATGGTTTGACCATTGAGTCACAAACTTTTATGTTCAGTCTGATACGCATTTTCATATATGTATAAGACTTAACAAGGAGCTTTACAATTTTCTTTCGGCACTGAGAATTGCAAAGAGAGAGGACAAAACTGTTTTTTGGCCTCTTCATTGGAAATGTGTCTAAAAGCCAGTGACAGTGGACTAAAGAGGACTCCTATTTCGTGTCACAGCTCCATACCTTTTTGCTCCTTTACCCCAAAAAACAACACTGCGGCGCACAGGACGTAGATGATGCAGATGACTCCCGAAGCAATCAGGTAGGCTCGTTTCTGGGGGCGGAAAGACGCCATCAACTTGGACCATTTTCATCTTAGAGCTCCTGCAGAAAACCATTCCAACAATCTGACAGGGAGGACGAACACGTCTGAAAACTTACCGTCTCCTCCAGAGAACCACTTGTCATGTTGATGGTTTCATTATTGCTGTCTGTACCGTTGAGGTCAATGGGACAATCGGGAGCGCCACCGACAATCTGACCCTGGATTGCGGTGCCCAGAACTGTTCCCAGAACCTCCATCGTCATACCTGAAAAGCACGTGAAAGCAGACATCAGCAACAAGAACAACAGCATCACTGGGAGGAAAAAAAAACCCCATAGATTTTGACTACACTGGAGCGCTGCACATACGGTACGCAGTGGCAGAGTCTCTCTCCTTCTGGTCCTTGCTGATGAACATGGTGAGAGCCGAGTAGGGCACATGAAAGCACTGCGAAAGGGTGGAAACATGCCGTTAGGGCCGTCGCTGCACAATCCAGACGAGGGCAACGACGCATGGTGAGACACTTACTGTCTGCATTGACTGGAAGAGGCAGTAAAACACCAGGTACCAGAAGACGTTGCCCTCTCCAAAGGGAGGCACGTACCAGATAAGGAGGTAGGTCAGCACAGCGAATGGCGTGGAGAGGACAATCCTAGGAAGAGGAAGGATGGAACAAATTTAATGCAGTTTAAAGCCTGGAAAATGCTTTTAATTTGGCAGATTATTTTTATTTTTTATTTTTACTACATTCAGTGGCAGTTTGTTGTGTTTGACTCCGGACAATAAGCATCCCCACCCGGCTATTTTGGGCTACTTTAGACTCTTAATTAATTCTGCCAGCTGCTACTGTAGCTTTACTCTCCTTTTCTGTTTTTAAACCCGAGTTTTTCTTCCCTCTATTCTCTCAGGCCACTTTGTGCATAATCCCCCCTTTAATCCTGCCCTGTTAGACGTTGTGCGTGGAGAAGGGGGCTCAGTGTAGAGACGTGTGCTGACTGACCAAACAGAGAGGCCCATCCAATAACGCTCCCACCCCCCACACGGCCTCGGTGGGTCTTTTTATTCTTCTCCAGCTGAGCATCGGGCTTGTGCCACTTCCGAATCCGTGTTTAATCGGCAACAGACCAGGTCACGTTGTACCTTCTACTAGAGCCCCTGCAGTTCAGCCAACTCAAACAATGTTGTGCGGGAGTGGCGAGGGAAAAAACAAGTGTGTGTTGTTGATAGTGGCACACCCTCAACGGCTTTAGTAAAGCTGGATAATTATTTGTGGGTTTTGGATGCTGGTTGGAGCAAAACATTTCTTTGATGTGATTTTAAAGTAACTTAATTAACAATCAATCATCCATCAAGCAATCTTAAGAGAATGCAGGCCATTTTTTTTTTTTTTTTTTTTCCCTGGAAAAGACCTTGACAAGACCCCACTAGGCCATGGGAGCCCCACCAGTCTTCTGGGAGACACATGTGAGAAAAGAAACGAAGCACGTGCTGATTTGCTCTATTGTCTGAGTAAATTAGGTTAATGGGTGCTATTTATAGGGATATTAAGGCCAGGTGGTGAGTTGTTTGCAAAGGGCAAACATAAGTTAAAACTGCTCATGCATTTCAGAAAAAAAAAAAATGCAAACAGGCTCATGGCGTTCTGTGTCTGTCTGCTGTAGCAGCAATAATTTCAGCACCCAGTGGCGCAGAGCACCTAATTACTCACCAAATGTGAACAGAATGTCTGTGGCTTAACCAAAACCTCTGCACAGGCCATGGAGAATCAGCTACGCGCGATCACAAATAACATCTGACCTGAAATTACCCCTCTGTGATGCAGCAAAACCTACTTCAACGGTCCAGGAAACCACGCAACGTGCACGCTGACGCGTCCCATTGGCTCGAAGCTGATGGTGTGTTGTGGGTTGGACCAATCGTAGGACAAGATAGAAAGGAAATCCCCCCTCCCCCACTGGTGCACAGATGCAGGAAGCATGGTCTGCGTTTCTGACTCACACACCCCAATGCTCTCACTTTCACTATGACACATGAGACGGAATGAAATAGCGCCACATTTGTCTCGCCGAGAATGAGGCGAGAACTGGAAGGCTGACGAGCACGTTTCTTCCCAGGGGGTCTCTTCCCTCTCTCGAAGTGGCTGCACCAAATTTAACCATATCAGCGATATATCCATGTCATAATAATAATAATAATAATAATAATAATAATAAACTATGCTTCACATGAAAAGCCCCAGTTGCCTAAGCATACAGATACCTACTTGATTTAGGGAAGCAGTGACCTGGATCCAGTCCCAGAATATTTTGGGCAAGAACAAGGGGAAATCCTGGACTGCTCGCCAACTTACTTTGAGCGCCACATGGCTAGCAGTACAAGTTGGGGAAACAAACATCTTTGTAGACACTTTAAACAAATGAAGTAGATCATCAGAATTCCCTAGTGAGACACGTGTACCGTTTAAAGTTGGTGATTTCCACTATGGAAAGCACATGAGCTTTTGCTTTTGCTATTGTGGCGTAACTGCTCTACTTTTGTTTACAACTATCGTGTCCTCAATACTTTACTAACACGTTATCGGCTTCTATACCTAATAACCTTGTAAAACTCACATACTCATATTTCTAATCATATTCTTAAAAAAAATCTGTCAAGTTTATTGCTTTGGTTTATTGCTTGAAGTTCTTCATAAATTCCGGAAGCTGTATAAAAAGTTGCGTTATACGTTGTTAAGTGCTGTTTATGACTCTGTCACACAATCCCTTTGTCCCTCCATTAACCTGTGAGAATGACTGTCAAACCACAAACCCAGTCCTTTGGGTTCTTTGTTTTATACAAGAGCAGTCTATTTTTATATCTGTTTTCATTTTACTTATACCTACTCGTCAAGCTTGGCTCTTTTTAATTGATCTATGACGAATATGACGGTGAAAGCCACATATGGAGGGCATTATCAAAGCAACCAGGTTCTTCTGGAACTGCATGTGTAGCCCACTTTTGACCTCTCAAGCCTCCGTTGCTGCTCCACACACCTTTAAACAAGCTGAGGTCATGCCAGGAACCTTTACGACACGCAGTGACATGTGGTCACCTACCATGGCATCATGCGGCCAATGAAGGTCCATCGACTCTGGCTCACCAGGAAACCCACAGTCGGATCTGTGATGGCATCCCAGGCCCGGCCCACAAACAGGATGATGGATGCGTAGAAAGGGTCCAGCTGCAGTGAGGAAAATGGAAAGAAATTAGAACAGAACAACTGATGCTGTCTTTTTTGTTGTTGTGTTTTTGTGTAAATGTAATATCTACTTATTTTATATTGTTCTTATTTGTTTTATATATGAAATGTTAATGTAATATATTAGTTATGATCTTACTTCCTTCTTTTTAACCACATTGAGTTTACGCTAGCTGTGTGAAATGTGCTACATAAATAAATTGGATTTTGACTTTGATACAAACACGGAACTGATTAAACACAGGAGAGCTAATGGAGAAATCGCCAGCAATAAAACACACAACTGTGCATTTGTTTAAGAACAGAGTAGCATTCAAAGCTGCTGTGCAATGACCTAAGCACTCCAGCAGAATGGGCTTTGTTCAAAACTGCTAATGTTGTATGGCAATGCGGTTTAATGTACTAATTGCGGAACAAAACAAAGCGGCAGGAGTCCAGGTTATTGCGCTTGACCGCTTACTGCTGCTTAAACGTATCCTTGGCTGAGAAAGAGGGGGAAAAACCCCATAGTGATTAGATTTGACCTTGGAGCTAATTCCTATGAGTGGCTGAGGTGGGGAATGTGTAAAAAAAAACTCAGACTCTATTAAGCAGAATTGCTATGAAGGGGATTGACTGTAGTTTGATTGATTGTAATGGTAATGTCGCTTCTGTTGTTTTTCTGTCTTTTTCAGTCACCTGAGCCACGTCCAGCAGGTAGATCTGGAGGAAGAACCCCAGAGCGCTGCCTGTGATCTGGTAGGGAGCTCCACCCACGGCGTAGCACAGTTTGTTCCACACCGACAGACGATGTTTATGCACCTTCGGCTGGAAGAGAGTGAGACACAGTACAAACATATGAACGGGGAATGTAACAGCAGCCACTGAAATGAATTTAGAGTGGTTGTGCGGTATTAGTGCATCCTGATTTACTACAGCTCTACCCTCACTCACCCAGGAAAAATGGTTGATTGCTTTTTCTCGCAAATGGATAAACAGCCAATCTTGTTTGTTCTGATGCCAGAAGATTGCAAGATTTGAACAGTTTGAATGAAAAGGTGTAGAATTTGTGTTCTTTTCCGTATTGACAGCTAGTGGTTTTTAGTCTCTTTGCAACCATTTTTGGCGGCCCCTGCTGGCTGAACAGTAGAAAAAGAATTTTTCAACTTCCTTGTTAGCTTCAGCGGCTGGTTGGAGACCATAGATGGATAGCAACACACAAAGTGACCAGTGAGTCATTTTTCTCATCTATAGTTGAAGTCTCGTTCAGTGCGTCACCCTTAATTACACTCTTCTTCACATCTCGCACACTGATGCTGCTCTAAAGAGGCTGCGGCCGTGCTGCGCAGAGATTGGCTCACTTTGCTCACCCCACTGCTCAGAATGTCAGATTAGAGACAAATCCCCAGCAGCAATGCACACCGGGCTCGGCCGCTCGTTCGTCAGCGGTGTGCAACTGGGAGGTTACTGTAGTTCACCAACTCCTGGCATCACAAAGGCTGCAGTGATGCCATTGGCTCCCGAAATAGGATGTTGGAGGTAGTGTGTCATTTCATGCAAAGTGACCAACAGTCAGCAGACGACTCGCAGTCTCAGCTACAACCAATCACCCGCAGCCGGGCAGTTCGAGCTGTTCTGAGCGCGTTCATTCACAACGGTGGCGGATACACAAGAGACGATAGAAACTGGGAGCAAACTTTAAAAAAAAATGAATGAATGGTCAAGAATGTCGCACTCTGTTTATGATTTGAATGAATTTGAACAATAACCATAATCATAATTGCACGCAAGTCTCGCAGAGGCTGCAAATGATTTGTCAAGATAAGTGGACCACATAAAAACAGTTTTAAAAGCAATTAAAGTACTATTCTACTGTGTAAAGTCCAGTGGCATATCAAAGTAGGCTAATCCCTTTACTGCATTTTGTGATACCTGCACACTATAAAAAAAAAATTGATCAAGATCAGAGTTTGAGCAATGAGAGCCGAATTGCTTGCCACTTGTCTGCTTGGCATTTCTCCTTGCGGTATGGCTGCAACACTAATGACAAATGATCAATGCTGACGCCCAATGCTCAATACTGGACGTGCCCACGTCACGCACCTGCAGGGCATCCGTCACCACAGCAGCACCGCTTCACCTGACGCACAGGTCTGACAGGAGGCACGTTATCATTTTTTTTATCTAATTGTTTTATTTATTTATTATTCTTACGAAATCGCCCATTATCTAAATCTGGCGCTCGGTTAATCTCGGCAGCAAACGGAAGATTCGGCTGAAATTCAAACGGCGGAGGGGCGCGTGTGGAGCAGCGAGGGAAGGGTCGACGTTACTTCCAGATGAGGCGCCGCTTTACAGTTCGGCGCGCAGACGCTAACGGCTGTTGAAAGGAAATGTGAATTTCTCACCTTGGCTGTCTTGATATCCGCATTTAATGGCTTGACGGTCAGTAACGTGGCCGCGCACTGCTCGGCGCCTTCTCCCCTTGCCATCGTGCTCCAACAGACGGACGGGTGTAAATTCAAATCAATCAATCAACGAAGCAATCAATCAATCAATTCATCAATAAAATTTCAAAAACAAAAACAAAAACCAAAGATCTGTCCGTAGTGTGAGAGAAATCCGCCCCACAGTATCGTAGTGTTCCTCACAGTGCTCTTTGCCGGCTGACTGTGACTGTGCTGCTGCCCACCGCTGCTCATTCATTCTAGTACGATTGCCGGTGACGTCAGCGCGCAACGCACGTAAATTGTGGCACGATTCTGCGCGGGTGCGCTCGTTAAATGAAAAAAGCCGTGGTTGAAGTAAAGTGCCAAATGTCATTAAAAAAAATTAATAATAATAGCACCATTCGACTGTTTTTGAATTCTTTGTCATAAGAACGTAATTGAGTGAGGAAAATATCACTTTTAAATTCCTATTGGGATCATGAGTCTGGGCTGTAAGGACCCAACAATTTAAAATGAATCATAAATACGACAGTACATCCAAGCATTGCCTGTATTGGCAAACAGCGAATGACTCAAAACTCTAAATGTTTGTTTAAGTCCCAAGTATGTATTGTAATATAATTTCTTTCTTGGTAGCCATACGCAGTGTACGGTTCTTCTTTGTCTGGGGCAACAGTGCAAGTGTTGTCCTGTCATTTCTCAGCAAAGAAAGCAAGCAAGCAGACACATCAGTATGTGATTATTAATAATGTAAGATTCATATGTTTTGGTATTAAATGCATCAGACAAAACACAAAAAGGGTTTAGGTGTACTTACCTACTTAATTACTTACTGTATTGATTGATTGATTGATTGATTGATTGATTATGAAGGTACCACTGCACGCAACAAGTGTTTAGTGTCAGACTTTTCCATGTCTTGAATGCACGAGAGGATGTTGTGGATGTATGCGTAGTTTCTAACAGTCACATGGAACTAAGGGGTTAGATCCCTTTGGCTAAACATTAGTACAGTCAGGTGGTTTTACAATCTCAAACAATGTTGTGGATTTGCCTGCTGTTCTAACATGATATGGTCTACACCTGAGATGTGATCCTTTATATTGTGCTACATTATATCTGCTGGCTATAAGTGCAATCCCTGCCATCTATCATCAAAACCTTTTCTTAAGATCGTTAAAAATGCTTTATTGACGTGACGGTGCCAGGTTCTCACAAATTTATCCAGGCACACAATTGGCTGTTTATTAGTTCAGTCATGCTCTAAAAGAAAATGGCACATTCTCTTAATATTAATCTTTTAATATTCTTTTTTTTTTTTTTTTTTTTTTTTTACTCATGAAACTTCCTGAAAGAAAAAACCCCAATCACGCTGCCGATTGACTTTTCGACCTTTAGCATTGTGCCGTGGCAATGATTGCACATTAAAACGCCATGTCATGTCTTCCTGCAAGCGTTTGGCCAAAGACAAGACTCGAGTGTTTCAGAAATAATGTCCATTTGTGTGAGATAACAGCTAGTTCCTCATCTCTTTGTCACATAAAGGGAACATATCATATCATGTCATCAAACTTGGAAAACCCGTTAAATGCATTACTTCTTTAACGCTGGTGAATTCTGTTGTAGAAAAAAAGACCCTCTTTGGCTTTCAACTGGTTGTGTAACAACCCAGTTGCAGTGAAACACAACATATGGTTTGTCTGGGGTTCTGTGAAACTTAGCTGGTCTTATGACATGCAATAACCTACAACACCTTAATCCTTTAATATTTTTCTAACGAGTGGATATTGCGAATACCTAAAATTTATATAACTTCTAAAGATAAATTCCTGAGGCTGAAGCAGAAATAGTCATTTTAATACAATGTTAAATTAAAAATAAAAGGTTTGACCAGGTGTGGCCCTTTTTGTGTACACTATACCTTATACATTTGCCTTCATAGTGGCAGTTCTTCATGGCATCCATTTAACAAAGGTGCTAGAAAGTCACCTCAGAGATTTTAGTCTACGTTAATACAGTATCGTCATGAAGTTACTGCTAATTTGTGTAATGCATATCCATGACATGAACATCTTGTTCCACTGCATCCCAAAGATGCAGCGTTGTACTGAGAAATTAAGGCGAACACTTGTCAATGGCGCCATCTACTGGGTGTAAATGTCTAAAGGCTGTTAAATTTAGAGGCACGATCAGACGAGATAAATGGTAGTCTTGAAAAGAAAGAAAAATATTATGACTAATAATACTATTGTTATTATCAGTCTTATTCAACGAATTCTTTCAACAAAAGAAAATAATTAGAAATGAAACCACCCTAAGGCATGTCAAGTGATCTCAAATAAACTTTCTTTCATTCTTTATTCTTATTTTTCTTTAAGAACTTTGTATTGATTTATACGCTTCCGTAGATTTGTTCATTTCTCAAAGTTCTTTTTTTTTCCTCTTTTGGCACACTTACTGAACTAAACCAGGTATCTGTCAGTTACACAAAGCGACCAGCAGGTGGCAATATTTACCACAAGGATGAGGTTCCTTGGTGGTTTGACCTCCCACATTATTCTCACATAACTTTAAGGTGAAATTGTTGTTATTTTATTAAAAAAAAATTCACCCATTCAAAAACGCTGTCACCCTCATTCATAAATAACTTGGGTGCACTGTCTCTGTCATTGAAAACAGTTATTTCAAATAATAATCCACTGCCGATCCAGCGGTGACTGCATTCACATCTCATTTATTTTTATGTAACCAAGCATTTTGGTCAGGATGAAGTGAAGCAATAGCATCAACAGTAAAATTTGATGTTGGCAGATGGTTTTGGAATGTAAAGGCTGTTAGCAGGTAACACTGGGACGCGCAGCTGATCACGCCCGGCTGTTAAAATGTGGGGCGGGGCTATCCTGTCGTGTGTGTTTTTATGTCCCCGGGGAGAAATAAAACTTGTGTGAATTATTTATGCTCCCCCTTCTGGCTGTATAGCTTTTCTCTGGGACGACTGCTGCCCTTTCCAAACCTGCAGAATATAGACATTTCTTTAAACGGTAGGAGGGTCAGAGGTGATGGTTAGGGGCTCCCTCTGCTACTCAAAGGTCGTGGGGAAAAAGGGGGCGCCCCGGTTGTCTAGCACACGGGGACAATTCCACGGACAGTCCCCGAAAAGCCATCCAAATTCCCGCACAGCATTGTGTCCGACGTTCCTCAGGCGGCCGAGTGGGTGTTGCAAACTGCACAAGGACCCCGCTGAAGTAGAGCCCCGACCCCCAACACCCCCCGTTTACCACCCCCTAGCGTATGCCGCTGTAACAATAAAGGACTAGGGCGGGTACTTGAAGTTAAGCTCGGAGATAACTTGAGGAGCCGCCTATTGTTAGTGTTAAGCATTGTCACCCCGGACAATGTCCCAGTGAATCAGATGGAGCGCCAGTGAGGCGAGCTGAGTGGGACGATGAGCAGCAAAACCACTTATTTTTACAGACAATGTCCGAAATCAATCCTTTTAAAATGGATTGAGGTTTGATCAAGTGATTGACTGAGTGATTCTAGGCTGATGACGGGATTACAGTGAAAATAAATGATACCGGCTCCCGTTTTGCTGCAGAAATACCCTGAAATAATTAAGGGATCCCTGCTGATTGTCTGAAAGTAATGATGAAGATATGTTTCTTCTCAAAGCATTATTTTTACTTGAAGAGACCTGAGCAACAATAACAAGAATACATAGAATAATCTTCACACTTGACTCGACGCGTATTTGCACCCTCGATATGGGTTGCCGTGCTGTCAATTTTAACAAATACCTCAAGACCAGTAATGTGTGCTTTATTTATGTGCCAGTACGCCTTTGACTCGCGGGGGTTGGGAGTGGGGGGTTCACGCTAAGCTGAAGAGGCAGATCAGAACACGTAAATCTCTCCTTTGTGGAGAATTTAAGATGTAGTCAGTTGCCGAGAGCAGCTCGTTGAGAAGGCGTCGGGTATGAGCCGCGAGCTCCAGCAACCAGCAAGTATCCAGGAGGTTATGGGCTCATAAACTCCTTGTGCCCAATGTGCCTTCACAATTTCATCCTGCACACCCGCTAACCTCTGAGTGCACCGTTCTCTCACTTTCCAATTCAAATTCTTTGTTTTTAAAAAAGGGACAAAGCACATTTATCAACATTTCTATGAGAAAGTAAATATCCCCGTTAGCTGAAGGCAAATTTCCATTGCTCGTCCCTTTGCCAAGTGTTAATAGACTCTTCAATAAAATACAACACGATAGACATAGACCAGAAGACATCATTTTTTAATCTTTATTTTATTTGAAGAGGACAATGCACATTAATTTACGTTCTTGTCAATGTGGCGGTGTTAGCCCGAGGCTAATTTTTGCCGCAGTCCTCTGGCCTGATGTTACGAAGAATCTACAAAGTTTAAATAATTAAATAAAGAAATAATACAGTACAATTATCATAGGATGAGCCAGATTGATCTAGAGCACAGTTTTAAAAGACATTCATTCGGTCACTGTCTAATACAGGTACAATAAAGCTATCTCTTGGGACGCGATCCTACTTAAACTTTTCAGCATTGTGTCGTCACACACCGTAAGTCTCAATTGAGACACCCGGCACTGGATTTTTGACTCATCTCTCCTGCCCTTGTCTGAAACAATGATATGGACTGATACTTCACTAAGTGCACTTAAAACCATGACAGCGTCTGCTGAGGCTGCACAATAGAGGAAAAGTGCTGGACCTCCGGGCAGTCGCTGAGGACAGATGTCCACCACTAATCGGTGTCCTTAGCATGGCCTAAATTAGACGGAAGACACTTCAGGGTTTTGTCCTGTCCACCGAGAGCCTTAATTAAGGCGGTAGAGCGGCACGCAGCCAACCAAATGGATCAATATGTTTGACTGGCGCGCGGCGAGGGCCGTGGGCGGCGTATGATTTTGACCTGGCGTTGTCTGGTCATGAGACGTTGGTGAACTTTGACCTTCCGCAGGCCAACGAGCATAAAACATTTGAGAAGGTATAGACAAATGGCCTGTCCCTCCACTTAATCATTGCCTCCAGCAATATGGTGATAGCACGGTTTCTGTTGAAATAATGAAATGTTTCAGGGTCACGGGGTTCTCCTGTGGTGTCAAGTCCATTAAATATGAGTTCACAGCAAATTAGTTTGCGTTTGTTTCAGACGTGAAATCCTGCCACTGCTTCACTCTAGAGCAATTGAAACTGTTTGTGCCCTAGTTGTGTTCTTTTGTATTTAAAAAAAGCCAGTGGCTCACAGATACCCCGCGATGTGAAACCATCCTGTGACTCCAGTGTGTGGGCTTTCTCTTAGTGCTTAACATGTAAATACAAGGATGGATTCGCCCTCTCTTGTTTTACAAATGAGAGTGCTTGCCACTGCAAATCAGCAACTAAATGAAGGTGCTCCACAGCCACCTTTGTCTTTCCCAAGAGGCAGCTGCAGCAGTTGGCTATTGGCCATCACTAGCAGATGTTTCTTTTTCTTTTTTTTTTAAAGCCAAGACTGAAAGTCTTTCCTGAATCAACAGGAAGAAGCTTCTATTCAAAAAAATTAAAAGAAATCCAAGGTTTTCCAATGCCATCAAATTGCTAAAGAGAAACAAAATGAAAGAAGTTGTCAAACCTGTTTTCAATAGGGAGTCATGGGGAAAAGGTGCTATGTCGAGGTGTTTTATATCAATGTGTGTCATGATGTGTGAGTCAAACTTAGATCTCACACACAACACAATAGTGTAACAGTACTGCATCAAAAAAAAATTGGTATGGTGTAAATCATTGAAATACCTGTGCAGATACATGTATCTGTTTTTAATGTTCTGTGTCTTGTTTAAGGTAAACATGGATAACATGTAATCATCCTCCTCTAATCACTCCTGATTCACCTCATATCACCAATAGCCGGAATAGTGGTAGTAAGAGAGAGATAAGGCTGGAGTCTTAATAGTATTGTAAAAACATTTGTCAAATCAATTTAGTAATAAAACCCAAAACAAAACAGAAAAACTCAAAACGCACATCTCTGAAACTTTTTAGTGAAGTGGGTGAATTTTCACTACTGCTAGTGTAGCCTGTGGGAGTCTGAAATTTGATCTGAGCTCCTTTGATCACCTCACAGTTCTAACACAGTTCTAACCCAAAAACTACTACTACTTGTTCCATTAAAATCTATCATATCTGCTACTGCTGCTACTACTACCACCCAGAAACAATGACGCGTACACACAATGTCTTGATGTATGTGATATCAACTCAGTAATGCTATCGGATAAGAGATTTCTATTGGTTGATCTTTTTGAATGATTTTCGTTGATATATATGTCTTTTGTTCCTGGGAAAATATAGACTTGCATTCGGCACCGTTGTCAAATAATTGTTTTCCTCAAATTCTTGCTTACAATACTTTTGATTTCTTTTAAAATGCTTGACAATACAGTGATAACGATATATTTTGTAAGACACACTGTTTAATTTTAGATTTGATGTTGTCATTATCATTTGATGATGATGATGATGATGATGATGATGATGTAACTTGAGATCGGGACCTAATGTTTGCGTGTGAAAGTTGAAATATATTGCACTTTGGTTCACATTCAAACCTTACGAGCAACGCGCAATTCTCAAGATGTTCATCGAAACCACAATTTCAGTTTGAATTTGCAATGTGCAGTGAAGCGCAGTCTCGTAAAAATAGACCGGAACCCAGAACATCGAACCCTAAAGATGACGGAACACCTCGACCACACAGACTGCCTGTACAAGCGAGAATACTAGATGATGGAACAGTTGTTGTCTGCGTCGTGGAGGGGCGGGGCCTGAGGTCCCTCCCTCCTTCTCCTCCCCCTCCTCCTCGCGCGGACCCCGCCTCGGATGCAAATGTCAGGGGCTTACCCGGATCTACCGCTGCAGATATTTTCCAGACTCCTCCCTGCACTTTTTTTTTTTTTTTTTTTTCGCCTTATAACAGGATATCTCACTGGCGCGAAAAACGCACTGTGTGGCTTCTGGGCGGACCTTGCGTCGACGGGCTGCTCGCTTTAAAGCGCCCCTTAAATAGTTCTTTCCCGACTTTTACTGGAAATAAACACAGAGAGAAACAGACAGAGAGAGTCGCTCTCGCCTCGGAGACTTTCTCGGCTTCTTTGTGTCCCAGCCG
This sequence comes from Thamnaconus septentrionalis, assembly GCA_009823395.1. Classification (NCBI taxonomy): domain Eukaryota; kingdom Metazoa; phylum Chordata; class Actinopteri; order Tetraodontiformes; family Monacanthidae; genus Thamnaconus; species Thamnaconus septentrionalis. The sequence goes on along the minus strand of CM020517.1, from coordinate 13,499,177 downwards.
GGTGAAGTCTTTTTGTCCGTCCCGAGTCCTCGCACCTCGGGTACTTAACAACGACTTTGGCCGAATTTCCCCAATTTGTGGCGTTGGGATCGAGCTGAGAGCCGGTGAGTACCAACCTCCTTTATCTACGACTGTTTGTGGGAAGTTTCTATCACGACATTCTGTGGTCGGGTGCTGGTGGTGGGGGTTTCTGTCTGGAATCCATTCTCGGCATGTTCCGTCCTCACATGAAAGCAGCGCTTTGAACAAAGCGTTTCAGGAAAGACGAACTTGTGAAACGCGTTTTTTCTTCTTTTTTTCGCCCCTCAGTCACATGCTCTTCTGTGCGCCTCGGAAAAGTTAACAGATTCACCCGCGGGTGCCGGTTTACAGCCGCAGACTTTGCGTCCGTCAGCGCAAAGAGCGCTTCCACAGAGGGGCCGATCAATTATTAATGTGGTCCCATACGAAGAGAGGAGAGGAGGGGGGTTGCGATCTCCCAGCAGTCCATTAGACGGATAGTTGAATCATACATCTGATGGGAACGACTTGAACCAAAAAACAAAACAAAAGAGGAGACCCTAATCTGTGTTGTGTCCATCCCTCAGGTTTCAACGGAACCTTCATCAGCGGATCTCTTGCGTTTTTTTGGGAATAGTTCCGGGAATAAACTGTCTCAGACTGGATACTATGGAGTTCGACTGCTACCAACAGTATTTCTTCGACGCTTTGGACACGGAGGAGGATTTTTACAAGTCGACCGCTCCGAGCGAGGACATATGGAAAAAGTTCGAGCTGCTGCCCACACCTCCCATGTCGCCCACCCGGACTCTGAGCGGCATCGCGCCGCCTCCGTCGTCGGCGGACAAGCTCAGCTGGCTCTCCAGGGTTCTCGGCCAGGACGACGAATGGCAGGAGGGCCGCTACGTGCCCGCCAACCTCAGCTCCATCATCATACGGGACTGCATGTGGAGCAGCTTCTCCGCCAGCAAGCAGCTGGAGAAGGTCAGCGGCGCGAGGGGAGCCGCCCCGGTGCACGCCCCGGTGCACGCCGCGCTGCCCGCAGCCAGAGCTGCCAAAGCGCAATGCGGCTCCCCCTGGCGGCCGCTCCCCGCCCCGGCCACGGACTGCGTGGATCCCGCCGCCGTGCTCACCGTCCCGGCGAGCGGCTGCAGGAAGCAGGCGTCGTCCGGCTCCGAGTCTCGCTCCGATTCCTCCGGTAAGCAAACGCGGAGAGTGGCTGTACATTTGCCCCACCCTGCCCCCGAACACCACCACCACCACCACCCCATTCTAACCATCGCACTGCCCTCTAACACCGGTAATTTGGGAAGCGTGGGGCTGCTGTTGCGTAACCGTGGTCTGTGGTGCAGAGGGGTTATCAGGTACAACGCGATCGTTAGCCTTAATACGTCTTGTGTCTGACTCTCTCTGCCTCAGCAATGCACCGCATGCTTTGTCAAATTTCATATGCAGACTTTTTTTTTTTTAAAGAAACCCCCACCCCCCTTCCCATAGTTAAATCCGCCGCCTTTCAATGTGCGCCAGCGGCTCCACAGTACAGTCACAGAGTGCGGCAGAGGGGCGGGTCCCCGTGTTTTATCACTGCCACAACCACATCCACACCGACCCGCTGGGAGAATAACTTATTTACCTCAGCCAAACGAGGGCGTGCCTCTCTCAGAATGAGGTGTTCAGCAACTGCTTGATTACAACTGTGATCAACCAGGCAGCTTTGGTGTGGATGACCTCCTTGTTAACCGCAAGACCCCCACTGTGAAGCAGGGGCTATTGACATGTAGATGAAGGGGGTACACTTCCTTTCAGTCACCTTCTTGTGATGCTTCGGCTTTCGTGCAAACAGAGCATTCGATCACGCTTGATGAAATCCCTTTGCCTGCCCTTGACGACTGTTTTACCTCCTGAATTGCAGACGACGACGAGGAAATCGATGTGGTCTCTGTGGAGGGCAAGCAGAACCGTGTGCGGCTGATGAATGTCAGAAAGCCAGTGACCATCACAGTCCGGGCGGATCCGTGCCCCAAACGCTTCCACATTTCAGTCCACCGGCAGCAGCACAACTACGCTGCACGCTTCCCGGACAGCGAGCCGGAACCCGAGGAAGAGGACGACGTGGAGGATGACGACGATGAGGACGACGACGACGACGACGAGTCGGACGATGAGCCTCAGAGCAAACGCGTCTGCACGCCGTCGAGTCAGGACACAGAACAGGACTGCCAGTTGTCCCCCGTCTCGGGGACGCCCCAAGACTCTGACGTAGAGGACACTGACCGCAGACGGAACCACAACTTTCTGGAGAGGAAGAGGAGGTACGATCTGCGGTCGCGTTTCCTCTCCCTCCGGGATCAAATCCCCGGCTTGGAGGCGGCCAAGACCCCAAAAGTGGCAATCCTGACCCACGCGACAGAGTACCTGGAGGCGCTGCACAATGAGGAGAAGCGGCAGCTGAAGGAGAAAAGATACCTGATAACCCGGCAACAGCAACTCCTCCGCAAACTCTCTGAGCTGAAACGCACATGATATGCAAAAAAAAAGAGTCTGAAAATCATCTATCACTTCTGGAAAGAATTAAAACATGCCTCATGTACATAGCTGTAAATCTCATTCTAAGATTAGTTATGAGCGAGAGTGATGTTATGAATTTTATAGCTATGGCTCATATTTCTATGCTGTGATGGGAAACGAGATATTGACAGGTTTGGTGTAGTTGTAAGTATATATATATGTGTATATACATACATATATAATCATATATATGTATGTGTATGTGTATATATTTATATATATATATATAAGAGCAAATCTATATATGTAGCCTTTGTCATTGTGTGCAAGTTGGTTGAGATGCCTTCATTTCATCGTTGCACACTTGGAATGAAGCCAAAGGGGAATAATTCTCTGTGCACATGTGAATGGATGAGTCATTTCCTTATTTGTTCAAATTGTATGACTGATGTTTTGATGTACAAATGCATCTGTAAATCGTTAATCTCATAGCATAGTTGCCTAAGTCATATTTGAACGTTTTCGGAAAACAAGAAAAAAACAATTTTTTTTAGCGAGCACATTGGTAAAGTTAGGCAGATATAACTATTTGGCCAAAGAATGACTTGGGCAGTTATGCTGTTAGGCTAACGAAATGATATTATTACTCCTGGTCGGGGAGACAAGATCAGACTTTTCAACGACATTGGCTTCAACTTATGATGTGCCACGAAAGGCATCGATGAACCTCTATTTTGTTTTAAGAAAATAGGAAAAAATGGGTTTAAAAAAGTAGCACTGCTGTACTTTATATTCACACGTCACTTTGTGATTTCAATGCTTCTACTGATTTTTTTGTTTTTGGTTGAGATTTCTTTTTTAAAAGCATGCAACAAACAATAAATTTTTATATCATATTTGCATACAAACCTGACTTTAGTCTTTTTATTTGTCAAACGCTGTGAGACGCGCCACCAATTTGCTGAATTGCTCCATTGAAACGATTATCATATCTCGGCCAACATTTTGACCTTGCTGCCAAAGTGTCAGAGTTAAAAGCAGCAGCAGCAGCTGGTCTACACAAGGTTAGATGCAGCTCGTCCTTCAGACTTGCCCTTGACAGTGTTGTGGATCCTCCCCTCTGCAGTGGCTGCTGCACGCTGGGCACCTGATGTGCTCTGAACTAGGTTACACTCGCACTCCATGCGATCGGTATCTTTAGAACAGTCCCTGTGGTTTTGCCAATGGAAAGAGTGGACTGTTAGTTGGATCCCGTGCACGTCTGGTATTCATATAGTGTTGTAGCTGGCTGATTTCACAGACCTCAGAAGTTGACTGTAAACAGAAAAAGTGCCACTCCACAAATTAACTTTGCGTTTGATGACTTTGTCCTTTCATTTCCTTTAGAGGTCTGATATTTTTTATTTGCAGTTTTCTTTTCTACGTTATGTTGACCCAATCTGTTTACAACCTGTCAAAAACGTTCCAATTTTCCATATGAAAAGAATTGGATCCATCTAACGAGCAGTTCAAAATTGTAAGTAGGAGAGAGGTAAGCCCCATGTGCAGCAGAACTGAATATTGCAGTTCAGAATCCACCCACCTGTGATTGAGTGCACACTCGGTACTGTCTCTGAGGATTCTAGCCACCTTAATTGAATAAATGCAGAGGAAAAAGGGACTATTATTGCACTGAGTTAAGGTGTGCTACACTGTAATCGACTGAACCAGTGAGAAACATCACAAAGACCTCTGGGGTCGTCCTGTGGCTGTGGTTTCCCAGCTTAAAGGATGCATTTTGCTTTGATCTCAGACGGTTCTTACAAAAAAAACAAACCCGACTGCTTTTTAACTTTACCTGCCGGTGGTTTGACTGATCGGCAGGTGATTTCCGAACCCCCTGTGTCCCGTTGTTGACCTCATGGCAGGCCTGTGCAAGCCTGAGTGAGTGAAGCTCGAGGGTAAGTCATTTGTATAATACACACAAAGCAACCGTGAAGTTCAAGAACAGCCTGACGGACGAGCCAGGCACACCCTGAGCTCCAACCGTCTCGCTGCTCTCTCCCCTCTTTGTTGCGGCTCGGGATCACTTGCTGTTTCACCTGCTTGTTTGAGGACACAGGGCACATTTTTGTGGCACGCCGCAAGTACTCCCGTCTTTAACCAAACCGAGCGTTCGGCATGGGAATCGGGAGCGTAATCCAAACAAAATCAGTTTGGAATCTTTTTGTTCACATTCTTCTATCGGAGCTGTTCTGTACTTTTCTGTCGTATGTCAATCAATTTTTATTTGTACAGCGCTAAATCACATCTAAAGGTGTCTCAAAGCGCTTTGTACAATCAGGGGAAAAACCAACTGGGTCCACAGAGCAAGCGAGGTGCATCTGTGGCCAGGAAAAGCTCCCCTGTTGGAAGAAACCTAGAGCCGATCCAGACTCCAGAGAGCCGTCAACTGTTGCCGCTATCCATGTAGAATGTATTTGTCCGTGTTTTGGAGGGCAAGAGTTCATAATGGCATATGCTGCCGATGAAAAGTGTCAGTAAACTGACACCTGAGCGAGAAGGAAATCTTTTTTTTTAAGAGTTAAACAGTAACGCCTGGGTCCAGCACCAGATGCTGAGTCATGTTGCATCCGTTGTGCTGGAATGAGGAAGAGTTCAGAGCAAACTCCCATCTTGGTGATAGCATTTCGTAAATGAGGAAAGGGTGAAAAAGTGGACAGAACAACAAGAGAGGAAGTAAAAAAGAACCAGATAGAAGATCCAGGAAACGCACTAGAGCAACTTGTCCGCCATGTTTCCCCGATCAACTGAAGTCCACCTGAAGTGATGCAGCCTAACGGCATAAAATCGAACATTAACCCACTAACCCAGCCAAGGTTCAAAGATTCTCCACGTGGCAGAGAACTCTCACACAGTGAGGTGAGCGCTGGAGGTGTAGGTTCAAAGACTTATCCAACGACATTGTGCTGAAGTTCTGCGACTGCTACCCGTTTTAAAAGAAAGAAAATTGGGAGGAGTCGTTCTAAGTCAGGGGGAAGGGTCTTTAATGAAAGGGCCTGGTTGGGTTTCATCAGGAAGTGAGACAATTAATGTAAAGGATTCTGACAGTTAACTTGCCAGACCAGATTTACTGGTCTCCGGTTCACTTCACTTCACGCCCACGCTCAGCAACATCTAACGTGCACATGCCACACACATGTTTTCGTACCCATGATCTTTTTTGTTCTCTTCCATGTGCAGGCGACGGTTCATTTTCTCAAATTACGAGGGGGGCTTTTGGCCTCAACACAGCTGGAACCTGTTGCTGCCCTCTTATATAGAAACTAGAATGCGCATGTAAGAGGACACTGCTCTGTGGCTTTTAGTGGCGAGTTCTGTACGTTCCCAGGCAACAAAACCGGCAGTTTTTAGGCGGGACTGTAGTGTGTGATGTGCACGATCGGGGTGGAAATCGTACATAATTACTGATCTGAACAGCAGCCTGGGCCTTGCTTATGTCTACGCATGCACAGACACACGCACAGTTCTAACATCTGAACAATTTAGCATGTACTTTTAAAGCTTGACTGTAACGTTAACACTTTTAGAAAACAGTGATAATACAGCAAACATTCGATTTAGTAATTTCAGAGTTGACATCATCATATAAGCCATGATGTCATAGTGTGGAACGCTGATAAAACGTAACCGGAAAAGGTGGGAAAAAAATAGCAAAATGTTCACCTAAACACTCAACCAGCAACACGTTTCGGGAACACACCCACCTACAAATCAGACAAGGGGGAGTTTTACCTCAAGGTTCTCACGTTTTCACTCGCGCACTTCAGCTCGGCTTGGGTCGGCATGGGTCAGCTCGTGAGCGTTTTCACTGGCCCTGACACGGTACTAACCATTACCATCTTGGTCCCTGCGAGCCGAGCAGGAACCAAAATGTGTTGTAAATACAAAGCGAGGCACTAATTGGGTAAGAGTTTTGACGAAGATGATTGCGAGTCCTTCACAAAAACCAAAATTGCCATTTTTTAATTGCCATGCTTGCAGAATTTTACATTTTCATCTGTTAAAAACTTAAGAAAAGGCCAAAGGCAAACAAAGAACTCCAGACGCTTTTGTGCTTGGTGGCTGAATACAAAGTTCAAAGGGAGCTGGACACTTTCATCAACCCTCTTGTTTTCCAAATACCTCTGCGACTCTACTATTACTTTCACTGTTCACTCTTCATTTCCAAACTGGCTGTACCGAGCGGTTTCTAACTCGCGGCCTCGTCACCTGAGAAAAATGCCTCCATCTGATAACAGAGTGAGGAAACTGCCAGAGAAGACCAGACAAGCGAGTCCGGCCTGAGTGCCGAGACTTTCCTCCCGCCCCCTTCTTGTTCGTCTGCCTCGCCGGGATGTTCAAATCTGCCCGGTTGCGAAACGGTCACAGCAATTGCACAACGACCAGACTGACGCGTTTCTCCCGAGAAAGTGGGAGTTTTCACTTTTGTGCCAAGTGCAGATGAAATTGCAGTTGTCATCAAGGTCTTTACTTCTGCAATTTTTTCAGGGGGGGGAGGGTGCACGCAGCACATTTTAGCATCTAGTTCCACCGTTACAGCCTTGACCTGCTTTGACTGACATGTGTGCATTGCGTGTTTATACAGCACGGCTGAGGAGGAAGCGGACCGTAAACAAGCCGCACTGGTTTGTGTTTCTAAGAGCGTGGCTGAACCGACTGCTTATCTCTGACCTACATGTGGAATAATATGGGATGTAGGCGCACTGGCGGGCTTATCTTGGGACGACCTTTCGCTCCCGTGCGTGGGAATGATGTGTTGGAGTGGAGAGAGTTTTTTTGTTTTTGATCCTAGCAGTTTCCCGGAAGTGTGTGGCCGGCTGGATGGTGGAGAAGTCTCACTCGAGGCTTTGCTCACTCATCGCACGCCCACTTTTCCGTGTGGCTGACGCTCGGGCACATGGGCGGGAAAAGACGCAGATTCACACAGAACTACACTCTCTCTCTCTCTCTCTCTCTCTCTCTCACACACACACAGACATTCTCACACACGCGCGCATGCGTGCCGGCCAGAAAACTTTCCCTCGCTGCCGCCGTCTCGCTGCTGACTGACCTGCATTCCAGCCTGGTTGTGTCACCGGGACTCAGCTGAGGCGCCGACTGGCCATCTGACTTTAACGAGGCTATAAGCCTGCTACCAAAACAAATGCTCTTACGTAAGAAATCAGACTTGTTTACATCCTTTCTTTCCCTCCTTTTTCACACCATCTTCCCCAGTGCCTTGTGTTCTCTAGTCCACCACTCCCACTCCTCGACCCCCCCGACTCTTCCCTCCCCCCTGGTTCTTATGGCCACCATTTGCTAATGTAGGTCAGTCTGCTGTCCCCTCCCACCCCTCTCCGACGCGCAAAACTAAAGCCAGTGTTACATAACAGTGATGATTCAGTCGGAACAGGCTGTATATGTTCCTACAGCTGATTGATGTCACACTATATTTTTTTTCACTATTGACCTCAGCCAGTCTGACACATCTGTCCGATCTGGAATCCAAACAAACAGCAGGAGGTGTGAGAAGTTCCTGCCCAGCGCCGCGCCGGAGGTGTTTGCCGTGGCATTGTTTGCGGCCCCTCTGTTGTCGCTCCCTCCCCGTCGAGCACCCTCCACCCTCGCCGCACCTCCTCAGTCTGACAGCTGTCTCGTCTGCTGCCGCTCGCCGGTATCTGAGGTAGATTTGGCAGGGTTAGCGCAGGGCCAGGCGGCCGTGTTATGTCAGCGGAGCGGACCCTTTCAACTCGCCTGACTAATCTCGGGCCTAATCTTAATCCCGTTAGTGTAAACACCGCCGCCATCTGGGGCCAGACAAACCGCGGTGGCAAAATATAATGGACCCATCAAAAGGTCTCCGATCCGACGCTGCGCAGCTCGCCGCCCGTTGGCTGGCGTTGGAACTCTGTGGCCTGACGTTATGACACCGAGGAAGTGCGGTCGGCCGGTCGGCGGGTAAACAGACTGCCGGCTGGTCAGCTGACCATTAGCTGGCATAGATACAGCTATGGGGACGGATGAAGTGCGGGTCCTTGAGAGTTTTGCAGCGGCAAGCAGCTGCTTCTGTGTGGGCTTGTGGACACTTTCATCGTGATGATGTAACCACTGCGCTGGTTAATAGATAAGTGCAGGATGAGATGGCAAGGAAAAGGGCCTCAGTTAACTCTATCTATCTATCTATCTATCTATCTATCTATCTATCTATCTATCTGTCTATCTGTCTATCTCATTTTAACGTTCAATAGATCCAATGGATCGTGAGCAGTTGCGGTTGCTTCTGCTTAATGGGCTTTGAAAAGAAAATCCTGCCTTGTTGATTAAAAGCGTGAATGGATCAAGTCCCCTGGGATGTTACACCTATTTGTCCAACTGATTAAATTAGCGTGAGACTGTAGCCACATTGCTAATGCTGTCTTTCTAACACCGATGGCACCAAGCACATCAGTGTAAGCATGTGACAAAATGTTGATGAGAAATCAACTGATAAGAGGACAGTACTTCTCCTTTGACCAGCTTGAGCTCATTGTTTTGGCCTTTCCCTCCAAAAGAAAAAAAAAACATCCATCCAACACTTTGGGATGAGACAGAGATGATGATTAGTATTGATGAGCTTAAAGAGGGCGTATAAACAGGCTTTCATAGAGTCACTCTGTCTCTATATCATGAAGCTGCGAGATAACCCCGTATGTGGCTGAGTGCAGGATGGGATGTTGAAACCATGGAAGCTGTGGGTTCCTCATGCGGAACAAGGCACGTGCGCTCTCGTACAACCAAATGTTGCGATAAAGGGATTAAAAGCAAATGCGGCGTTTATGTCAGATTTACAAGCCCCGGCTCGCAGGTGGATTTTTAAAACTACTTTGATTCTCCTCGGTACTTGGCTGAGCATTATGTCAAGAGGCAGCTGCCGTCTCAGGACCTGTTGCTGCAGTCGGGGGCTCTCAGGGAGCATTGTAAATCAGAGCCGCTGCTGCTCTGGCTGAGCTCCGACCGCTGCCTTTGTCAGCCAGCAGATGTTCCTTTGTTCGGCGCGGCGGTGTAAGGTTGCTTCAGTTGAAGTTGGGACACTTGCTGCATCTTTTGAATTCACCCTCACTCCTCAGTGCCCCCTCACCCCTCAACCTCCAAGCTGGTTGGCTCCTCCCCCCGTTGCTCCTTCAGCCCCCCCGTGGACCCTCACGACCCCCCCCCCCACCAATGTGATAAGCCAATCTCTAGATGTCCCCTTAAGTGCTTGCGCTCTTTGTCTCGCCGTCAGTCGGTAATCAGCGCCGCCTCCGCATCACACACAACCATCACCGCCACGCAAGCCCGAGCCAATCAAAAGTCGACCTAATGAGAGATTACTGCAGTGTGAGAGTGCATGCAGGGCGGATGCATATGTGGCAACCCGTATTTAAATGCTAAAGAGAGAAATCCACACACAGAGGCAGCAACACCCACCCAGTGAGCCTTATCTGATGATCTCTTATCAGATGCTAAATGTTTGCACCTCTCTGCCTCTTCCTGCATTCTTACAATTCCTCTTATTCAGCCTCCGTGCTGGCCGTGAATGGTATTGTTGTGAGTGACCACTACTCTGCCGCTTACGTAATATTCATCCCACTTCTCCGCGGCAGGCCGGCGTGCGTTTGAAATACAGACAAGAGGGAGAAAACTGAGTTTTTTTTTGAAAGCCAAGGAAACGCAGAAACAGCTCAGACTTCCTGTTTTCGCATTGCGCACGTCGCAGGCAGGAAGTGAGACGAACCGCTGCTCTGCTCTGTTGGCGGGGAATTTTTTTTTTTTGCCTCAACAAAGAAGCATTATTGCAAAGTCAGCCGTCTGCCACTTACATTACAGATTTGGCGCGAGCGAACGGAGGGGCCGATGCCCCTCCCAAAGCCAATAACAACAAATCCAATAAAGTCTCTTCAGCGCGAGGTGGATGCCATTAATGGCCTTCGCTGCCACTTTAGCCAATGACCTTCATACGGCTCCTTTGGCTTTTAGTTTGCCGGCGCTTACCGCAGCAAGGAAAGGACAAACGTGTGAGATGGAAGCGTATGCTTGGGTGTGTGTAATGTGTTTGTCAGTGTGAGCAGAGGATGCAGCTTAGGTTCAGGCAAACCCGCGGAAGAACCCCCCGAATTAGAACAAAGACTGCGACGGTGGCGAACATGCCTGCGGTGGCTTTGAAGGGCTGATTAAGGTTATAATCGTCAGTCAGCCGCCTTGTTTGAAGCCTCCAGGCTGTGTTGGGGGGGGAGGGGTAATAAGGAGTGCTGGTGGGGGGTGGGTGTTTGGGGGCTGTTCCCCTCTTTGTTCTACCCCCACCACCCCCAACCGTACTCCACTCATTCATGCCTGCTTTTGTCTCCACCCACAGTCAGCCGCTGAGAGAGCTTCACCCCGCCGTCCCTCTCCTCTCTTCTCCTCCCTTCTCTTCCCCTCTCTTCTCCTCTTCCTCTTCCCGCTAAACTAGCCCACAGGTCTTTTTCTTCTTCTCTGGTTGCTATCTGCAACATGACACATTTGCGCCGTGACCCGGTGACTCCGAGCCGTGACGGCAGCTCCCGGCACCCAGGGCCCCACTCTACCCTTCCCCTCTGTCTGTTGTTGTCTCTGCAGCATTTCCCGCCACTCTGTAAGCGCGCGAGAGCGGGAGGAAGGGAGGGAGGGAGGGGGAGTGGCGTCGCAGCCGGCTCGAAGAAAGGGCCGGCCCTTTCGGAGCCTCGCGCCAAATGCCGGCGTTATTCAAATCAGGCTTTGTGGGTGCGGCCCAACTGTCTCCGTGTCCTGTTAACCCCCTCTGCGCCTCAGACGAGCAGGCGGAGACACAAAAGACAAAAGGCAACATGAGTGTTAGCCAAGGGATTGGTGGCGCTAATTCACTTGTGCTCACCAGAATTACTGCACGTGTGCTTTTATTTATTTTATTAGATTATATTGATGTTGGTTAAGCAGGCGGGCTGCATATGCAAGGCCGCTTATTAATTATATAAATAGATTGATAGATAAATGGATGTACTTTATTGATCCCCAAGTGGGAAACCACACTGTTGCAGGGCTAAATAAAGTACAAAAAATACTATACAGCAATCACAAGAAAGAGTCAAAGTAATTTTAAATAGAGCAAACAAACGAGCATCTGCATGTGCATTGTTTTGTGTTATTTCTAGTTTTATGGCAGTGCAATTTTAACATAGTCAAGTCAACGTAATGTCACAAAGTCTTTATACGACCAAACTGTTTCCAAAAAAACTTGAGATTCCAGATCAACTTCTTCTTTTGTGCCTGCGGTTTCTTTTTCATGTCCTCTTTGTCTGAGACCAGCAGACAGAGGAAGCAGCAGGGCGTTCAGGAACAATAAGGCCTGGAGGCTGATCAGTCCTCTACCACGCTCTAGTGGCCGTCAGCAGGAAACACAAGAAACCACTGAAGGCCTTTATTGCCTCCTGGCAGCGAGAGCCATGAAATTAAAAAGTAAACTCTACTGGGAGAAGAGATCAGAAATGAATTTTGCAAATCCGAAAATAACAAAAAAAAAAACTTTCATGTGTTTTTATGCTTGTTTTGTTGGGTTCCAATTGCCGATTTCCATCTATCCTTCCATCCATCCATCCATCCATCCATCCTGTTTTCAAGACCTGCTTGTTCCTGCAATCATGGTTGCGGGGCTCAGTTGGAGCCTCTCCCAACTGTCATAGGGCTAAGGCAGGGTGACACCCTGGACAAGCCGCCAGTTCATCGCAGGGCCATGCTGATTTCCCAATATATTCATTAAAGAACCTGTAACCTAGGATAAGGACAAAACCACCACATTTGATCCTCCTCTGTCTCTGCACTTTAGAGACGCACAATCACTCAGCTGTCAATCGATAAAAGCTCTTACCCTCTGGAGCCCCTGGGCAGTTGTAGGGGATGGGGGGGTGGGGGGCGGGGTGAAGGGGGTCGGGGGGTGTCTGTGGTCACAGAAAGTACACCAGGAATATTATCCAGACAGATAAATGGCACTTTGCGCTACTGCTTTTGTGTGCTTAATACAGAGGTTTAGAAGGAGAGACAGAACTTGATTTGGTTCCCCGCAAATCTAGGGGAAGGGTGGCAGATTTAATCGCTGATCGTACACATTAAGACTTCAGCTATGATGCCACGTTTCCTCTTTGGTGACCATCGTGGATGCAGCTGTGTTCAGCTTGTGCTTGCCAGCTTGTATCGCTGTCATCCTGCATCATCAGTCGCTGAATTGGGACTCTGCCGACTGTCCTGTTGCAGACCTGCTGGCTGGTAAAGTGCCTGTTTGTTCTGGTAAATGAGAACACACAATGTTACTTATCGTGTAGTAAATCTCTTTAAAGCAAGAGCAGAGGCTTTCATCTTTGTTGCTTGCTCTTCTGCTTCTTCATCTGCTTAAGTGGGCTTGTAAAATCGTCAATCAATTGGCCTCCAACCACTTGGAGGAGCATGTGATAATATGAATTCACCTATGGTGCCTAAAAAAATCTATTTGAGAGTCAAAATTTCAATTTGAAAAACACCAGAGGTGTTCACCAGGGCTCAATACCTGGACCTGCATTATTCATGTTACACATGAGTTAAACTGGATGTAATGAACATCTGGAAGCAGATGATACATTACTGTTACTGCAGATGAACAGATGACAAGAAATTCCCCTTACCTTTACGATCTGCAAGTTTCCCTCATTAACCACAGACTGGCTGTCTGGTATCTGAATGCAGACAAGACCAAATTTGCGCTTTACCCTCAAGCTAATAACGCTCATGACAAGAATCTTGTAATCTCCTCTAAAGTGGTTCACAAATTTAAAGTGTTGTGCTGTTTAAGTGTCTGGATGTGTGGATTGATGGCAAGCTCACCTTTAAATATCACATGCCAAAGTCTTTTAAAAGAGAATAACTAAGGCAATGCTTTTTTTTAAATCCCCTTTTATCCATTTCATACTGTACATGCATGCATCAGCTGCAACACCAAAGCCTCTGAATAGCATTTCCCTCTCTGCTCTCTGAAATATTACCGGTGACAGCTACAGGACACATCATTGTGAGCTGTAGGCCAAACTAAGACGTCTCTCTTCCTCTGTAAGGCAGGACGAACGTTATGGGTTTTTTTGTTTTTAATTTTAAAGCTATTAGCAGTTTTTTTCTCCCCTTACTTTATTTTAATAAGTGCCCCATTTGAACAAATTCTAGTATCTTCAGGATTCTACAGGTGCCACTTGCCTCAGTCAGTCACAGCGTTCTAATTTAGAGCATCATGCACAAATTCTTAATTTCTGCAGATGTTACTGTTATCTGTTCTGCAGTTTGAAATTATTCAGTCTATTGTCTTTCTATCCACTCAATTCTGGTCACTGCTTATCCTGCACTCAGGGTTGCAAGCTCCGCACAGAGAAAATCCTGTTGCCACTGTTTCCCCTATTATTTCTTTGGCTGTATCTCAGATGAAGCCTTTGTCTCAATATAGTCTGAGGATAGATGACTCCTCCCCCGCCGCCTCCCGGCCACCAATCAGATACGAGACGTGAGTGTCGAGCTCCCCGTCCGTCGCCTAGCAACTGTGGCTGCTGCTCCCGTAATTCAATCCGTCGTAAGATCTTGCAGAGGTTTTTCAAATGGGGAGAGGCAGGCAATATGAAGTCATCATTAGATGCACGGAGGGGGGCTAAACGCGTCAGGACGGACCCCATTTCCCACACCACTGAGCAGAAGTATGAACACACCGTGGGTCAGGTGTGATTAGGTTTGAAGTTTACAGCTCACACAATCAAGTACCTTTAAAAACAAAAACAAACAAAAAAAAAACGACAGCTGCTCATTGTGGCTCTAAATGATCTGGAAATATGCAGTCTGGGGGGGAAATTGACTTTTTTGTCTAAAGACAATAATCATTGCAATGCTGGTGGCAGGGTGCATTACAAAGTGTCATGACGCAACGAGTGTTGGCTCGACACACAGGCTGCAGCGACTGACTGACTGTCACAGATGTTAAATCACGTTCCCCCGCTGTCGCTCCAGGGACGTTGATAATGAAAGGGTTAAAAGAAAAGGGGAGTAGAAAGAGAGCTGATGTGAGGTAGCTTGAAGTGGGCATTCAGCGTGTGTGTGAGATGCCGAGAGAGAGAGAGTAGCGCTGCAAAAGGCGGCCACGGAGAGCTGAAGGAGGAGTGCGGCGCGTGAGACGATGCTTCAGTTCAGAGGAAGTATTAACAGGTGGGATTTGGTGTTTACCTGCATCGCCACTTCATTCTGCCAGGAGCACTTTGCCTCAGATCTCATCTCCCGACTGCTACGTGGACTGAATTCAAATTGCCAATGATTGAAAGCGAGTGAGTGAAGAGTTGTTTTTTCCCCCCCGGGAACTCTTGCCAAAGACTGAGAAGACCACGGCGGCGAAGCCATCCAGGGGAGAGAGTCTGGTAAGATGAGCGTGAACAACAGCCAGACTCTGGCCGTCAGTGGACAGGACTTGTCCAGGAATGGCAGCAGCCGAGTCCCCTGGGAAGATGCTAGAGCAAATTTAAAGCCGTCAAGCCCAAGCAGGAAGCCGAAGCCGGTGAGTAAGCACTGCAGTGCCCTGCCTGTTGCGACCCCGCATAGGAGCCGTTCGATCTGGAAGCTGTCCAAGATCGTCTTTATTTTAAATCAAACTCAATCAAACAAAAAAGAATTTAAATTTGAATTTATGCAAATTGCCAAAGATTTCCCACAGGAACCTGATATTCTTTTGCTACTGTGCCTCTCCTGTTGTTTAGATTATTTCTTGCCCAAACTGAATATGATGTCAAACTCGATATTCATGGATGTTTTACACATTTTTGTGCGCTCACAACTGACGAGACAAGTGATTCTTTGACTGACACCACTGACCCTCCAATTTTGGCCGGTGCCCAGCGGAACTGTTCCTGCGTGTGGAGTCTCATTAAAAAAAGTTTGTGAAGATGAAGTACAGTGAGACTCGCTAAAGAGCCTCAGCCAGCTGGGAACCCTACGAAGAACACAGAGCTCTTGTCTCGCATCAGCTCTCTAGTTCTCTTTCAGGGCCGTCTGCTCGCCACGAGAACGCAATGCATTGCTTTTGGAATTTCTTTGTCCTTACAATTATTATCAAACACCAACGGGGGCATTTCTATTGACACAAAGTATTCAATTTAATATTGACATGTTGACAAACAACTATATACCCATATTGGCACCCATGCAGATGAACATGTTTTATTCTATCCTGCATCTCTGTAGAACCCGGGCAAGCATAATGAGAACAAATGCAAAACCTACAAAAGTCGGTCCGGGCTGAGAATCTAAAGACCTTGTGCCAAGCAATCACCAGGCTGTCCGTCACCCAAGTTACGTGCACGTGTTCCGTTCACCAAAGTGCTGAGTCGGTGCTGCAAATGGTGCCAGCCAGTCTGTTCTGATGGCCTTCACTATTAGAGACTTTTGCAGGGGTAAAGTAATTCATATTCTGCTGCATAGTCACAGGGAGAGGAGCACTTCACAAAAATCTATCAGCTTTAAGACAAAGAATAACGTGCCGTGTGCTGAAAAAACTCACAGTTCTGAACCTTCCAGGATGACTGTTATCAGCTCGTCTTTGCTGAGGTGCAAAGCAAAAAAGTCAAATGCATGATTTTTCACCTCTTATGTAGCCAAAGCCAGAGAATGCCATTACCATCGCTGTGTCGGCCCGAGTCCTCTTCAACATGGAGAAGGAGCAGCACATCTATGAGCACCAGGGCATGGAGGAGTACATCAAGTACCAGGTGGAGCATGAAATGCAGCCTTTCACCCCCGGACCAGCCTTCTCCTTCGTCAAGGTCAGAGGTTGGAGACACAAATGGTGCATTGAGGTCGTATGTTTAGTTGAAGAAAACTGAGCTTTTAATTTAGATGCAGGCATGTTTGCCATTCAATTTAACCCTAACCTATTGAAGTCAGGCTAACACACTCAGATCATGTGGTTGGAAGTCCAGTCAGTACGGCATTAGCACACCTCACTCGGACCAAGATGGCCATCAGGGAGCTGACCAAGAGGTCGGGTAACAGTAGAGCCAATAAATATTGTGCAGATCTTGCAAAAAAAAACAACAAAAAAAACACTGCATTTGACATATGCAAGAAGTCAGCAGTTGTTGGTCTATGGCGCTTCACCATTCAATGGCAGCTCCATCGTAGCAGAGATTTCAATGCTGAAATGTGGCTCATCTAAGAAACAGGAGCCCAGCAAGCGCTAAAGGGATTAGCATGGATGCTGCAGCAGCGGCAGCATGCAGGACTGGATGGCACATTGCACATTAAGAGAACACAGGGTGGCAGTGAAGGCTTTTCTCAGTGGAAAATATGTCTTTGGTACGAGTTTGACTGAACTCAGGCGGCCACCCATCTAACCTCAGGCTCAGGTAGCCTCCAGCTACGGCTACCTTCTCATCAGCTTTGCGTACAACAGACTGGTGGTCAATCTGATATTCCTCAGTTGAACGCATGGATTCCCGTCCTGTTACTTGTATAAAAGGACAAGGACGGGCAGGAGCCTCCACCTTTAACGGCTTTCTCAAGCTATTACCGCCGCTTCACTGCGCATGTAAACGTGCTGCGAGTCACTGATATGTGTCAGGTCGTGCCATGCGTGGGCGGCGCAATGTGTAATAAGATTTCTTCGCAGCGACCCACCCACACGCGCTTCCATCCCACGGCGCCGATGATGGCGCATTGTCTTTGAAAATAACCGGGATCTGTTTTTTTTGGGCGTGTTTCCAGGCGCTGGAGGCCGTGAACACACGACTCAGGGAGATTTACCCCGAGAGCGAGGAGCTGTTTGATGTCGTGCTCGTGACCAACAACCACGCGTACGTTGGATTAAGACTCATCAACACCATCAATCATCACCGTGAGTTACTGACACACATGCACAGTAAATGCAGACACTGGTCATACTGCTTTTTTTGTTTTTTTAGAAAAAAAAATACATTTTATTCAGGTGTTTGATGGTCTTTGATTCTTTTTTCCTCAAACATTATTCAGTAAGTTCAACGTGACATGATTTTTTTTTTTTGGTTGAATTTTTCATTGCACCACTTAATTTTGCAGAGTTTGAAATTTTGTTTGCAGTGTGCGCATGATAAAATTATCATGCGCATAATGTGGATCCACATAATGTGGATTATGTAATGCAGTGTATGAGAATTTTTCAGATAAGTCAGGAGAACAACTTGTACTCTTATCTATTAAACTCTCAGGAAGTGGGCATTTTGGTGTTGGTATTCCGTTATAATAATGTGGATCTTTAGCACTGAGGTACTCACCAAATGTTGCGTTTAACATAGAAAAAAGAGCTATTTATATTGCTTTCAGACACAGTCTTACTGTTTTCACTCATACCAGTTGTTATGCTAGGCTATGTGATAAGTAATGATGTGAGTTTTTAAAAACAAACAGAAATAATATAAATAGATGTTCATTCAGGCTCAAGAGACATTTGTCTGTTACATTAAGCAACGGAGGAGGCAGAAATGAATATTGGAAGATTTTTATCATGCAGTCCTTGTATCGCCGCCTCATTAAATCACCGGTGTCACGCTACATGTACTTTCTCCTTTACCCTGGAAGGTCAGTTGGATGTTGATGATGCTTTAAATCTGATATTTTTGATCCAGTATGTGGCGTAAAATGATCTGCTGATGATCAGCAGCTGCGCCACTGAGCTTTTCTCCCCTCGTGTCTGCAGAGTTGTTCATCGAGCGCTTCTGCATGACAGGCGGAAACAGTCCCATCGGCTACCTGAAGGCCTACAGCACCAACCTTTACCTGTCTGCCGACCCATCCAAGGTCCGAGAGGCCCTGGAAGAAGGTCAGCGCTGAAGACTAGATGAAGGTGCACCACCGCGGTGGCCTGCGAGCATCTCTGGCCTGACATGCGCCCTCCTCTGTCGCTCTCTCTCTCCTTCCTCCTCTTTCTTTTATGCAGGCATAGCAGCGGCCACCATGTTCACTCCAGAGAAGATGACGGAAGTCTCGGAGACTCAGTTGCGCGTCGCCTTCGACGGAGACGCCGTCCTCTTCTCCGATGAGTCCGAGCGAATCTACAAGGCCCACGGACTGGACAAGTTCTTTGAGCATGAGAAGGCCCATGAGAACAAGCCTCTGGATCATGTACAGTATACAACTTGTGGTAATAAAATCAGAAACCGAAGACAAAAAAAAATAGAACAGAAAGAAAAAAACACAATTTTCTTTCCCCTTCCCTGCTTTTCCAACTTTAAAGGTCTATTGTGTAATATTGGGTGTGATTTATGATTCTTACATTGGTAAACGCTTCATATACTGCTCATAAATACATGAATAAAAGTGTATAATCACAGTACAATAAATCCAATTCAACTGACAGCGTGTTTCGTAATCAGGGTTTCTGCTCGTATCCTCAAATAAACCAATGAAGAAGAAGGTGGACGAAGTATCAAGGTTTGGGTGAGCTGCAGTGGCAAGAGTCTGGCAGGGAGAGTGAAAGACGCTGCAATCTAAAATGTTACCACTTGATGTCGCTCTCGCTTTCTTCTTCAAAAGCTCCAACTATTGCACACTTAACCATGAAACTTTTCCCCTTTTATCACTTTTTTCACTTATTTCTATTTTTTTCCAGGGCCCTTTGAAGGGATTTCTGGAGGCTTTAGGAAAGCTGCAGAAGAAGTTCTACAGCAAAGGCCAGCGCATGGACTGTCCCATCAGGACCTACCTGGTGACGGCCCGCAGTGCGGCCAGCTCTGGTACCCGAGCGCTGAAAACCCTGCGCTCGTGGGGCCTGGAGATCGACGAGGCACTTTTTCTCGCCGGAGCACCCAAGGGTCCAATGCTGGAGAAGATTCGTCCGCACATTTTCTTTGACGACCAGATGTTTCACGTGGAGGGTGCAGCAGAGATGGGGACAGTAGCATGCCATGTGCCTTATGGGATAGCCCATAGACTCAGCAAGACAGTAGGACGCGGGGCTCCATCGGCAACAAAGTAGCGTGGAAGTCACTGTGCATCGGAGCTTGAAGACAAACATGAGATTTTGGTTTTGGTTTTACCTGCTGAGGCTGATCAAACTGTACTCGTGACCCCAATAATGTCTTGATGCAAAACTAATTTTGTATGCCGTTATTATTTTATGCTAAAAGTAGTGAGTTGATTGACTCTTATCTCAGAAAACTATTTCATCCAACAATCTAATCAAAAGTCCCATATAATGTATGTTTTGTTTTTTTTTATCATAAAACTGCAGCCTGCAAACTGTAGTGATGCTGTTTTCGGGAGATTTTTTTTCTCAACATTTTATCACGATAAACTGCTCAACTGGAGTCTGGGATGAAAGTTCAAGATCTAAAAGTTGCCAGAATAAGAGACTTTCTAAATGACCATGGCATTAATAATCAATTACTTTAAATCTCTCAGCTTACAATCAATCTTGTATATGAGTCAGTTTTAAAAACTCATGCGACTGTTCTTTCAGTAAAAATGCTGCAGAGGATCAAGACCAAAGAATATCTCATAAGCATTTACTTGGCCTCATATTGTAGTTCATGGCTGAATAATTCAAATTTAGGAAACAAACTACTAAATAATTATAGAATTATGTTTTCATTTACACTTGTCAACCCTTGTTATTATTTGGCTTGAATACAGCCAAATCAACCTTTATTTCTTTCATGTTTACACTCACATCTGCAAAGTCAAACAGCTCTTCGAGAGGAGTGGGACATATTTAACAAAACTGACAGTGACATCTAAGCAATATATATTTAGATGTTGGGTTTTTTGGAAAAACTGAGAACTATTTTTGATACATAGGAAGTCTGAAAGCCACTTAAGGTGAAGCTGTGTGGACAGTCACTTTATGCAGAAGCCTTTTTGGAGTTTAGAGATGTATTATTTCTCTCTGTTGTCTGTTTTGGTCTTGGAGTCAGTCCTGCATGTTGAATGTTGGTGTATGTTTGTATGATGTGCTGAGTTAGTGTATGTGAATGTATCTTGGGTTACATTTTAAGCATAATGTGAACCTGCACTATATTTAATGTAATATTTGAAATTTTTATTTAAATTTTTAAAATATGCACCATCTGGTCATGGTACTAACTTGTAATTCTCATTTCTGCAGTTTGTCTCTGAAGTGTCGAATGTTTATCTCCTGCTGTTGCCTGTCTGCCATATTAGACGGTTGGTGTTTGTTGTTATGACAAACCTGAAGGCCTGAGTCTTGTGAATTCACATCAATAGATTTTTCTGACTGATTTCAACTGAAATAAAAATTAAGATATTCAGCAGGAATGATGGATATTCTCTGTTTTTCATTTAATACATGCCCTCTGTCTTGAAAACTAATGTTTCATCTCTGTTTTCAGTGTTGAGCTGTGAAGGGGAAAAAAGAAGCAATCAAGATGAAAGCTTGAACTGAGAACTAAAACATTACAGTTTTAGAAATGCTTATAGCAACCCGCTGCCTACAACTCAACTCTCTACGACTGCGATGACTGGGATGACTGAGAACCTTCACAAAGATGTGAGTGTTTGTTTGGACTTTATGAAAAATGTTTAGTTACGTCTCACCTATTTTACTTGAACTACTACGGATACCTTTAGCATGGCAGCATCAGTCGAAACTGGAATTCCAGCATGATTCTATTTATATCCTCATTCTTTTGAGGAATTTGAAAGTGTCTCTTGTAAAAAGCCTGTCTTAATACTGACTGGATGTGATGTCTAATTCACATTTTAGAAAAACCTACATTTCTGAAAATGAGCCTGAACAACCCAAAATCAGAACTCCATAAAATGGATGAAACATCTTGATGTGGAAATAGAGTTGCTTCTTTCACCAAACAGGTCTTTCATCTGATCTTAATTCTTAAACATGTACTTCTAACAATGTTTCCCCACAGTAGTGAGATAGCAGCATCAGGTTTTTGTTTTTGTGATTTCAACTGAGATAGAGAACAGGTTTTTGAAAGAGTGTTTTGAAACTCATACCATTCGAACAAAACTCTAATTTAAACTTTTTTTTTGATATGCTTGAAAGATTAGTCTTCAATGGTCTTGAATAGATGCTAAACAAACATTTAATTTGAAAAACCAACAAACAAAAAACAATTCAGATAAAGTGCCAGATAAAACAAAATCTTCATTTTGAGTGTCATATAAAGGCATTTTAACTTTCTGATTGTTAACTTCAGTAGGGTTTGTTGGGTCAAAGGAAACGTGGTTATGATTACTTCCGGGTGAAAAATGAAGTCACATATCCAGCAGCTGCTCCAGCTCCTGCTACCACTGCACCAGAGGCTGCAGACAGGCCAGCTGCACCTAAAGAAATTAAAAAAAAAATACATACATATAAAGCACAAAGATCTAAAGGAATTTCAATCCACCAGAAAGTACTGAGTCACACTGTATGGAAGGTTGTTATATTTCTTGCCAAATTGGCAACAGTAAGTTACTTGAATGTGTGAATGTGGGGCTTCTGCACTGTGTCACCTGACAAAATGACTATCACGTGACAGAAGAATAGTTTTGTTTTGCGAGAATTCTTTTAAAGACGCTTTTTTTCTTTGTAGATAAAAAAAAACAAACAAAA
This sequence comes from Thamnaconus septentrionalis, assembly GCA_009823395.1. Classification (NCBI taxonomy): domain Eukaryota; kingdom Metazoa; phylum Chordata; class Actinopteri; order Tetraodontiformes; family Monacanthidae; genus Thamnaconus; species Thamnaconus septentrionalis. Next base: position 13,477,045 of record CM020517.1, on the reverse strand, counting down.
AACGTTTTTTTCTTTCAGGTGATACGGTCTAGTATAGGACCAGCATCTGCTCTGTTGTGTCATTGAAAAACTACATTCGAGGGCTCCTCAGAATCTTTTTCATTCATTCATTCATTCATTTTTACCTATTGACTGCAGGCCGGCTACCAAACTCCCTGCTGCCACCCCTCCTCCGTTGGCAACCGCAGCAGCCGACATCATCTTGGCGGCGACTGATCCTGCTGCAATCCCCGCTGAGGTGAACCCTGCGGCCCCCAGAACAACAGGGGCCGCGACCACAGTACCCACTGTGAAATGGGGATATTTGACTCGGTTACGAGTATCACAAGGTCACTTTAAATTAAATGAAATGAAATTTCTCAAACTGGACATGGGCACTTCACTTGCCCGTACTGTTGTATCTTAACATGAGCTAGAAACGTGCAGAAGTGACACAAAAGACTCACCTGCACCTACTACCATGGCAACACCAGTAACTACAGAGACACATGGGAGGAAAAGTCAAGTCATTTTATGTTTACCTGTCAGGGTAACTACTGCTGGAAGCAAGTTTATAGTACCGTATTTTCCGCACTACAAGGTGCACTTAAAAGCCTTATAGAGCGCCTTATAATGCGGAGCACCTTATATATGGATTAATTCTGGTTGTGCTTACTGACGTCGAAGCGATTTTGAGAGGTACATGGCGCTCTGTCAAAATGTTTTACCGTAGTACGGCTTGGGTAAATTACAAAGTTGCTATCGCGGAGTAATACATAAGCCTCTTATCCACTAAAATTAGGGGTTGTTTTTTTTTTTTTGTTGATGCAATCGTGAACAATAGCCAAATAAGATAATGTGTCCACTTTCCATTGGTCAATCATGCCGTTCACTGCAGCTCAGCGGTCCGCTTGAGGAGTGGTCAGGAGATGTCTGTGAACTCTGCGTTTAAAGGCTTGAAGACCACTGTCTGTTATTGAATCAACCACATGCTCGGGTAAATTGTTCCACACCAGGACAGCAGTGTGGAGAAAGGTTCTGTCCAGTGAGCGTGTGTTGGAGCCTGGGGGCTCAAGAGCATGTTCTGGCATGGCTGTGCATTGGAGGGTGGTTCGCCGTCTGACATATGGTGGAGGTCCCTGGGGCATTGGAGGGGGGGGGCATTTGTACAGGACTGTAACAGCAGCAACCTGTCTCCCGTGGCTAAGGCTGTCGATGGAGAGTGTTCTACTAGCAGTGTCCTGGTCAACTCCAATTATTCTGAGGGCCTTCCTCTGAATGTTGACAAGTAGGCGTAGGTGTGACAGTGGAGCACACATCCGGCTAAGGGAGGCGTACTCCATGACACTGCGGACCTGTAGCCTGTAATGTAGACAGTTGCTCGGCTCTCAGCGGTGAGTTTACTGGCTACTCTCCTTAGTGCTGCCACCTTCTGGCTGGCCCGGAAGATGTTGTCACTGTGTTTTTGTAGGCGGGACGTCGCGCAATCGATCGGCATTAAGTTTAGCATCAGTCCCTTCTCCACGGCCCAAAACCAGCGGGGTGTCACCCCCCCTCCCTCCGCTTTCACCGCCGCGTGTCTGCTGACGTCATCGCGCTGAGATCGCGTGGTTGAAGTGCGACAGAGTTCAGGAGTCCGGCGGTGGCCATTGTTCTCATAGATAGACAGCTGTTCTTGGTTGTTGGGCACTTTGGGCTGTAGAATCGTTCCGCGTGTCGTTCACGCCAGACTTGAAGCGTTACGTGTCGTGTTACCTTTCCGGCTTCTTTGATTCAGAACCGTAGTAGAGAACCTGCGGTGGATTACGACTCCACCGCTAGAAATACGTTGGTAACATATTTCTAGCGGTATCATTCTGTTTATTTATTTATTTATTTATTTATTTATTTATTTTACGTGTTACTATCAAGTTTTAGAGTTACTGTGAACGCAGTTAATAAAGTCTGACTGACTGACGGAGTTTTCTCTGACTCTTTTGTCTCGCTTAATGCGCCTTATGATTCGGTGCGCCTTATACGTGTCATAAATTAGAAAACAGGCCATTTACTGACTGTGCGCCACATAATCCAGTGTGCTCTATAGTGCGGAAAATACGGTAGACTAAAATAGATTTGAGAGCAACAGTTTTAAGGCAATACTTACAGCGATCCATGTTGTCCTTTGCTCTGATGACGCTCACTGGGCTTTTATAGCAGTGCTAGTGGGCACCAGCACAGCTGTGCCCACCAGCAGCGGGTTTCCGGTGAAACGAAACTGTAATTAACGGACTGGATGTTAGGGGGCGCCAATGCGCTTTCTATGTAACTCGCCAATTTCTTGCTCTTTTAAATTCCCTCGTTACATATTTTCCTCCTAGGCCACGTGGTTCGTAAAACCTTCAGTTGTGCCTGATTGATTGATTGATTGATTGATTGATTGATTAATACTTTCTTAATACCGATGGAAATTCAAGCACTGTGCTCCACATATGCATGCATACATTTGACAACATAGCAAGATAAAAGAGATAAAAATATAATAATAAATACAAAGTGCAGAGTGATTGAGTGTAAGTGACCAGTTAAATGGTCACATGCTTTGCACCAGTGCTGGGAGTTTAACTTCTGCAGAAGCGAAACTGTGTCATGAGTTGACAGTGGACTATTGGTGAGAGCTTAAAACGTAACCAACCTCATCTTCAAGTACAAGAAGATAACATCCGTCTTAACTGGACCGTCAGGTCAGGAAAATTATGCAAACGCATATCTATTTCCAATATCAAATGTACAGAAAGCCAATGTGTAGGAGGCTAATACGACCTCAAACAGGTCAATCAAAAAACGAAAATGCAGTGTCGGGTGGATTTAATAAGTTTTTGAAACATTGTTTCTAGACTCATAAAATTCAAATGAAACCAACAACACAATACATAATATGCTTGAAAAATTAGACTTCCATGGTCTTGAATAGACACAAAACAAGCATTTGATTTGAAAAACAAACAAACTAAAAAAAAACACCCCAAATAAAGTGCCAGATTAAAGAAAATCATTGTGAGTGTCATTGGAACATTCTGAGTCTCAACTTCAATAGTGTTTGTTGGGTCAAAGGAAATGGGGTTATTATGAAAAGATGACTTTCAGATGAAAGACCAAGTCACGTAGTTGCTCCAGCTCCTGCCACCACTGCACCAGAGGCTGCAGACACTTGCTGTCTGGGTTATTTTTTTTTGCAAGCTGCACCTGAAGAAAAAAAAAAAATTGAATACATACATACATACATGCATACATACATACATACATACATACATAAGCACAAAGAGTTTATTTGTTTATTTATTTATTTTGTTTGGCCGTGCTAGAATAAAGTGTAACTAGACATCCACTACACTAGATGGCAGTGACGCTCTTATTGTCATGTCGTGTGCGCAGGGAGTAGCTATTACCTCCATGTGTAGAGTTTTTATGCACCGTGCACACACAGCATATAGAACAGGAGATATCAAGTGCAGTGGCCAAACTCTCGAGACAGCATGAGAAAATATTTAACGGGGATGAAAAGAAAGGCGGACAAAGATGGACATAATGAGACAAACGAAGTCTCCCGAAAACTTCATTTAATTTTATTTTTCATAGTTCGATTAGTCGGTCAAAAATATTTGTAGTTGAAATAAGGATTTAAATTTTTTTTAATTTAGGCAAATTTATGCATTTTTAACATTTTCTGTAACAGACTAAAAAAAAAACAACAATGTTAAAGGTATTTGTTGTAAGTTGATCTATATTTTTTCTTTAATATTTGTAGCGAATCAATGTTATGCAGAGGTGGACCTATAACAGTTTTATAGACAAATTAGACTATTTATAGTCGCAGCAGATAGTGCTGGGTGGGGTGGGGGGGAGTGCAAAAATAACTTCTTCTTCCTGGGGGGGGCATAACAGAAAAAAAAACTGCGAAGGCTTGATGTAGATAAGAACAGGTGATACTAGCTCTCTCATCTCTATTGTGTCATTAAGAAGTATTGTGATGATCTTCAGAAAAACCATTCACGACGTGGGTTTCGTTTCTCTGTACGTCAAACGCGACGTCGTCATTCATTTATACAGCGGAGCATACACTAACCCCAACTTGAGTTAGCCGGGGGCTAACTCAACAGAGACACAACTCTGTACCATGGTGCCAACAGCAACCAACAAAACACAGAACACAAGTAGTGAAAAATAACATCCCCATGAACACCCACACACACTCGCACATGCCCACATCAACAATAAGCACAACAAACTCCCAAACACGATCCCTCCCATGATCCTCTGCGGCTCTTAGGGAAACGTCCACTTCCCCCGGTCGCCACATTATATTCAAGGATTCCTCAAAATCTTATTTTTTTTCCCATTCATTAATTCATTAATTTATTCATTTATTTTTACCTGCTGACTGCAACCCGGCTACCAAACTCCCTGCTGGCACCCGTCCTCCGTGGGCAACCGCAGTAGCCGACATCATCTTAGAGGCGACTGATCGTGGTGCAACCCCCGCTGAGGTGAACCCTGTGGACTTCAGAGCAGGAGGGACTGCTGCCGCAGTACCCGCTGTGCAACGGAGATCGTTGACTCGGTTACCGGGAACACAAGGTCACTTTAAACTAAATTAAATTGCTCAAATTGGACATGGGCACTTCACTTGCCCATACTGTTGCATCTTAACATGAGCTACAAATGTGCAGAAGTGACACAAAAGACTCACCTGCACCTACCACCATGCCAGCACCAGTAACTACAGAGACACATCGGGGGAGAGTCCAGTTATTTTATGTTTACCTGTCTGGGTAACTACTGCTGGAAGCAAGTTTATAGGAGACTAAAATTTATTTTAAAGCAACAGTTTTAAAGAACATGCAGCAACATCAGTCAAGTCTCTGGCAGTACTCACCGGGTTTGTTGTTGTTCTTTGGCATGATCTGATAACGCTCACTGTCGGCGTCGGTTTTATATAGCACGGCTGGTGCTCTAGAATCATTTCTGGAGAAACGAAACTGTAATTAACGCACTGGATGTTAGGGAGTGCCAATGTGCTTTCTATTTAATGCGCCAAGTTCTTGCTCTTTTAAATTTCCTCGTTACATATTTTCCTCGCAGGCCACCTGGTTTGTAAACCCTTTCAGTTGTGCCTGGTCACATGCTTTTCACCAGTGCTGGGAGTTTAACTTCTGCAGAAGCAAAACTGTGTCATGAGTTGACAGTGGACTATTGGTGAGAGACTTAATCAACTTCATCTTCAAGTACAAGAAGATAACATCCGTCTTAACTGGACCGTCAGGTCAGGAAAACGTCACAATTGATGCATTATGCAAACGCATATCGATTTCCAAAGTCAAATATACAGAAAGCCAATGTGTAGGCGGCTAATACGACCTCATACAGGTCAATCAAAAAACGAAAATGCAGTGTCGGGTGGATTTAATAAGTTTATGAGACATACACTTCTTTCATTTTTTTCCTCATTAAAATGTGACAATTCTTAATGTTTCTTTAGGATCTTCAGAAGAGGCGTTTAGCGATTCACCCCAATGTTCCTCCAGCACCTGCCGGCATTGATAACAACTGACAGCCCTGGTGCACCTGTGGTGGCAAGTGCATTTAGATCAAGTCAAGTAATGTCACACAGAACTTTTATGAATGAACAAAAAAAAAGAAAATGCTCCAATCAACCTCAGCTTATACTGCTATTGACACATTGTAACTGGTCTTACTGCAATCCCTGCTGAGGTGAACCCTGCGGCCCCCAGAGCAGCAGGGGCCAGGACTAAAGCACCCACTGCATTATTTGTATTTGCCATTTACATGAGCATGGAAATGGCACTATCCAGGCTTCCAGCGGGGCAGACTCATGGAGGGAATTATGATTCGATCTAGAAATCTCAATGAAACAGCCCAAAATTGGTGCTCCACTAAATTTGGAAGGGGATGAAAATGTGGCTCCGGAGGATGGGACGGACAACAGACATTTCATTTTCAAAGTTTCAGAGGCGAATTTATTTTAGATGCACCCAAAAGAAGATCGAAAAACACAAAACACAGACCTTAAGAACAAAAACAAAAGCTGAACATTGAAACCTAAACACAAACTTTTTTGGCATCAGTACAAACAAAATACAGTTCCCATTCAAATTAAAGCTGCAAGCTGTACTGAAAAGTATGTTTTAGTTACAAAAGTAACTAAAAAGACAGTTTTCGTTACTTTTGTAACTAAAATGTACTTTTTAGTTACTTTTGTAACTAAAGCTACTTTTGTAACTAAATTGTACTTTTTAGTTACTTTTGTAACTACAGTTACTTTTGTAACTAAAATGTACTTTTTAGTTACTTTGGTAACTACAGTTACTTTTGTAACTAAAATGTACTTTTGTAACTAAAAATTACGTTTTAGTTATTTCATCTTTTATTGTACTTTCGGTTCAGATGTCCCCATTTTGGGGACGTGGCGTCTCCTATTACCTAAAACTAAAAAACTTTTGTTTACCTGACTTCTGAAGGTAACAGACCAGAGAGCCAATCAGAGGAGGACGTAATCTGAGCGCGCCAGCAAGAACAACTAGATTTTCTTTATCTAAAAAGACTGATCAGGGGAGTCAGTCAGACTTCAGGACCTGATAGCATTTGTTGATGTACTTCAACTCGATCCAGAGCTCTGTATACTTGTATTCTGAATTAATTTGTTTACTAAAGACACATTGAAATCAGCATCATTTGATGTTGTACAAATACATTTATATGTTTTTTGTCTTTTGGGGAAGGGCAGGCGAACCAGGCAATGAAAACACGCCCTTGTTGTTCTTTGTCATGATCTGATGACACTCACTGTCCGCGTCGTTTTTTTTTATAGCACGGCAGGTGCTCGAGAATCGTTTCTGGATAAACAAAGGTGCTATGTTAAAGCACTGGGGCAGGGTGTGCCTCCTCTGTTACATAATAAGTTCTGCCCGGCCAGTTCAGCCAGTACTTCATTCTCTGTGCAGTATTGCTGCACCTTCATCCACGGGTTTGTTGTCGAAAGGAAATGCTGTGCTCGTTGGAAAAAAGTTACCACCTCACTACAAACGGACTTCACGCGAGGATTGCATGGAAGCAAGTAGTTACCATAATCCGAATTAAAATGCATTAGCAGGAATGCTCTTTCATTTTAAGAACGTAGCTAGCTACATTATTTGACTCATAAATAAAATTGTTAATAAATCATCCAATCCGCATTTTCATTTTCTTATTCAAGACTGACTGCTCATTCTTTAAGTTAATTAAAATGAAAAAAGAGAAATACATTTGACGTTTCATTTTCAAAAGCCAGTTTTCAAAGCTTAACGGGCGTATGTGGCCCCCAGGCCGAAGTTTGCCTATGCCTGCTCTAGGAGCTCTTTTAAAGCAACTCTAGGTAACTTTCGGTGGAAATGGCGAAGTGACAAAGTAAACACGCTGCAGCGCTAGTTTATTTGATGTTGGAAAATACAAATAGTCGCCTAGCTGGAGTGTGTTCAGGAAAAACACCAATATGGAATGCAAAACAGACATTGACAATAACGTCCTAGCAAACAATCAACACTTTTATTACTTTGTCTTTCATCGAGGTTACTTATTATTATTATTGGGTTCCATTCCGTCATTTTACAATCTTATGTATTTGTAATAGTAGTATGTAAAACCGCCACTAAATAAACGTGTGGTTCGTCCTATATGTAATGACGACACAGGAAGGCGTGTTGGGTTGTGCGTGAAAGTTGCACAGTGCAGTTACAGCCGGCACAACCCCCCCTCTCGCTGCCGAAAGGGGGGGCATCGTTTGTCTACCGCTTTACTGAGTCTGGAATAATAATTTTATGGTCGAAAAGTTACCTAGAGTTGCTTTAATGCTGAGACACTAATAAGAAAAGAGGAGTTAAACATTCTTCTTTAAATGTCCAAAAAGTGTTTTGTTAAATATACATAAAACCTTAAATAGTTTTTTTTTGTTAATTTCAACTGAGATAGAGAACAGGTTTTTGAATCAGTGTTTCTCGACCCATAACATTTGAATGAAACCAACAACACATCAACTTTTTTTTTTTAAATATGCTTGAAAGATTAGACTTAAAGGATGTTTAATAGGCACAAAACAATCATTTAATTTGAAAAACAAACAAACAAAAACAATCCAGATAAAGTGCCAGATAAAAAAACAAAAACACATTTTGAGTGTTTTTTGACATTCAGTCATTTTAACATTCTGATTGTCAACTTCAATAGGGTTTGTTGGGTTAAAGGAAACATGGTTATGAGCAGATGACTTTCAGGTGAAAAATGAAGTCACATATCCAGCAGCTGCTCCAGCTCCTGCTACCACTGCACCAGAGGTGGCGGACAGGCCAGCTGCACCTGAAGAAAAAAAAACAAAAAAAAACATACATATAAAGCACAAAGATCTAAAGGAATTTCAATCCACCAGAAAGTACTGAGTCACACTGTATGGAAGGTTGTTATATTTCTTGCCAAATTGGCAACAGTAAGTTACTTGAACGTGTGAATGTGGGGCTTCTGCACTGTGTCACCTGACAAAATGACTATCACGTGACAGAAGAATAGTTTTGTTTTGCGAGAATTCTTTTAAAGACGCTTTTTTTCTTTGTAGGTAAAAAAAACCAAAAATCATTTTTTTTCTTTCAGGTGATACTGTCTAGTATAGGACCAGCATCTGCTCTGTTGTGTCATTGAAAAACTACATTCGAGGGCTCCTCAGAATCTTTTTTCCATTCATTCATTCATTCATTTTTACCTATTGACTGCAGGCCGGCTACCAAACTCCCTGCTGCCACCCCTCCTCCGCTGGCAACCGCAGCAGCCGACATCATCTTGGCGGCGACTGATCCTGCTGCAACCCCCGCTGAGGTGAACCCTGCGGCCCCCAGAACAACAGGGGCCGCGACCACAGCACCCACTATGAAACGGAGATATTTGACTCGGTTATGAGTATCACAAGGTCACTTTAAATGAAATGAAATGAAATTTCTCAAACTGGACATGGGCACTTCACTTGCCCGTACTGTTGTATCTTAACATGAACTAGAAACGTGCAGAAGTGACACCAAAGACTCACCTGCACCTGCTACCATGGCAACACCAGTACCTACAGAGACACATGGAAAACATTAAAATGTGGAAAAGTCAAGTCATTTTATGTTTACCTGTCTGGGTAACTACTGCTGGAAGCAAGTTTATAGTAGACTAAAATATATTTAAAGCAACAGTTTTAAAGAACACACAGCAACACCAAAGTCTCTGGAAATACTTACCAGGATCCATGTTGTCTTTTGCTCTGATGATCTGATGCTCACTGGGCTTTTATAGCAGTGCTGGTGCCCTAGAATCATTTCTGGAGAAACGAAACTGTAATTAACAGACTGGACGTTAGGGGGTGCCAATGCGCTTTCTATGTAACTCATGAAGTTCTTGCTCTTTTAAATTCCCTTGTTACATATTTTCCTCGCAGGCCACCTGGTTTGTAAACCTTTCAGTTGTGCCTGGTCACATGCTTTGCACCAGTGCTGGGAGTTTAACTTCTGCAGAAGCAAAACTATGTTATGACAGTGGACTATTGGACATGGTTAAAATTTTCCACAACAAGATAAAATCTGTGAAGGTGCGAGTCAAGGTTTGTAGCACTCAAAGTTTAAGTTGAAGCAACTGGACTGATTTCCGTGAGCGCTTAAGACTTCATCAACTTCATCTTCAAGTACAAGAAGATAACATTCCTGATAACATTCAAGTCGCCTTAACTGGACCGTCAGGTCAAGAAAATGTCACAATTGACGATTATGCAAAAGTCAAATGTACAGAAAGCCAATGTGTAGGAGGCTAATACGACCTCAAACAGGTCAATAAAAAACGAAAATGCAGTGTTGGTGGATTTAATAAGTTTATTAGACATTAGAAAGAAACATTAAATGTGACAATTTTAATGTTTCTTGGATGGATCTTCAGAAGAGGCGCTTAGCGCTTAGCGCTTAGCGATCCACCCCAATGTTCCTAAAGCACCTGCGGAGGATGTGTCCTTCGAGGATGCGCCCTTCGAGGCCACGTCCTTCGCCAATCGGTAGAAACAAAAGAACAGAAAAAAAAAACAGAATAATAATGAGGAGAAACGGAGGATGGGTCCTTCATAGGATGCATCCTTCGGAAGATGCGTCCTTCGCCAGTCGGTAGAAACAGCTGAAAAATGTTTAGGGGTTCAAAAAGCGCCAAATAAGAACAGAATAATAATGAGGAGAAGCGGAGGATGCGCCCTTCGAGGCTGCGTCCCTTCGGAGGCTGCGCCTTTCAGAGGATGCATCCTTTGTAGGCCAAGGCCCTTCATAGGATGAAATGTTTAGAGGTTCAAAGTAGCGCAAAAAAAAAACAGAATAATAATGAGGCGAACGGAGGATGCGTCCTTCGCAGGGTCAAGGCCTGCTGGCAGTCGGTAGAAACAGCTGAAAAATGTTTAGGGTTCAAAATAGCACCAAAAAAGAACAGAATAATAATGAGGAGAAACGGAGGATGCGTCTGTCAGAGGATGCATCCTTTGTAGGCCACGCCCTTCATAGGATGAAATGTTTCGGGCTCAAAATAGCGCAAAAAAAAAGAACAGAATAATAATGAGGCGAAACGGAGGATGCATCTTTTGAGCATGTATCTTCGGAGGATGCATCCTTTGTAGGCAAGCTATCTTCATAGGATGCATCCTTTGTAGACCGTGTTCTTCATAGGATGAAATGTTTTGGGGTTCAAAATAGCGCAAAAAAGAACAGAATAAAAATGGGGCGAAACGGAGGATGCGTCCTTTGCAGGCTGCGCCCTTCGAGGATGCATCCTTTGAGGATGCGTCCTTCAGAGGATGCATCCTTCGGAGGATTCGCCCTTCAGAGGCCACGCCCTTCGCCAGTCGGTAGAAACAGCTGAAAATGTTTAGTTCAAAATAGCGCAAAAAGAACAGAATAATAATGAGGAGAAACGGAGGATGCTTCCTTCATAGGATGCGCCCTTCATAGGATGCATCCTTCGGAGGATGGGTCCTCCGCCCAGTCGGGTAGAAACATCTGAAAAATGTTTAGGGTTAAAAATAGCACCAAAAAGAACAGAATAATAATGAGGAGAAACAGAGGATGCGTCCATCGAGGATGCATCCTTTGTAGGCCACGCCCTTCATAGGATGAAATGTTTCGGGCCTCAAAATAGCGCAAAAAAAAAGAACAGAATAATAATGAGGCGAAACGGAGGATGCAACTTTTGGAGCATGTATCCTTCGGAGGATGCGCCTTCAGTAGGATGCATCCTTGAGGATGCGCCCTTCAGAGGATGCATCCTTCGGAGGATTCGCCCTTCAGAGGCCACGCCCTTCGCCAGTCGGTAGAAACAGCTGAAAATGTTTAGTTCAAAATAGCGCAAAAAGAACAGAATAATAATGAGGAGAAACGGAGGATGCTTCCTTCATAGGATGCGCCCTTCATAGGATGCATCCTTCGGAGGATGGGTCCTCCGCCTGTAGTCGGTAGAAACATCTGAAAAATGTTTAGGGGTTAAAAATAGCACCAAAAAGAACAGAATAATAATGAGGAGAAACAGAGGATGCGCCCATCGAGGATGCATCTTTTGTAGGCCACGCCCTTCATAGGATGAAATGTTTCGGGGCTCAAAATAGCGCAAAAAAGAACAGAATAATAATGAGGCGAAACGGAGGATGCAACTTTTGAGCATGCATCCTTCGGAGGATGCGTCTTTCGTAGGATGCATCCTTTGTAGGCCGCGTTCTTCATAGGATGCATCCTTTGTAGACCGCGTTTTCATAGGATGAAATGTTTTGGGGTTCAAAATAGCGCAAAAAAAAAAAGAACAGAATAAAATGGGGCGAAACGGAGGATGCGTTCTTCGCAGGCTGCGCCCTTCGAGGATGCATCCTTTGGAGGATGCGTCCTTCAGAGGATGCATCCTTCGGAGGATTCGCCCTTCAGAGGCCACGCTCTTCGCCAGTCGGTAGAAACAGCTGAAAATGTTTAGTTCAAAATAGCGCAAAAAGAACAGAATAATAATGAGGCGAAACGGAGGATGCATCTTTTGGAGCATGCATCCTTCGGAGGATGTATCGCTGGAGGATGCATCCTTTGTAGGCAAGGCTCTTCATAGGATGCATCCTTTGTAGACCGTGTTCTTCATAGGATGAAATGTTTTGGGGTTCAAAATAGCGCAAAAAAAAAGAACAGAATAAAATGGGGCGAAACGGAGGATGCGTCCTTTGCAGGCTGCGCCCTTCGAGGATGCATCTCTTTGGAGGATGCGCCCTTCAGAGGATGCATCCTTCGGAGGATTCGCCCTTCAGAGGCCACGCCCTTCGCCAGTCGGTAGAAACAGCTGAAAAATGTTTAGTTCAAAATAGCGCAAAAAGAACAGAATAATAATGAGGAGAAACGGAGGATGCTTCTTCATAGGATGCGCCCTTCATAGGATGCATCCTTCGGAGGATGGGTCCTCCGCCCAGTCGGTAGAAACATCTGAAAAATGTTTAGGGGTTAAAATAGCACCAAAAAAAGAACAGAATAATAATGAGGAGAAACAGAGGATGCGTCCATCGAGGATGCATCCTTTGTAGGCCACGCCCTTCATAGGATGAAATGTTTCGGGGCTCAAAATAGCGCAAAAAAAAGAACAGAATAATAATGAGGCGAAACGGAGGATGCAACTTTGGAGCATGCATCCTTCGGAGGATGCGTCCCTTCCGAGGATGCATCCTTTGTAGGCCAAGCGCTCTTCATAGGATGCATCCTTTGTAGACCGCGTTCTTCATAGGATGAAATGTTTTGGGGTTCAAAATAGCGCAAAAAAAAAAAACAGAATAAAATGGGGCGAAACGGAGGATGCGTCCTTCGAGGCTGCGCCTCGTAGGATGCATCCTTTGAGGATGCGTCCTTCGTAGGATGCATCCTTCGAGGATTCGCCCTTCAGAGGCCACGTTCTTCGCCAGTCGGTCAGAAACAGCTGAAAAATGTTTAGTTCAAAATAGCGCAAAAAGAACAGAATAATAATGAGGAGAAACGGAGGATGCTTCCTTCATAGGATGCGCCCTTCATAGGATGCGCCCTTCATAGGATGCATCCTTCGAGGATGGGTCCTCCGCCCAGTCGGTAGAAACATCTGAAAAATGTTTAGGGTTCAAAATAGCACCAAAAAAGAACAGAATAATAATGAGGAGAAACGGAGGATGCGCCCATCGTGGGGACGCGGCCTACAAAGGATGCATCCTCACGGCGGACGATCCTCCAAAGGATGCATCCTCCGAAGGATGCATGCTCCGGGATGCATGCTCCAAAAGATGCATCCTCCGTTTCGCCTCATTATTATTCTGTTCTTTTTTTTGCGCTATTTTGAGCCCCGAAACATTTCATCCTATGAAGGACGTGGCCTACAAAGGATGCATCCTACGATGGACGCATCCTCCGTTTCTCCTCATTATTATTCTGTTCTTTTTTGGTGCTATTTTGAACCCCTAAACATTTTTCAGATGTTTCTACCGACTGGGCGGAGGACCCATCCTCCGAAGGATGCATCCTATGAAGGACGCATCCTATGAAGGACGCATCCTTCATAACATCCTTTGTTACATAATAAGTTCTGCCCGGCCAGTTCAGCCAGTACTTCATTCTCTGTGCAGTATTGCTGCACCTTCATCCACGGGTTTGTTGTCGAAAGGAAATGCTGTGCTCGTTGGAAAAAAGTTACCACCTCACTACAAACGGACTTCACGCGAGGATTGCATGGAAGCAAGTAGTTACCATAATCCGAATTAAAATGCATTAGCAGGAATGCTCTTTCATTTTAAGAACGTAGCTAGCTACATTATTTGACTCATAAATAAAATTGTTAATAAATCATCCAATCCGCATTTTCATTTTCTTATTCAAGACTGACTGCTCATTCTTTAAGTTAATTAAAATGAAAAAAGAGAAATACATTTGACGTTTCATTTTCAAAAGCCAGTTTTCAAAGCTTAACGGGCGTATGTGGCCCCCAGGCCGAAGTTTGCCTATGCCTGCTCTAGGAGCTCTTTTAAAGCAACTCTAGGTAACTTTCGGTGGAAATGGCGAAGTGACAAAGTAAACACGCTGCAGCGCTAGTTTATTTGATGTTGGAAAATACAAATAGTCGCCTAGCTGGAGTGTGTTCAGGAAAAACACCAATATGGAATGCAAAACAGACATTGACAATAACGTCCTAGCAAACAATCAACACTTTTATTACTTTGTCTTTCATCAAGGTTACTTATTATTATTATTGGGTTCCATTCCGTCATTTTACAATCTTATGTATTTGTAATAGTAGTATGTAAAACCGCCACTAAATAAACGTGTGGTTCGTCCTATATGTAATGACGACACAGGAAGGCGTGTTGGGTTGTGCGTGAAAGTTGCACAGTGCAGTTACAGCCGGCACAACCCCCCCTCTCGCTGCCGAAAGGGGGGGCATCGTTTGTCTACCGCTTTACTGAGTCTGGAATAATAATTTTATGGTCGAAAAGTTACCTAGAGTTGCTTTAATGCTGAGACACTAATAAGAAAAGAGGAGTTAAACATTCTTCTTTAAATGTCCAAAAAGTGTTTTGTTAAATATACATAAAACCTTAAATAGTTTTTTTTTGTTAATTTCAACTGAGATAGAGAACAGGTTTTTGAATCAGTGTTTCTCGACCCATAACATTTGAATGAAACCAACAACACATCAACTTTTTTTTTTTAAATATGCTTGAAAGATTAGACTTAAAGGATGTTTAATAGGCACAAAACAATCATTTAATTTGAAAAACAAACAAACAAAAACAATCCAGATAAAGTGCCAGATAAAAAAACAAAAACACATTTTGAGTGTTTTTTGACATTCAGTCATTTTAACATTCTGATTGTCAACTTCAATAGGGTTTGTTGGGTTAAAGGAAACATGGTTATGAGCAGATGACTTTCAGGTGAAAAATGAAGTCACATATCCAGCAGCTGCTCCAGCTCCTGCTACCACTGCACCAGAGGTGGCGGACAGGCCAGCTGCACCTGAAGAAAAAAAAAACAAAAAAAAACATACATATAAAGCACAAAGATCTAAAGGAATTTCAATCCACCAGAAAGTACTGAGTCACACTGTATGGAAGGTTGTTATATTTCTTGCCAAATTGGCAACAGTAAGTTACTTGAATGTGTGAATGTGGGGCTTCTGCACTGTGTCACCTGACAAAATGACTATCACGTGACAGAAGAATAGTTTTGTTTTGCGAGAATTCTTTTAAAGACGCTTTTTTTCTTTGTAGGTAAAAAAAAAACCAAAAAATCATTTTTTTCTTTCAGGTGATACTGTCTAGTATAGGACCAGCATCTGCTCTGTTGTGTCATTGAAAAACTACATTCGAGGGCTCCTCAGAATCTTTTTTCCATTCATTCATTCATTCATTTTTACCTATTGACTGCAGGCCGGCTACCAAACTCCCTGCTGCCACCCCTCCTCCGCTGGCAACCGCAGCAGCCGACATCATCTTGGCGGCGACTGATCCTGCTGCAACCCCCGCTGAGGTGAACCCTGCGGCCCCCAGAACAACAGGGGCCGCGACCACAGCACCCACTATGAAACGGAGATATTTGACTCGGTTATGAGTATCACAAGGTCACTTTAAATGAAATGAAATGAAATTTCTCAAACTGGACATGGGCACTTCACTTGCCCGTACTGTTGTATCTTAACATGAACTAGAAACGTGCAGAAGTGACACCAAAGACTCACCTGCACCTGCTACCATGGCAACACCAGTACCTACAGAGACACATGGAAAACATTAAAATGTGGAAAAGTCAAGTCATTTTATGTTTACCTGTCTGGGTAACTACTGCTGGAAGCAAGTTTATAGTAGACTAAAATATATTTAAAGCAACAGTTTTAAAGAACACACAGCAACACCAAAGTCTCTGGAAATACTTACCAGGATCCATGTTGTCTTTTGCTCTGATGATCTGATGCTCACTGGGCTTTTATAGCAGTGCTGGTGCCCTAGAATCATTTCTGGAGAAACGAAACTGTAATTAACAGACTGGACGTTAGGGGGTGCCAATGCGCTTTCTATGTAACTCGCGAAGTTCTTGCTCTTTTAAATTCCCTTGTTACATATTTTCCTCGCAGGCCACCTGGTTTGTAAAACCTTTCAGTTGTGCCTGGTCACATGCTTTGCACCAGTGCTGGGAGTTTAACTTCTGCAGAAGCAAAACTATGTTATGACAGTGGACTATTGGACATGGTTAAAATTTTCCACAACAAGATAAAATCTGTGAAGGTGCGTAGTCAAGGTTTGTAGCACTCAAAGTTTAAGTTGAAGCAACTGGACTGATTTCCGTGAGCGCTTAAGACTTCATCAACTTCATCTTCAAGTACAAGAAGATAACATTCCTGATAACATTCAAGTCGTCTTAACTGGACCGTCAGGTCAAGAAAATGTCACAATTGACGCATTATGCAAAAGTCAAATGTACAGAAAGCCAATGTGTAGGAGGCTAATACGACCTCAAACAGGTCAATAAAAAAACGAAAATGCAGTGTTGGTGGATTTAATAAGTTTATTAGACATTAGAAAGAAACATTAAAATGTGACAATTCTTAATGTTTCTTGGATGGATCTTCAGAAGAGGCGTTTAGCGTTTAGCGTTTAGCGATCCACCCCAATGTTCCTAAAGCACCTGTGGAGGATGTGTCCTTCGGAGGATGCGTCCTTCGTAGGCCACGTCCTTCGCCAATCGGTAGAAACAAAAGAACAGAAAAAAAAAACAGAATAATAATGAGGAGAAACGGAGGATGGGTCCTTCATAGGATGCATCCTTCGGAAGATGCGTCCTTCGCCAGTCGGTAGAAACAGCTGAAAAATGTTTTGGGGTTCAAAAAAGCGCCAAATAAGAACAGAATAATAATGAGGAGAAGCGGAGGATGCGTCCTTCGGAGGCTGCGTCCTTCGGAGGCTGCGTCCTTCGTAGGATGCATCCTTTGTAGGCCGCGTCCTTCATAGGATGAAATGTTTAGAGGTTCAAAGTAGCGCAAAAAAAAGAACAGAATAATAATGAGGCGAAACGGAGGATGCGTCCTTCGCAGGCCGCGTCCGTTGGCAGTCGGTAGAAACAGCTGAAAAATGTTTAGGGGTTCAAAATAGCACCAAAAAAGAACAGAATAATAATGAGGAGAAACGGAGGATGCGTCCGTCGTAGGATGCATCCTTTGTAGGCCACTTCCTTCATAGGATGAAATGTTTCGGGGCTCAAAATAGCGCAAAAAAAAGAACAGAATAATAATGAGGCGAAACGGAGGATGCATCCTTTGGAGGATGCATCCTTTGGAGGATGCGTCCTTCGTAGGAAGCATCCTTCGGAGGATTCGTCCTTCGTAGGCCACGTCCTTCGCCAGTCGGTAGAAACAGCTGAAAAATGTTTAGTTCAAAATAGCGCAAAAAAAGAACAGAATAATAATGGATGCATCCTTTGTAGACCGCGTTCTTCATAGGATGAAATGTTTCGGGGCTCAAAATAGCGCAAAAAAAAGAACAGAATAATAATGAGGCGAAACGGAGGATGCATCTTTTGGAGCATGCATCCTTCGGAGGATGCATCCTTTGTAGGCCGCGTCCTTCATAGGATGCATCCTTTGTAGACCGTGTTCTTCATAGGATGAAATGTTTTGGGGTTCAAAATAGCGCAAAAAAAAGAACAGAATAAAAATGGGGCGAAACGGAGGATGCGTCCTTTGCAGGCTGCGTCCTTCGTAGGATGCATCCTTTGGAGGATGCGTCCTTCGTAGGATGCATCCTTCGGAGGATTCGTCCTTCGTAGGCCACGTCCTTCGCCAGTCGGTAGAAACAGCTGAAAAATGTTTAGTTCAAAATAGCGCAAAAAAAGAACAGAATAATAATGAGGAGAAACGGAGGATGCTTCCTTCATAGGATGCGTCCTTCATAGGATGCATCCTTCGGAGGATGGGTCCTCCGCCCAGTCGGTAGAAACATCTGAAAAATGTTTAGGGGTTAAAAATAGCACCAAAAAAGAACAGAATAATAATGAGGAGAAACAGAGGATGCGTCCATCGTAGGATGCATCCTTTGTAGGCCACGTCCTTCATAGGATGAAATGTTTGGGGCTCAAAATAGCGCAAAAAAAGAACAGAATAATAATGAGGCGAAACGGAGGATGCAACTTTTGGAGCATGCATCCTTCGGAGGATGCGTCCTTTCGTAGGATGCATCCTTTGTAGGCCGCAGCGTCCTTCATAGGATGCATCCTTTGTAGACCGCGTTCTTCATAGGATGAAATGTTTTGGGGTTCAAAATAGCGCAAAAAAAAAAAAGAACAGAATAAAAATGGGGGCGAAGCGGAGGATGCGTCCTTCCAGAGGCTGCGTCGCCGTGGATGCATCCTTTGGAGGATGCGTCCTTCGTAGGATGCGTCCTTCGTAGGATGCATCCTTCGGAGGATTCGTCCTTCGTAGGCCACGTTCTTCGCCAGTCGGTAGAAACAGCTGAAAAATGTTTAGTTCAAAATAGCGCAAAAAAAGAACAGAATAATAATGAGGCGAAACGGAGGATGCATCTTTTGGAGCATGCATCCTTCGGAGCATGCATCCTTCGGAGGATGCATCCTTCGGTAGATGCATCCTTTGTAGGCCGCGTCCTTCATAGGATGCATCCTTTGTAGACCGTGTTCTTCATAGGATGAAATGTTTTGGGGTTCAAAATAGCGCAAAAAAAAGAACAGAATAAAAATGGGGCGAAACGGAGGATGCGTCCTTTGCAGGCTGCGTCCTTCGTAGGATGCATCCTTTGGAGGATGCGTCCTTCGTAGGATGCATCCTTCGGAGGATTCGTCCTTCGTAGGCCACGTCCTTCGCCAGTCGGTAGAAACAGCTGAAAAATGTTTAGTTCAAAATAGCGCAAAAAAAGAACAGAATAATAATGAGGAGAAACGGAGGATGCTTCCTTCATAGGATGCGTCCTTCATAGGATGCATCCTTCGGAGGATGGGTCCTCCGCCCAGTCGGTAGAAACATCTGAAAAATGTTTAGGGGTTAAAAATAGCACCAAAAAAGAACAGAATAATAATGAGGAGAAACAGAGGATGCGTCCATCGTAGGATGCATCCTTTGTAGGCCACGTCCTTCATAGGATGAAATGTTTCGGGGCTCAAAATAGCGCAAAAAAAAGAACAGAATAATAATGAGGCGAAACGGAGGATGCAACTTTTGGAGCATGCATCCTTCGGAGGATGCGTCCTTCGTAGGATGCATCCTTTGTAGGCCGCGTCCTTCATAGGATGCATCCTTTGTAGACCGCGTTCTTCATAGGATGAAATGTTTTGGGGTTCAAAATAGCGCAAAAAAAAAAGAACAGAATAAAAATGGGGCGAAACGGAGGATGCGTCCTTCGCAGGCTGCGTCCTTCGTAGGATGCATCCTTTGGAGGATGCGTCCTTCGTAGGATGCATCCTTCGGAGGATTCGTCCTTCGTAGGCCACGTTCTTCGCCAGTCGGTAGAAACAGCTGAAAAATGTTTAGTTCAAAATAGCGCAAAAAAAGAACAGAATAATAATGAGGAGAAACGGAGGATGCTTCCTTCATAGGATGCGTCCTTCATAGGATGCGTCCTTCATAGGATGCATCCTTCGGAGGATGGGTCCTCCGCCCAGTCGGTAGAAACATCTGAAAAATGTTTAGGGGTTCAAAATAGCACCAAAAAAGAACAGAATAATAATGAGGAGAAACGGAGGATGCGTCCATCGTAGGATGCATCCTTTGTAGGCCACGTCCTTCATAGGATGAAATGTTTCGGGGCTCAAAATAGCGCAAAAAAAAGAACAGAATAATAATGAGGCGAAACGGAGGATGCATCTTTTGGAGCATGCATCCTTCGGAGCATGCATCCTTCGGAGGATGCATCCTTTGGAGGATGCGTCCTTCGTAGGATGCATCCTTTGTAGGCCGCGTCCTTCATAGGATGCATCCTTTGTAGACCGCGTTCTTCATAGGATGAAATGTTTTGGGGTTCAAAATAGCGCAAAAAAAAGAACAGAATAAAAATGGGGCGAAACGGAGGATGTGTCCTTCGTAGGCTGCGTCCTTCGTAGGATGCATCCTTCGTAGGATGCATCCTTCGTAGGATGCATCCTTCGGAGGATTCGTCCTTCGTTGGCCACGTCCTTCGCCAGTCGGTAGAAACAGCTGAAAAATGTTTAGGAGTTCAAAATAGCGCAAAAAAAGAACAGAATAAAAATGGGGCGAAACGGAGGATGCGTCCTTCGCAGGCTGCGTCCTTCGTAGGATGCATCCTTTGGAGGATGCGTCCTTCGTAGGATGCATCCTTCGGAGGATTCGTCCTTCGTAGGCCACGTTCTTCGCCAGTCGGTAGAAACAGCTGAAAAATGTTTAGTTCAAAATAGCGCAAAAAAAGAACAGAATAATAATGAGGAGAAACAGAGGATGCTTCCTTCATAGGATGCGTCCTTCATAGGATGCGTCCTTCATAGGATGCATCCTTTGGAGGATGGGTCCTCCGCCCAGTCGGTAGAAACATCTGAAAAATGTTTAGGGGTTCAAAATAGCACCAAAAAAGAACAGAATAATAATGAGGAGAAACGGAGGATGCGTCCATCGTAGGATGCATCCTTTGTAGGCCACGTCCTTCATAGGATGAAATGTTTCGGGGCTCAAAATAGCGCAAAAAAAAGAACAGAATAATAATGAGGCGAAACGGAGGATGCATCTTTTGGAGCATGCATCCTTCGAGCATGCATCCTTCGGGAGGATGTATCCTTTGGAGGATCGTCCTTCGTGGATGCATCCTTTGTAGGCGCGCGTCCTTCATAGGATGCATCCTTTGTAGACCGCGTTCTTCATAGGATGAAATGTTTTGGGGTTCAAAATAGCGCAAAAAAAAGAACAGAATAAAAATGGGGCGAAACGGAGGATGCGTCCTTCGTGAGGTCTGCGTCCTTCGTAGGATGCATCCTTCAGTAGGATGCATCCTTCGAGGATTCGTCCTTCATGGCCACGATCCTTCGCCAGTCGGTAGAAACAGCTGAAAAATGTTTAGGAGTTCAAAATAGCGCAAAAAAAGAACAGAATAAAAATGGGGCGAAACGGAGGATGTGTCCTTCGTAGGCTGCGTCCTTCGTAGGATGCATCCTTCGTAGGATGCATCCTTCGTAGGATGCATCCTTCGGAGGATTCGTCCTTCGTTGGCCACGTCCTTCGCCAGTCGGTAGAAAGAGCTGAAAAATGTTTAGGAGTTCAAAATAGCGCAAAAAAAGAACAGAATAAAAATGGGGCGAAACGGAGGATGCGTCCTTCGCAGGCTGCGTCCTTCGTAGGATGCATCCTTTGGAGGATGCGTCCTTCGTAGGATGCATCCTTCGGAGGATTCGTCCTTCGTAGGCCACGTTCTTCGCCAGTCGGTAGAAACAGCTGAAAAATGTTTAGTTCAAAATAGCGCAAAAAAAGAACAGAATAATAATGAGGAGAAACAGAGGATGCTTCCTTCATAGGATGCGTCCTTCATAGGATGCATCCTTTGGAGGATGGGTCCTCCGCCCAGTCGGTAGAAACATCTGAAAAATGTTTAGGGGTTCAAAATAGCACCAAAAAAGAACAGAATAATAATGAGGAGAAACGGAGGATGCGTCCATCGTAGGATGCATCCTTTGTAGGCCACGTCCTTCATAGGATGAAATGTTTCGGGGCTCAAAATAGCGCAAAAAAAAGAACAGAATAATAATGAGGCGAAACGGAGGATGCATCTTTTGGAGCATGCATCCTTCGGAGCATGCATCCTTCGGAGGATGTATCCTTTGGAGGATGCGTCCTTCGTAGGATGCATCCTTTGTAGGCCGCGTCCTTCATAGGATGCATCCTTTGTAGACCGCGTTCTTCATAGGATGAAATGTTTTGGGGTTCAAAATAGCGCAAAAAAAAGAACAGAATAAAAATGGGGCGAAACGGAGGATGCGTCCTTCGTAGGCTGCGTCCTTCGTAGGATGCATCCTTCGTAGGATGCATCCTTCGGAGGATTCGTCCTTCGTTGGCCACGTCCTTCGCCAGTCGGTAGAAACAGCTGAAAAATGTTTAGGAGTTCAAAATAGCGCAAAAAAAGAACAGAATAAAAATGGGGCGAAACGGAGGATGCGTCCTTCGCAGGCTGCGTCCTTCGTAGGATGCGTCCTTCGTAGGATGAAATGTTTCGGGGCTCAAAATAGCACCAAAAAAGAACAGAATAATAATGAGGAGAAACGGAGGATGCATCTTTTGGAGCATGCATCCTTCGGAGGATGCATCCTTTGGAGGATGCGTCCTTCGTAGGATGCATCCTTTGTAGGCCGCGTCCTTCATAGGATGCATCCTTTGTAGACCGCGGTCTTCATAGGATGAAATGTTTTGGGGTTCAAAATAGCGCAAAAAAAAGAACAGAATAAAAATGGGGCGAAACGGAGGATGCGTCCTTCGCTGGCTGCGTCCTTTGTAGGATGCATCCTTTGGAGGATGCGTCCTTCGTAGGATGCATCCTTCGGAGGATTCGTCCTTCGTAGGCCACGTCCTTCGCCAGTCGGTAGAAACAGCTGAAAAATGTTTAGTTCAAAATAGCGCAAAAAAAGAACAGAATAATAATGAGGAGAAACGGAGGATGCTTCCTTCATAGGATGCGTCCTTCATAGGATGCATCCTTCGGAGGATGGGTCCTCCGCCCAGTCGGTAGAAACATCTGAAAAATGTTTAGGGGTTCAAAATAGCACCAAAAAAGAACAGAATAATAATGAGGAGAAACGGAGGATGCGTCCATCGTAGGATGCATCCTTTGTAGGCCACGTCCTTCATAGGATGAAATGTTTCGGGGCTCAAAATAGCGCAAAAAAAAGAACAGAATAATAATGAGGCGAAACGGAGGATGCATCTTTTGGAGGATGCATCCTTCGGAAGATGCGTCCTTCGTAGGATGCATCCTTTGTAGGCCGCGTCCTTCATAGGATGCATCCTTTGTAGACCGCGTTCTTCATAGGATGAAATGTTTTGGGGTTCAAAATAGCGCAAAAAAAGAACAGAATAAAAATGGGGCGAAACGGAGGATGCGTCCTTCGCAGGCTGCGTCCTTCGTACGATGCATCCTTTGGAGGATGCGTCCTTCGTAGGATTCATCCTTCGGAGGATTCGTCCTTCGTTGGCCACGTTCTTCGCCAGTCGGTAGAAACAGCTGAAAAATGTTTAGGGGTTCAAAATAGCACCAAAAAAGAACAGAATAATAATGAGGAGAAACGGAGGATGCGTCCATCGTTGGCCGCATCCTTTGTGGGCCTCGTCCTTCGTAGGCCGCATCCTATATAGGATACCCATCCTTTGTATGATGGTTCCTTCGTAGGATGAGTCCTTCGGTCAAATGTTGCAATTTTTTCTTCATTTGCTGGAATTTTTCACCAGTTTCTACTGCCATGCAAATTTTGGTGAGTTTTCAAAATAGCGCAGAAAAAGAACATAATAATAATAATAATAATAATGAGGAGAAACGGAGGCTGGGTCCTTCGTAGGCCTCCTCGTTTTTATTCTGATTATTATGCCGGCCTTGCGATGAACTGGCGACTTGTCCAGGGTGTCACCCTGCCTTCACCCTAAGACAACTGGGATAGGCTCCAGCAGACCCCCATAACCCTGAATTGGAATAAGCTGGTATAGAAGATGGATGGATGGATATTATTATGCCCTTTGTCTGCGCTGTTTTGAACCCATAACATTTTTTTTTCAGCTGTTTCTACCAACTATAGAATATGGATATGGCCTACGAAGGACGCATCCTACGAAGGACCCATCCTCTGAAAGACGCATCCTCCGAAGGATGCATCCTACGAAGGACCCATCCTATGAAGGATGCATCCTACGAAGGACCCAGCCTCCGTTTCTCCTCATTATTATTATTATTATTATTATTATTATTATTCTGTTCTTTTCCTGCTCTATTTTGAACCCCTAAACATGTTACAAAACTCACCAAATTTTGCATAGTGGTAGAAACAGGAAACATTTGATCGAAGGACTCATCCCACGAAGGACCCATCCTACGAAGGAACCATCCTATAAAGGATGCGGCCTACGAAGGACGCATCCTCTAAAGGACTCATCCTATGAAGGACATGGGCTAGACTCATCATACGAAGGACCTATCCTACAAAGGATGTACGTCAGTATATGTGACAGATTAAAAAACTGTTACACGTACAGTCTCAAACCCATTGTCGAAGAGTTGTAGCGATCAAAGCAATCCTCTTTAAATAATGACAGCAGATTCTTTTTTGTTTTTTTTTCTCTGCTTTATCTTCTTCTTTTTTTTTATAGCGGTTGGCAAACGTTATAAAAAGTAGGTGGCCATTTCAGTAGCCACCTACTGATTTGGCTCTGTACGATTAAGCATGCAGCCTTCTAATTTATGAAACTAGTTTTTTTCTCCCTCCAAAATCCATAAAGCAATAAACCTAAAATGTACTTCACCAGAAGATCCTTGGGTTGGGGTTTTTCTTGCTCCTGAGAAAAATCAGTGTCTAGTGAATGTATATTCTGACTCCCTCTCCTCCCCCAATTTTCAGACACGCTGATATTTTGTATTTTTTTATGCTACACGATCACGGTTCACGAATAAAACGGACAGTGTATAGTATGACTTTTTCACAGATTTTCAGACGGTTGCGCAGTGGGGTAGTTTCTACACACTTAAATATAGTGAGAGATTGTTATGTATGAGAGAGAGAGAGGGATTTTCATTTGAGAGCTCTCTCAAATGAAAATCTGCCAAAGTCCACAACAAGAATAAAGACTTTTATTCTTTATAGATCTCCAGAAAACAGTCTATTTTAGCCCTCTGTTTACAGCCTCCACAACATTTTTAGCCTCTGATTGATACTAAGTTGGACGTCCTTTCCACCTCTCCCTGCATGCTGTTCACAGACAGCTTCCATAAACTTACCTGCGATCAATATGAGCCGTCTGCAGCAGTATTTTTGTTCAGCCTGTCCATGTTCCAGGGCCACATTTGCTGTTCACATTCTTTTATCCCTCTCCAAGACTGAGTGAAGGTCACTCCAGCCTATTGCTCCCGTCTGGGATTCCTCAACCCTCATCAGTCAAAAAAACCAACAACAAAACAAATTAATAAAAAAAAAAACACAAAAAAAAACAACACATTGTTCTCCGGCACTGAACAGAACCATTCATTCTTTATTTTTCGCCCGGAACAATAAAAATAGTTAACAAACAAAGACTTCTTCATTCTCTCCATTTGGACTTAATATGTACAGCTGAAGATGAAACTTAAACGCTGCAGTCCCGTCCCGTTTCATCTCTACTTGGCTCCTGTTCCCGACCCCTGGCAGGCTTGACAAGAGACTCCCAGGGCCTATTGCTGTGTCTTTGTCGAGGTATACCGGCTGTTTGATGATTGGTGACACACAATCCGAATCTTGCATTCCTCCTCTTTTTTTGAAAAAAAAAAAAAAAAAAAAAAATCAATTTATTTCCAAACTCTAGCCGCACCAAGACATGTGAAGTGAGGTTTACGGCCGATGACGCATGCTTTTAACATACTGCCGTGACTTTGGAAGGTTTCATTATTTTGTCTTTTTCTTTTTAAAGAGGAGCCATTTTACAGTGGTAACGCCACCACAGAACGATGAGATAACCGAGGAGCCTCGGATCCATTCTGTGTCTGGAGGAGGACATAAACTGCAGTGAGGATGGTCCCTGAGGGAAGCGAAGAAGAAGAAAAGAAAGAAAGAAAAGAAAACACGGCATAAACCCACGAGCGCACATTGCACGGGCCGCACCAGCCACTTTGGACCGTCTGTCAAGTTCGGAAAACGAAACAGGAAATGGCTATTATTAGTCTGCAGGCGAGACGCTTTAGGAATCAAACGGAAGGATCTGGACGTCTTACAGTGTGCAACCTTTGATACGCCAGCATCCAGCAGCTTCTGAAATGTTCGGCCCGCTCCGCACATCTCTCAAACGGCAAATACTGGTTTGAAAAAAAAAAACAATAAAAAAAAAAAACGTATATGAGATAATTTCCCCCCCCAAAAATGGAGGCGCTCCGACGAGACAGAAATGACAACGCTCGTTATTGCCGTTGCTTTTTTTTTTGTGTGTGTGTGCGTGCGTGCGTTGTTTCCTGCAGCATCCTCCGATCCTCCTCGCGGGAAGTTGATTAGAAATGGCGTCCTCGTGTGATTGTCCCCCTCGGTTTGCCAGCCAGAATACAATCTCGAGAAGAATCGTGTGTGTGTGTGTGTGTGTGTGTGTGTGTGTGTGTGTGTGTGTGGTGTTGAGGGGGTCGCGCGGCAGAACAATCGGCAGCAGGCGGAGGAGACGAACACGATGCCTGAGTGCTTGTGGCAAAAGAAACGCTTGCAAACCTGATCAGGGCGGAGGCATCACAGACAGTCCCCAACAACACCTCCCCAAACCCCCCAAAGAAGTCCTACTTAGTTCACACGTTAAAGGTTTTTTTGTTGGTTTTTTTTTCAAAACATAGAAATATTGTACAACGGAGAGAAGGAAGGTGTGCGGGCGGTGGGGGAGAGAAAAACAACGGAGAGACCGAAGGGGAGAGAAAGAAAGCAGGAGGGGAGCATTAATAGAGTCGTCCAGAGGTCTGTTTCCAACGGGGGGGAGGAGGGGAGGCTTGAGCACCATTGCTATGGCTGCGGTGGGGGATGGGGGATGGGGGTGGGAGGGGTCAGGGGTCACTGGTCCAATCAGGTTGGAGGGTCATGGCTGTCAGATGTGGTTTCCAGTGCGGAGCGGCAGGCTGGCACAGTGATGAGGATAATGACGTCTTAGTGTCACATCAGATCACGGAGCGCGGCGGGCGGGCTGGCGGGCGGGAGGGAGGGAGGGGTGGGGTGGAGGGTGGTGGTGGTTGGGAGGGGTGGGGGTGGGGGGGGTTGGGCTGGGGGTCTCCCCTTCGAAACCGCAGAGTGTCCGAAAAGGCATCGGCCCCTTTAGTGTTCGTTGCCATCCACAGTCCGGCGGAGCTCCAGCAAAGTGCAAGGGAGGGGGAGGGGGAGAGGGGGGAGGGGGGGAGACGCACGTCGCGCAGTCCGCAGGAACAGCCGTCACTTCCTCTGCCCGGTTGGTTTCCACTTCCTGTCCCCTCAGCGTCGTCGTCCTCCTCCTCTTCACCGGTCGCCCCCTACTGGCCTCTGATGTGCCTGCAGAAGCACAGTAAGACAGACCGGGTGCGCGTCAAACACACTGCCGCGTCGAGCGGCCATCGCGAACCGACCGGCACCAATTACAGCAGGTAGGCGTCGCTGCTGTCCCTTTGTGACATCACAAAGAGGTGATTTCTGAAACAGGACACATATTGCTAGGGCATTTTGGTCAGTTTCACTTCATCCCAAGATTTTTTATTTGATTTTTTTTTTAAGATTTACCATCTATTCAAAAAGAAGTGGGTTCAATTCTTTGGACGACATTTTGTTGTGATGGATGGAAAGTTTTCCCGCTTACCGCGAATTGACTGAGTCTTCGTAACGTTTCTTCATCTTCCAACGTTTTCTCCGATCGACTGCGCCTCCTTCCATCAGTTTCTTCATTTTCACACAAGTTTTATCCAGAGCTGAAGGGACCTTCATAGTCACAGTGGCCACTGATTCCAAAAATATATTAAAAAACAAAAACAAAAACAAAAACAAAGAAAAAAAAATACAGCAGCTCAAGCACGAGTCTGCGTCGACATTCAACCATCTCTCCGGCGAACGGCGTCGTCTTCGCCTTCGACAGTTTTCGCTTCAGTGTGTTTTTGTTCAGAATGTTTATGCTCCTCAGCTCCAGTGAGGAGGGGGGGGGGAAGGGGGAACTCCAAAAACATCTTCCGCTTCGCTTGGAGACCAAGCTGAGAAACACTGACTGTTGTTCATTGCCTTAAAAGTTAATATATATATATATATATTTATATATATCGTATATATATATATATAAAAAGGATTCATAAATTATTCAACAATGTTCAGTAGATAAAATACCACTTGCATTTCTGTCCTGAAATCATCACTTTGTGCTTTCTGCAAACAAAAATACATTGAAAAAGAAGCAGCAGATTTTAGGTTATTCCTTATATATTAAAAAAAAAGAAGAAAAAGAAGAGGAAGAAGAAGAAGAAAAAGAAGAGGAAACAAAAAAACAAAAACAAAAACGTCTGTTTGAGTGCGAGAGGTTCGCTCTATCTGTGACGGCTGGATATTCCGTTGGCGTTTGTGGCCGGTTCCTCCAGCTCGTCGTCCTCGAAGCCGTGGAAGGTGGAGGTGTCGCTCTCCGAGGTGGTGCCGAACAGCTCCTCCGCTCCAGCCAGGGTCCCGTCCTCCTTCTCGTCTCCGCGGTCAGCTGGACGTGGGGGGTGTCGGAGGAGGGGAGGGTGGAACAGGGGTGGAGTGAGAAGAGGGAGAGAAGGACGAGTGGGAGGAGATGATGAAGGAGGTGGTGAATAAGGAAGGGAGGACGAGGAGGTGTAAGAGGAGGAGCAGGAGGAAAATAAGGTGTCGGAGGAGGAGTGGAAGGAAGAGGGTGGTGAATGAGAAGGGGGTGGAGGAGGAGAAGTAGATGAAGGTGGAAGGAGGAGAAGGATGTGGTGAATGAGAAGGCAGAGGAGGTGTAGGAGGAGAAAATGAAGGAATTGTCGGGGTGGTAAAACGAGGGGGAGGAGAAGGAAGGTGGTGAATAAGGAAGAGGAGGTGTAGGAGGAGAAGGAGGAGTCAGAGTAAGTGATGAACAAGAAGAAGAAGGGGGTGTAGGAGGAGAAGGAGGAGGAAAAGAAGGAAGTGTCGGAGGAGGTGGTAAACGAGGAGGAGGAGAAGGAAGAGAGGGAGGAGGTGGAGTTGAAGGAGGAGGTGGAGTTGAAGGAGGAGGTGGTCGAGGAAAAGTAGCAGGAAGAGGAGGAGGAGAAGGTGGAAGAGGAGGTGGGGGGAGTCAGGTGACGGGTGAAATGCATGAAATGAGAAGAGAATCCTGATTGGCTGGTGTGTTGGTGCTGATGGGCTCACTAGTGCAGTGGCAGGCTGGGTAGACGGGCCTCGACCTTCCCATCTTCTTGGTGGAGCCGTGGCATTTAGTACAGTAGTTGTTGGGAATGCTGGCCCCCCCGGCAGCTCTCGCACCTGCAGGACGACGGACGAGGAGGAGACCGAATATTTAAAGTAACCAAAGAGAAAAATACAACAACCATTCTTGACAGCAAACAAACGTAAACTAACAGAAGCAGACAATAAAAAGCAAACAATAAGAATAATAAAATAATGTGATTCACACCATACAATGCAAACGCCTGCAAATTGCAATTGTATTTTGTTGTAATTTTAGAAATATCGCTTCCATTTTGCTAAAAACTGTAACAGAAAAGCAGAGAGGAAAACTAATGCCTTGATATCGCCTGGGTATGAGGTCATTTGACTTTGCCATTAATTACTTCAGCTTCGTGTGCGGAGAAAAAGAAAATTATTTGTCCGCATGATACAGTCTGGACTTCATATTCATTTACTTAATGTAAATGAAAAATGTGTGGAAGTGAAATGCAGTGAACATCATACATTCAATCGACTGGTTTAAGTCGGTTGTGACGGGATTTTTATGAACCGGTCAGTCAAAATGACCGACAACAAAAAAGTCTAGCGCGACCTCTGATCATGATGTATATTTATACTTCTTTTTCTTTTACAAGTCTTAATTAAAACGCACGCACGCACACACACACACACACACCTAATACTGGCTACGCAGCTGCTGTACCAGAGCGTGATGCGTCCGTCTTACGTTTGTGTCTTTCAGTCTGTTGCGTTGAGGGCGCTCGGGACGCCACGGCGCTCCTCTCTCCGGCCCGCTCCTCCTCCGGCAGGTGGGAATGGGTGTAGTGGTAGCTCAGCCCCGTGCGGTTCCTGTAGCGCCTGGCGTAGACTGCAACAGAAGGTGCAGAAGTCAAGTGTAACAGAAGTGCAACGATGCCGTCGAAATGTCCTCAAACGTCGAGACGTCGTTAAAAGCTGACAGGAAACGACTGAAGCGTCTGCAGGGACATTTTTTTATTTTTTGGAGGGGGGGGGGGCAATATAAAAGTCAAATCGAGGGAAATAAACGTGACTAATGGCGTTTGAATGAGGCTAATGTTGCTCCGGCGGGAACAGTGGGAAGCGCTCGACGGTTGGATTACAGCAGCCGTTCGTTTAGAACGCATCAGGAAAAACGCGTTGAGGGAACCGCCATCGTACACACGCCCAGCGAGAGGACACAAAGAGTCCAAAATCGCAAAATCCAAAAGTACCTGAGGTGGAAGATTTTGAGTTCGGCTTCTGTTTGTATCTGTCTGGAGAGGAGAGAAAGACGACGGCGTCAGCATGGCGAGCGTGAAGCAACTGAGGCCACAATGACTCAGTGTGTTTTGTGACAATGTACAGTTCATCACATCATGTATTATGCAGTTTAACCTCATTTTTTTATTATAGCGGAAAGAGAGACTGCCTGTAATCTGATTGTGTGTGTGTGTGTGTGTGTGGTAATTATGTTTCGACATTCTTAGCAAAAAGATGCTTCTACACCAATCTGATTTCACTGCAATCATTGTTTCCCCACTGAAGTCTATTTACAATCTACTCTGTCCAGCACACAGGAACACTTTAACTTTGGAATAGTGCAAAACCGGTCCAAACCTCCACCAAAGCCATGTTGTTGACGCGTGCTGGAGCAGTGTAATGCGGTTAGCATTAATTTAATTAGCATGCTAGCATGCTAATTAAATTAAAGGTTAAACTAATAAAACCGTAGCGGGGAGTTAAAGGCTAAAGGACTTAAACCTGGCGTCCCCACTCCACTTACTGTCGCAGATGTATGGCTTATCGTCGTCCATGTCGGCCCTCCGACGGCCTGAACCTCGACCCTGAGATAAAAGAGAATCCAGACTCGTAGTGACTTCTGACTCGGAGATAAATAGTCCAGCTGATGCAAAACAAAGCGGGTTTGTGTGCGGCTTAAAGGGATCAAAGGTCATCGGATTGAATTAGAGAAACAGAATGTTTGCAGTTTAAGTCACTGAATGTAAACTGGTTCATAATGCGCATTGACAGTTGTGTACAGGACAAGCCAATGGTGCCACAGTGCGCCACCGGTAGGCCACAACAGGAGTTTCACACCGACGTCACAGTTGGCGTGAGAAACAGCGATGGGCGATAACATATTTTTCAAATTCAATACGATAATCAATATTTTTGGGGTCGAGATTGCGATATCGATATCAATACACTTTTTGGTTTGTCATTTTTTTTCAATAAATAAAAAGTTAAAAATCACAAAACATTTATTACAACAATAGCGTGTGTTGCTCTGGTGCGACACTCTCTTGTCGCATGAATGACACCATGCACTGTTATCAATATTGACAGTTTTTATCGATATTTTCTTAAAATTATCAATACAACATTTTACTCCGATTAGCAATCGATATATTGGTAAAAATATTGATATGCAAATCACTAGTGAGAAACAGCAAGGTCCTCTGAAGAGAACAGGGACTTGAGTCAACATTGTGATACACTTTCTGTCCACTAGGTGCTGCTAACGGACACGATGGCCCTATAAACACTGGCAGGAAAAGCTTGAGGTCACGGCGCCGCTTACTCTTCCTTTGCCTCGGTGTCGCCGTTTGGGGGTGTCCACCTCGTAGTCGTCGTCGTCATTGAAAGCATCTTCTGCCGCGTCTGCCTCCAGAACTCGCTGAAACAAATGATCAATCAATTAATCAATCAATTATACAATCTTAGCAGAGACTAAAAGAGAAAAACAGTTTATATTGTACTGTGGGTGTATTATACTAATCCAGAGACAACAGATATCAATATGCTCATTTGTGTGCCGCTACATGCGTGAAGAATCCACGTTTGAGAACTTCTGCGCACAAACGTCCACATCTGACGTGTGCTCAACAGCCGAGCGCTTTGATTTTCTCGCGCTGGGACGGACTCGTGACAGCTTCCCACCCAGGTGACCCAGGTCGGGACGCAGAACGTGCAGACCGAAGGCACACCTGGATCTCCAGCAGGCTCTCCTCGTCGTTCTTGGAGCTGTTCCTCTTGTCGAGGCCCTCCCCTCGTAACAGGGCCTCCAGCGTGGTGCTCTGGGTGGGCAGGGAGTCCCTGGTCACGAGGCTGCCATCTGCACAGGCACAACACACACACACACACACGAAAATCAGCAAAAATGTTTGTAACCTTTTGGAGGAATTTTGTTTCATTTAGCACATAGCTCCATTTGTGTAAGATGGAGGGAAAGGCTAATTAGCTTTGCTGCAAAAAAAAAGCATCAGTAGCTGCGTTTCCATTATCGCTAGAACTGCACAAAACCTAAATATCTCAAATATCACTAAAAAGGCTTTTACACTATCTTGAGTTGGTTTCTCAGACGTATTGATATAGAGGTATATGGAAAAAATGTCATGGAAACACTCTTCGAATTTAAGCGTCAGCGGACGTGACGAATGGAGTCACGTGACCAGTTCACTTCAAGTTAAAATGGCGCGTTATGTAATTAAGTAATCAAAGAGAAAAATATAACAACCATTCTTGACAGAAAACAAACGTAAACAAACAAAAGCAAACGTAATTCTTGTAAAATGTCGTTTTGAGAATTACGGCTTCTGCGCTTTACACCATTCGAGTTGAAACACCTGCAAATCACAATTGCACTTTGTCAAAATTTTTGAAATATTGCTTTTATTTTGCAATGGAAACTCAGCGATTATATTATGATATCTATAGCTATTATTATATTACTGTATTCTCTTATTCTGTCACTTTTAGACCAACAACTTGCCATGTGCAGATTAGTGCAGCGCACAGGAAGTGTACAGCATTACAGTGCACTAGAGTGAGCAATTATTACAAATACAGCTTTCCAGTGAAAGTGAAATCAAAGGTGTCGGAGCCGGCGGTTATATTTTTATCCTTCGGGTGAGTATTAACACACACACACACACACACACACACACACACACACACACACACACACACACACACACACACACACACACACACACACACACACACACACACACACACACACTTGTCTGCTTGGAATCTCCGAGGCTCGGCGACCTAAAGTGGCTTAGCACGCTAAAGTCGTCACATGGCGTCGGACGGCTCCTGAAGAACTGAGCAAACAAGTGTAGTATGAGGAGGAAGAGGAGGACGAAGAGGTGGAGGAGGAGGAGGAGGAGGAGGCAAAGAGCAGGTTGGGCCGACCACAGCAGAGCAAACACACGAGAGAGAGAGAGAGAGAGGGGAAAAAAACTTGCAACCCTGCAACGTCTCGTCCGCAGTGACGGCGGCCTCAGACCGCAGGTGGCGATCTGAAGCTGCTCTCTGCCTTCTGCCTCAGAGCCTCGTCACGCAGCTGCTGCTGGAGCTGCTGGAGCTGCTGGAGCTGCTGCCCAGGTAAGAGGTGGAACACCAGCGGTGGGCGGGAGCTTCTGACAACCACCGTCTCCACCTCCACCTCCTCCACCAGCACCACCCTCCATTGTGTCTGCGCGCGTTGACTTTCAACTCTCCGCGGCGAGACAGTCGCCCCCCACCACCACCACCACCCATCCCCCACACCCTCCACCCTCCCTCTGAAACCCATGGGAGCTCGGGGGGGCTAAAAATAGAGCTGCTGCTGCTGCTGCTGCTGCTGCCGCCGCCGCCGCCGCCGCCGCCGCCTGCAGCGGGAGGCTGATTCTGCATGCAGCCCCACGTCTCCGCCGCGCCAGACAGCCAGCCAGCCAGTCAGACAGGCGCATGTGCGCGTGCACGTACGCTCGCCACCCGGCCACCTCTGGCCAGCTGCACCCTGCGCAGCGGACGCCAGGTTAAATCAGGGGATGTCACCCCGCCTCCTCCCTCCCCCCTCCTCCCTCCATCATGAGTGACTGCTGGGCGTTCGCAGACAGCCTCGCTGTTGCTGCAGGAGGGTGAGGGAGGGAGGGGGGAGGAGGAGGGAAGGCGGCGAGTCTTGGTGAGCTGGGTGGAAAAACAATAGGCGACAGCGGGACGCGTTCGAGGAACAAAGCCTCGGTTCACCAGCTCTCTCTCTCTCTCTCTCTCTCTCTCTCTCTCTCTCTCTCTCTCTCTCTCTCTCTCTCTCTCTCTCTCTCTCTCTCTCTCTCTCTCCTCTCCTCCTCCTCCTCCTCCTCCTCCTCCCCCCCCACCCCCCACCCCCACCATTAGCGGCATGAAGATCGCAGAGATTTCAGAATTCCTAAAATTAAAAAGTAAAAAAAAAAAAAAACCCTGCTAAAAGCTGCTAATAGAGGGAAGCACGAAAACAAAAGACAATGTTTGGACGAGATGAGGAAGGAGATGAACCGGGGTCTTCAGAGAAAGAGGAACACACACACACACACGCACATGCACACACACACTCACACACACTGCAGGGTGTAGGAAGAGACGGCGAGATGAAAGAGCCAGAAGCCACCAGCGAGGGAGGCGGCGCCCAGACAGCAAGATGGAAGAGGGGGGTGGAGGGCGGGGAGGGGAGGGGAGGTGGGGCGGGCCGGGGGTGAGAGGAGGGTTCTTGTGGAGGTGGGTGGGTGTGTGGAGTGAGCTGAGGAAGGCCGCACTCGGCTCGGTAACGTTTATTAAATACTGTCTTCAGCGGGCCGCAGTCTCACTGCTCCCAGCAGCAGAGAATCTAATGAGGTGATTCTCTCCTCACACACACACACACACACACACACAAAAATAATAATAAAACAAGTATTGCAGCCCAACTTGAACGCGGCCGCATTTCATCCTGGGAGAGATGAGCGGCGGCGGCGGCAGTGGTGTTGGTGGTGGCGGCGACTGTGTGCGGCCCAAAGTCGCACTCTTACTTAGATTGTGTCAGACTGTCACTGGTGATCACATGACCTGACAGAGGGGGGAGGGAGGCAGAGAGGGAAGGAGGACGGACAGGTGATGGGCAGGTGGCAAGGATGGGTGAGGAGGAGAGGAGGAGGGGAGAGGAAAGGGGAGGGGTGGAGGAGAGGAAAGGGGGAGGACAGAAAGAGAAGAGGAGGAGGGGCAAAGAAGTTACGGGGAGGAGAGCAGGAAGGGAAGGCAGAGAAGAGGAGGAGGGGAAGTGGGGGAGGAGAAACAGGAGGACGGACCGGTGATAAGCAGGAGGCGAGGATGGGTGAGGAGGAGAGGAGCAGGGGAGAGGAGGGGGGGACAGACGGAGGAGAGGAGGGGAAAGAAGGGAGGGGCGACAGGAGACGAGGGAGGGAGAAGGGGAGAATGGTGGAGGGATGGGGCGGAGGGGAGGAAGGGAGAGAGGAGGGGGAGAGAGAAGAGGAAGTGGGGGAGGAAGAAAGGTGCTGAGAGGAAGAGGGAAGTGGGGAGGAAGAAAGGTAGAAGGAGTTGAAGGGAGGAGGTTGGGGAGGAGGAGGAGAGCAGGAAAGGAGGGTGGAGGAAGAGAGGAGGAGGTGTGGGGAGGATGTGGGGGAGGGGGAGGACAGAAAGAGGAGGAGGAGAGGAGGGAGGATGTGGGGGAGGGAGAGGACAGAAAGAGGAGGAGAGGAGGATGGGAGGGTGGAGGAGGAGAGGAGGAGGAAGAAGGGTGCTGAGAGGAAGAGAGGAAGTGGGGGAGGAAGAAAGGTAGAAGGAGTTGAAGGGAGGAGGTTGGGGAGGGGGAGGAGAGCAGGAAGGGAGGGCGGAGGAGGAGGAGGGAGGATGTGGGGGAGAGGGAGGACAGAAAGAGGAGGGGAAGGGAGTGTGGGAGGGAGGGAGGGAGGGGGGCGTCTCACCCAGGTGCAGGCCGTAGATGCCCAGCCGGGGGTCGCTGGTGTTGTTCAGCCGCCTCTTCTTCCTCCAGCAGCGGGCAGGGTAGGTGTACATCTGACCAGCCGCCACTCCTGAGGAGGGAGGACGCAGTCACGGCTCAGCAACACGCTCTCCCATTGGTTCACGCTGCTCATTCAAGAAGCATTAAGCCTTGCTTGTTCTATATTATTCAGGTTCAAGCTAAACTTGTTTGGGTCCATATAGAGAGGTTCACCGTTCTATCTGGAGAACATTAATATTTATTTTCAATAAATATTAATGTTGGCCTGCGACTTTGTCAAAGTTTGAAATTTTGGCCCCACTGCGTATTTGAGTTTGACACCGCTGCTCCACGGTCTCCGACCAGTCTGCCCACTCTGACCTCTGACCCCTGACATCTCCTCCTTCTGTTGAACCCCAGTGGTGGTTGTGATGCTGTGTGACTCCCAGTGTGAAACAGCCAGACTGGCACCAACTAATACTGATAATCAGAGACAGTTTTTCACACTGTTTAACTAAACTCCTTCCAGAGACAGTTTAACTACCGCTAGTATTAGTTGTAGTAGTAGTAGTAGTAGTAGTAGTAGTAGTAGTACTACTGGGAAATGCCTTCATTGCTGCTCTTTGCTCTTAGTTACAAAGCTTCCCAAACTTTTCCATTTCGACTGGCAGGCAATTGTAACAATATATTTAATATATAATGATTAAACAATTATTAGATTATATCTGATAATAATAAATGAAAGACAGTTTGATTCTATTATTTATGTATTTGCATTTTCCAATTCAATTCAATCTTCTGTGGTATCTCTGGCGCCACCTGGCGGCCCACACTTTGAAAACCACTGCTGTGTCATACCAAAAGAAAAAACAAACACACAGACAAAAAAAACAAAAAGCAAGCCAACCAGTTCTGGTGGAAGAGCTGCAGCTGCAGGATTGGCACTAATCTCTTTAGTAGCAGCCATTATTAAGTAGCTTCCTCTTCATCTTCCCTGGTTTTCACGGTCAGCGAGCAGCAGTCGCTCTCTGCCTTCTGAACAAACTCCCAAAACGTATTATTTATTATTGTCAGGATTACTATGATCATTATTATTATTATTGTTCCCGTTGTCTTATACCACTTCAAGTACTACCCATTCAAGTTTCCATTGAATGTCAGGTGAAATTTGGGCAAACTTCCACAGCAATTGAAAACAAGAAAAACAGCGTTTCGAATTTTGCAGCAAGCGCAAATGTGCGAATGTGATATTTTTCAAAATGTGCCTTAAAAAGGTTTTATGGAAACAAAGTTAAAAACACAGAAAAAAGATGATACTTTTTTTTTTGTTTTAATTTCACTGTGCGTGTGTGTGTGTGTGCGCGCGTGCGTACCGGGGCTGCGGTGGTGTTGTTCCATCCAGATGTAGCAGTTGTTCTGGGCCACCCCGGTCTGTGAGTCCAGGAACGGCAGGCGGACGCTCCTCTCGGCACAAAGGCGGGCATTGTAGCTGCGGCACTGCTCAATGGCGTCCTTATAGAACTGATCGCCCAACCTGCCAGAGGGGTAACGTCGGGTCAGTGTCTCCAGGGGTAGTGGGGGGGGGGGACACAGCTCGACTCAGAGATCGGAGTAGAGGGCTATCCGGTACGCTCGGGCCTGTTGCTAGCTGAATGAAACCAAAAAAAGATGACCTGGTCTGAATGGTCAACCTGCCTGCGATGCGAGTCCGAGCGCGATTGTCCGCTGGCATTCCGCTGGGAAGCCTTTCCCAGAATGCGGCCCAGTAACGGTCCGAGGGCCGACTCCGCCAGCCCTCCGTCCCCGGCGTCGGGCTCCGCATTTGCTTGTGTCGACTTTGTCTGAGGCACAGGTGTCAAAGTCTGGCCCGTGGGCCAAATTTGGCCTACAGTGTAATTATATTTGGCTACTAGAGCTGCCCCCCCGCCCCGCTATTTATACAGCACATGTACTGCTAATACTACAAATCCCAGAATGCTCGGCTGGTATTTTGGCAAGTCAGTCAGGACAGGACGTTCATTGGTGGATATTATTATTATGACTTAATTGGTTTATTGTTGTTATTTTAAATGTATTATTTAAAATACGTTTTAACGTTTAAATTCGATTTTGCACGTGTGAAATATTAAGTTAATTGTTGTATAGTACCAGGCTTTGCTTGATCAATATTCAGGTTGAAACATATAAAAACTATAATCTGGAGGAATTATTTTTTTTCAATAAATATCAACGTTGGGCCGTGACTTTGTCCGAGTTTTGAATTTTGGCCCCACTGTGTGTTTGAGTTTGACACCCCGGTCTGAGGCCTGTTGGGCCGGGGGTGGATGGGGTTGGGAGTGTGTGTGTGTGTGGGGGTGGGGGCCGCTGAGACCCTCAACGCACTTTTAGTTCCACTTTCCTTGGCACCGCTGAGGTTTTGGCAGCCCCTCGGGAGGAGGGAGGGGGGTGGTGGGGGGGTGGAGGGCTGGGGGTGGGGGCGGGGCTTCAGCGTTAATATTCTGAGTGAAATGTGGGGGTGGGGGGGTGGGTGATTTCACATTCAAGCCCTCGATCGCTGCCACACGCCTGCTATGGTAATTAGCCTACTTAATTAATCTCAGCAGAGAGCCTCGCACAAGGGCAGGTTCTAATTTGACTGAATCAAAGATGGGGGGGGGGGGCACTGTCGCTTCTGCGGCGGCGGTGGAATCAAGGCGAGGAGCTCCTTCCGCGACTGCTGCGTCCGGCCCCCCCTCCCCACCCAGGAGTCCCGCCACGTCTTCCTCCTGATTTGATCACAACGTGAACGAGGGAGTCGGCCATTTTGCAGCGAGACTAATGAGCTGCGAGGCCGCCGGCCCAGCCCGGAATCTTAAGCTGGAAGCGGAGGAGGAGGTGGAGGAGGCGAACGGAGCTCCGGCCCTCGGCCATTTCTTTCCACAAGATGAATGCCCCCCCGCCCCCCCGCCCGCGAAAGGGAGGATTCAGAGAAGAGCAAGCGGAGGGAAAGTTGTCGGGGTGAGGACTGATGGAAAAGGGGCCCTGACGGTGTGAGGAGACGCCAACAACAACAATAGCTGCGTTTCCATGACACAGTTTTCCGCAAATTAAAAGTGACATTTCTAAAATATCGACAAAACACAGCTGCCATTTGCTGGCGATAAATCTGCATTTCGATGTTGTTTGCGGTCAAGAATGGTTGTTATATTTTTCCCTTTGATTACTTGTAAACATTTTTTTGCATCTCCAAACATAACGCGCCATTTTCACTTGAAGTGAACTGGTCACGTGACCCCCTACGTCACGTCCAGTTTCCATGACACTTTTGCGATACACCTCGATGTCGATACGTCTGAAAAACCACCTCGTGAGAGCGTAAAAACCTTTCAGCCACATTTGAGAGGTTTTTTCCAAGTTTAGCTGTTTCCATGATGTTTTGTTTTTTTTTGCGGTATTTAGGTTTTGCACAATTCTCGGTGTAATGGAAACACAGCTAGTGAAATGGCGTTGACTAGCTTAACTTTAGCACATCTGCTCTACCACGCTAGGTAGCTATTATATAAAACACATTCCCTTTCTTCTAGTAAGAGTTTAATACTGTTGATTAAAAATAATAACCAATTACTTGCTAACCTCTTTAACAGCTGGGCTCAGCTGCAGTGTTGTTGCTTCAGTTGCGCTGCTGCGGTGTGGAGGATTCGAGGAATTAGCAGTGCATGAGGCTCAGGAATGTGCAGCGCAGGGTAGAAATTCTCTTGTCTTAATACAAGATTATGCAGCAAGATGCTGTAGCTGCAAGCTATTACAGGCTAACCTGCTAGCCTCTGGTTCATTCCCATAGGACATCTTCAGCAGTAACTCAAAGATTTACCAAATATCTTTAAGTTTTTTGTTTTGTTTTTTTGTTTTTAAATCAACGCATCATCAGTCCTGTGGTAAAACAGCACTTCTCAGTCGTGGTCCATGTGCAGGGCAGGTGTGCGGTCGACCACCGGGGGATAACGCGCCTTTTCTGGCTTGGTTGCCGTGCCGCGTCCTCAACACACGGCTCCAGCAGGGCACCGGCTGACATATCAGTTTACTAAAAGCAGAGCAGCTGTAAAGGCTCCTCGAGGAGTCGGCGAGCAGCGCAGCTCTCAAACACTGACGAACATGGCGAGAAAGGGAGGGGGAACGGAGGGGGGGGCGGGGGAAGAAAAAAAACCCTTGCAAGATCATTCGAGGTGAACGAGCAGAGAGAGAGTGAGAGAGAGAGAGAGAGAGAGAGAGTGAGGCTGTCGAGGCGTCAGAGGGGGAGCGAAACAGAACAAACGAGTGGTGAAAGCCTCCCCCGTTTCTCCCCCTTACTGCCCCCCTCTGTGGTTGCTGGCTGTCTGCAAGGTGACAGGCTCTCCATCCCCCCCCCCCCCCGCCAAACACACCCCGAGCAGCAGGTGACCACGCCGAGGCCGAGGTGAGACGTCTCTCCCAAGGTTTTCTTTTTCTTTTTCCTTTTCCGAATGAGCGACAGGACCCTCCCCTCCGCCACCGACTGGACCACCGGCTGCCAGTCTCGCTAACGCCAACACACGGCCGACACCTCCAACACCTCAGCAGGGGTCTGTCCTCTGAAGAAGGAGCACACACGCCGAGGCGCACAGGACGGAATTCCAATCAAATCCTACAGACTGTAAATCCATCTAAAAAGAAGTGAGTTGCCTGATGATTTGCCTGTTGACTTAGAAATACACTGGAGTCCGATACAACATTTTGTCCGAAGTTCGACGTAACTATTTTAAATAAATCTATTGTAGTTACTTTCAATAGCTTTTGGTGAAACACAACTGAGTCCATTAAACACAGAAAAATATTTTTTAAAAAAAAAGGGCAATGTGTGACATTAAATAAATACAATATTTTTACTTTATGTGGAAATACACTGGAGTCAAAAACTAATTTTTGTACGTTGTTCAATGTAAATATTTTATGCAGATTTGTTTTAGCTTTTGGTGAAAACACAATTAAGTTCTTCCTTCCATTTGATGACACAAAAAATAACAGAAG
Source organism: Thamnaconus septentrionalis (assembly GCA_009823395.1). Taxonomy (NCBI): domain Eukaryota; kingdom Metazoa; phylum Chordata; class Actinopteri; order Tetraodontiformes; family Monacanthidae; genus Thamnaconus; species Thamnaconus septentrionalis. Next base: position 13,436,161 of record CM020517.1, on the reverse strand, counting down.
ACGTTTTTGGTAATTTTACATCCGTGTGTGACAATAAATAAACACATTATTTCTACTTTATGTGGATCTCCCGCACCCTCATAACTATCAGTCATTGTCATCTGTGAAAACATCCTTGTCTTTAAACCCTGTTCACAAAACTGGGACACACAAACAGCAGACAACACGCGGCTTCTGCATAAAACGCAGCCATTTCAACGTGAAATGACGGGAGACTCACTTCACCAACAGCATGCGTTTGTAGACAAATTAATTAAAAATAATGACTCAAAAAATGTACCTGCAGCATAGTTGTAATATGTTTCAACACAAAATATTGTAGGTATATCACTTCACAATTTAAGGATTATATGAAATGTATATATATATATATATATATATATATATATATATATATATATATATATATATATATATATATATATATATATATATATACATACCTATATAATATATATATATATATATATATATATGCCTAAATCATATATATATATATATACTCACACACACACACACACATTTTATATATATATATATTGTTTACACAACGACTAATCGTTGCAGTCCTTCTGCCAACAGTAACAACTAAACAGCAAAATAGTTAAAAAACAAAACAACAAAATCAGCAGCAGCTCTGCTGAAGGCTACAAACAGAGGGTTAAGTACGTCGTCCTCTGTAGACCTCAGCGTGAACGTCTGACGGCTGCTCCACTGGAATTCCGGGATGACAAACGGAGCTTTGAGAGTGTGTATAATGTGGGTGATTAAAGGTCAACTGCTTTTGACCTCTGACAAAGAACGGGAATAAAATCCACTCAAAGCTTCAAACACTCGACCCCGGTGTTTATCCATCTCATGACTGCCGTGTGTCGCCACCTTAGGACGATAAAGCTGATCACGATCTGCTCGACACGGGCACAAAGACACACCATCTCCGCCCCTCTCGCACACACACACACACACACACACACACACACACACACACACACACACACACACACACACACACACACACACACACACACACACACACACACACACACACACACACACACACACACACACACACACACACACACACACACACACACACAGTGCGCAGTCTCGTCACCTCCCGGCTGGACCTACTGCAACTCCCTCCCTGTTTGGTCTCCCACAGAAAAACCCTCCACAAACTTCAACCAGTGCAGAACTCTGCAGCCCGGACCATCACAACAACCCCATCCGCTCACCGCATCGCACCCATCCCACAGCAGCTCCACTGGCTCCCCATCACACACCACTTCCACTACAGAATCCTACTGCTCACCTGCCAGGCGGTTCACAAGCTCCTCTACACCTGTCTGAACTCTCCACACTGCCAAACCTGCCTGCACACTCACATCCTCTTTTGTTCCCCGAGCACACCCGACTATTAGTTAGCTAGCTGCAATTCCCATCACTATTATGTGATGGGAATTCTGTCCGTTTCCAGAGAATTGGTTCTTTCGGCTCGTCTCACTACAAAGAACGGCGGCTATTTTGGCTCCCACGGGGCTCCTTAGATTTTTTTTGTCGCATATATTATTTTATGACCAAATGATGTGAAAATTAATGACTGGTAATGATATCAAAATATGAAATGTGTATTATTTATAAACTCAAAATGGAACACATAGTAGGTACAAGTGAGAGAACAAATTAACAAAACATCACAACAAGATAAAAATAGAAAATTGCAAAACAACCAAAAAGCAACATTTAGCTAAAAAACTTCAGTTTGTTTGTGTGTGTGTGAGACCCGTTTACCTGAACAATTGCACTGCTTTTATATTCATTTTTTAAAAAAAAAGTATTTTAATGTTATTTTATTTGCTCTTTGTTTTTGTTTTATCCCTTTTTTTGTATATTTATCCCTGGTATTTTGTATTTTTAATTGTTTTCTGTACGGCAACCTTGAGTATCGTGAAAGGCGCCCTAACAAATAAAATGTATTATTATTAATATTATTATTATTATCAGTCGTTTTGGATCTGTGTATTTCCTAAGAGTGGCTGGAAGGACTTTTCTGCCGGTGCGGTTGAAAAAAAAAAAAACAAAAAAAACAAGAACCTCGGAATGCCTCGGAGAGAGAACGCCAGTGGGCCCCTGCTGCGTCAGAGTCACATGGCCGCGTCGGTAAGGCGAGCGTGCGTCAGCGGCCGTTCTGGCGGATCCGGTGACAAGCGACTCCTTCCAGAGCCGCGAGGGCCGAGGAGTGAGCGCGCCGACGGCGGACGAGGAAGCGACGAGGCAGCCTGCGACTTTAGCAGGTGCAGAGCCGCCTCCTCTCGCAGGAAGTCGGGTCAACCACATTAGACAGAGAGCAGAGCAGGGGAGGTGGGGGAGGAAGTAGAGGAGGCGGGCCCTCAGACTGGCTGCTTCCTGACAACAACCTCTGCTCGCCCCCTCCGCCCCCCACCAATCAGAGCGACCCCTGGGAGGCTCCAGCTGTGGCGACACTTTTGTTTTATTTTTTTTCTTTTAACTGTGCAGCTTTATGAGCTGCTTTAATAAAGGAGACCTTCCCGCACCTCGCCTCTCTTCTGGCGGATCGGCGAGATCACCGACAGCTGTTTGCGCCGTCTGAGGAGCTTGGCTTTAGCAGCGGCAGACTGTCTGCTTCTTCATAATAACAATAATAGTAATAATAATCATGTTTAAAAAAAGAACGACAGAGAGGAACAAAAGGGGGTCAATATGGTCCACAAGAGCGACATCCAATTAGTGTCAAGTGTGGCTAATTATAATCTGACAAATGTGTGAAATGAAGTCAGAAGCCCAAGACGGGAGGCTAATTATAGCATATTGAAACACTTCATTGTGCACCTCGGTTCATGGCGAGGAGACATCAGGATGCCGAGACGTCTCGAAATAAAGGGCGGAGCTTGACGAATAACGCAGTCTAGTCATAAAAACAACAACAACAACAATAATAATGATGATAATGATGATTGTGATAGCCACCGTCTTTGGAAACACAAAAACACAGCAATCTGACGAGGAAGAAAGCAGCAACGAGACGCCAACGCTTCCCGTCGAGCCCTCTGAGCTCTGCCGAGCTGTTCAGGTGGCGCTGCGAGCCGCTGCCCTCTGGGACTCGGCTCAACTGTGACAAAAGAAAACACGGCAATCGAGCAACTCAAGTGTGACGTTTGCCCCGGCTTTAAAAAAAAAAAAGAGAGAGAAAGAAAAATCACTCAGTCTCTCCACAATAGTCCCAATTTAAAACAATTGACGTTTCACCCATTTCTCCAATGGCCAGTATTTGACATTTCCTGATCTGTGTAACCCCTCTGGAGGTTCACAGTCAGCAGAAAAACAGGAAACAAAACAGTCACCTTATAGTCTAGCAGACTTTGATTGAATGCGGTTGCAACTCTTTCACGCTGCACTTTGTCCAAAAAAACCCAACAAAAAACAAACCGAACCTTGTGAACAACACTGCCCTCTCTCCACCCCCCCACACACACACACACACACACACACCACCACCACCACCACCCCCTCCTTGCTCATATATTTGGTGAAAACAGGCCGACGTGCTACACCAGAGCATGTTTGCTCAGGTTATGTTTACACAAAGCGCATTCCCAATTGAACCGGACGTTGAATCGAACAGGGCGCCAATTAAGTATCCTGTTCTTTCTGGATTCATGTCATTGGAAAGGGTTTTGGTTCATTTGTCTCAAGTGAGCTGTGAAAACAAACTGTTACCGACTGAATTCAAATCCAGGTGGGTGCCGAGAAGATATGTGGTCCAACCTGAATCAACGAATCGAAACAGCGACGGAACACGCTATGTTTTTAGCTCAATCTCGCTCACAAAGTAGATCGATAGCTTGTCAGAAAAAACACTGCTAGTCGTGAGACAAACTGGACTCGTGCAGCCCTCCCAGACACTAGGAAAGGCATGGGCAAACTACGGCCTGGGGGCCATAAGAGGCCCGTTGAGATTTTTAATCCGGCCCGCCGAACTTGAAGAAATTATATTAATCGCAAGTAAGTAATAAAATAGCTGTATTTCATCCATTTAATTTTTTTTTTTTTTTTTTTTTTAACAGTGTTTAAGGAGTCATTTCAATAAAAAGATAAATGCAGTGGAGCTTCAAAGACACATTTTGCTGTCACACTTTTGTTAATTTTCAATAGACATTAAACCACATGTCTACACATCCCATGATATATTTTTTTCCCTACTATGAGGTGGATCACCAAAACCCTCCATCCATCAGCTCCTGCTCCGGCCCCCTCTGTCAAATTTTAGAACCCATAGTGGCCCACCAGTCAACAGGTTTGCCCACGACTCGCTACCAAGGAGGCACTGCCACACTGCACTGTGGGCGCGAGTCTCTGCAAATGTGTGCGAAACCCCAGAATGGTCACACGGAGCAGAAAACGATCGTTTACAAAGTGGCTGAGCAGCAGCAGCAGCAGCAAAGCGGTGGTGGGAGGGCGACCGAGCTGCACTGATGACTGCAGCTCACTCAATTTGGAGACAAACTTAGCAGATCACAACAAAAGACACACACACACACACACACACACACACACACCAAGTCCTCCTCATAGGTACAGCAAGTTTCACAACAAAACAATGGGCACGCACACTAAGCAAAGTGTGCACGCCGCGTCGCGCGTGTGTCTACTGTCTGCGGTCCACTCCCCTGCTGCGCCTGCGCAGTGGCCCGCTGAGGTGCGCGGCTCTACCTCTCGCGGTGGAAGGAGCAGATGGTTGTTGCCCGCTTGTGCCCGAGCAACTCTTCCTCTCTGCCGGAGCATCTCGCTGACAGATGGGGCCCAGGATCCTGGACCGAGCTAATCTCCAGCACTCCTCCGCTTAAAGGCGCAGCGGAGCGGCGCAGCTGCCAACCAACCAACCGGCCGGCCGGTCGCTTCCTACAGCCGTCCCACCGTCCAGCCATGATGCTCTCAACACGCAAAACACACAAAAACACGGCGCTGTGTCACGTCCGCTGACGTGCAGTTTTGAAGAGAGAAAATAAGATTACTATTGCTGTCATTATTTGATTTGCAGTGCAAGTTCACCGGGTTGGGAAGGGGGAAAGGGGGCGGGGGTGGTCGGCGGAGGGGTACAAAAGAACAAAGGGGGGTGGGTGGTGGTGGAGGTGGAGCGTTTCGCCAAAGTTGCCCGGCAGAACGCCGAGCATCGCGCACAGTGGCCACGGACTATTTCCAGCGGGGCGGACTCGGACCGTCTCGCTGTCACCCGCCGCGGAACAAAATGCCTCCCTCCCTCCCGCCGTCAAGTCGCTCCGCCGGGGTTCCCGAACACACACACACGTCCGCCCACACCGCCGCTTCTGCTGCGCTCGGCCAAAGCCAAAGTTGACATGTCGACAATTCCGCACCAACTTAAATAAATAAAAAAACAAAACAAACGACTTTCACTCCGTCACATGATAATTCCGCGACCCACACAGAGAGACGAAGGAGAGGTTGGAGAGGGGGAGGAAATAGGCTTCGGAACAGCGCCGAGGCACCTTGTCGACAGTTTTAGCAAATATATATGTATGTTTAACAGCCCCGAAAAAACGACACTGTTGTATTCTGTGCACCGGCGGCGAGGAGGAGGACGAGGAGGAGGTGGTGGAAGAGGAGGTGGAAATGAGGGAGAAAAAAAAGCTGCTCCGCTGCAGACACATTGTCACGCAGCCTGAACGCTCACGTCCAAGACTTGGTGTTGGAAAATGTGTCCCGGAAGGAATGATTTATATATATATGTTTATAAAATACGAGGTTAGTCTACTTTCCAACAGCGCCAGCCCGCCGTGCAAGAAGTACAAGACAAAATGAATTCGGACAGTTCGATCCGCCATATGCAACACGGCCGGAAATCGCATGCAGCGCGAGGGGCGGTCGAAGCGCGCGAGCCGGCCAGCAAACTAACTGTTCGCACAATCTCCAAAACGACTTAAATTACTTACGCTTTTAGTGGATTCTGAATGACAGCCGCCATTTTGCCACAATGTAACGCAATATCGGCGTCTTGCAGTTCTGATGGGGGAAACCTACGGCGGCGGACCAATCGCGACACGGGCTGATTTCGGCGGACCAATCGCGTCCGCGGCGACTGCCGACGGGGGGGCGTGGCCTCGCGAGGCAAACTGTCAAAAAAAAAAAAAAAAAAAAAAAAGAGAAGATATTTTAAAGGGTTTTCCCCTTGTATTTATATTGTGCACAATCGCACAATAATGGCACTTTAAAGAGCGCCTCGGTGGGCGCCGCGACTCGCTCCCGAGAGCGGCTGCCCCTGCCGCCGGGAGCGCGCAAATGCAAGTGGCACAGGGATATTAAGTCGGGAAGCTGGGGTTTAATTATTTATTAAAATAATTATAAATCATTTATCATCATCATCAATAAGCACCAAGCAAACAATTTCCCTCCTCGCTTTATCAGAGTTAGCGGAGCCGGAGAAGGAATGGAAGCAAAGGCTCATAATACACAGGCGTGCACATGATCTATCCCTCCCACATGCAGGACAAATAAGTGGTTGGGCACAGGGAGATTAGAGCACACAAACAAACACACTTAAGACATGGAGACAGTTCTACATTAGGTTTCTTCTCTTATTCTTCTTATTTTGTTGTAAAAACCCAACACCGGTTGATTCAACTTTAATCCTACGCATGACTTGAGCGAGTATCTAAACATTATCACTTGGTTAGCTTTTCAAGATGAGTCCATGTCATTCCTGTTTTATTCGTAGTGTGTAGGTGGGTGGGCAGCACAATGTTTCAAAGGGAGAAAACAAAAAGCACAGATACAAAAAAAAGAAAAGAAAACGCACAACAAAACCCAGATGACCGGGTAAAATCAAACATTTCAAGTTTAGCAGTACATCATGTGTATGTTTTTTGTTTTGCTCGTTTGTTTTAAACTGTGCAATGTCTGCATCTCTCACAAGGGTGCGTGCGTGATGCAAGTCAGACAGATAAATCTGGTCTGAGGCAAGGCAAACACTCTTCATCATCAGAACCATAAAGTTCCGCGTCGGCAGCAAAGATAATTCACTTTATCGACATAGCTTACAATCCACAGACGTCCCCGTTGCCCTCCGCATTCTCTGAACAATATACAAGCATGTGTGTGTTAAAGGCATCACCTTGTGCTTTCAACAACATCCAGGTTTGAGAGTTTAATCACTCGTCAACTCAAAACAGGTAAGCATACAGGAGTTAAAGCTCATAGGATCAAATATGAGGGAGGAAAAATAAGGTTAAAAACAAGTATGAAGACAGGATGGTTCACATACAGTCACATTAAAGTATATAAATATCTATACAGTCACTAATATCCAACAAAAAGAAGGAGGGACTTAAGAAAATTAACTTATCAAACGCAATTAGAGTAACATGTAAAATGACGGGAGAAATGAAGTGTGACCTGTCGAAAACGGAACTGAGTGGAAAAAAAAATGTGTTGACCTTTGTCGGGAATCTCGATCCTGTTAGACTGCCTACAGAGATCTGAAGGCGTGAATGTCATTTATAAAACTGGTTTCAAGACACGCTTTGAGTATTTGTCATTCCTCTAATACAACTGCAAATATTGATAAAAAGAAAAAAGTGAAAACAAAATGAATAAAAAAAAACCCACAAAAACAAAACGCACATTTCCTGACGTGTGCGTTCTCCGAAATGCCGCTTGGTGACAGACGGACGGTGTCGTTCATTCAGCCGTCCTCTGGTCACACAGAGGAGGAAGAGGAGGCCGTGGGCCTGTCAGACTGTCATGCACGAGTGCTAGTTTTCTTTTCATCTTCGATACATAAATAATTTTCCACATTTAAAATGTATATTCCTCTAACATAGTTCAATGTCCATCCATATGACCACGGATTACATGAGCAAATATAAACATTATATCGGCACAAACACAGTGACCTGAATGATTTTGGCACACCAGATATATATAATTACCCCCCACCCCCCCCACCCCCACCCCCAACCAACCCCCGACACCCCACCCGCCTGGACCTACTGCGGTGCGTTTCAGCTCAGTGTGAGACAGACACATCGTTGAGTTTATCTGGATTTTGGCCATGGCAGCAGCAGCCTATAACAGCTGGGGGTGGGGGTGGGGGTTGGGGGGGGGATAAAGGCTTAGTGCAAAAACTGAAAATGTTGCAGCTGAGCATGCGATGGATCCTACGCTGATATAAAATACGTCCTCGCCGTTACAGATACAACATCGGAGAAAAAAACAAAACATGTTCATCAGAGAAAAAAGAAACTAAACGCAACAGCCCCCTCAGCTAATAGTATTTAAATGATACATTTTTTTTATAATATTTTCCGATAGTAGAAAAATAGCTCGACAGCCTCGCTTAAACAGAGAAACGTACTTGTGTCAGAAAGAATTAAAATATTTAACTGTGAATAATCAAGAGTGTAAGTACAGCTTTTTTTTTTTTCTTTCTTTTTTTTTACACTCAAGTCAAGTAACTCACATTGTTTCTGGCTGTTCTAAAAAGGCCACAGGAACTCAGAAGTCCTAAATCTGCTAAATCTGACCTAAAACTTCCTTTCCACAGACGCGAGGCGGACGCCCCGGCACGACACGAGGTAAAGCGGCGGCGGCGGTGGCCGGCGGACCGTGGAAGGAAGATGGTTCCCCTCTGTTAAAGTTCCCCGGGCTTCTGGTCGCAGGTCTTGCACACGCGCACGGGGTGGTCCCAGCCCCGCGACGGGACGGGGCGGCGCTCCGGCGAGCAGTCGTCACACACGCCCTGGCCGCAGGCCCGGCAGTGGTGCTTGGACAGCTTGGCGGTGAAGTCGCGCTGGCAGCCGTGGCAACACAGGATGTCCTGGTCCGGCACCCAGTAGGCAGGACGGGCCGCGTCTTTCACCAGGCCTGCAGCGGCGGCGGCAGTCGAGCACAAACACACCCAATTAGCTGCGCAGTCTGGCAGACTGTGAAAACTGAAACTGCGGCGGAACAGTTCAAACAGTGATTCAGGTCTCCAGCCTGTCTGTGAACTTCGCAGGGATGAGGAAAAATTCTTATGCTTTTAGAAAATCAACCCGTCTGTGACGTCACAAAGGGCTCGGATAACTCACTGACTGACGGGTTTTCCCTGGTGAGTGACAACAAGTCCAGATATTCTTACTGTGACATCATCACAGCTGCCTTGTTATAACAATGGAAGATGAAACTAAGGAGGAGGGTAGCATGCAGCATTTTGTGGCAGGCTGCAAACAGGGGGCTAAAAGTACACAAGTGAAGCTGTAAGCCTGCTGCCCCGAGCCAATACCGACATACATGAATGGTGGTTATTATCAAAATACATGAATAGGCTTTTCAATAAATTAAAAAAAAAAATCTAATATTCTATTTCTGTTGGCACTTCCTGAACAATCCAAACAGGAAGTTGTATCTTAAGGATTCTTAATTACACCCTCGATTGCACAGAAAAACAAATATAAAATATCTCAAAGTATTATTTTCGAGACATTCTTCATCAAGAGGAAAATCTGAAGACTTTTGCACATTTATAAACAGACAACTTATTGATTTTTAAGAATAGAAGACTCAATTTAAACAAGCAAGAAAAAAACTGAAGGGAGAATATGGTCACAACTTGAGGTGTGTATTTAAGTCTACACAGAATTGACCAATTGTGTTTATTGTTGTTGTTTTTTGGTTTTTCTCGATGGCTGTGCAGATTCAGAGCGGTTTTCCTCAGTCTGAAACACCCAGAGACCAAAGCACAATATGGACAATAGTGCAGCACTTCAGCGAAGTAGAGCTGACTCACCGCCTCACGCAGACAGGAATGGCGAGTTTACAGATGGAAGCATTGTAAAATGAAATATGTTAACCAGATCACCGGTCATCTGCCTCACCTTTGCACCCAGAAAAAAACTGCCTGACACGGTCTGAAGATACCAGAGTCACTGAGCAAAGTGGGATTTTAATTTCTAGCTCTAACAACTGGAGAGTTTAATGTAAAAGAAAAAACTGCAACTCAACCTTTTACTGTGTTTTCAGATCAGCTTCCACCTTGAAAATGACATGTGTGTAATCTACAGTGACTCAGCAAGAGACACACAGCTTGGCCCAGTCTCTGCCACAACTAGGCCACCATGACATAACTCGTTTGTCATTAGGGAGGCCTCATTGATTGACCGTCGGCTCAGAGAATCATTAGATAATTTTGATTCCTAAATTAGGACACAAGCGGCAGAGCATATTTTACAGCCAGTAAAACCCACTGGGTCACCGTGCTAGGTCATTTTTAGCTTTATGGACGTGGCTGAACGGGGGGAGTGTGCTTCATCTCTGCCACTAGAGGGCGTCGGGGTTCACCGGCTCATGTTTACTGGGCTGCTTATTCCTGTTACATAACATTCCTCTTTAGGTCTTGTTTTGGGCAACACTCACCTAGCGGGATGTCAATAGCCGTGACCACAGCCCCGATGGTATTGGTCACCGCTTCGCCAACCTTCCTGGCCAGGTTCCCGCCTTCTTCCTCTTCCAGCTCCGCCTCCAGCATCTCTGCGACAAGGAACATTTGTTTTGTTATTTTAGCTCTCAGCCCAAAATTTTGACCCAATGTTTTTTTTGAAAATGGTTCGAAATAGTTTGCAAAGCAGCAAAATGTTAAAAGAAAATAATTTAAAGATTCCTTGCCGAAAAGAGACATTGCTGTTCCATTTAGAAGCAAACTTGAATTTTTAATTTTTGGTCATTTTTTTCTGTTTTGTTGTTATTTTTCTTTGATATACAAGGTCTTGAACCTCACATCTTGGTCTCGTCTCGATCTCGATACTCTCTAGTCTTGATAATGTCTTGGTCTCGGTTGGTGCAGTCTTGACAACAACACTAGTTTTATGTGAACAAAATTACAGCCTGTTTGCACCTGTAATGTCTTAAATCAGCCATTGAGGGACAAAAAAAGCATTTTGAACTTGTGCAGGGTTGGGGGGGCAACGCTTGACATTATCCCGAGTTTTCGTTCACCTGCGTACGACGCCCTCTGCTCGAAGCAGACGTCGCACACCCTGACGGGGGCGAGACCCCAGCCTCTCTCGGGGACGGGCGCGGCCCTGGAGGAGCAGCCGTCGCAGAAGCCCTCCCCGCAGGCACGGCAGTGATGCTTGGTGTCGTTGTCCTGGAAGACCGCGTGACACTTATGGCACATCTAGCAGGAAAAAAACAATAACATGTTATTGACCATGTGCCAAGTGGAAGAGGACAACGTGTGAGGGGTTCCAGAGCGTTATCTTGTGACCTGCAAACATTGGATTGTGTAATAGGCGCTGCTGCTACTGCAACGCCAGCCAGTAAACATCCCTCTGGACGCCAAAGTGTTGACTTGGCTGGCGGTGGCGGTGGAGGGCGGCAGAGGCTGCGTGTGTCACTCACCAAGATGAGGGAGTTGGGTTTCCAGTAGGCCGGGGCGATTTGATCCGTCAGCCAGGAGGTGACGGCCTTGGCAGGCTTGACGCTGAGCTCCGACATGGACTGGGCCACGAGGTTCACCCCATCCAGGAGACGCTGCGCCGCGTTGCCGTTGTCCTTCAAGAAGCCGTCCGACTGGAAGGAGCAGATTGAATTTGTTGAGCGGACGGACGGAGGGACGGACTCTGGAACTCTCTCTCATCAGACATCCCAGATGTAGACTCTCTTCCTTTATTTAAATTCCAAACTCAAAAGCCATCTGTTTAAATGATGCTACTCCACCTAACTGTGTTGTTTCATTTTACTTTAATTTTTCTTTCATTTATTTATTTTATTATTTCTCTTTCTGTGTTTAGCTTTTAACTGTTGCTTTACTACATTGTGTTCCTGTGAAGTGTCCTTGGGTGCTCAGAAAGGCACTGAAAAATAAAATTATGAAAAAAAAAAATATTTATAAAAATTAGCATTAGTCGCTCACCCCTGGCCAGACGTGCTGGATCTCGGTGCGTACAGCCGTGTCCACAGGGTCCTGGTTCCCGTACCAGTACTGACGACTCCGGTAAATCACTCCACAGTGGGGGCACTCAATGACATACCTGGTGAAGAAGGTATGTTTGAGAACGTGGATTTTAAACCCTCAGGACATAGGATTTTGAAACCTGGCACTCTAAATTAAATACTTGCTAAATCTGTTTTCTTGTGCACTACCAGTCAATAGTTTGGACACATCCAATGAATTGAATGTCTTTTCTTTCATTCTCATGACTATTGACATTGCAGTTTCTCATTGAAGGCATTAAAACTAAGTATGAACACACATGGAATTATGAAGGAACCAAAAAAAATGGAAAATAATTCGTAAAATTACAGGTTTTCTATTCAAATTCTTCAAAACAGCCACCTTTCATAAAGAGCATATTTAGAGTTATTTAAAGTGTTTTTCCTTGCTACATAGTTACATATGTCTTACTCATGCATTTGATGTCTTTAGTATCTATCTGCAGTGTAGACAGTTGTAAAGACTTAAAAAAATTTTTTTGCATGAGAAGGTGTGTCCAAACTTTTGACTGGTAGTGTACATCCATCTGGTAACCAGCCAATAGAAAGTGTTTGTGAAGTGGGGAGCCATAAGATTGTTTTTTTGTTTTTTTTTTGACCAACCCGGATGCGAGAGCTTCAGGTTTCCTGGTGACAGCAGCAACGGCTATAGCAGGATTTTGTTACTGTGTTTGGCGTAACTCTTGCCAAAGTTGGCACGGAGAAAAATAAAAATAAGTTTACCGTTCAGTGTCTTCAGTGTTGCTAATTTATACATCGTTTCATGAAAAAAGGCCTTTGAGGACGAACACAGAGTCTGGCAGCGTCCCCGCTAGCATCTACAGCAGCAGCCATTGTTTGCATGACAGCATGCAGGAGCTTTGCCTTCATTTGTCTGTTATTTTTCAGACCTTGGAGGTGATATTTCTCAGTGTCGTGCCTCCTGTCTCTTTAACTGTAAAGTAAGCCGCCGGATTACGGCAGCTGTGAAAAAAGTCAAACTGAAAAACGCTTTGTGGTGGAGGTTAGCAAGATGGATGAGCGAGACTTGAGAGGTGAAATCGGAGAGGTCCAGCTGCCGTGAAGGGTTCAGGATTTTAGGTCAGAGTCAAAAGCGCAGGAGCTAAGATTAGGCCGCGTAAAGGTCACCTAAGCTTAACTTTGGCCGGGGTGCACTTGACCTCCGCTGGTCAGTCGGCTTCCACTCACCCAGACCAGGCGTACTTGGCGAGGCCCAACCACGGAGAGTCCGAGGAGGCGGAGGTCTTGGGAACGACTATCACTTCCTTTCCACCTTCGTAGCAGGCCTGGAAGGATGTGTCACAGTCATTGGGGAGGGCCGTGCACACAAAGTCAAAAGCCTGAGCCCAAGTATCACAGCTGGGCTGCAGCATTAGCAGCAGCAGCAGCAGCAGCAGCAGCAGCAGCAGCAGCAGCAGCAGCACGCCTACCTTACAGGTGTAAATGCGATTATCGTACTGGACCGAATACCGACAGCGGTGCTTTGCCTCATGAGACTGTCCTTCACCCAGGTGGTTCATGCTGTTCCTGCAGCCAGACCTGCAGCCACCGATCATACAATCATGACGATGTTCAGAATAGGTTGGGGTTTTTCTTTTGGAGAAAGGAAGAAGAGGCCACTCACCCACAACTGAGGCACTGACTGGAGCAGGTGAAGTACTCGTCGGGAAAGAAGCAGCTGTTAGCCACAAGATCTCCCGAGATCTCTCCATTGAAGCGCTCGCTCAACGCCTGAAAGAGACAAACATGAGATCCATGTGGGCCCCAATCTGTCCTGAAGTCTCATAAAAAAAACAACACTCATATCACCGTCATTTTATTCTGCTCAAAAATGATGAGATTCAAATACTGCAACACATTTGAGACAAGCACAGTATGAAACCATCAAGAGCGAGAAAATGTTCAAGAGATACCCAGCCACTGCAACACAGTGACTGGATACTCTGTTAATAAAGTGCTAATGGTAGCCATAGCATTTGGTGGCGAATGAAGGTGGAAAGTGTTTTTGCTTTGCTCTCTACTGAATGTCTGAATAATCTCTTGTTGACTCAGCACAAATTTTCAGATTTTTTAGATGCAGCAGCATTTCTGCTGTTGGCTCCATATACTAATAATTCTAGGAATGCTGTTCATCAGTCCACACAAATCTTGCATGTTTCTGTCACATTCTGTCATTTTAAAGTTGTTTTTTTTAAACATTCATAGTTCCCTCTGTATTTATTTTGACATTGCTTTTATTAATCGCTGCAGTAACTTCAACCTCAGTCAAACACTTTGCGTGACATTTTGATTCCTTGCGGTTTCCATGATGCTGTTGTCATGCACAACAAAAAAATAACAGAAGAACCAAGCTGTGACACAGGTCGCTGGAGACTTTTCACAGGGACAGACATGCAGGTGCGATGCGGGTCGGGATGCGGCCCTTTACACGTACCTGCAGCGCTTTGAAGACGACCGCGGGGGTGCGTGGTGAACGGGTGGCGTTGTTATCCAGGAGCTGCTCCAGTTTGTTCTGCAGGCCGCAGAAGTCGGTGGGGGGGCTGAGGGTCTGGGTGCCCCAGTACTGGACGGAGCTGAAGGCCTCTGGGAAACGAGAAAGCTTCTTGAAGCGCTCCAGCAGCAGCCGGTCCACCGACTCCGACGACTTGTCTGGAGACGAGCGCAGATGGAGAAGCTCAGCACGGTCACGATTCACTGTCAGAGACGTCTCTCAAAGCTGTTTAGCGCTTCAGTGTATCTGGTGACGCGTTGCATCAGAAGTCAGCGGCCAAACACTCCGTCTCTCTCTTTACAAGCGAGGTACAAACCAACAAAGAAATTTTTATTATGCCCTTTAGAACGCTGTGCAAAGTCACAGAGGCTAATTTCAGACTGTTCTCCAGTGGCTGAAATTGAGCTTTTCAGGAAGACAAGATTCTGAACATGTCATCTTTGTAAAGGGAAGCAAACTGCTTTATATTGTGGCTCATGGGGTCGGATTGCTGTGTGCAAAAAAAAGCCAACTTCCATATTGCACATTCCACCTTTTGCTGCACCATAATAAAGCACAAGCTTTAAAAAAAAAAAAAAAAAAAAATCTACAATAAAGGGTTTCGTATTTCGCAAAAATCTGTTCTCGAACAAACGGATGTCTATAGCCTGTCAATCAATTGGCTGTTATATTGAACAAGGCCCCAGTGACACTCTGGATGAAGGAGAACCTGATGTGAAAACACCAGCTGCTGTGGTGGTCAAAGTGAACTAAGCAGTTTGAAAAGTCTCTATTCCACAGCAATAATCGCACTCAATGCTGCTAAAACATCATCATTCTTCTGAGACAATATGTGGGACCAGCAAGTGCGAGCGCAGCCATAAAAATGTCCTTTTTTTTTTAACCAGCAACGCTCACACATTTCACTAATAGTCGAGGCCCTCGCTCAGAGCACAGGGGGCGGAGCCAGGAGACACTGCAGGCTCACATATTCTAAACACGCAATTATCTGCAGATGTTTGACCCTGAGTTTACTTGGCTCGCTCCACCTCTCGTCCTCTCGGGTCGCATTCCTGGCGACACGCTTGGTGGAGGCCAGGAGCTTTGAACGAGGCCGACAAATGCACGAGGGGAGGGACTGAATCACTCCACCAGGGCTGGATCAGCCTACCTGCGCCCAGCAGCTTGGTGTGCACCGTCTCATGGAAGATGACCACGGCGGGGCCGAGGGTGGACAGCGGGACGTCCAGGCCGCAGCGGGCCGTCGTGGCCTTCAGCTCCTTGGTGAAGTGCCTCAGGTAGGCGTCAGAGGCGTCGCCCAGGAACTTGAAGAGGTCGTCGTGGAGGCGGTCGGCGTGGGTGCGGTAGATGATGAGGTCGGAGACGGCGAGCACCTTGAGCAGGAGGCGGGTCCTCTGGCCCTGCTTGGAGCTGTTGCCCAGCAGGCCCTCCGTGTCCACCACCACCACCTTGCGGACGGGGTCGAGGGCGGCCCACACGCCCACCGTGCAGGACTCCTGCGTGGGCGACGTCTTGAACACCTCCCTGCCCGCGAAGAAGGCGTGGTTGAGGGTGTGGGACTTGCCCTCGCCCGTGTTGCCAAAGATGGACACCACCTTCAGCAGCTGGCTGGGGTCGCAGCCCAGGCGCTTTATGAAGGACGCTTCATCTTTTATCTTGGGGGCGGAGAGGGAAGTGAAGATTAGCTTCAATTAATAATAAAATAATGGATTGAACTTATATAGCGTTACTCAAGGCACCCAAAGCGCTTTAAATTGGACCAATGATTCATTCACACCACATTCACACTGGTGGTGGTAAGCTACATGTGTAGCCACAGCTGCCCTGCAGGAAGTGTGGCAGCCAATCTGCACCTCCACTCACATTTGTTCAAGACAAAGTGGGTTAAATGTCTTGCCCAAGGACACAACCACAGACTGGGATGGAGCGGGATTTGAACCGGCAACCTTTCAGGACAACCCACTCTACCTCCTGAGCTACAGTCGCCCGGGAAATTCATCAGAGACAAGATGATACGGCATTTTGAGTGACCAAAAAAACAAAACAAAAACAAACAGCATACCTGCATGTCTTCATTCTCGTCCACCAGGAGGAAACTGGTGACCTTCTCCAGCAGCTTCGCCCTTTGGGACTTGATGTCATCGACTGTTGACCGGACCGGGCCGGCGGGCGGGGCTGGCACCTGCACATTGTTGACGGTGACGGTGGGGGTGGCAGCAGCAGGTTTGGGTGGTGCAGGGTAGGACGTGAGCTGGTGCTTCTTCTTGTTGCCGCCGCCGTGCGTGCGCTTCTGGCAGTCTTGGCACAAGTTGACCTTGCAGTTCTGGCAGCGGACCACGGACCTGTGCCGTCTGCCGCCGCTCTCTCCGTGGGTGCCCCCTTTGCAGTTGTCGCAGTAGGGGACGTGGCCCGGGGCGATCGGAGCCCGCGCGTGGTTCTTCAGGCGCTCCTGGTTGTGGAGTTCGAGCTCGCAGCGGACACACTGCAGGCTCCGGCACTCGTCGCACTCGAACGCAGCCTCCTCCGAGCCGCCGCAGGCGTAACTCTCCTGACATATCAGACTGGTGTTGACTCCCTTTTCTGAAGATGAGCCATGGCCACTCATCGTTTCGCACCGGATAAATACTAAATGGAGTTTTTCCTTTTGTTTCTTTTAAACACCTCTAAGAACGAGCACCGGTATTTGCAAATATCAGCAGGTATCAAAAACGCACAACTTGAGTGAATACTGACAATAACAGACGAGCAAAAATCACAGTACTTAAATGATGTTAACACACATCTGCATGGTGGCAGAGCTGGCTAAAAACAGAGCAACAATCCGCTCAACGGAAATGATTATCTCAGCGAATAACTGAAATGGATTTATTGCGCCGCTCAGTGCGATAATAACGAGGCAATAAAACCGTAGCTGCCGTCTCCTTGAGTAACACCTGATACCGCTTCCCCACCCACACTTTGCCTGTTTGTGAAGCCAACTCGGCTGAAAAAGCTGCAGCACGGCGAGAAAACAGGAAACAAAATGCCGATAAATTGGACGTTTTTCAAACACATAAACAGACAATGAGCTCTTCCCTGACGAGATGAATGTGCAAATGTTGACGCTAACAACAAGCTAGCTGGCTACTGACTGACCCGTCTTCGGTTCGCGGACGAACTCGGTGGCGTTTTCTCTCTCTCTCTCTCTTTTTTTGGCAACAAAGCAGCAAATATTGCAAAATGAAATGATTTCAGCCACTTCACGTCGACGGGCAGCTTCAAGTCTGGTTTCCCTTGCGGATAAGATGTGCATTTAACAGACTCCCCCCGAAAGTCGTCCGACACAAGCAGCTAGCTTCCAGTCTCTCAGCTGTGCTTCGACAACACATCAGCGAAAACAACAGCCAGCCGATGTCGAAAACACGGATATCCGCGCAATCTTTTGCTCCTCTTTTTGGTTTGAAACGGGAGGGGAATCCGCGCCGTTTGTCCCGATAAAAGTCTCTACAAGTACCGCTGCGCTGTCACCCGTAGCAGTGTCATTGTTTTGTTCCTCGGCCCCCCTCCTCCCTGGCAGTTGACTGTGCTGTGGCTACGCTATTTTGTTGCCAGGTCAGATCAGCTGATCAGATTATTTTCACTCACAGGGTCAGAGGAGGCTGCCGAAGCGGTTGCATGACGGGAAATGAAGTCCGCCCGGCAGAGGGGCTGGCCGAAGAGGCTTCTCTTTTTTTTCTTCCGTGGAGCGCTTGTAAACAAACAAATGAACAAATGAAAAGATGTATGAGTAAATAGAATAGAATATATATCACAGGATTATACATTTATAATGTAAACTGTTTATGTGGAGCATGAGTATTATATAATTAAGAGGGTAGGAGTAATTTTTTTTTAAAAATTTACTTCTTCCTATTCCTTTTTTTATTTTGTTTTGTTTTGTTTTGAAAAATGTTTTCCATCCATTCATTCATTCAAAACATGAGTTTGCAAAATGTGACAAGTGACTCAAAACAACTGGACAGTGGGAAATGATAGAAAATGTGTTTTTGAGTCCTTTTGAGAAGTTTAAAAACATGACACTTGTTGTAATTATGTTGACCCTGATATAGAACAGAGATATGTTTAACTAGATGTACTATCCCTATTGAAATCAAGAAAATTACACTTAAAATGCAAATGCTGACATTTTGAATAAAAAAAAAAAAGATATTTTAAAAGATATTATAGAATTGCAACTGGACCACAAAATTCTATTTCTGTTGTTTGAAAAGTGCCGTTGCCGCATGAATCCATTTCTTTATCTGTCTTCTATTCACTTCTTTTGCTAATTCCTTTTTTTCACATGCTGCCTCCCCCCAACCCTGTTTCTCTCCCCTTTAACCTCTTCTAATCTCTCAATCAGAGGGGAGATTTAAACGGCCTTTGTCTTTAAAATGAGCACTTCAAAGAATCAGCAGGTGACCATTTGTCTCAAACAGCCCTTGGTGTTTTCCCTCCAATTTCTCCCTGACGGTAGCCTGTAGAGAGTCCAAATGTAGTCACTGTTTCCAGAGAAGAAGGGATTAGTTGACAGGTAAATAAAATAAAAGTAAAATAAAGAGGGTCAGCTAGTTACAGTAGTGCATTTATTACCAAGCATAACAAATAAAGAAACACGCACACACAAACACACACACATATGAACATGTAAAAATAAGGGTGGCAGAAAATAAAAAGGAGAGCGAACTTTGAACTGTATGGTTTAGGATTTTCTTCACTTCTGACAATCAAAACATCAGTGCTAATGTTGATGTACACACTCAATGTAGCGCCATAAAAAAACACACTTGTCCTTGATCCCACGTCAGGTCAAACTGAAGATTTCCCTCCATCCAGAGTTGCAGAAGGCCTTCAAACGTTTAAGCAGGCCGAGCCTTTTCGAGGTCTTGCCCGAGTTCTTGTGGCTGATGGCGGCGTGAACGGCGCCGTCAAACACGTCTTTGAGGTTGCGTTGCGTCAGAGCGGAACACTCCACGTAGTCCTGGGCTCCGATCCTGCGAGCCAGCCTCCGGCCCGGCTGTGGGCCACCGGTTTGGCTCCGCGCTGGTCCAGGCGGATGAGGACGTCCACGTCGTGGCAGAGGTCGGACTGGGTGCCCACCAGCACGATGGGAGAGACGGGGTTGCCGGCACGGATCTGTGGGATCCATTTGGAGGTGACGTTGCGGAAGGAGACGGGGTTGACCAGGCTGAAGCACAGGATGAAGACGTCCACGTGGGCGTAGCACAGAGAGCGGAGAAGGCCGAACTCCTCCTGTTGGGAAAACCAGCGGGGTTAGAACTCAAGGAAGGTGAGCATCTCCAGGACGACACCAAATCAACCAGGATGGAAAATCTACCTGCCCCGCGGTGTCTATCAGCTTGATCCGGGTTGGAATCCCGTTCACGTGGACCAAACCTGGATTGGAAGGAGGAGAAGCTTGATTACGGATGAGCCGAGGCGGAGTGCGAACCTCATAAAAAGGAAGTCGTTGTGTCACTCACCGGTGAAGACATCAAATGCTGTCTGCCTGTAATCACTGTTATATCCGTTGAAGATGTAGCTGATGACCATGCTGGTCTTGCCCACGGCGCCGTCGCCCACCAGCATGCAGCTCAGTTCCTCCCTCAGCCGGGCAGCCTTGTCAAATCTCAGACAGGCCTGTGCCATCTTCTGCCTTTTTTTTTTTTTTTTTTTTTTGCCAGGTTACTGTCCCATGATCCGAGCAGCAACAGCAACAGCAGCAGCAGCAGCAGCAGCAGCAGCAGCAGCAGCAGTGTCACTGTGAAAAAGTGTCCTCTCCCTCCAACGGAGACCAACTGGGGGGATCAATAAAGGCCAGAGAGGACACCTCGATTTGAAAGAACAAAAGCGGCCAATCAGAGGAGACGTGACCCCGGCACTTTAACTGAGCGACTTCCGCTTGATGCAAATTTGATACAGTAATCCCCCCCCCCCCATCACTGGCCTAACGCATCGCTAGTGGGTCAGCGAGTTATTAGCAAACACTCAACACGATTTCCGGTGGCTGTGAAAAAAGCACCATGTCCACTGTATCCAAAACAGATAGAAAATGATCTAATCGGAGATAGTGTTCACATTATGTCTTTAAAAGGTTTTTTCAAAGTAAGAGGGAATCGGGTAACACGAGGCAGCAAATTAGTCCAGTAGTTTGTCACCCTGCTTATCGAGGGTGTAATATTACTTTTGGCCACTGGAGGGAACCGTCGCTCCACAGATTTGTCGTTCGCAACTCCACCTTTGAGACTCAACGCTGCTCCTCATCCACTGCCTGCTTGCTGCTGCTGCTGCTGCTGCAGTACGGACAAAGTACACAGGCTGTTAACGCAGTGTAGATATACAGTGATTGTATATTGTGTATTTTACTGGTCTAAACGTTGGGCAGAGATTCATCAGCTCGGCTCAGCTCAGCTCAGCTCAGTTATAGACACCCACCCACTGCCAAGCCCACTGCCAACCCAGCGTATTGTTCTCATTTTTAAAAAAAACAACCATAGATTTATAAAAGCGCAACCGTCCAGGCCCGTTCCCCCGTGCAAAAAGGGCAAAGGGCACAGCTGAGGAGGGGGTGCATTGTTAGACTGTCAACAGCTGCGGTTTATGGCAGAAACTTTGTGAGCCATGTTTCATCCTGTCTCATTCCAGGGTGAGCGGGTTCAAAAATCCACCAAAAGCAACCCCCTTCATCTAAATAATAATAATAATAATAATAATAATAATAATAATAATAATAATAATAATAATAATAATAATAATAATAATAATAATAATAATAATAATAATAATGATAAATCGGACGATTGGATAATCACTCAAGTCAACCACTCACTGCTACCGCCACCACAGCTCAGCAGCAGTTTGGGACGTGCGCTGCTGATTGGTGCAGAGGAGGACGTGCCTGGTGACGGATTCATTGTTCTCTCCAGGACAGTCAGGCTGTCAGGGAGGAAACTTAATGTCACACGCACGCACTAAAGACGTGGAGCGTCTATTTCCCCGCTCCAGATCAAAAAGACGTCAAAGCACCGGCGGCGACTAAAATACCGGCCCTCGGACCTTGAACCGCTTCTTATGTGCCTGACTGGACCGCAGCCAGCTGAACAGCTGTAGAACGCATGATAGTGCAGGCAACAGGAAAAGGCGCGCGTGCTGATAGCTTTTTGTTCGAGGCCCGAAGATCATTGGGATGCAGCTCGGCTCAACATCTGGCTCGTGACCTCACGGACCGGGCCTCCGCTTTTCATCACGACGCCGCTGGCACCGAGCACTGAGTTTCAGCTGGAATGCGCAGGTTGCGTCACATTCACCGGAGATATCTGCACGCCTTCATCTGTTAATTGCTCGTCAGGTTCAGATGAGGAGACCTGTGAGATGTGGTGGCAGTGAATGGGGGCCCGGGAGGTGGCGGGGAGGGGGGTGGGGTTGGGTGGGGGGGGGTAGGAGAAGGCCGGTGGGGGGAAAAAAACGCAGCGTTGTTCCTTATTTATCTGAGGCTGCAGGAAACTCTGGCTGCATTGTGTTGTAAGGTCCCTGCTTCCTGTTTGCCGTCGTTTCTCACCCGTTCTCCTCTCCCGCTCTCTTTCCCACCACCTGCGGTGTGAGTGATAAAGTTTATTCCCCACGGAAGGGGGACAACATCTGGTCCCCACACCACTTGCCTGCACTCCCACCGACACACACACACACACACACACACACACACACACACACACACACACACCCATGTTGCAACTGTGAGTCACAATCGCCTGTTCCTTACTCCAAGGTAAATGTCAAACACAGGAAACGCTCTTTAAATACCTCCAAAAGATTCTTTATTTCCTGCAACGGGCACTTTCATCATCATCATCATCATCATCATCATCGCCACCACCGACATCACACATCGCCCTTCTCTTCAGATGTTTTGCCCCGAGCTGATGCTGCGAGGCAGCAGATGCCAGCAGCTCGCTGGGCGACCGAGTTGAGCGCGCGCCCGGGGGTGGGGACGCGCGCGGTATCCTGTAAATGCGGCGGCGCCTTTTGTGTCCGCATTCTCACGCTCCGTCTTTTTTTGCATGACTAGACATGCGGAAATGTATTCTGACACAGATTTGTGGGTGTAATCTGCTTAGTAAGGGTCTCAGCGTGCACAGCTTAAAGAGAGACACCCCCCCCCTCCCTGCAAAAAAAAACAAAAAACAGCAATATGAGAAACTCACATCCGACGTTCACCCTCCACTCGTTCACTTTGTAAAGAGGAAAACCAAGAGATAAACTTGGGTACCGCATCCATAGGTGGCGGTCGTTTGGCTCTCATCCCCGAGCGGTTGCCATGAGAAACACAAAGCGAGTCGGGACAACAATAGAGCTGTTTGGCAGGTAGGTGTTAGAGAGATTACGCTGCTCGCTGTAAGCCCCAGATAAGCTCGGCACGCGGCAGACAGGGCCGCAAAACAAGCGAAGTGACACGGAGATGAAGCGATAAACAAGGCATTTGCACGGCATTCCCCGCATAATGTCTCTTTAAGTAGATCTCGCCGAGGCTCTTAAGTGGTGGGGATTAGAAACGGGTGGGCGCCTCCATCACGCCGAGGCCTCACATGATGGAAACGTTTCCACCGGCGCCCCCCCCCTCCCCCAGCTTTCCTCTTCTCCCCAAGGTGTGACTTTTGAGGGTCACGGTCAGGGCAACCCCTCACTTTCTACGCACATACACACGTTGGAGCGTAATCCCCGTCGTACTGTTTGCACACTCGTGTCAAAGGTGACGACCCGCTTGTTAGGATCTGACACAAAACATAGACCGACGGTGGATTAAGTTGTCTCGCTGCCAATGATGACTCGCAGTCGCAACTCTCGGGTCGCAGAGTTAGATTTTGAACCCGCCCCCCCTCCATTACCCCCGGTTAATCATGTTGCACGTGGCATGTGTTTGGCCGCGTCATTAACACACATTAAAATGCCCAAGTGCTCCAACTCGCAAAGAAATGCTAATAACGAGCACGAGGCGCTGCCTTTAGCATCTCCATTTATCTTGTTAGCGTGCTCATCTTTGCTAATTAGCGCCAGACCACTTTTTTAAACGTTGGTAAAACTTTGCTTTGCTGGTGTGAAGGTAGTGTTGGCCATCACAGGCCAGTGGCTCGCCAGTAGTGGTAAATCATAACTTAAAACAGGGTTTCAAAAAAGTATATGCTTCACATAGTTTGAACTGCTCTGTTCCCAATAGACATCAGAATTAAGATGAGTGTTTAAATTGGATTGAAATCTTTTCATTGAACATATTTTTACACAACAATCAATCGAGTGCAGAATGGGCGGCTTTACAAACAAATTAAATAAATGAAGCTGAAACGAACAAGCGATCCTGACTCTACGCAAGCTAGCTACGCAGCTAGCACGCAGTTGTTGTGAATAGGTTGCACAATGGTATTGCCTGCAACTACATAGATAATGGTTTTGAACGCAAACTCTATGAAAATGACCATGAGTTTTCATCGAAAATAACTCAGAAATATGGGACAAAGCCCTTCTCATATCCATTCAAAACGGGACGCACCATTTCAAATACGGGACAATTCTGTATTTTAAGGGACGGTCGGCAGCTCTATGTGAAGGTGTTGCAACAGAGCTTGGCGAGTGTTGTTGATCCTTGTTTAAAGGGCCGACCCATATATTGTTTCTTCAAGTCAGATTTAGGTTAACTGAGGTGTTTTATTTACCTTGATAGTTTCCAGGGAAACTTCTGTTCTTCGGCTTGGATGCTTTTTGAAGAAGGAGGGAGGTCAATAGATGTGGCTGACGAGAAGAAACAAAAACATCTCTGATTACAAACAACAAGTGATAATGAACGTGTTTAAACTTTTCTAGATCTTCATCTTTCAATCCGGACTCCAGCGGAGCAGCCTGCTTCTCATCAACAGCAACACTAAAACAAAGCGGCCACAAGGTGGTCTCAGAGGGCTGAGAGTGCTACCGCTAACCTTGGGGGAGGTGTCTGTAATGCCCTTTGTGACATCACAAAAATTGTGCAAGTTGATTTATTTTCACACACAAAAAATAAAGGATGCAAATAAATTGGTAGATTAAAGTCATTTTCCGACAAATCCTTTAAAAAAAACAACAAAAAAAAAACCCCTGCTGTTTTTATAATTTTATTGCCTTCTAGAATGACATTTGACTTTCCAGTCAATGCCAGCTCATCTATTGGACTAACTCTGCCAGCTCATTGGAGCCCTGCTTAAAGGTCTGCGTTTCCATGAAAGAGAGTCCTAGGTTGTATCTATTAGCAACAGGATACAGCCTGTTTCCTCAGGTCAACTGAAATTTTAGCATGTTGCACTCGTTTGATAAAGTGGTTTTTGGGAATTCGGGCCTCAGCGGACCCCCCCCCCCGTCCCCGTCACACACACACACACACCCCTCCTATCTGATCCCTATTTTTTTTTTTTTTTTTTTTAACATTCTTGACTTGTCGCCAGTGATTGCAGAAAAATGAACCTATGAGTCTCTGAGTCTCTATGAGTCTCTGAGTCTATGAATGCCTCATATGAGTTCAGGATATACGCACTTTGCTTTTTTCCCCCCTGGCTGGATCAGTGCATTAAAGTTAATCTGAATTAATGTCGTAACATATAGCCTAGTATCATTTGGGTCCTAACCAGCTTAGGGTAAGTCAGTATGTCCCAATTTTTAAGTAAAGCCTGAGTCTTTGGGGGGCTTTTGTTGTCCGACGAGCATCCCCGTCAATTTAGTTACTCCTGCTCCATTAAACCCTGGCAGGGGTCCAGCAGCAGCGGACTAATCCCACTTTACCCTCCAGAGAGCATTATGGGGAGTCCACTGCGCCTCGTGGCTCTGCTCCCGAATAGTCATACAAAAGTGTCCCTGTCAGCAATCAGCTTGGGAGTCAACATCATGGGAACATTACCAAAGAAAAAGAAACAAAAATTGTCCATTCCATTTCCATATTTTTTTAAGGCCGACGCAGTATAATCGGACTGTATTTATTTATTTATTTTTGGTCCATTTTGGATTTGGACCACATCATAATTGGGAACATTTCGAATCATTCAGAGTTTATTTCCTCTGACTCGTATCCCACATTTAAAAAATTTCCAACCCAGCAAGAGTCAGCTAATACCTCAGTTAAAAAAAAATATCCCAACGCAACTGGTTGGCCTTAAGGGGATCTGATGAACTTTAATTGTTGCTCAGCTCTGAGGACAAAAACAAACTCGGCAACTTGAAGCAACTTGCCAGCCAAGCTCGTTACACATCAAGGTAAAAGAAAAACCCCGCATGAACACACGGCACCGCAAAACGTGTTTATGATGACGGAGGTCTTCGTCATGCCTTCATCACAGCGAAGAAGATAGTTTCACAAGTTTTTTTTCCTTTAAGGTGGAAAAACCCAGAGACAAACGTCTCGGAAGGCGGCTGCGTCGTGAGAATTCAAGTGACATGAATTTTTTGCGCCGGTCCCTCGTGGCCTCCATGTTTGATGTGACGCATCGCAGGGGAGCGATAACAGCGCCAACGGGGCGTCTCACCCTTTGACCTTTGAAGCATCTGTGTGCTTCAGTTTTAACTGGCTCCACATCAATCCGGCCAGCACTGTATGTTCCTCACAGGGTGCGATTAGAATCTTTGTAAAACAGGAAACTCAGACCGAATTGGCTGATTAACATGAGAACAGCTTTTTTCTTTTCTGAAGAAGTAAAAAAAAAAAAAAGAAGTACCAAACAAACAAACAAAAAAAAAGTGTCTCAACTTGCTTTTACACGCTTCGGAAATAATTGCTACACTTCAAGATCTGTTCGGTTTGTGTGTGTGTGTATGCGTGTGTGTGTGTGAGAGAGAGAGAGACTGTTCATGCTGAGAAACATTCCCTTCAAGCAATGTTTTACTGCAGATGTGAGGTAACATTTATTGCAAAGTGTTTTTTCAGCCCAAATCCAACCAGATGTTTGTGAGAGGAGGAGTCAGCTGACAGCAGCCTTCATTGCAAACAAGAAAAAGCTTAAATGATCGAGGGCCGTCCCGGTGCGAGCGGGGGTTTAGGGGGAAAACCTCTGGAGCAGATCGATGCCGCCGTCGACGTGTTGCTTTCAAAAGCGGCACCGTTTGTTAGGGCGCGAAAGCGGCAGCACAAAGACGACCCGGAGCGGGCGGCGACAATGACTCCGCAGCTGCTCGATTGTGCATTGTGGCGGTTTGCACTGTTAGGGCCGCATTGATATAGAGCCTCTGTGAGTGTGTGGGAAACAGAGCTGCCTTTCCTGTTCTTTGAGAGAAAACACTCCAGAGAAAAATGGCAGGAAGCCTCCAGGGCCTTTTGATTCGGCCTATGAAAGTGAGTCAGAGTACCTGAGAGCGCCGAGTCCTCGGAGCGTCAGGGACGGAACCGTCTCTGCAAAACCACTAAATGACCTGCGGTGGCACTATTTAATGATACAGTTTACCAATGTTTTGCCTTCAGGAAGTAACCCTGACTTCACTGTGTCTATTTGTTTTGATTTTTTTTCCTTTTTTTCTTTTTCTGTTACTTCGACATGTTTGAAATAAATTTTCATTTATTCATTTATTCGTTCAAGAGCCCGTCGGATGCCTTCAAACTCGAAGGCGATTCATATTACGGTAAAGTAGGCTAGTCACATTTGTCTAAAGCGTTCTCAAAGTGGAAACAGCAGTGTTTAGCATGTTTCCAACTTTTAGTTAAATGAAAAAACGTCCACAGAGAAAAGACCTCAGAACTGTTTTTTCTTCTTAACGTGAAAAACTGCAGTTTGGACAAAACTGCCACTGCTACGGCGTCAACGCTAACAGTTTTAGCGTGAATGCTAAAAACGTTAGCATCCACACTGAATCACAAGAACAGAACAGCAACTTTTTAAACACAACAACATTGACTGGTTTAAGGACAAGAACCTTTGCGTGGCCATGAGTCACTGCCATCTGAAGACTCACGACACGCCCAATCAGTGATGACTCGTTGCGCTGTCGTTTTTGTTTTTTGTTTTTTGGCTAATGATAACTGGCAATTACTAGAAGAACTTGGCCCAGTCACAACCCAGTTGTGTCACAATGCTCTCATGTGGCTTCTGCCTCTGATGGATCAAATGCTGATAACACATGTCACATGTTTTGACCTTTTCACATAAACGCAGATTGATGATTGGTTATGACGTTCAGAGAATGTGACATTGGAAACGCGTACTAATTGTGAGTTATAGCAAAGTGATCTTTGAGTGGAAACAGCATAAAAATAATTAAAGGTGGGCGGGAGGAGTCTTTTTCACAGGATATTATTGAAAACAGAATGGAAACTGACTGCATCGTCTTTGAGCCACTTTAACTCCTGTGTGTGTACAGCACACTCCATCCTGGTGGCCAGTGTGTCAGTGCGTGATAACTAAGTTGTTGACACTCTGTGATGTTCTTTCAGGGCAATGGGAAAAGCCGAAATGGCTTCCTTGACCATAAATATGTCTCAACAAAATGTTCCCACATTCCATTGTGGGGCTTTAATAAAAAGTCTAGACTGGTTGTTTACCTCGTGGATATTTGCTCTGGATAAAAAAAACAAAACAAAAAAGAAGAAGACAGAAAACAAAATACAACCTCCTCAAGCAAATTTCCTGCTTAGTGGCCGTCTGCGCAGACAGACAGGACACTATTATTCCATGCACAAATGCTTCTGTTGCAGCTGCAACAAATTCATTCTCTGAGGCATTCCAGCCAGACAAATCATTTGCCCACTGTCTTAGAGGAACAGTGCTAACTGGATTCATCAACATCTTACTTCACTCACTGCATTCGATAACCAACACAGCAACACAATGTTTGCATGATGTCTCAGAGTCTTGATATTATAGCATTTTTATACCTCTGGTTTCCTAGTTTTATAACTTTATGAAAATGAGATGTTTGCTGGTAATCAGTGAGCAAACTTGTCAGCCGCACACTATCATTATGAAACGCGCTGACTAAAATGCAAATAAAGATAATTCTGACTCACAAGTTTCTTGTTTATGAGCGTCGATAACTGAACAATATTATGCAAGTTACACTGATGTAAATCACAAAATCATGAAAAGACTTGTTTCCACTTTCCAGGGAAACATCCATCCGTCAGTTTTCTATCACCGCTTCCCCTGCAGTCATAGCTGCGTCTTTGGGCAAAGACGGGGGTTACACCCTAGACAAGTTGCCAGTTTATCTAGGAAAACAGATTTCCTAAGTAAAATGACCTCATGGCTTGCGTTCGGGACCTAACACCTTCTAATCCAGCTGCTGGCATCCATGATTAAACAAAAGACATCGGAGAACAGACGGACCGTGAAACAGGACGCTTCTTTGATTATGGGTAAAATCTGCTCCAGGCGCATTGGATCGTCAGATTCTGGAGAGAAGATTTGGAAGAGGTGGCAACTGTTACATCAGACGCTGGCATTGACGAACAGACTCGAGAACGTTGCCAGTGGATGACAACTGAAAGCCGGAAGCTGTTTCAGACACGCACTGTTCAGGTCGCTGCCGCCGATCCAGCCATCTGAGAGCTGCTCTGCAGTGGCCGCACGCGGCATATGGGACATTTATCTGAGTTGGGGACCACTTGACTGACTGTCAGCAGGCCTCGCGGTTTACTGCCACATCATTAGCCATTGTTTGCGCCTTTTTAATGGAGGCCCTTCCACTTGCGACCGAGAGGCTTTTGTGAGCGCCGTTAGGAGCACGACCAGGCCTGGAGCCTCCCTCGGCGTCTGACCCGACCACAATGTCAGCGAGTCAGAGCCACAAAAGCCCCGGGAACCCCCATTAGTGCTCCAGTCACTTTCTCTTTTAGCACGCGTCCGGCGTAACCTCCCAGCCCGGGCCTGGCCAGGCCAGGCCAGTGTCAGGGATCAGGGTTCACACGAGGTGCACATTAGCATGCAGGTGGAGGGTCGGGCATGAATCACATTGGATGATTATTTTTTTCGGGGGGGTTTGTGGTGGGATCCACTATTTTTAGCTTTAACAAACATCCCCACCCCATGACCTTGTCTTCACTTCATGAATGTCTTGCTAGATAATGAGTTACATCATTTCATGAAGAGGATGTGACCTCAGGGCGGGTAATGATATTGATTGGAGGCCCAGTGGAGAAGAATGCACTGGCTAGTATATGTTGGGTAAATTTAAATCTTTTGTATTTTTTTTTTTTTAAATACACTTTTCAATGTGGAGGCTTCACTGTACTTTGAACTGTGGACCAACTTAAAAAAAAAAAAGGCAAAGATGAGCGCACCCATTGTGAGTCTTTTTTTTTTTTTTATAATTTGGCATCCTTGCAGCACTGACTTGATCTTCAGGGGACCATAAAAGTGTGGAAAGGGGGCATTTATTGACCGACACGTCTGTACTAATGTACCTCTAATGAAAGAGTGAGTTGTGACCTCAGTGTTGAAAAATCAATCTGTAAATGTTCCGGTCATCCTTCTGTAATAGCTCTCATAACAGCCTCTCACAAGAGGTGTGTTGCTCAGATTTCAGATAGAAAATTCAGCCAGACTTCGATGGAAGTCCATCTTGATATTCCATGTATTATTTAACCACTCAGATTCCCATAAACATAACGACGCATAAGGTAAGAGAGAGCAAGCTGGTTCACTACAAGCTCACCCTCTCTTAAAAGGAGGGTAAGCTGTTAAAAGAAAAACACAGACGAGGAGGAGAAAGAAGAAGGAACTACGAGTTGCAAACTAAGAGACAAGGCCGACGCTGCTGTGAAAGAACATTTACAAGAACTGGATGCCGTGCTCCCATTACAAAAAGAACAACAACATAAATACCACTGTAGAATGTCAGGCTTGATGACGCACACGCACAAGTATTTTCAAATGGGCACGTGAAATGAATACAAAATATTTAGATGATGACATTTAGATTAAGATGAGGACTTTCCACCACAGGGTCACAAACTGGTATGGAATCTTGTGATGAAGATTCACACATGGAGTGTGTGTGCCCACACCAGCAACCATCCCATTGTTATGTTGTGGCTTCTTAATTATTGTGCTGACCTTTGCTAAGATCTGAGGGCAGAACCAGGTGTGGGTCCCTGCATGCAAACTAGGTGAAGATTAAATCTGGAAAACGTGCGACGAGCGTCGGCTCCCGGTGAACTGAGCGCTCCTGCGATGCAACGCTGCCAACCTTTGACCCAGTTTTGAGCTGAATTCATGGAAAGTAGAGCAGTGACACGCAGCAACATGTGGTTTGGGCCCGATGGAGCTACTTTCAGGAGAGGAGGGGAGCTCACGCTTTCGGACGTGAGGCGAGCGCACATGTTTTGGCAACGTGACAAAAGGACCGGCGGGGGTCTGCATACACTGCATGCACTCGCTCTGTCCAGACTGAAAAAGCCTGCAGGCAAGCTGGGGGGTTCTACTTTAAAAAAAACAAAAAAACAAAAAAAAACATCATCCACCTGCATGGCAACAAAACACCAGCAAAGGTTTAACTCGCAGTAATTCCTTTACTCTCTTGGCAGATTTACTTGGTTCAGTGCCAATATGTTTAGAAGTGATGCACAACTTAGACACCAAGCAAGTTTAAAATCTTGTTTAAACTAAAAAATCCTAGATGAAGGTTTTGATATTTTTTCTAAATGTCTTTTGAATGTTTTGCATGCTGTTGTTTACATGCTGTAGACTTTGGTGTTGAAAACTGACTTCAATTCAATAAATGTAAATGAGAGTTAAAGTCACGACTGCTTCTGCAGTTTGCAGGTTGCAACATATACAGTTTAAATCTGACAAACAAGCTGCACAGGAGACACCAAGTGTCCAAGAAATCCAAAATACCCAGCTATGAATAAAAAATAAATATATATGAACACTGTTTTACTTGTGCGGTTCTGAGTTCCTGAAGTGCAAGTCTGCATTACCGGGTGCCAAACACTACAGCTGTACATTCTTTAGCCACGTGATGTAGCATCTCAAAGCTATGGGGGAAGCCACGAAAGGGGCTGTGCAGTCGTGTAGGAGTGAAGGGAAGCTGACACCTATAGCAAACTTTGGCCACATGTGCAGAATGCTTTGTTTTTTTAATTATAGTCGTTAAAATACAATTTAAAAATGTACAGTATACAAAAGAGTCTTTACAACAAAGGTGTAAGACACAAAGCATTCAAAAAGAGGTTTGTCATGGCATCACATGCACCTCAAAAGTGAGCAACGTACACAGGAGAAACATTCTTAACCTACATAGCTTAAAGTTCGTGTCTTACAGTCCGTACCAGATACACTAGGTGTGAAGGCCACATATTTAGCGTTGCAGAACATGAGATAACTGATAAAATTACGACCTAAATATGTCACCTCCCTCAAAAGGAATAACTCAGCCAAATGCATGGGAAACATACTGAAAATACTTTCACCTTCATGTAAAAAAGTCATTATATTAAGGTTTTGGAGTGCTTTGTGTATTTAAAAGTCAGTCCTCTAAGCTACTCTGTTTCCGGCAGTAGCTGTCGTTGGTCACTGGGTGAAATCTCTTCCGAGTCCTGGAAATAGTCCAGAACAGCAGCCTCGATGGAGAACAGGTGTTCGTCTGCTACCTCTGGGCAGTGGAGCCTCATGAACTCTGCGAGGCGCACCAGGTATTCAATGTTGTGGCCGGAGGTGCCCCTGCAGACGACGATCTGGGCGGCGATCTCCCGGTCCGAGGCTGGGCCGAGGTAGATGGGGTTGTCTGCTGTGGCGATGTAGACCAGAGCCAGCAAGGGATCCTGGCCCTTCTCTTTGGGAAAGAACTGCACCGTTTCCATGATGTAACCACCCGAGATAACCTCCCTCGTGTGCAAGTGCTGCAGAGAGCCTTCGACCTGGGCATGTGTCACCT
Source organism: Thamnaconus septentrionalis (assembly GCA_009823395.1). NCBI lineage: Eukaryota > Metazoa > Chordata > Actinopteri > Tetraodontiformes > Monacanthidae > Thamnaconus > Thamnaconus septentrionalis. The sequence continues at coordinate 13,403,775 of CM020517.1, read as the reverse complement.
CATAGGCCACACCCCATGTCCAAGCCTGCGGGGATAGCAAATAAGATAGGAGGCGTTAGCAGAGCCCCAAAGTCAAATGTAATTCCAGTGAGTAATAGCATTTTTGTAGTCTGTCTGTGATTGAGCAACACCCTAATTTATTTACAGCAATGATCCAATGAAACCAACATCATAAAGAGGAAGATTTCATTACTAGGACCAGTGTACACAACATGATCAGCCCAATGCTGTGCCTTGGATCAGGTAGTCTAGTATTTATAAATCTAACTACATAAATAACAACAGTAGTTTGCAATAAATGACAGTTTCCCCGACCGAGTTCTGCTTCTATATGAAGACACACAAGAATGTTGCTGACAATCTCATCTCATTTCTTCAAAGCAAACGTTCACATCACACCATCGTTAGAACTGTTGTTATTGTCTTTGTTTCTTAGAAGAATAAAGGTGCACCTACTTCCTGATCCTCCACCAGTGTGGCTACTCTTCCAGGCTGTGGACAGCAAGGACACACAAAATTAAACAACAATAAACAAAAAACTAAAAAGAAAACAAAAAAGAACAAAAAAGCAATACTTTTCATTTTTTATAATTATTTCACATTTATCCATCGATTGGACACAAGTGTACTGTGTCCAGTACAGGTAGATGTTGTCACCTTGTTCTTGTCTCCTCGATAAAGTACATCTCCATGCCAGAAACGCCGTTTGTACCCAGTGATGTGTCCCACTTTGCTCCTTCTGTAATCAAACCCTGGCTTCCAGACTAAGGAGCCATAGCCAAATATCCACAGGTTGGTCTTTCCTTTGAGGTCCTGAGTTTTCATTGCGCTGTCTGCAGCCTTAAAATACACAAGGAAAGAATACTTTAAGAAAAGAAAATGGGTTAAAAGAGGACAGCGAGTCAATGTCAATGTCATTTCCTACCTTGTTGTTGTGCTCCTGGGTGCTCAGACACGCGCTAGCCGCTGCACAGAAGACTAAAATACTCAAAAATTAAAACAAAAAAACAAAAAAAAAACAAAAACAATCTAAAATAAACAGTCCAGAAAAGGAGACGCCTCGTCCAGACTTGTGTTTGCTGGTATCCAAGTCACTGCTCGGCTGTTTGGATGCAGTTCTTTTTCGGCTCGCACGTGTGTTTGTTGTCCTGGGTACGTCAGCGTTAGACGTACCTCTCCAATTATATCGCACGGAAGGCGGGGCTAGGACACAGTCTTAGCCAATCAGGAAGCGCCCCACGCAGAAGAAGCGTCCTTCTGTGTGCCGCATTGAAAACACTCTTTCGCCGCGGGTCTCGCCAGGCTGCGGCAGATTTACTATTCCTCCAAAATGCAATAATAAAGTCTCTTATGCAACTTCCAAAGATATCCCGCCTTCCCTGGTTAATGCCTTTGATTGCTTCCCTTCTTTCTTCTGTTGCCCTCAAAGGACTTTTTCGTTCAGCTTGTTTGTCGCTGTTGTTGTTGTTGTTATGTGCGCTCCTCTGTATCTCTGTATGATCCTCCTCTGTAACAGTATCTGTCGTGACTTAGGACAGTCAGTGACAGTCCAGCAGATAAGGTGTCACCGATAATCGCGCAGCCCAGGAATAGCAGGGCGTCTTCTGTAAGCTCATTACGTGTCTGCGCTCCTCCAGGGAGCTGACTGAGGCAGACACCACCTGAAACGAACGTCCCCTGCTTCGCTGTACTTTCTACACGGTCACTGACTCAGGTGATAGTGAACTTCCTGTGCGCGGAGAATAACAACCCCCCTCCACCACCTCACCTGAACTCCACGCAAAGTTTACTGCCCCCAAGCGGTTGCAAACCGCAGCAGGGGTGAGCAAACTTTTTGACTGGTGGGGGCCACAAGAGGTTCTAAAACTTGACGGAGGGGGGCAGAGCAGGAGCAGATGGATGGAGTGTTTTGGTGACCCACCTCATAGGAGAAAAACTATACCAGCTTTAATGTAAAACGAACAAAAGCAAACTTACAATACAATATGTGTTTTTGAAGCCCCACCGTATTTAGCTTTGTTGAAATGACTCTGAAACACTGAAATAAAAAAATTAAAAAATGGATTACTGACAATTAGAATAATTTTTTTTCATGTTCGGAGGGCCGGATTAAAAAGCTTAACGGGTCGCGTTTGTTTGCCCATGTCTGTTTTAAAGGGTGGTGTGATTTTCCAGGTCGCGAGACAGTCACGATGAAAATTTTCCAAAACACAGCCCTGCTATTCATTGTCATCGCGTTTTTGCGTGAGTCAGAATTGAGTCGCTGTAACTGCCGTCCCTCGCGCCACATCACTCCCTCTTGGGATGCTTTGCACAAGCAATTAGAAGGCAAAGGATTTCCAGAAAGCAGCACATTTATAGCCCTCCGTTTACAGTTTCCTGCAAAAAAAACAACAAAAAAACCAAACAAAACAAGACCGATGTCTTTGCTGGACCTCACGCTTGTTTTCAATGAGGGCAGAAACAGGGAGGAGCTCAAACGTGACGTCACACGGGCCAATTTCCAGGATTCTTTCTTTTCAGCACAAGCTTGCTAAAAGGTGGAGCAAGCAGAAAGGGGGAGGGACTTTTTCTGATTGTCCATCAACCAGGGAACGATGCACTTTTGTGTATTTTGCAGTTAGAAAACAGTGGCAAAGTGAATTCTGCATAGCAAAAGATGTGTGTGCGTGCACACACACAATTTTGCCACTGTTAGGAAATCAATTGCTGCTTCATCTGTCTGCCTAAGGCCAAGGCCAAATTATTAATCATCAGAGATCACACCACACAAGTCTTCTCCCCCTCAGCAAGATGGTAAGATGAAAAGATTAAGCGGCAGTGTACAGAAACAGTTTAGTTGGGAAAGATCACAGGGATTCCTTACTTTCACAAACAGATGTTTTTTTAATGCTTTAAATATATATCTTTTTCTTGTTTATGTAGCTCCTTATAATGCTGCCAATTACAAAACTGTCCACTGAATGATTGCTAGCACATTGATTTCACGTCACACCGACACAAATGCCAAATACACAGACATGGAATCACCAAAATAGGCCCAATACACGACTGGAACGGTAGATCATGTGGCCTCTTCCACACGGCTGACACACATATATTCTAGATGATTCCAACATATAAATTAGGATCTCTATTTGACCACATGTACATTCGACTGACAAGGAGTAACAAACAAACAGTGTACCAGATATGTATTCATTGTTTCTTTCTTTTTTATAACAAAACAAATTAATAACATATCACCAACAAAACTTTAAAAATAAATTCAACTTTTCCGGGCATCAACTTAAACACAGATGCTCATACTTCTAATCTCAAAATATAAATATACAGTATATACAAAATAACTTTATAAAACATAGAAAGAGAAGGATCAGTGCTTCATATTCTTAAATTACTATGGAAATGCTAATCTTACAAAATAAACATTATTGGTTCAGTATTTCCTTCAAAGGCGTCCTTGGTGCGATAGTCACTTCATGTTTTTCTTTGTCTTAATTTTAAGGAGGATCTTGCATAAGATAGAAAAAAAAAAAGAACAAGGCCCTGTTCTGAGTTCCACACGGGGCTATGCCACATTGCATCGTTTTTGATCTGAACAATCACAATAAGGCAGGGCACGATGCTTGTCTCAAACACATTTATAAGGCTCGGTGATCTCGGCTGCATACATTCTTAATAAGAAAAAAGGTTCACACGACGGGTTAACCTCAAACATCCTTCAAAAAATGAACCGTTTTCAGTAGCTGTCCCTCTTTTTGCTTCAGCAGGATGGCAAAATGATTTATATTTTTTTGCATAGCGCACAGGAGGCCACAACAAACCCAGAAGAGGCCGGCTTTCCCCCTCCCTCCACAGGCGTGTTTTGCAGGGCGCTGTTCCTTGATTGCTAATTTCCGCAATGGGCCGGAGGAGGAGGGCACGTCGGCGCGGTCCTCTTCTACTAATCAACATGCAGACATAAACATCTCAGTCTGAAGCCCTTGGGTGCAACGAAAGGACAAGGTCGTCTGGTCCTCGGGGGGGATTCGAGGGAGGGGGTCAAATGCGTGCGCACAAGTCAGCTCAGCTCGTTGTGTCGTTTGTGACATTCTTCAATTTTCAGTCTTTACATTCTTACGTAGATTAGTAGTTTAAGTTCTGTCGGGAAATCACAAGAGCTCGTCGGCTCTGTCCAGTTATCAAGCTTTAAAGAGCAGCAACTTGAATTTAAATAATCCCAGTCTCTCCACACCTGTAAACAGTCCACAAGGTATCCAACGCTGACAGTGAAGAGACTCTTCGGTTTATTATACCTGACAAAAGAAGAGAGAACACGTTAAGCGGCTCCGTCAGCAGTGAAACGAGCTGAGAATGTAACAATACACAATTTTTATTTTTTGTTTACCTCTGTTGCAATAATGCACTCATTTTTCTCCTCTGCTATTACAAAGACAGACTGGTACATTGAATCTCTGGAAGAACTTATTGTGGATATTCTACACTCGGGTCTTTCACTGTGAAGAGAAAAGGTGCCACGTCACTTCCTGAGGCGAATATCGCAACACAAGCAAAACACCCTGCAGGCCGACAAAGAGGAACCACCTACCTGTACGTGCGAGCAAAATGCTTTTTGTCCTCTATCGTCTTTTCACAGTTTTCGTCTTTGTCCGAGAAGGACGACTCGTCCTTGTACCCCGCCGAGGTGTTATAGTCCAGGTGGTTGACGCGCTTGCGGTTGGACTTTTCCCCGGGGCAGTCCACCTCCAGCTCCACCTTTTTATTGTTGTTCTTGAGCTCCAGAGTGGAGATCAGGTTCTCTCTCTGAAAGTCGCCCTTGGAGAGGTTGTTCATGGTCTCCGCGTCCCGCTCCTTGTCCCGCCGCCTCCTCACGTGGCATGCCGCCGTCACCGCCATGCAGCCGAACACCAGCGCCGCCACCAGGCCGACGCCCAGACCCACGGCCGCCAAGCTCAGCCCGTCCTCGGACTCCGGGCCCACGTTGGGGCTGGGGGTGTTCGCGGGGCGAGGCGCCACGTCTCTAAACTGACACCAGGGGCCGCTGTAGTTTTCCGGGCAGACGCAGGTCGGCTGCCCCTCTTCCTCGCCCCCGTCGTCGGCGACGCAGGTGCCGCCGTTGAGGCAGGGCCGCGAGGCGCAGCGGTCCGTCGGCCTGTCGCAGTGGCGGCCCGCGTAGCCCGGCGGGCAGGCGCAGGTGTAGTGGTTGATGCTGTCCACGCAGGTGGCGCCGTTGGCGCAGGGGCTCCTGGCGCACTCGTTGACGTTGATCTCGCAGTGGGGACCTCGGAAGCCCGAGAGGCAGCTGCACTGCGGGCGGCTGCCAAGCATCACGCAGTGGCCGCCTGCCGCGGAAGGAGCAGAAGAAGAAGAGGAAGAAGAAGGAGAAAAAGAAGGGGAAGAAGTGGAATAGGAATGGGACGAAGAGGAAGAACAAGGGGGAGAAAAAGGAGAAGAAGAAGGGGAAGAAGAAGGAGAAGAAGTGATGTCAGCGAAAGGCCCCGTTTTGCAACGTTATCCTCTACCCTACAGGTCTTCGGAGGTCTTACCGTTGCCACACTGCATGGACGTACATCGATCCACTTTCTTCTCACAGTTGGAGCCGGTGAAGCCGGCAGGACACTCGCACATGTAGGCGTGCCCGCTGTCCACTTCTCTGCACTTGCCACCGAAAAAGCAGGTTGTGTTTGCGCACGCGTTCACCCTGTCATCACAATGCGTCCCCGTAAAACCTTTCGGGCACTCACACCGATAGCCGCTCTCTGAGTCCTGCAAAAAGAGAGAGGGAAAAAAGATATAAAGTTTATCGAAAAGCTCTCTTGTCAGATGTTTTGTTTTATCGTATCCTGTCCGCCGCTGCCCTTACAAACCCCCATTATCCTCTGTTTGAATTCTATTTACAGTCCGCACTCTGTGAACTGGGTCATCTACTGACTTGACAATCGATAGCATCCTCCTGGAGCGCGCAGATAGACTGAGGCAAAAACAAAAACAGGAAGGCCTGTGTTGTGGGAAAGGAGCGAGAGAGATTTCCGCACTCACCCGGCAGCTGCCTCCATTGCGGCAGGACTGGCTGTCACACTTCATGACCTCCTCGCAGTTGACGCCGGTGTAGCCCGGCGGACAGGTGCAGGTGTAGCTGCCCTGGCCGGTGTTCATGCACCTGGCCCCGTTGGCACAAGGCGTGTGGTGTGTGCAGTAGTTCAGGTCTGTGAACACAAATGAGCAGCAGCCTCCGCGTCATCACCACCGTACGTGATCTTTGCAGTCGGTTCTCTTGCAGCCGCGGAGAACGGTTACACACCTTGGTCGCAAAAGATGCCCCCCCAGCCTTCCTTGCAGGTGCACTGCCACGGCTCTTTGCAGGTACCATGTTTGCAGGTCGGATGGGGTGTACACACGTCACAAAAGAGTCCCTGCCAGCCCTTTCTGCACCTGTTTACATGTTCAACAACAAAACCTTTTAATCCACAAAGCCATGCTGGTGAATTGAAAAGACAACAAACACAGATATATTTACCCTCAAATTAAAAGGCCCATTAGTTGTTTTAAATAAGTGGGTAGTATTATCTACCTCCATGCTGTAACAGAATATCTGCTGAACAGAATCTATCTATCTATCTATCTATCTATCTATCTATCTATCTATCTATCTATCTCAATAATTTGATGACTGATTTAAAGAGTAATTCTTGAATACTTACTTGCACTCTCCAGGTAAGGTGCAGTTTGCATTTCTTTCATTGCAGCCTTCAAGACAGACAGCTGGAAGAGAAAAAAACAAGTCTTTAAATATTTCAGTCATCTAGTATCAGACACACTTTTCAATCCTCTTTTACGCTTTCCATATGCTGCTACGTCTGGCTAGATGACTAATTTCAGTTTACAACATAACTTTAATTATCTCGCCTGCTCCTCCCTGTGTGTGTGTGTGTGTGTGTGTGTGAGAGAGAGAGATGTTGTTGGTTTTGCACTGGTTTTATTTGTGTTTAACGGCTACTGAATGCGCAGCAGATGCCTTTTCTTCCTCGGCAGGAGGTGGGGGTGAAGCAGGACATCTGCCCCCATTGTTATCGGCGGGCAGCGCGAGCCCCGTTTGCAGCTGCTGCCCCGCGCGCCTTCAACAATAGAGCGCGCCATTTAGTGGCGCGTGGCGGCCGATAATACCGCGATTAACCCCGGCGCGCGCCGCTTTTGCCGCCACTGCGGCTGCGGCTGCTGCCGGGCGGGCGGGCGACCACCGCCCGGGATTAACACTGCACGCGTCCCGCAGAGAAAGTGCAGCGAGTGGGGCTCTCAAATGACACCCGGGCGGCTCCTCTTTCTCTCTTGTGTTCGGTTTAGAGTGACACACACACACACACACACACACACACACACACACACACACACACACACACACACACACACACACACACACACACAGCGTGTAGCAGGTAGGCAGCTGCGATGTTAATTGCGCGGCTACATGACATGCTAGAACAGGCATGGGCAAACTATGGTCCGGGGGTCCATAAACAGCCCGTTAAACTTTCTAATCAGGCCAACCGAACTTGAAGAACTTAATTTAATAGTAAGTAACTAATAAAATTGCTGTATTTCATCCATTTATATTCAGTGTTTCAAGAGTCATTTCAATAAAGAGCTCAATACCGTGGAGATTCAAAGACATATTTTGTTCATTTTCAATTAAAATTAAACCACATGTTTTCTACTTAACCAATGATATACTTTTTTCCTCCTATGAGATGGATCACCAAAAAACCCCATCCACCTGCTCTTGCCTCTCTGGTTCACCAGTCAAAAAGTTTGCCCATCCCTGTGCCAGAACCTGCCCTGCCTCGTCCCTTACAAAACCCACAAACAACATCAAGTGTCCACATGGAGTCTTATACTCTTGCTTACGTTCTTGGCAGTATTCTCCCTTCCATCCCGGCAGACAGGCTATTTGCCCATCCGACTTGCAGGTGTAGTGGCCAAAACGGTCGTCTCTCGGGGTGCATATTTTGGAACAAGTGTCGCCGTAGTAATTGTCATTGCAGATGAAGCGGTATGAGTACCTTAGCTCCGTCTGCGTCACGTTCTGTACTTCCTGGGACCACTCACGCCCTATTCCCAACTGTTTATGGATGGCAAAAGAACTAATCAAGAAATCGGGGTTGGTGGTTTCTGTGGAGAAAAGGGAAGAAGGCCAGAAGACATGGAGTTGAGTCGAAATTTAGATAAAGTATGTCGGGACAACTCTGCACTGCTGATAAATGTGATTGTGATGATTTCTTCCTCAGTGATTTGTTTGACAATAACACCATTGGTGTAAATTTCCTCTTCCTTTCGCACGTGACCATCGTGACCCTGTTATGAAGGGCCTAACAAAAAAGGTGTAAAATCCAGGAAGGGCCTGTCATGGGATTTTTGGCAAGAGTCGGTTCTCTCACTTAAGCCCGCACACTTTCCCAGGCATTGCCAAAAATAAAACAGAGGAAGTGCAATTGTGTTGAGGGAGATTTGATTGTGCGGAATTGTCGTGTGACATAAGACATCCTAACAAACAGCACAATCCAGGACGCTGGGAAAAAGCCACATGCGGCCAATTGCACGTGGAGACGTGACTTTAAAAAAAAATAAAATCTTTCTTTTCTTTTTTTTTGTAAGTGACAGGATACAAATTATCTGTCTCAAATGGGATGTCTCCCTCTAGTGGTGGATGGTTAGGGAGCGTCTCCTCACCTCCAGGTTGATCAGCTTCTGGAGAATACCAGGCTTCGATAACTAAGGAGAAAGCGCCCTGTGGAAGAGACAGAGAGGAAATAAAGATCACCGAAACAAAGACAATGATGAAAAATTATACTGTTTCATTCAAGAAAAAAAGTTGTGCCAACCATCAGGTAAATTTATGTTTAATTTTGATTTTTTTTTCCGCGTAATGCATTTTATCTTCCGCAAATTTGACCGCTGTTTGAATAGATTTTACAAACGCCAATCTAATCTCCAGTGTTTGTCTGGAACATAACCCTAACATTTACACTTGGGCATCAGCAATAAAAGGCACCATATGCCACTGAATTCATTGGAAACCATAAAGCAATAAACCACGGAAGTTTTATTAAAGCTACCAAACAAAACCATTTAAAGTCATTTGTTTAAATAGCGTCTTCTCTTATCTCTCATCTTCTCTGAACCATATTCGAATGGCAATTCAAATCAAACAGTTGTAGCGCACGGTGCTCTTACCGGCCAGGTGAAGTTGAGCGGCAGGCGGAGCCGGGCGTCCTGCTGGATGCTGAACGAGTCAGCGCCCAGAACAGGTGTGATGGCGTTGCCAAAAATGCACCCTCCAGGAGACACCACGGTCTGGAAGTTCTTCAAACACACCCTGAAATAAGTCCTGCAGCCGGTCATGCTGCTGCAGCTGTGTCCATTCGTCAGCAAACCCTTCGTATTCTGAAAATGATGCAACTCTATCTCGAATACACCTGATCCCAGAACCTATGAGGGTTACAAACAAGTTAGCACAACGATGAAAATGATGGCATTTTTATAGGACATTACTAAACATTATTTTAAGGAGATTATATTAAAAATCCTAACCTGAGTAAATATTGTCATAACTATTGCGAGGATAGAGGTGAACCAAATGGCCATCCTTTAGAGTTTGATATGCGTATCCTTCAAAAAATCTCTTCCGTCCTGTAAACGCTCCTATTCCAAAGTTGGCGACGTCGGAAAACGGGATGAGGGCGTCAAAAAGAAAATGATTTTAAAAATAAATAATATAAATCCTTCTTCCAAATCCTGTAGGGGCGAGATCCAGCTCCAAGAAACCGTAACCAGAAGGTGAAGTTGGGGAAAGACCGAGTTATCCAGTGGCTGCAGGGCGTTTAGACTAATATCAGTAACGTCAATATCCACAAGTGAGTCTGTCTGCGGTCTTTCTGTTGCCCATCCATCGTGGCGGCCAGATGCTGTGTGAGACTGCTGATGAGCCGAAGTGTTGCCAACAGTGATGCGAGCATGTGGCGGAGCATCAGCGCATCGTGGATCCCAGTAAAGGATGTCCCGCGTCTCTCCCCTGGTTTTATACCGCTTCTCCACCGAGACTGCTGTCACTCACTAGACCCCGCCCACTCGCCCCCCAGCCGCACCACACCCCCGCCCCCCGTCAGTTCACCACCAGCAGCGCTCAGTTAAACGTCTGAGATGCGTGTCTACAGGAGAAAAAAAAGCAAAATAAAATAAAAATAAAAACTAAGTTTTAAATATTCGTTTTTTCCGTTAAGGTTGTGTTAAATTGTGATGAGCAAACGCAGGTCAGGAAGTCGGTCATGATTCAGTGGCTCAGTCGATCACTGTCTCTCCGTGCGTCTTGACGCGCCTCCGCAGCCTCAAGTGCTTTTTACGCATGTGACTTCGAAGCGGCCCCCTCTCTTGCTTCTGGTGTTTATTTAAGATAGAGACTACGGTAGGGAACGATAACCCCCCACAGCTGAATGATAATGGATCCGGGGCTGTAAACAGCGTCGCTGTGCTCGTAAATCAAATGATGCAGCCGCGTTAAACGAAAAAAAAAAAAAAAAAAAAAATCTCTGCGCGTATCCCGGGAGGCGGTCTGGCGACCATCTTGACTTCCAACTTTAAAGGTTTAAAGGTGTCATCCAATTATTGCCAACTCATTCTTCTACCTTCTTGTCATCAATGTAGTCGGGCGGTTTTCACATTAAAGTTTTCTGAAAAGGCAGAAAGCAAGTATGGGAGGAATTATTGTCATATAATAAAAGTCACAACCTTTAAACTAACATTGGGCTTCACTATGAGACATGACAGCTACAAAGATTAGTGAAACAGTAAACTAAAGCACAAACTCTCTCCCATTTCTGCGCTGCAGTGTTTATTGAACATACACTGCAGCCAGTTGAGAGAGAAAGAGAGAAAAAAAATACTCTTCCTCTTTCGATTGTCTTCTGTTTATAATTGTTCCACCAGGGACAAAAAAAGGGGGGAAAATGAACTCAAAAGTGTATATAACGGCCGCTGAGCAAATAAATTCAAATGCCATATGCATATTTTATCACATGTAAACTCACGCTGGGCAGAGGCATTGTTGCCTTTATCGCCCCTGCAGCAGGCCCAGCTTGTCTGGGAGGATTTACAGTGAGGGAACGGCGCTCAGGAACTGTTCCCTGGCCGTGAAGGTGTGCTGCTTAGCGGCTCTCCTGCCGTGATGACTTCATGTCCGAGGCCCGCACGTTTGACTTATCGTCTTGAGGTTTTGCAGCGCAGGGGCCCGGAGACAATGCACTATTGAGTTTGGTGCAGCATGACTAAGAGGTCCGGACATCTCACGGCTCTGCCTCACGGAAGCATGCGGTGCTCCCACCATTGGTGGATTCCCACCATGTGGAGCCTGAGAAGGATCGATTGAAACCCGCATGCACCCAGTTTGTGTTGTGTGCACAGTGCTTGAAGGTCCCAAGGTATACCGTTTACTTTTCATCACAGATTCCAGGGCAGCCTCGCATAATTAAATAAAAAATGGTGGCATTGACGGCGCTGTCACTGATCCAGGAGGGGTCTGAGTGCCCTTTGTGATGTCACAACAGCATGGTTCTGAGGACTGCATGGTTAAATACCCACCCTGGCAAAAGAAGTAAACACAAGAAGTGAGGATGAACCTATTATTATATTGACAACCAAGACACACATATTTTGGTGAGAAAACTTTTACAAAATATAATATATATATATTTAGAATATTTAGATTTCTACCAACAAGGCTCACGTGTCCACAATAGACTGTGGGGGTCGGTCAGCTCTTCAGCTGGAGTGGGGTGTGTAACGATGTCCACACCTGGCATGATTAAGGTTTCTGGATTGTGTTTTGGGATTCAACTTATTGTAAAACCTTGATTTGTGCGAAGCAAGCAGCCAAAGTCTGGATGAGGAAAACCTGGATTGGATTTTTGGAAGGGAACCTTTCTGGCACCAACTTAATATTTACTCACTGATCAATATATTTGATCTATTCCTATTTCTGTTTGTACAAAAGCCAGATTGTAATGAGAGACTGTTTCAGCCGGATGGCCTATTTGCGCTTGGCCAGAACAAACAGCAATCACGGATGGCTGTTTCTGCTGCGTTGCTAGAGTAAACACAGCCCTGGAAACACATCTCGGCCGACCTCACAGCTTTAAAAGTTAATATTTCCTAGTGACAGTGTTTTGTAAAGCTGCCCTATCACTCTTCTGGGGTTTCAAAGCCAGCGTCTAAATTACACTAATTGAGGAAACAAAAAGGCATCTTTGCACAAGAAGTTATTAAGCAACAGCTAACTGCAACAGATTGGTTATACAACTAACTGTACTTTGTCGCCCCTTGAGAACGATGAAACATTCACATTTTAACAAGACACATGAAATATGTGAAATTATTAGTAATCGATCTAATCCAATCAGTTTTTCTCTGCTTTGATACTCACTAGCCCTGGCAGCACCAGCACATTTACTCAAAATGTTGGCAAGCTCTTCCAGCAACACTATTTCCAAAACACATTAAGATCAATGAGTCCCCCATCAATAAAGCCAGTATCAAAGACTTTAAATGATGAATTAAATGTGCCAAACACCATTGTGTGTTTACAGTTAATTTGATCTTGACATCGACTGTCAAGTTAAAATGAACCATAAACACACATTGGACTTGATGAAACAAATGACACAACCCATTGTGACACGTATTAAAAGGCTCTCCTAAACTCATTTCTTTTATCATTCTTGTTTTTCTCAACATTGTTCTTCTCTGTAGACACACAGGACTTTACTCTTTCAGCTCAGATTTGGATCCACTCTGGCCACGGTTCTAATAGCATCAACAATCTGGGCAAGTGCAATAGAAAATTAGCTACAGTGCTAACAGATGGCTCCTTTTAGTACACAGAAATCTGCTCTGTTTAATGAACGGCAGTTTAACACTTCTTTACAGAGTGTGTTTGATTTCTGATGCCCCAATCTGTCAGGCCAATCAATGAGACTTTTGATGCGCGCTGGAACAGCATAGGGAGAGGCATCTGAGCGTGTCGCCCACTGAGGAGAAATCACATGCTGCCGCAATTAGAAAAGCAAGGGCGGCTTTTCCTTCTCTAACAGCACTACGCTGCTCTGGATGAACTGAACACCGCCTCAGGAAGCTCAGATGAAACGGTTGGAAATTTGTGCAAAGGCTCAGGGTGTAAAAAAATGACTATTTCTTAACAGATTAAAAATGGGTTTGCTATAATTTAAGTCTTTATTTCTTACTTTTTAAGTAGATAATTGTTTAAAGGTATTGCAATGATAGACACATGTAATTAACAAATATTTTTCAATACCATTTTTGGATCTACAGTATATTGCATTTTAGGACTTATTTTGACCTTTGCAAAGTAGATGGACTGCTTAGATTTTGAAATGAACTCTGAAATGAAATCATCTTGCCAAACTCAAATACAAAGCACAAATCAGACTTAATTTTCCATGGTGTCCAGAACCAATAAGCTTATTTTACATTTAAAGAGGTTGGAGGCACTAAGCTGCTCAAAGCCTCTCAGGAAAAACCACAAAGGAAAGGACCAGGAAGAACCATACAAATTTAAAACAATGGCAGCTCCAATAGAGTTTAGCCTGGACCAAAGGACAGTGTGTTTCTAATTTACTTCATTTATGTTGAGAATTAATAGCCTGGCACGAGTAATCATGTGGCTAATGTTGCCAATAACGCCATAGTGTACTGCCAGCTTGGTTAAGTAGAAAAAAAAAAATGATAGGCCCCCTTGAATGTGACAAACAAACTTGCCAAGCGCTGATCGGCAGGTAAATATATATGAGATAAAACCCTTTTCTGCTGTCTGTAAAAATGCTCCAGACATTTATCCAACGCTCGACCGGATTCAAAGGTGCCGAGAAGAGTTGTCCTGTTCTGGAACTTTCCAGCCACCCTCCTGCTCTGATGTTGCCTAAACACAGGCATGTCGATGCACCTCAGCCCTCAAAACAAAGGCGTCAACACGTGTTGTCACCACGCCGCCATGCAGGCGCGTGTCACCTTAAGTCCGGTTTGCCAGAAAGACCTCTAGCTGATGGCGGCGTTATGACATCATTTGCGCCCTCGGGGTAACTCGTAGCTACGTTAAGCTGCTTGGAAGAGTCCCGCTGAGGGAAAAGTGGGTCAATCGGGTTCGTGCGATCTGAGGCTGCAGAAGAAGAAGAGTCTTCGTTTAGCGGACGCCCCCTGTAAGTCTTTATTGATCTTTACCAAGTATTAGTGGAAACAGACCTAGTGGTAGTAGCAAATATTGTTGCTTAGGATGTTTGTGTTGAAATTCTGGTTATTTATTCTTTTTTTGTTTTGTTTTGGTTTAAACTCCATCTTTTGCAAGGACGTGTTTTTTCACAGCAGCTCGGGGTTGATTACTGGTGCGACTGTGATTCGTCCGGATGGAAGAAGCGACTGCAGCCCCCGAGGAAATCCTCCCCTCGCCACAGTCAAAGCATCATCGCTCTGCGCAAGACACAACCTCCCAGCAGGAAGAGGAAAGGGATAAATGGAGGAGAAGGAAGAACGTGCTGGTGTGAAGAGGGCTGTTAAAATTACCCCTGGAAGTTTCAAACGAAAAGGAAAGGAAGCCGGTTCCATCATGGTAGCCTGCAATTCATACTGTCCATCTAGCTACCTGGTAATGCGAGCAGTGAACAGGTGCAGCTGCAGTCAGACTTCTGTCTTCTCAAGCGCTCTTGGTGGCTCCAGGCAGAGTTTGTACTTCATAGCCAGATACTGAACTTCATACTTGGGTTGCCAGGGCCATTTGAATCAAGGGACATTGACATTAATAGCCAATATAAAACTTCAAAGCCGCAAGAGGTTTTCACAATTGTGTTGCCGCAGGGGGAAGAAGCACTACACAATCACGGAACACCATCAGCGTGATTAGCGTCCAGTAATTTCGCCTTGGCACGCTGTGCCGCGCGATGCTGAGATCGGGTGAGATAAGGGCCCCGAGATTCTGCTTTAATTATCGAGTGGCTCTGACAAGCCTTTAATCTGTGTCTCATGGCGCACTTCCTGACCTGGGGGGCGTCGCGACCTCAGCGGCGTCCAACACAACATCACTGTTTGTTTACGACACTAGGGCCGGGATTATTTTTGGGAGGACGCGTTTTATTTTTTTGTTCCCCCTCGCGTGTGAGCCCTCGTTCCTATTTTTTCCCCCTCTTCCCTTTGCTGGATGTGCAAGAGGTTTCCAAGCATTGCTTCCTATTTCACACGGATTCCTGGGGCTTGGCAGTGCTCGTAATTTTTCCGGGTGAAGCGCAACGCTTTATTGTGCGGCGTGAGGACGTGATTCTTAGAAGGCTAGAAAAAAAGATACTTCAGGAGTATCTGCTGCTTGCTGCCTGGAATCAGTCAACATGCCCATCTCTCTTCGGATCCCATCTAGCCAGCTGAACTGCGGCTGACCTCATAACTGCGCACTGTGTACATGCACACAAACCCTTCCCCACTCCGCAAGACAAACAACAGATGCGAAATCCCTTCTTCTTTTGTACGTGCGGTAATTGTCATCTAAGTCAATTAGAGGACTGCTTGTGACATTAGCAGAGGTGGAAGCGGCACACGACCCTGCAGGCACTTTTGTTGCTGGGACAATGTTAAGAGTGGTCATTGTGCCGTCTGAAAACGTGTGTGTGGGCTTACCCACCCACACAACAGGGGGTGACTGCGCGAAGCTTGATTAATTGTCTCAGCGGTAGGCAGGTGACAACCTGTTGGTTTAGTAAAGACTCATTTCAGCTGGATCTTCTGCTGGGGAAGACTTTAGCGTTCACAGCGATAAGTACGTCCAGCGGCGGTGGCAGCGATGCCTTGAACTGAATTTCTGCACTGCAGCCCAGCAGTCGCTCCCTCCCTCTCTGCCGGGCCTAATGGCCACGGAGTGTTGTTGCAACTTGACCCTACGAGCTCCACTTTGCCACAAGCTCTTACCCCTCCGGCTTACTCTCATGGGCAATTATGGTTTCTCTGCCCGGTATTTGACATATCTCAAGAACTTTGTGCTCTGCCAGGTCACACTGGTAGCAGAGGACTCATAGTTTACATGTCCCCTTGTTTCACAAATGCCCACTATTGGGCAATATTCATATATTTTTTTTCAGAGCAGCCATGGTTTTCTTTCGTGGGAAAATCAAAAGTGTGAGAATAGCGATTCCTCATCCTGTCCGGTGGGCGAAGCAGCACAGAGGTGCCGTTCTAATGGCTACGGTTGAAAAGTTGGTTGCAGCGCGCAAATTAATCTTCCGCTCAGAGTTTATGTTCTCATACGTGCGGCCATGATTTATAAGCCAGTGGGACAAGCGACCGCAATGCCATACCAAGTCGACCTCGCACACATTAGCCGCTGCAATGTGTTTATCTTGCAAGCCTACACCGAAAGCGCAAGTGCGAGAAATGCGACGCCGCATCAACTTTACGACTGTGGGATTATCTGTTGCAGTAAAGTAATGGACCAAGTGCACGACCTCCGACCATGCTAGGTTTGTGATCAATGCTTCATTATCATCCTAACGTAATACAATTTAGGTTGCATAAAGATGATGGTAAACTGGTGAGATTTTTACTGCTAACATAACAGCTCACTGACAGCAGTCAGTGTTAAACAGCAGTTTAAATACTCAAATCACAAAATCCAGATTTGCCTTTGATCTATACTAGCTCCATTTATTTTGTGACCACATCATTTCTTAAGGTGTCAGTCAACATCCGAGGGTAAAAGTAGGTTTATTACTTAACGCAATTCCAACAGCAATCAAATGTGACACATTGGTATCTACCAAACTGGGGATTGGAGAAGTTTGTAGGCAAAGACAAACGACCCAATGGACGAAAGTGCAGTTTCAATCTGCAGTGAGGTCGAACACATGTTGCCTGCAGGTTTGTGAGACTGAAGGTGTTACAGAAGTGATTTGGTTTCATTAAGTCCCAGGTAGAGGGGAATATCCTGCCCATTAAAAGTTGGAAACCCTGGAAGTGGCACTCTGCTCTCTGCGGTCGAACTCCGTGACAAGTGTCCTGCTGGTCACTCGGTGTCACCCTGCTCGGCTCACAGCCGCGAGCCCTCCCCGCCCTCTCACCCTCGCCCCATCCTCAGCCCTTACCCCAAAGCCTGGGAGCGGAATTCTGGGAACATTTTTCCATGTGAAACGCCGAGGTCCAGTCGAGGGGTGTGACGCCAGTGCATTGTTCCAGCGGCAAAAAAAGGAACCGCTTGTGATGAGGCCAATTCCTGTTGGTCTCAAAAAAACAGGCACTTTCTCACACCGACTTCCTTCCTCGCTGGACAGCACAAAGCGATCCCAGACCGACCCGCGGGGAGGAGAAAAAAAGGACGGACGAAGACGAAGCGGCAGGAGACGCGAGCTCAGATTGTGGCGAGTTGTTCACCGGAGCATCTGCTGCAGTAAAACACATCGAACGCTGCAGCCATTGACTGGTCCGTTCAAAGTGAAACGGCCTTTGTCTCCTTGGAAGCTCACCATGAGAGCTCGCCACGGTCTCGTCAGTAAATCTCAAAGCAATCATGATTTTAACTGTCCCTCAGTGGCTGCTTTTGGCTTTTGGCTGCGGCGTTCGGGTTGCACGATACAGGGAGTACGAGTGAATTAGTGAGTTGGAGGGAGCTGCTGAGCCGAGCGGCGACTGATTGAGAGAGCAGGACTCAGGAAGCACCTGCCTGTGTGGAAGGCCGAGCATTTATCTGACCCCTTCTCACATCAGGTGGTTTCCTTGTTTACGTTGCCGCCTCGCCGCAGCCCCGCTCCGCGGACCCCCGGACCACCATTGGCTGCCCCGGAGCCACTCCTTCTTCTTCTCGTCCATATTCATTGATCACCAGAGGGCTCGCCTGGTCTTCCCACTTCCAAGTGAGCAGAGCAGGGAAAAACAAAAAGGCGAAAAATCTCGTGCCTAAACTTGGACTGGGTGGAAATAAGTGGGCTCATCAATTAGCCTGAGTGATAACCGTGATCCCCCGT
The DNA here is from genome assembly GCA_009823395.1 of Thamnaconus septentrionalis. NCBI lineage: Eukaryota > Metazoa > Chordata > Actinopteri > Tetraodontiformes > Monacanthidae > Thamnaconus > Thamnaconus septentrionalis. The sequence goes on along the minus strand of CM020517.1, from coordinate 13,385,719 downwards.
GTCACCTGGATTGCTTCACCCTAACCCAGCTGGCACAATTCAAGCGAGGACACGGCTGATGTGGAGGAAAACTAATGGGTGATGGGGGGTTTGATTGGTTCATGCAAGTGTTTCTGGTGGGCCGTTTATTCCAGGAATCCTGTCGAGATAGAGATCTATCTGTGAGAGGAAACAAAAAGCCGGCAGCATTTTTTTTTTTAAACTGTGGAGTCGTTGAGTCGCACTGCTGCTGCTGAATTTTCCTCTTTCCCCCGTTGATATAATTATGGTTAAAATTGCTGCTTGGCATTCATGGTAATGACTGCAGGTGGGCCAGACACAGGTGCTGTAATTACACAGTGCACATGAGATCCAGGACTGATTATCTGGGCTAAATACATGTAATCAACCTCTGCAGATGTGTTTTTATCAAATATTTATCCTCACTAGGAGAGGGTTGAGCATTGTGTGTGTGTGTGTGTGTGTGTGTGTGTGTTGGGGGAGAAGAGTTTTAGAAAGACAGTGGAATTGATTTGTATACATGCACCCATGTGGTAGCGGTTCCCCGCTGGCTTGCAGAGGTCTCCGCTCCGCTGCCCCGTTCATTTGTGCAGCTCTGACCAGGCACTGACTGCGAGCCAAGTGACTCATTCTGGCGAGCGCAACGCCCGTAATTTAATGTCTGTATCGGCCGACTCTGTGACTCACAAGAAATGTTCACATAAACAAACGGTACTGAGAAGAACAGATTGCGGACGTGTGAAGATCCACATGCGATGCTGCACAACTGCAGCCCCCCAGCAGCCACAGCGACCCCCCTCTACTCCGACACCCGTGTTTCCGCCATGTGTCTCTTGTTATCTCAGTCAGGGTTTTCCTTTGAGAACCTCACTGTGGAAATGTGCTGGAGCTTGCGCCATGTGCCATGACCACGACCACGACCACCGGGGGTATTGTTCTGGCGGAGTCTGGACTATTGTATGTTGGCTGGAAACAATTTTTCAGCCGCGCAGACAGCCGACTCGAAATGTGGATGCACTTGCGGACCCAGAGTGCCGAACCGTTGGCCGGAAAGAGATATTTGAGTGTCTCTAATTGCTGTAGTTTAGCCTAAAAAAACGACACTTAAGTTCAATCAGGCTCCTTATCCATCACCCTGGTGGACAAGCTCATTGGTGTTGAGCAATCCTAATGAGAATTGCAGTTGAGACATTGATAAGAAGTGATGGGATGCGTGCACCCCCCACAAAAAATCTCCTGCTTTCGCACAGGAAGCCATATGTTAAAGAAAGGCACGTATTTGTCACAACCACTTCCAAGACGACTCAACTCGAACGCGTGTTTATTAGAAAATGCCCGCGGCCACCGCCCCTGTTTACTTCAAGAGACAGGAGGGTGATTCCCACTGACCGTCAGCACGCTGGTCTTTTCAATGAGGGAATTCCTGGACTTCAGAGGATGTCCCACGCACATCCTGCTTCTTAATCAGAAGCCGTTCTCACCTATATCATCCACGGCCCAAGTGGTCAAGTGGAGGTGACACAACCTTCAAGGGCTGGGAGGACATGGCCTGTCTGCCGAGCAGAGCGATGACTCTTTAAGGAATATCCCCGGCTGGCTGCGGCCCCCACCAAAGCCATCTCAGTTTTGGCCACGGTGGGGAATTCTTGCGCTGCATAGCCACGTCTGCTCTGGCCTGGTTCAGATTTTCTTGTCGAGATCTATCCTGTACCTACCCCTCTGGGAATCCACTGTCACAACCAATGTTCCCATGGATGGGAACGACCCCCGGGGATGGAGAGACTGACAGCGAGCAGAGTGGGACCAGAGATTAAAAGGTCTCCGAAGAGGCGAAAAGGCTTGTCAGAGAAGTAAAAATAAAAAACATGTTGCAAAGAATGCGTTCGACATCGGCGCAGCCCTAAGTGAGATCTGGGAACCCCATCCACCCCAGAACTATGCCTGCAGTCTTACCCTCCCCCACCCCAACCCCTGGACAGCAGGGGCAGGTCAGGCATGAGGCCCAGCCTGCAGCTGGGTTCGCTCTCTGCTACCTCATGCCAGGCCCAGCTATGCTGGGAACCGGCCGAGTTAAGCACACAGCCTTGAGATTGGCCCTCGATACAGAAGCAAACACGACTTGTGATAGAGAGTCATACGAGCAAGTGCTTAACAAAAGTGATTTGATAAGGAAACAGTGCAAGGCGAGGGAAAAGGAACCCTGGCAGTCATCAGGAGCGTGAAAAATGACTGCGATTCCGTACAAAAACAATCCCCCTCCGCCCCCTCCGTAAAAAAAAACAATATTGCCGCAAGAGCAGGGGAAACCAGAGGGAAGTTCCTCCCTTATAGGAGAGGGAATTGTTTTGTGGGTTTGATTGTTTATGCTAAGCTAAGCATGTTTGCTTTAAATTATGTCACGGTTTGTCACAGAAGTACTTCCATTTTAATACAGGAATAAATACGACATGCCTCGTTTGTAACAAATGTGCGTTTGTTTAGCTCTGCAGGGCTGGATTTCTGCAAAAAGGCACCCTCAGGGACATAGAGCACGCTGTAAATTAACCTCTTGCAGTTTTGACGTGCTTTTTGGCTCATGCATTACGACTGTGAATTTTATTTTCTTAAAAAAAAATATATATATATAGGAAATGTTTCTGCTTTGCCAAGGTTTCCATCTAAAAGCCATTTGAACTCAATGAACCTTTGTCAGGATTTAACCGGTGGCTCCTGTGATCCCTGACACTCTGATTCATCAAAACGACAGCGTCCACAAATGGCGAACAACTTCTGTCTCCATTATATATCTTTAAATACAATTAATTTGAAGTGGACTCTTCAATATTCAAATAACAAGACTCACATATACACTAATTGTATAGAATAAACGCAAGCTCTAACATTTGAATCTAAAATTGAAAAAGAAAACGCAAGGGTATCAATAAACCATTCTTGTGCAATTTGAGCATTTTTCCTATGGGACAACTGATGCATTAGCTTCATTAAAAAAGATAAACACACATCATGCCTTGGCGCTGGACGTTGGGCCTGCGTTAAACCCAGAGACACGGCCTAACTATAGCTCCACCGCTGATGGCGGATTTCTACTGATAAGCCGATGATAAAAAAGACAAGGGGAAACCTGTTTTTAGACCTGCTGTTAGGCAGATTTGAAAGATTTCTGCAAGCTGTTTCCGCCTATCGTTGGGGGCTAAGTTTAGCTAAAAGCGTCCGTTAGCCGTTAGTGTGTAGCTTGTCAGGAGCTATCGATGAGCATCCCTTTACAGGACATTATCGTGGGTATCGTATGATTCAGCAGAATGTGTGCACTGTGCACCATTTTTGCTGAACTGTGAAACCAATCTTCGTTCATCAAGCTCTCGGCAAGGTAAACTTTTTGCAGCACAGTACAGACAGTCTGACTCAAGGTGCTGTCAAAAAAAGAGCTGCATTTAAATTCCAAAGCATTAAGTAGCCAAACTGATAAGCATCTGGGCCACATTCAGCCTGGTTCCTGTTTGTCCTATGGGAAAGAGTGGCTCCTTCTTCCACACCGTTGCTGCTACTGCTGCTGCTGGTAAACCTATCAGGGCACAAAGCAGAGCGGGACTCTCTGTAGACAACATGACTCCTCGTGAGACAATAAGTCTCTCCTCAGGACAAGGGGGCAACGTGGGAATCACAGGACCTGCCTGAAGCTGCGCTGAATGGGCTGGATCTCTAGGTACAATAAATCCAGCCCTTTTAGATCTTTGTTGAGTTAAGTGCCACTATGTCACCACCGACACAGCCGCCTTAAATTTAACTGTTGGAACATCAAAAAAAAAAAAACAACCAAAAAACAAGCATTGAATCAGCTTTGTCATTTTCCCGCTTGGTCCCTGCTCACAAGGCATCGAATGACATCAGGAGCCTGTTTTGACTCTCATACAATTAGATTTTGGGAATTTGGTCATTTCCCTTCCTACCCCTACACCCATTTCCTCCATGGGGGTGTCATCCCCTCTCGTGAATTACAAGGATTTGGTCCCACTGGGCTTTGACAACTCGTTGACAATGTGTATTGTCTCCATGGGTGTCGCCGTGTAACAGCCGAAGCCCAACGCAGACTCAGAGCTGTACCAATAAATAATGATGTGCCAGTTCAACATTCAGCATGTTCAGCGTGCAGGTGGAAGGACTTGTAGTTGATTTTTCCTTTTTTTGATTGTAATGTCAGTGTGACCCACCGTTTGTTGTCCAACCTTTGCTCTGCCCTCAAAGCAAACGTAAAAGCTGGAAACCATTTGCTCCCATTTTTTTTCTTCCCCTTCTTGTAAAGTCGTGATAATGACAGAAAAGTGCTCCACTGCCACGGAGAGCAAAGGCACAGGCTTGATGGGAAACTGGAAGAACTATGCAAAAATGTCTCCTTTTAGGGTACTGTGAACTGTGTTACACCCACACCATAAATTTCGAAAGATGAAATAGCATGCGGCCCTTATCTCTATTTACTCAATAAAATGGACTTTCCTCAACATATGAGAGAGTGAAAAAGCGTTCTCCAAAACCTACAGTTCTCACGCTGGAAGTAAACTGGTAGCTGTTCCATAAATTTCTTTTTTTTTTAAACAAACAAAAACACCCAAACAGCACATTTTTCTCACGTTGGGCGTGTCCCTTATGTTTGTCTTTGTACTCAGAGGTGATTTTCATTACAATTACACTAGTGAGGTGTCAGCTTCATTTATTTCCATAAATGACTAAGCTGTTTTTTTTGTAGGACTTTGCAGATGTTTTTTTCATGCATACTTTTTTCTGTTGGCTTCTTCTCTTTTTCATTGTCTTCTTTTCCTGTGTAAAAACACACTTGACAGTTTGCCTCTGACTCATTTTGCATGGCCATGTCCAGATATAAATTGTCGTTGATGATGAGTTTGCAGGGACACTGTTCAAAAATAATGTTGAGAGATGATAGTAGTCTATCTGTTGTCTTGTTGCTTCTGCATATATAAAAGCCATCACAATCCACACACCATATATTATACTTGAAGGGGTGTTCAATTGCATAGCTACTACCAAGTCAAGGAAATGGGACTGAGCCTTTCTTGACTCTCCATCCTCCTGCTCTTTATGCTGTGAACCAAACAGTCAAACAAAAAATGAAACCAAAATTGTGCCATTTTCCATATAATAAGAGTACAAAAGGCTCTTTTTTAATGGGGCCTCGCCACTCTGAAAGTAGTCTCTACCATCCAGCCGGACTCAAATTCCAGGTCATGATCATAAATAATCAGAAGGTGATTACAGATGTTGATGTCTAGCATGACTGAAAAAAATCAAACCATGAATTTTGGGGGGTTTTGGAGTGCAGGAGGCCGAGTGGAAGGCACTAGTAGGAAGTGCAAAGGAACACCCACATGGCACTTCCTCCATAAATTACCAAGACGGCTACTAGAGAGACGTGGCTTCCAGGCAGACCTCCCAAATGGAAGAAAACCTTGTGCCTTGTGAGTTTTACAGCCTGTGTTACCAGCACTGTGTGATACTGATATTGGTACTAGTGCTTCTCATGTGTTACTAGTAATGGGGTCAACCCAACAGGTTGACAGGTTTAGCGACGGCACCTTATGGCAAAATGCACTATTAGCCTGCCAATTAAACATGCAAAATATCTCCAATTTCTCATTCAAAAAACAAAACGAGAATTGGGTTCAATCGGAAGAAGTGGAAGAAACGAGGCAACAACTAACAATACTTTAGTTTGGCTTGCCTATATTTGGCTGCAATAATTAGCCGCGCCACTCCATCCTCATTATACCGGCACCACCAAAAAACACTTTGCTTCTATTAGGGCTGAGCCATTGTGGCTGAGCAGTTAGCAACCATTTTGCCTTCCCCATTACAGCACAAAGAAAGGGGAGGTAAAAACAGTTTACCCACAAATCTCCCTCTGTGTGCCCACTGGTTAGTCCACTTATTCAAACTGGGAAGCAAAGACCATCTGCTCGTTCTTTCACAAAACCGGCGTACTAAAAAAAACAAAAAAAAACACTCGCCAAAGCACATTCACAGATTCTATTGCAGTGAAGCCAGCAGATTATTTGACCAAACAAGCACCAAAAAACAGCTTCCAGAACTTTCCTAATTAATTAAAAAAAAAAAAAAAAAAAAAAAAAAAAAGTTTCAGGGACAATTGAGCCGCAGCCGTGGACGGTGGCCATTTGCTCTAAACGTGATTGTCGGGGTCTCTGCCCCTTGTCTCCTACTGGCACAAGCTGAATGGCACTGACCAAAGCAGAGCTTCGGCCGAGACGCACGCTTGCAGTCCCAGGACAAACCGCTAAGAAAAAAACCCCATAAAATAAAGGATGGGCAGCTGCCTTGAGGTCCACTCAAAGACATGAAAAGCGTGTTTTCCACCTACTTCGCTCCAGGTTAGATCCAACTGTTCGATACCTTTCAGATGATTGGGGGGAGGAGGGGTTGATTTGACGGCACACCATGTGTGGCCAAACAAGCAGGACATTATTCTGGCCCCCTTTTTATTGTATGAATATTCACATACAGCTGTCTGTGACACGCAGATAGCAGCTGGTGAGCTCGGGCCCCAACAGATAGCCTGGTGCCACGCCTGGACAGAAGCTGCAGCACGCAGGCCAAGGCAGGCTCACGGTACGCCCCTCACCCACAAGATCCCACCAGTAACACCCTCAACCCCACATCGGCACCTTTTAGCAGGACACTTCCAGAAGAAGGACTTTGATCAGTCTGATGCTACCGACGACCATCCCGGACCGATCGACACACAGTAAAGTGTCACGGGACCACTGGTCGATCAGCTGCATGGAGGAGCGGCGTTGTCTTTGACAAATTACACTTTTGCTTCCTCCTTTCCAGCCAAACCTGATTATGCTAATGTAATTAATACCATCCACACTTAAACACTCATTCACTTGATTTAAGTTCCATATGGTTACTTCACAACTGAGAGAGGGCCGCTGCCAATGCTTTCCCCCCCTCTTTTCCTTTTTAGAAAGCGAACCAATCACATTTAATTTACTTGTCTCATTGTTTCAATACGATAGTGACGAAACACGAAATACAAAAGTGCTTTCCTTCAGATCTTGAACTCTAATATAAGAAATGAAGTTTAATTTGGTTTTATTTTAAGCCTAACGACAGGGAAATGCAAATTCCTTCAAGTCCATTCGTTCACGATATACAGACGCACGCTTGCAGAGGGGAGGTTAGCTGCTCGATATATGGTGCTTTCGGCACAGCAGCGACAACTAGGTGTTAACGCAGATGGCGTTTGCTTTGTGTATCATATTTAATTAAGAGCTTTTGTTAAGCAACCCTCGACAAACCAGTTTAATTAAATCGAGTTTGTCTTAAGTGAATTACACACTCGGCCAGCTCATAATGACGCAGGGGGTCCCAACACACCGAACACTCCTCAGTTAAAATAACCTCCGCGGTCAATTTCTCATTATAGTTAAATGTCATAATCGAGTCGGCAGTTTGCATTTACATTTTTTCTTCCCACTGTTGAAAGTGATGTCCTTGCCCCCACCCCCTTTTTAATAACATATCTTAATCACATGCTAATCCCAAAATACTGCCAAAACAAGCAACACAAGAACGGAAAGCCAGAGGAGGACAGAACCTGGCACAGCGAACGGGTTGGTGCACGGTGGGCTCACCTCCCTGAACAGTGGTCGGCTGGTCGGCCCTGACAACAGGACATGGCCCCACGGTGCCAGGCTGTCAGTGTGCCAGGACCAGAGAGCAGCTGCCGAGCCAGCCAGCAGGCAGTCACTCTGCCAGCCGCAGGGAGCCCCTTTTTTCCAAGCCCTCCGTCTTTCATGCCCACGCTGTGGCTACAAATACCCCCTCATCTGTGCACACACACAGGCTTTTTACGATGACAAATGCCTGCCCGCATCCAAATCAAAACCAAAGACATTTGTAACTGAGGTTAGTGCCAATATTCTAACGACCCTTTGCAATCATTTTCAGGGAATAATCAGTTTCAACTTTGCCATCAATGCAAGAAAACCCCAGAGGGGGCGCGTTCTCTTGATGCTGCCTAAGATTATTTACAGCGTGGGACACTTTTTACTCATCCAGCATTTAATAATAGAAAAAAGCATTTCTCGCATACTTGCCGCTGACACGTTTTTTTTCCCCCTTTCATCGCAAAAAATAGCTCACGTCTCGCTCGTTTCATCGTCGCAGGTCCTGAAAAGGAAGCGTCTCAGCGAACCCCGGGGACTGAGCCCTGGCTGGTGGACTCTGCGGTTGGCTGAGGGACTTCCAGAACAGTCAAGAGCTCCCCTTGGATGACATAAACTTTCCCTAGTCAAGTCCTGCTGTGGCCCAGATCCTAAATGCTGGAGGAGAGGGCGAGCTTTTCTTCAATGAGAGGTCAAGCAACAAAAAAATGGGTTCAAAAATATCTTTGTCGCCAGCTCACTGAAATTCTCTCAACTGATATTCTCGTTTTTTTTTCAAAGTTCTACCGCTCCTGGGTGTATGATTAGCATAGATCAGATCTTAATTCTTTCATTTCATTACATTCACTTTTCCAAAAATAGACCAGTGCTCCAGAAAACCACATATTTAGCCCTCTGTGTACAACCTTCCACTGAAAGTGTGCAGATTTTGCTTCCTGTGCAAAACTGATGCTTTTACCCTAAACAAGAAGTCCTTAAGGGACCAAAATGGCAAGGAACAGGGTGACTCTGATGTCACCAACCCACTTGTTCCTCTTTTCACCTCCTGAAAGAATTTTGACGCTGTGCAGTGAAGTTCGAGGGCCCCATCACATACTGATGTGGTTTGGCTTGTTAAAAGAGATAAATTAGGAGACAATTGCGGTCCTGGAGGAAATATCAAAACTGTGATCAAGACTACTTGGGATTTACCTGGCGAGTCTCACCAAAAAGGTTCCTGACAGTCCACTTGGCAGGTGCACTGTTTGATTGGGGTAAAAACCGACAGCTGACCTTTGTCTTTTAGACAAAACAACGCTGCTAGGAGCGTTCATCAGCGTGTTTACACAAGCACAGCCGGACCAGCTGAGCGCAGAGATTCCTGAGGCCCCGCATCAAACGCATTCTCGTCCAACGCACTGGCCAGCCGTCACTCATCCTCGATCTGAGCTCCTCGGGCCCCAGCTGAAGGTCACGACATGGCCCGTTTCTCTGCAGAGAGCCTGCGAGGCTCCCGATGCCTCACGCTGCCCGAGTCAACACGGCGCAGCCGTTGATACTGCGTGCTCGCATCTGTGCGCGGGGGCCGTTTGATATCGAGGCGTTCATGTGGAGGAGCCGCTCCCTCCGGCCGGGGTCTTCCTCGCCAAATAGCAGGAGTGAGGCCGACTGAAATATTCATGATGTTATGCTCTCGTTCTTACTCCAGACCCCATCTGGGTAGGTTAGCCTTTCTCACGTTAAATATTCATCGGCCCCGTTGAATATGACCAGGGGTGGCGCACAAGACGGTCATTTTTACGGTCATGAGAGAGAAGGAAAGCATGGCGGGAGGTGGCGATAGCGGGGGCAGGGTAGGGCGGGATTAAACAATGGGTTTTTCTTTTTTCCCCTAGCAGATGGAAGATTGGCTGCAGGGATATTCAGTACAGTGGCCTTGCTGTATTGGAAACCCGACACCGTATTATGCTCCCCGCAGCTCGCCAAACAAAGGGATTACATGCCGTAGCATGAATAATGAAATTGAGATTATTGAGCGGACACGTGTCTAATTTGTTCCCACCACATGATAAATGCAGCGGCCAACCAGTGGACGCAAATCGTGTTTGCGTGACTTTTCTTGAGTTGGGCTGTCAGGGGTAACGTCGACCCAACAACCTCATCGCCGGAACTCAAAGTCTGCCGGCTGCTTGAGGCCGATGGAGCTCCCCACAGTGACACGAGTGCAGTCGTCGGCCAAATTGGAAACTGTCAATGTGGCAGAAGCCCAGTGATGAGACCCGCAAATCTAAAAGCGATCACGGGCGTCGTGATCAGGTGAGGCGCGCGACCCTCCAGGGCTTTCATTAACGGACCTGTGATGCGAACGGCGCACTTAGCCAGCAAAACTGAATTTTAATGACGTGCTGAGGGAGCGCAAAAAAACTGGGAGTCGATGCTTTCAACATGGACCCGTCCAGAGGGAGTGCTTGCGGGAAGACTTCCCAACACATTCTTAATAATTTAAATAAAAAAACAAAAACAAAAAACCCTCATCAATTATGAACAGTTGTGTAGCCTAACCTCATCAAGTAGGAGGGACTGATTGGCCGAGACCACTGGCCTTCTCTGAAGACCCTTGTTGCTCTGGTGTCGACGGCAACCGGAGCCGCTGCCGTATGACAGTAATATGTCGGAAAGTAAATAAGGCAGAAGGGCGCCAGGGACACATTACCTTTGTTTTGGGTGCTGTGAGAAGGGTGTCGCAAGCCTGAGCGATAAATAATGCAGGCCGGCACATGTCAGGGCGGCTTTGTTGCCTATTGGAACGGGACGCTTGAATAGTTGTGCAGAGATAACACCTCTGGGGGGGGGGGGGATGGGGGCTACATAAATACATTTGTATGTATATAAATATGTACGCTACCAGTCAAAAGTTTTGACACATGCTTTTGATTTAATGGTTTTTCTTTCATTTACATTGTAGATTGTCACTCAAGGTATCAAAACTATGAATGAACACATAAGGAATTTGTATTAAACAAAAAGTGTGAAATAACTCAAACAAGTTTTATATTTTGGATGATCTAGAATATCCACCTTTCATATAAAAGGGTTCATCACACAGCATATTTAGGTATTTAACATTTTTGTCTTGCCACGTTAATCCACATATCTTGGTCATATATTTGGTGTCTTCAGTATGTATCTACAATGTAGAGAGTAGTAAAGATAAATGAAAAAGAAAGAGGTGTGTCCAAACTTTTGACTGATAATGTATGTATATACGTGTATGTGTATGTATATACTGTGTATATATATATATATATATATATATATATATATATATATATATATATATATATATACACACACACAAATACACACATATACATACACAAACATACATACAGTACATACATATATAAATACATACACACACAAAGCATTTTTGGTGGGATTAAAAAGAACCCACAGCAATATTTCTGAAACAGTAAGTGTTGTTTACGGCTAACCCTATTTGAATTATACCTCGAGCAAACAGGAGGCCTCACTGATTCCCAGCATAGCTCAGTCACAACAATAAATGGTCTTACGCCGCTCAACCTCCATTTTCAGAATGCTAAATCAACACAGCTGGACATCCTAAGGTTTGTGTTTATGTCTGCGTGCTACCTTTCCGACTTGTGTCTAAATATAGGCCCGGCAGCATCCTGCTGTGATGCACTAGGTGCAGTCATCTTTCCCCCCGCTGAAGGACACAACACTGTCTGAAGTTTGGGAGCAGAGGGAGGAGGAGGAGGAGGAGGTGGGGGCTGGGTGGGCGGGCGGGGGGAGGAGGGAGGCAGAGAGGAAGCGGTGACTACTGTGTGACAAGCGCCCTGTTCCTTCCTCCCGGGCCTGAGAAACAGGAAGTGCTGCACATAAGGCATTATTGTGACGGAGAGGAAATGCAAGGTCCTCTAAAATAAGAGCCCCAATCTGGTTGTCAGTGACAAGAGGCCGGCCCTCAGTGGCCCCACGGAGACCATATCCCACACCGCAGCACACATCACCTCTGTCCACACCGCAGCACAGTATATGTAACACAAGCCGCTGGTTGCTAGTCAGCACAGTTCTCTCTATCAAAGAAGTACTGAGGATACACGCAGAGCAGCTCATAAAATAAAAAATATATAATTTTGTTTTAAACCTTTTTCATTCAAATCCAGCGCGCACAGACTGCGTGACAAGCGGATTTCAAAGCAGGCATATGGGTGGGATCCACCCTGCTTGTGTTTAGCAGAAGCTAAGGAGGAGTTGGTTGCTAAGAGAGATGCAAGGCTTTGTTCTGGGCCGCCTCCCAGTTAATTAAAATCCTACTTTATCTGTTTCATGCTTTCAATTAGAAAGCTCTGGAAAGGGCCCAAGCCCTCTGTGTGTAGATAACCATAGCAATAAGATGTGATTAATACAGGGGGGCCCCATTTGCACCGCAGGCTGCAGTAATGCCCTGCTGTCGCGTGCATGCCTTGTTTTTGATCCCAGACATCATCGGCTGATGAGCCAGGCAGCGGGAACGGCCGTGCAGGTGCAATGATGTGCACCGTAACAGAACCTGCAGGGTGGGGATGCAACGTGTGATACGGTTTCGTGTCTTTGTTTGTTAGGATTTTGTTTTTTTCAGCGTCAGGGCAGCAAGTATCAGTTAACAATTTGCATTTGCTTCATTTGAAGCAGATCCATCAATGTTAGCGTTTTGTTTTTCACAGTCAAGTGGCTGCAGACAGAGGACAAGCTGTAGCAGCCATCAATCACGCCAGGCTGAGGCCATTACGAGCATGTGGGCCTGTTCTCTGCTGCTGAGGCCACAGTATCTTGGCACGAGAAGATGAAAATCACAACACGCCCCGCGTGTACAGAGTACATGTTCATTCAGTAAAAAAAAGAAGAAAATACATGTCAATATGAGTTAATGCAGCTTTATTAGTTAATATCATGCAGAACTTAACACAACAAATCTTAACCAATCAAAAAACCAAAAACAAAAAAACCCAACACAACAAGAAACTGGGAAATGCAGATGGTCGACCAAAACACATGGACATTAGATAACAACACAATACATAAACATTTTCAAATTTATTGAGTTAATTGATAAACAGATTAGCATACCAACATCTTTCTATTAAACGTGAACAGCCTTGCAGCAAACAAACAATAAAAAGAAACATTTACTGCCATCTACTGGAGTTTGGAAGAAATTACAAGCAACAGAAGAAATGAGGATCACTGACTATCTATCCATCTATCCATCTATCCATCCATCTTTTTATTGCCGCTTTCTCCTGCAATCAGGGTCAGGGAAGGGGGTGGAGGCAGGTTCATCGCAGAGCCACATTGAAAGACAAACAACCATTTGCACTCACTTTAGACATTTACAGTTCCCATATTGCCTCACATGCATGAATTTGGACCGTGGGAGGATGCCGGAGTAACCGGAGACCCACAGAAGCACATGGTGATGCGCGGTGATAGAAAATGGATGGAAAAAGTGAATGCCTGTAAAGCGATGGGAGGAACTAGGGGGAAAATCTTTATAAACACAAACAAGGTGTTTGGGAAGACTTTCCAATATTGCTGGAAGTTCCCCCTCTTCCTTGATAGCTTCTTAGGCAGAAGGAGAATAACGGGAGACTTGGGCTTGTGGCATGTGGAGAAGGAAGCCCCTTCCAGCTGACTGGGCTGGTGCTGTAGACTGCGGCTGTCCAAAGACTCTTCCTCGACCTAGTCGCTCCAACAGCTGCTTTGTGGTTCCACCAGGATATTCAGTGGAGATGTTATCAGACTGCAAATCTTTTCTAGCCGCCATGATTGGTTTTGGATCCTGGTCGACTGAATCTGGCGAGACGATGATTTTGAAAGATGAATGAGCGGCGACGCTCCGTGGGCTCACAGGCTGGCGGGTGGGGGCAGGGCAGACTTTCACTGAGGCAGGGGGCTTTGTACTTGCAGGTTGGCGGGACTCTGCCTCTTTATCTTCCTGTTGTCTCGTTTCAGGTAAAGGTTGAGGGCCAAAGCGGGTGAGCAGGCCTCTCTCAGTGATGGCGTAGTGCTCACGGGCCCATTGCTGCCGCTCACAATGCATTTGCTCCAGTTTCCGGAGCTCGTCAGGCAACTCCAGCGCGCTCTCCTGAAGATAAAGGTGAAGGTGTTTGGCTGCTGACTGAAAGTGGTGTCCTCTATGGACACTAAAACACCAGGACCCAAACCAAACTCACTTAATCTTGATTTCCTTTTCAAAGTAATTCACCTCAGACAAATGGCACAAATACCAAAATTTAAACCTAAAAATTGGCACATTTTTGAAAAGCAGATTGCAGAGATGTAAAATCTAAAATCTCATTCGTCCATCTTTAATGGCCCCAATCGGAGTCTTTTCAGTCAGTTTTACTGTTTCGAAGTCGTGCAGTTTCGTTTTCATTGCAACCAAAAGCACAACAGCTAACCAGTCGTGGCAAAGACGGGACAGGTATCAGCATTAACATGCAGCCAGTCATACAAACTCCGCTTTGTCCATTTTTTAATATGCGAGGCACAGAAAATCCCATTTTCCAAATATTTTCTAAATGCCCTATTTTGAATGAATAAGTGAAATACACCTCGTAGATTAGTGAAATGCTTAATCCGGAATGCCGGATCACAAATGGGGCTCAGTCGCGATACTCACCATGTTGAGATAACTCAATTCATCGGGTTCAAAATAGCTGCTCTCGAGGTACGAGTCCACCAAGGTCATGTAGTCCATCATGAAAGTGTGTATCAGCGCAAGTCTGAGGGGCATGAGGTGAGTCACCGACAGTGCCATCAATCTGAGCAGGGGAACGGGACACGGCCGCTTCTGCCACAAGTGCATTTCTTCCTGCAAGAGTCCCGCACAACATGCTGGGTTCCCATAAAAGCTCTTGATGTGCGTTGATATCAGAACATTTCTGGCAAGAGCTTCATAAAAACCAGAATAATGGAGCAAATTAACTCATGAACACGCGGCAGAACATATAGCTAAGATGACCGCGGAGTTGTCTCCTCCAAGTGTACAGAGCAGGTTGTTCCATTTATATTTGCAGTTGTTTTGCTAACGTCTGCATCAGACCATATTGGGATGTGACCATGTTTCAGGTGGAGTGAAACGTGGAGCTAGTGCTTTCATTTGTTATTATTTTTATTTATTTTTTACATTTTATTTTCAATTCAGTTGAATTTCATGTATTATTTTTATTTTAGACTACCTGATAGGACCAGGTGGTTTAAAATAATAATAATAATGATATTGTGGGAGAGGCGCATGCTTTACCTGACCAAGCTTTGACTTCATTTGAAGGGCCGAGACCTGAGAGGAGGGGATCTTCAGGTGGAGACTTGCCACCTCCTCCAAAGTACTGACTCTGTCTGGGAGGAAGCCTCCAGTCTCAGAGTAAAAGTACATGACATCTGCCACCTAAACACCGGTGGAGACGAAAAATAGAAAATGAGGAAGCTTGTCTTAACACGCAGTATAATACAAATGGTGCACATTTTGTTAAGCAACGTTCTGAAAAAATAGACTTTTGACATACCTGCGTATCAAAGACGTTGGTTAGTTTCACTCCAAACTGACAGTTAAGGCTACTGGCGATGACTCGGCAGTTGTGAATGATCTGTGCCAAAAATAGAATGTACACTGATGTAAAAACCATTGGTGTGGCTAGGCAGGATTCCTTGTCAGGTCCCACCGCTTACCTTCAGGATGTGTTTATTCCCCAGAATCTGGGATAGACCATTCTTAAAAGCGCGGGCTCCAAGTAACAGGATGTCAAATAGGTAAATTTTGTGTTTGGTGGCAATCTGGATGAAGAGAATAAAAAGAATTTAAGCTGCCTTGTAAGCCACTGAAGGAAAATGGAGGGAAAATCAAATAAGGAGAATTTAGGGGGTCACCGGCAGCCAACACAGTCTCCCATTTTTGAACAACTCAACGCCATCGGCTCCAACACCGATCGCATACTGCCTCTTGATGTGCGCCACCTTAGAGATATAAGAAGAAATACATCAACTTTGATAGTACATCACCTCTTACAGTGGGAGAATTTACTTACAGCTGGCACAAACTTCCCCTGGAACTCATCCACAACCACAAAGTTCATACAGTCTTCTTCACTCTCCTCATCGTCTGTGAAAAAAAGATATATACACATAGAAGTGCTTATGAATTTAGGGTTCATATATGCTGTAATTTATTTAAGCGGTGCAACTTTTTTTTTTTTTTTAAATGTAAATCTAGAAACGCTAACATGGTTTCTTACCCAACATGACTTTTTCCATGTATTCCTTTTGTGCAACCGGGCCATCAAGCGTGTGACGTACGGTTCTGTACCGCAGATAGAGTATCAGTTTGTGTTCAGTTTGTATAGTTTCATTAACGACAACAAGTTCTAAATCCGTTACTTGGCAACTTACCCATTGCAAGTGCGGGCTTCATGGACAATTTCCACTGTAAACAAATGGTACAAAACGTGTTGGTTACAACTAAGAACGAATACATTTGGCCAAGACAGTAAAACTTACCGTTTAGAATTTCTCTGCCGAAGAACAATTTTGAGCCAGGGATTTTACAGCCATCGCCAACAACTGGAGAAAAACACAGAAATCGACGTGACTTTTGTAAGAAAATGACTGAAGTGTCTCAAGTCACTGAGGGAGCTGCGTTTCAACCTATGAGAACGTCGAACGAACAACTTAGCTAAGCGAACACGCACACTTTGGACTAAACAGATATATTTGTTTCAACTTACCGTCTACAAAAATCAACGTCTTGTTTGGGTTGATTCGATGGACCAACCCGACGTAAGAAGAGTTCCTGAGAGTCAGTTTGACACATTTTCCTTTCAATGCATACAAAAACTTGATGATTTCCATCGTGGTGTTGGGACTCGGATGAGCGCTTTGATGGCAGTTAAGCTCAATTAGCCGCACTGGCGAACTGCTTGCGAACGCACGCAGCGTTCGCGTGGGCGTGTCATGGCGCCAGACTCACCGGAGCACGATGCTGCATTCAATACTTCCTTGGAAAAGTCGTTGTCTACGTTGCGTACAACCAACGCGAGAGCACATGACGCTATTTAGCGTTTCGTTTTACGTTTCAGTTTCATGATGAGTCCCCGTAAAACACAACAGTGGCGAGGACACGTATCGCGACGCTGCCAACTCCAGATACCTACAACTTCGGTGCTGCCTAACCTAATGGCAGCAGGACGGCGAGGAGACAGGTGGTGTCTCAAGTCATGCAAACAGGTCTGCCCTGCACGAAAGACTGGCTCTTATTGCATGTCTGATGATGATAACGGTGAATCCGGTTCTGGTGACAAAGCGAGATCAACAGAACCCTCTCGCCAAATGTTTCCCTCCCCTAGATTATATGCGCTTCTACTTTCAGAGACCGCAGTCGGCTCAGGTGAACCGGTGTGCGGTCATTGAACGTCCGCCTGAAAGATTATTCTGTCGATCCACCAGGGGGCACTACCGGACATATTATTGAATAGAATAGAATAGAATAGACCAGAACAGAATATAGAATATGCTTTATTGTCATTGTACTCAAGGTTAAAACGAAATTGGATATGATGCCATTACCACAAGTGCTACTGGTAGCAATAGAAAAAAGCAATATAAAATAAATATAAAAGCACTAGAACAATAAATAAAAGTATTAAAAATAAAAACAGTGTAAAAAGGATGAATAAAATACAACGTACTGTATTCCTCACCCCCACATCATTCACATATTGTTATTGAGCAGCCTGATGGCCCAGGGGTAGAAGGTCTTTCTAAACTTGCTTGTCCGTTGCCTCAGAGCTCTGTCCAGGGTGGGATGGGTCATGTAAGATCTTTTTTGCCCTATTGAGTGCCTGGGGGTCTGCAATGTCCTCCTGGGAGGGCAGGGGGCGGCCGATGATCTTATGTGCTGATTTTATTACTCCCTGCAGTGCTGTCATGTCCTCTGCAGTGAGGCCGGCATACCACACTGTGATGCTGTACGTAAGACCACTCTCCACTGTTGAGCAGTAGAAGCTTTGTATGAGGTTGGCCTGTAGGTGACACCTGAGACTGATGGCCTAGGCGTGAAATGCACGACTTGCACCTGGATTCATTCCATTAGGCTTAGTTAGGCAAGAGAGGGGTGGGGGGATCACATCTTGCAAATCTGGTGTGCATCCGATTGGACCTTCAGCCACATGAGGGCAGCAGTCTCCAGGTGCCACCGAGAGACCAACTGACCGCTCTGATCACAGCAATGGCAAAGAGAGGTTCCCTCATCATAGGCTGCCAGCTGCCGACGCACACAGGTTTCCATGACTTCACAACACCTGTGTAAAAACATGAATCCGAAATTGGAATCGCCTGTGGACAACACACACAGGGTGGGGCCGAAACAAAAGGAGGGCGCTCTGGAGTTCAAGATCAAGAAAAACAAACCAAACAATATTTCCACTGAAAAGCAGCACAAATGCCTCGATGTTCTTCAGGAACAAAAACCGTCTATGTAAAAAGGCCGAAGACCAAGCTTTCAACCAAACTTTGTAGTCACTCCAAAGTGGATGCATAATGCACAACCTGTTGCTTCTTTGGGGCTCTGCCATCCAAAATGTGGAAGGCACAAGGCATAAAGCGTTCTTGTGAGTAAGAGGATGGTCTTACATTTTCGGTTTCAAGTTACATTTCTAGTCATTTCAAGTCTTTGAGGCTTTATGCATACTGAAGTGACTAATATGAATGTTTACACTCCTTGCATCACTTCATGGGTATAAATTCACTTCTGTATCAGAATAATATCGACAGTTTATACCTTATGTCAAAATCTCCAGGATACCCAACTATTGTTTTAAATAAAAGTAAACATACTTCTCACCATACATCTAATCGTACGACCAAAAGGTTGAAGTTTGGGGTGAAAAAAACCGAAAGGGATGAATCACATTCACCCCTTTTCTTCCCAAAACTCATAACAATGAATTAATTCCTGAAATATGTAAATGTACTTTCAGATAGATCTCTGCCTTTTCAGCAAATACCGCGCTGGAAATGGAATTCGGCTCCTTGCATAAAGAAACAAAACACAAAACATGACTACAAACGAGCCCTTTGCAAGGACTCCTTTGACGCAAGAGCTAAGCGAGTGGTGAAGAAGCGGCAGCGAGTGAGCCCACTCCCGTGTGAGTGAGTGAGTGAGTGAGTGACAAGCAGCCCGCGCTCCGGCGGCCGCCCCCTCACAGACTGACTGACTGGCTGGAGACTCGGTGACTGGCTCTTAATTGTGTAACGTTCATTGACGAGTCAGCAGCACAATGCTGCCGGCACCGCAAAGGCGCACTTAGCCGAGCCCACTAGGGATGAAATGCTCCCGTCGAAGAGGACGCAGATGGACAGCCTGGTACAGCCGCTGGTCGCCCAGTACCTCGCCATGGGATGCCAGACCCGAGAGAGCAGCCACAGCGAAAGCGCGGCTGCGGACGAGAAGGCGAAAGATGACTCGTAAGTCTGTTTGTTTGTTTGTTTTCCTTCACCCCCCTTCTCTCTCGAGTCGGTATCTGTCTCTACAGAAATAGATACTTTTAATCGATCACTCGATCAGACTGTTGATCCGAGTTGCTGCTACTGTTGCCGCTGCTACTGGCGAACGGCCGTGCCCAGAGTCGTGCGTAAAAACCTGCGCGCAATAAATACATAATTAAATAAATATATGACTAGGTGAATAGCAACGGGACTCTGTACTTTTGTGAGCCGCTCAAAGCCTGTCCGCCACGAGTTGCACACGATTCCGATGAAAATTCCTTCTTGTTTACCGGGGCCGCTCCACGTTTTTTTTCTCAAGTTGATGTTCGCAATCAACAGGCATTTCCCCCTAAGTCAAAGGAAGGAAGCGAGAACAATTGAGGAGCAAAATACCAGAAGGCTTTCTTAAGTTTGAACAATGGCTCCAATTCTATCTTTCTCATGTGCGCGCGCGTGTGCTTGAGACAGTTACACAAATAGATTCGGCGTAATAATCGCCACTGGGTTTGTTTTTTTTAGGCTTATGTAGTGAAGCACACGTAAAAGGGCAGATGTAGGGCCCACATCCTCATATGCAAATATAGATGCATTATCTTTACAACGAGCCCTCCTCTCCCTCACTCGACCTGTGCCTTCTCTTCTTTTTCTTAAGGCGAGGGACTCCAGGCTGCAGCTCCAGGTCTCGGGTCTCTCCTCCTGGCCGCCCTCACAGGTTCCACAAGCCCAGCCCGGCCCAGACCGCACCGAGCAAGTCCACCATGGCCCTCGGACACCTGACCAAGGGGGCGAGTTGGGAGGAGCTCATCCAGGCCTGCCTGCAGTCATTCGGTAAGTTCACCTTTGCTCACCTGTGTCTGCACTTTGAGTCTGACACAATGGACTGTTGCAGTGAAAAGTCGCAGCGGGCGTTTCTGCGTCAAACTGAGGTCTCTTTTTTTTATTGTCTGCACCCGACTCGGTTGTGGTTTCGTGAGAAGCCTCTGTTCTTTTCGGCTTCAGATTCAGTTACAAATTGAGTTACGGCATGATGTAGTTTTTCCACATTGGAATAAAACTGATTTGTTGCTATTGTCGCTCGCTGACCTGAAATGGGACTATATGCAGTGTCTCTGGTTGTCTTGTTTTTTGTGAGAACACAGTTGACTCTTATGGGAACACACCACTCAGAAACAGAAGCTCTTGCGTGGTTGTAAGATGCAAGTTAGCTCACTGGTTTCTGTATATTTGCAGAGAAAGCGCCACAGAAGTGGCCAAAACACAGGCGTGGCCTCGTGAAAAGGTGCCAGGCAGGAAACCAAGTTGTGTGGTACGATACCACCAGCAGGTGGCGCTGTGTCAATTGCAAGGATGCGGCCATTGCAAGTCAATGCATTATTGTGAGAACTGTCAAACCACAATGTTGAGACATAAAATGAAAATCCCTGCGGTGTGTTTCGAAAGCTTGGAAATGTCGGAAGGTCGCTAACCGTGTACAAAGTGTGCGGACGCTTTAAAGTAGAAAAAAAGAGGGAGAGCGCAGTGATTGAGCGGGTCGCGGTTGGATCAATCAAGCAAAGATCATTGGCCTCATCAAGTTGTCTGGAGTGCTCTCAGAGTTATGGTGATTGCGTCTGTGAAGAGACGAGCTTTCAAATTGCCGTTGCCTGGTTACACAAATGGAGCAAGTGCGATGGAGAGGCGTTACAATGGGCCGCACATAAAATGACATTTATCTGAGGGGTGTGTGTGTGTGTGTGTGTGTGTGCAGTTGTGGTGGTCGTAGGGTGGGTGGCGGTGGATGGGTTGGCAGTGTAGAAGGTCTGCTGGTCATTTCAGATGCACGGCAGAAACCAGATCAATCCCAGGAACTGTTCCGCACGGTGCTGCGCTGCTCCCAACTCGAGCTTCAAACAGCCAAGTGTCGCTATGCAAAACGCGAGATGGTATCTCACTCAGCCCATTGTGTCCCGACGGAGGTTTTCCTTGAACAGCTGGCCCTGATGGAAAAAAACATAACAAAACGCCGCACAGCCCTATTCCTTTCGGCCCACATCACAGGCGAACCCCCTCGCCCCTCCCCGTGGCCCACGAGTTCCTACCACCTTTTTTTCTTTTTAATGTGAGACTGCACGTAAGAGCCATTTGAAGGATTACCTGATGGCTGGAACTTCAAGCCTGGCTGAGCCGAAAGGTCAGATCCCCCAGCAGCAGCCCTCAGATGCTGACCGGCCTTTGAAATGCACAGCACACTGAGGCGTGGATCAATAGCTGTTGACATCATCGCAGTCTTTCGACCACTCTGTGCCGAGCCCCTCGAAACTCAACGCTGTTGGCCTGATTCCTGAATATTTTTCATATTTATTATTAGTTTTTTTTTTTTTTTTTTTTAGATTGAAAGGTTTATATTTAACATACCAGTTCCAACAATTTCTTCAACCTTTTTTAAATGTATACTAATGTGATTTTCTCATCATTTTTATTGTGATTCACTGGGAACTCTCTTGTTTGCGTAAATACCCTTCGGCTAGTCAGAAACAGTACAGTGAATTTTTTTTTTGTCGCTGTTTGCAACTTCCTGATTTAATCTATTTTTGCTTTCTCGACAAATCGAAAGGTGTGAGATCATCAAACCTGTTCTAATGTTAGGCTAAGACAACCTCCGTGGAGCAAGGTGCAGCTTTGAACGTGCAGTTTTATTCTCAGAAGGATAAAATCTATTCAAATGTGTCAGTGTTAAAAATGCTTTTTCAACGAACCAAAACCAAACGAAAAAACAACGAAAAAAAATAGCATTAATAATCAAGCACCATTTCGACGACCACATCCAGGTGAAATTAGCACCACGCATGCTCATTTGAACGCCGCGTAGAAAAAGACAAAAAGGTAGTCATTTCAAGCCATTTCAAAATGGTGGCTCAGTCCACACTCAGTCCAGTCAAAACGCTGCACTGGCTTCACATGTGTTCCGCGTTCATGATTGTACAAAAACAAACTCACAGTCCCAAAATAGAATCCATGGGATAGCTGCAAGGGGTAGAAACACTGCTGACCACTCTCAACCTGCCGATGCCAATAACACCTTGTTGACCCCAAGAGTTGGAACACAATAATACTGTGGACAAAACAAAGAGTAATATTTTTTGAGGAGTTGATTTTTGTTATATTTAGACTAAAGTTTATCCCCACATTCATCTGTAAGAACCTTGGAGCAGCCATTGGTTTGGATTTATTGGAACATTTTTTTCAACGATCAGTTTTTGACCAGAGACTGAGAAGCATCAGACCTGAGGTAGCGGGAAAGGAATTGTTAGCTCATAATTTAGGCGTTAAACAATTTTGCAAAAGAGTGAACCAAAGGGAAAAACTAATGTAGAGCGAAGTTCGTTTTCAACCCAAACTTGAATGGCGATTGGACAAATTCCTGTCTATCACATTAAGAGCTGACCAGTCAGATTTTCTTTCTGTCAGTTGAGCCAGGTAGCTACAGCTTCCTGGAGGTGTGAGAAGTAACACTATTTAACACCACAACATGATTGCCTACTTTTGGTTCAACTAAACTCTTGACATATCAGTCGTGAGTGAAGTGGGGAACACGTCTGGTGAGAAAAGCCTTCAGTGTCGTTCTTAGCTCTCCTTTTAATATGAAAAAGCCATTCAGAGACGATCAATTAGCTTCTACGCTAATGTCTTTGGCGGTAGCTAGCCTTGCAGTCACTTCCTGTCGTTCTTCTTCATCTGCTTCTGCCTCTTCTAAGGGTTGCTGACAGTGACTTCCTGCTTTTGTAACAACTAAAATGAAGCTGGTTGGTCATGAAATTCCTTGACCAACTAGGGCCCGACAAGTCAAAAAAAAAGCAATATTATCACAGAATCCCTCTGCGCAGCTCGCATGAAGGGTTGCGGGGGAAATATACTCTCTACTTATGGAATAGATGTGATGATTGCTTCAGACTGCAGTTATCTTATACCAGGAATACAACTAGCTTAAAAAACTTCAAGTGCAAATTGAGCAAATTTAATGATAAAAAAACAAAAAAACATGCTAAATCAAATCAAGGCCGTGATGTTTGTTCAGGACGCAGAGCGGAAAGCGTGACTTGGAATCCTCCAGAAACAACGCTGCCCAGTGTTCCCTGTCACAACAAGGAACAGGGCCGAACAGGCTCAGCACGGCAGATGATTGTTTAAGATAACCCGTGTGGGTGGGTCGTGTGCTGGGTGCCCTCGGCTCCGTTTATCACCGCACGCCGTCCTCTGCTGAGAGCGTCGCGGGCGGCAAAACCTTCCAAATTTTCCAGGCAGGAACAGACGGGCCGGGGAGGATTTCCTGCTGCAGTTAACCCTACGCAGGGAGGGAAGTAGGGAGCAATTATTTACCTGCTGTCAGGACTTCCTGTTGTGGAGTTGCCTTGAGTCCGACAATTGGACTGTGAATTGAAAAACTGAACGCCGGGTTTTTACGCAGATTCCACTCGGTATGGAAAAGTAGTATTTTTCTTTTATCTTTTGGTATGCATCTGAACTACACCACATTTCAACTTGTGATTCCACACAACGGAGCTGTTTTAACTTGCCTTTTGTTTGACCGGTGTCAGCGAGGACGCCCCCCGTGGGTGCAGCGTGTTGCAAACAGAAACACACCTCGCCCAGGGTACGAGGGCTGGATTAGTCAGCTGTGTCTGGAGTGGCGAGTTGCTTACAGATAACAAAGATCGGAGGGGGGTGGAAAAAAAAACACGTTGCCATGGCGTCCAAGGTATTTCCAAGGTGATATGGTTTGAAAGCGGGTCCACAGACGCCTGACGTCCTTGATGGTGTCAAGATACCGACAAAGCTCAGCGCAAAGCAGTGCTCTGCCGAGAAAAAAAAGTTATTGCACACAAAAGGAAATGCAAATACATTTTTCTTTTTTTGAAAAATGCAATTCCATTCCTTTTCCCCACAAAACCAAATCAGTACTTTTTTGCGCAGTGTTCCTTTACCGGGACTGATGTTTATTCTACTAACGCCGGCTTGTCCGGAATTGTGTCACTACATTAACTTGAGTCATCACATAATATTTGGAAAATATGTTTCTAAGCCGCTGCCAAAAAGATTTGTCAGTCTGTGGTTCTCAAGAAGTCGGTTGTAGAGTCAGACAGCCAAAATAAGGAAAGGTGGTCTGGTCACAAAGAGAGGAAGTGACATACGCGCCGTGGAAAAGGAAGCGAACAAAATGTGAGTGAGAGAAACTAGCTGCAGCGGTTCTCACAATCAGAGGAAAAGGCAAACAGGAGTGTGTGGACAGTGTGATAAAACTGGACAGTCTTCACCACTTGATTTTCTACCTGCTAAACCTCGTGCACGTGCAGTGAAGCCAGCTATGACGGCGGTTGTGTGTTTGCAGCAGGAGTGGTCTTGAATTAAAGGGTCTGCGTTTTCAAACACTTGCCTATTTTTTTTTTACTAAAATGTACAATTCAGGGGTTCAGCCCTTCATGATGTCACAAGAAGCACTGATACCTCTCTCAGGTTAGCGTCAGCAGACCAAGCCAGGTCATTTCTACCAGAATGTGAGTCCAACTCAGAGCTGCCTTTTTTCTGTCTCCTTCAAAACATGATGAACCAACCAAGCATCAGTTGTGAGAGAAAAACAACACAGTAAACAATGGACACAGTAACTGAGCGGGAAGCATGTCGTATCCAGTCGCACCCGAGATCTAAACAAACAACTCCACTGGAGTCCAGGATAAAATCTCAGAAAAGGCATTTTGCAGGGCCTTGGCATAGACAACTTAAAAAAACAAATTTTTACACGTCTGCACTGAAATGATCTGAGATAATTAAAAGCACTGCATCAGAAGGCAGTGCTAATTCTGAGCAAGTCATCGAAGTTTAGCATAAAAATAGTTGTTTAAATTCCGGCAGCAATTGGATTCTGGTCCCTGTTCTGGACAAAAAAAAAAACAAAACAAAACAAAACCTACTCAATCGCCTCATTTTCCCATGAGGGTCAAGACTCTAATCTCAAAACTGGCACATGAATGAAGAAAACAAACAAACAAAACACATTTGTGATGATGTCACACGAGTCGACAGGAGAGTGTTTGTACTGAACACGTGGTTATTTTATATAAACAAATGTGTTTCGTGACATCACATGCAGGCCCCAATTTTGCTGAGCTGCGTCTAATAGTCTTAACGACTGCAGTTTTAGACATTAACACACCTTGCGCTAATACATGCGTTGCCCTTTTAGACCCCAAGCTGTTGCGCAGAGAGTTGATCCCCATTAAATAAATGTCCCTTTATTGAAAATCCCAGCAGAGGCTTTAAGCTTTTGTCAAAGACCCATGTTGCCCTTTGTGCTATCCTTGCAGCAACAACTGTAGCAACAACGAAAATGCACTCACAGGCCTCTTAATTAGGTACACTTTGAGTCTGTCTGGTCCGACCTCTGACCCCTGACATCAACAAAGGCATTTTCAGCCGCACAACTGCTGCTCGTTGTATATTTCCTCTTTTCTTTGGACCGTTCTCCAGAGGTGCTTGCGATGTTGTGAATTTCCCAGTCTGAAACACACAGACCTGCAGCCCAACAGGCACCAACAAACACGTTCACCACGTTCAAAGTCACTTAAATCCACCTTTCTCCGCTGTCCCGATGCTCAGTTTGAACTTCGCCACGTCCGCATGCCTAAGTGCATTTAGTTTCCGCCATGTGTTGGCTGATCAGATGTGTTCGTAAGCAACTGAATGTTCTACATATCTTCTCAAACACTTACTTTTCTGAAACGTGCAGGAAAACAATTATTTATCTGTCAATATTATGTAATGTCCTTTCTTAGTCTATAAATATTTGTATTTTATTTCTTTATTGTCTATTTTTCTTGATATCATTTCCTTCTTTTGCACTGTATTGTTGTAAGTATGCAAATTTCCCTCGCGTCTGTTCTATTCTATAATACAGTGGCTGTGAATGTGTGACAGCAATCACAATAATAGCGAATGTCAGAGTGGGCTGCAAGCAAAGGCAAGCTTACTTATGGTGAAGCTCATAGAGTCACACAAGTGTTTTTTTGCTTTATATATATATGTGTATTTTCTTTTTATAAAAGTCCCTTTCAGTCAGAGTGAGACAGCAGTCCCTATGAGAAACTTACCACAAAAAAAAAAAAAAAAAAGAAAGTCTCCACTCAGATTGGTGCATGCTGTCTTGCAGACTCGGACGGCTGCATGTGTGGGAGCAGCCACCTGCTGAACATCACCCTGACCATGCACCGCTTCCTCATCCCTTCCAGCGACCTTCTGGACAAGCTCATCGCTATATATCCTTCAGTGCCGGAACGACAAAATTCTCTCGTTGGGAGAATCTTTGCAAAAACAAAAAAAGACAACAAAAAATGTAAAACAACAACAACAAAAAACGTGTTCGGATCTGCTGCGTCCCGCTTTCTTGTGGTTGTCAACAGCAACAGGCAGTCGAGCTCCTACCTACTGCGCTGACAATACAGCCCGTGGCTGTCAGTGGAACAGTTTGATTTTTTTTTTTTTTCCTGCAGATTCGTTTGAGCGAATGTCTTTCACTTTGTCTCGTCACGGCAATACAATACAATACGATAAATAAATAAATAAATAATTTCTGCCGCTTTAAGCCTCAAAAAATAAAAGCTTTCTTGTGCCGAGTTCATAATCCGAGCTCCCAGCAGCAGCAGTGGCGTCACGGCGCTCTCTGGGACACCTCCCCCCCCCTTTACACACACACACACACACACACACACACACACACACACACACACACACACACACACACACACACACACACACACACACACACCCTCGGTGGTCAGCCTGGGGGCTTCAGGTGTTAATTACCTCGGCCTCTTTCAGTGACGAGTCCCCTTCAGCCGTATATAAACTCGAACCCACGTCACGCCGGCGAACGTCGGGCGCCCTCCTGCTATTTTTACCCCTCACTGGAGACCCAAGATGGGGAGATGCGTGGGTGAAGATTGAGAAGACGGTGGGGGCCGCTAACAGCCTTGATCACAGGCTGGCCTTTGGATGGATGGATGATGGGTGGATGGGTAAAAGGATGGCTGGATGATGATGGATGGATAGTTGATGATGGATGGATGGATGGATGATGGATGATGATGGATGGATGATAGCTGGATGATGGATGATGATGGATGGATGATAGCTGGATGATGGATGGATGATGGATGGATGATGGATGGATGGATGGCGTGGGCTGCTCGTCTGCTCCGATGACGCAATTGGCCCCTTTCATGTGCATCAATTTACGGCCACTCCTGCCAATCGAGAGCCTCTGTGAGGAAAAGCTATTGTACAGTGCGTACTGTAAATAAATAACATCCCGAGCAGGGCAGATTAACCCGCTGTTTTCAGTCGGGGACAACTAAGGATAGCCGGCTGCTGCTCCTCGGCGTACGAAGCGGCGAAACGCGGCCTTTTATCCCCTTTTGGTACGTTTTTGTTATTCACTCGCCTCTGGATGCCAAAAATGATTCAGCGGTGCTGCTCATCATCATCGCTGGAGTTTCACTTCATGCCGTCGCCTCCTCCCACGTTCCACTTGTGCTTGTGCCTTTTCTGCTCGGTCCCGCTTGGCGAGGTTCTCCGTCACGTTAGTGAGTCGTGCGCACGCATGCGAGGAAGCAGCCCAATCTGCCGTATGTTGATTATTTACTAGAAAAAAAAACAAAAAAGAAGCACAGCCGCAGATGAACTTTGATGGCAAGTTGGGTTGTGTTTTTTATGTTATGTGTCATTTATCCATTGCTTTTCAGTACCCGCCTCTTCCTGAACTCAGGGTTGCGGGGGGCTGCTGGAGCCTCTCCCAGCTGTCAGAGGGCGAAGGCAGAGTGACACCCTGGACAAGTTGCAATTGATAAGTTGCGTTTCCATTACAGTTTTTCGCAAAACAAAAGCAATATTTCTAAAATTTCAACAAAATGCAATTGCGATTTGCAGGTGTTTCCATTGAATGGTGTGAAGCGCATAAGCCGTAGTTCTTCTTCCCTCATTTCACTTTGTAATTCCTTGTATAAATCTGCATTTCGATGTTGTTTGCTGCTAAGAATGGTTGCTATATGTTTCTCTTTGATTACTTGTAAAAAAAAAAATTTCCGTCTCCTCCTCCGTCCAGGCGTAACGCGCCATTTTCACTTGAAGTGAACTGGTCACGTGACCCCCTATGTCACGTCCGCTGACTTGTAAATGCGAAAACAGTGTTTCCATGACACTTTTGCGATATACCTCTATATCGATACTTCAGAAAACCCACCTCATGGGGGGAAGCCAGAGAACCTAGAGAGAACCCACGCAGACACAGGGAGAACATGCAAACTCCACACAGAAGGGCACCAGGCCCGGAGTCGTACCCACAACCTTCTTGCTGTGAGGAGGCAGTACTAACCACTGCACCTCCGTGTCGCCCTGTTTTGTTTGTTTGTTTTTTGTCCAAGAAATTGTGTTTTTCCACATCATCGCTGGCTCCTTAACAGAGACCCTCACGTTTAAAGTAGCGCTGGACAACGAGCAGCCAGCCGAGTGCCGGAGGATTTGCCACTTTATCAGGTCAGCGCCCACACACACACGCACACACACACACACACACACACACAAGAGGCCGCCCCAAGTGACGCCGTCTGACTTACACTTGTTTTTTTTTTTTGTTCCTTTTTTTTTTTCTCTCGACCCACAGGCACTGGATCCACGAGTACTGGGTGACGTTTCGCTTGCACCACAGCTTGTCAGACAGGCTGGAACAGTTCCGCGAGCTCATCAGGGAGCAGGGCCAGGAGCATCTCTGCTGCCTCCTGGAGACAAAATGGATGTAGGTGGTGTTTTCATCAGACAGTCGGGTTGTTTGTTTTTCGCGACTTTGCGACTCATGAGCTGGGTCCAAGTAAAGAGATTTCACCCTCTGGGGTACCAGTGGTCTGACTGGTCCACCATCCTGCCACTGATGTCTCACTGCCCAATCTGGCCTTGTTCTCCTTGAGACGAGTGCATGCTGCAGAATTTCAGTACACTCAAAAATACTCAGTTGGTCCTTCTGACGATTGTTTTTTCTGTTGAACAACCGATCGATTTTTACAGAAACACCAGAAAACCTCTGGATTTGCAGTTACGGCTGTCTATATCTGCAATGATGGAGGTTTAATACGTAATTTGAGTAGCAGGAAAATTCTTTCCATTTATTCTGTTGTTTTCAGCGTCGGCCAGTGTCAGGTGTTGCTCCATGATGTCAAATTAGCAAAGCACCGCTTCGACTGCACGGTTTCTCAAAACTTCACTGACTCTACTTCAAGATGCCACTGTTGGGATTTTTCTTTTTTCCCTACTTCGCAAACGGGCTCAAGCGAAAGTGTCATCTGTGACGTGCGATTCCAGAAATGAACGGGACTGGTCGTGGAAGACCAGCCAGAAGATCCGACCCAGCAAAAAGAGGAAGGTCTCCCTCCTCTTTGACCACCTGGAGCCCATCGAGCTGGCCGAGCACCTCACCTTCCTGGAGTTCAAGTCCTTCTGCAGAATATCGGTGAGTAGCCGACTGAACTGGAACCCGGTGGGCTCGAATGGCTCGGATCCCTTTTGACTCTCCCTCGCCTCTGTGCCAGTTTGCAGACTATCAGAACTACATTCGCAACTCCTGCATGAAGGACATCCCAGTGATGGAGCGTTCCATCGCCCTGTGCAACGGCATCTCCCAGTGGGTCCAGCTGATGGTGCTGAGCCGGCCCACCGCTCAGCTCCGGGCCGAGGTTTTCACCAAGTTCATCCACGTGGCCCAGGTAGCGTGTTAATCACCCCTCACCCACCACCGTCACTCTGTCTGCCTCGGATCCTGGTTTAGTCAAAGAGAGAGCGTGCTCGCTACACACTTCCTCCTTCCTTGCAACTGCACGCTGCTGATGCTGCAGGGTTTCACTTTGAGAATCCGTTAAGTCAAACATTACCTTTTGACAGCGAGATTAAGTTTTTTTTTGGAAGCCAAGGAGGAGTGAAAAATTTGCTACAGCGACCGCTCATCAGACGCCCTCTTGGTCAAGCTCTCTCTGACGCAAAGTTGTGAGGCGGCGGCGACGGGGAGGTGTCGGGCGAGCTTGATTCTTTTATTTTTTCAATTTATTTTTTCTCCGAGAGGGCCTCTCTGTCTGGAAGCGCTAATGCAGCGGTCGGCCGCCGCTCGGCCGCTGTCAACCTCCAAACCCGCAGGTGTGGAAACAAATTTCACACCGCAATGCTCCAGTGGCGGCACAAATTGGAGAACTGAGAGGAGGTGGGAAAGAGAGTTCCGGAAAAAGAGTGCGATATCGGAGCGCAGTAAGAAAAAAAAAGGAAAGAGAGGCAACAATATAAGTGGCTTACGCAACGGCCTGTGTTGTGGGTTGCATAAGCAGGGCTACCTGGAATGAGTTTAATTGTGCGTGTTTATGTATATGTGTGCGCTGCAATGGACTGATAGTTGTGTGTGTGTGTGTGTGTGCGTGCGTGCCAGTGTCTACACCTCATGCACAACTACAACACTCTAATGGCGGTGGTCGGAGGACTCTGCCACAGCTCCATCTCCAGGCTGAAGGACACCACCTCACATGTGCCGAGCGAGGTCACCAAGGTAATTGAATCCAGCGACATCGCCCTCGCCGACCTTGCACGGCTGCCGGGCCCTTTTTGCATTTTAATTGGGAAATCTCGCCCCGTCTCAATTTTGTCCTTTTGGGTTTGTGATGAGAGCGGACGGCAAACTGCACTTTGCTGCCGCCTTTAGAAATCTGAGCCAGAAGACCAGGAAACACCAGAGCAGGCTAATGCAAACTAGGCCAAAGGCTAGGCTAAAGAGATCTGAAAGAAACATGCTTTGAAAATTTTAGACCAGGAACAACAAAAATGGCACCACAGCAAAATCATTGAAAAATACAATTTGTTGACTTTTTCGAATTTTATAAAGTTCTCCTTCCTAAAAGTTGCTTTTACGTGTTTAAATAGACTGGCCCCACAAGTGATGTCACAGATCTTTAAAAAGACAGACAACTCTAGGGCAATGACAAGCAGCAGAACCAAGCAGAACTGTCAAATTCCAAGATACACGACAACATTTGACCAATCATCCCTCCCAGTGCAAAGTCCACACCTATGGAATTCCATTGGAAATCAAATCCCAAACCGAACTAACTGAACTGGTTTAGTGTGATAGTTAAACATTGGCTCAAGCAGTAGGAGAAATGTGAACATTCATTTCCTATTAAGTCATTGTCAACATAACAGCACCTAAATTTAACTAGGGTTTTTATTTGTAACTGACAGGTGCAACTGTTTTTTGTATTATTCACTACATTTGTATCATTTAATTTTTAATTGGTTTTTCAGTATGTATTCTAAAAGCCTGACCAGGGACGAAGACTGCAAATTAGCTGAAGGAAGATGTCTTACATGCATCCAATTTTTCCTTTCTTGGGGCAATGTTGTATGTATCGCCCCTGATAAATAAACATTAAATAAATAAATTAGCATGGCTGCTGCAGTAGTGGCAGTTTGTTTGTGATGACATTTCATGTAATTTTCCTTCTCGCACTATATTGATGCTGTAATTATGCAAATTTCACAAATGTGGGATTAAGAAAGACATTCTATTCGATTCTATTATGTTCAGTTCTAATCACGTTGTGTCTGCCCTCCGCCCCAGGTACTGAACGAGATGACGGACATGCTGTCCTCCTGCAGGAACTACGACAACTACCGGCAAGCCTACAACAGGTGCGCGGGCTTCAAGATCCCCATCCTGGGCGTCCACCTCAAGGACCTGATCTCGGTCAACGAGGCCATGTCCGACTACGTGGACGAGGACAAGGTGAACGTCCAGAAGCTGCAGGCGCTCTACGGCCACATCAACGAGCTCATCCAGCTGCAGCTGGTCCCGCCGGTGCTGGACGCCAACAAAGACCTCGTGCACCTGCTGACGGTAACCGCACCAGCGTCAACGCACTTATTCTCCAACGTTTTTTGCCGCCGTTTGGGTCGTTTTCTCGAGGTTCTCCGGACTCGGCGGAGGACGAGGCGCAGTATGCAAATGAGCGCGATGCAGCATGAGGGTTGTCCGCGGCCCCGCGTGGGCGTGATGAGAGTCTATGATCTATGAGTGTGTGGGTGACAAGCAGAGTGTGAATGAGAGAGCGGGTTCACACTGCTGCATTGTTGCGTTAACTCTGTGCGCTGGGCGCTTTTGTCACATGCGAACAAGAGAAATTCTCGGCGGCGACGAGATTTTTGCGGGGTTTTCTTCTTTTGGGGTCGGCAGACGACGTCAGCGAGTCAAGGGAAAAATCCCAACAACAACACAGCCAGACTGAATATCGCAATAAAAAACTGGTCATGGAAACAACTAAACTTCAAAAAACCTCTCAAATATCCCCTAAAAGGTTTTTACGCTCACATGAGGTGGTTTTTCAGACGCATCGATATTAAGGTATATCGCAAAAGTGTCATGGAAACACTTTTTCGCATTGACACATCACTGGATGTGATGTACGGGGTCACGTGACCAGTTCACTTCAAGTATAAATGGCGTGTTATGTTTGGACGGAAGAGGAGATGGAATATTTTTTTTTTTTTTTACAAGTAATCAAAGAGAAAAATATAACAACAATTTTTGGCAGCATCGAAATCGAAAAATGTTTTGTACCGCCATCCTCCTCAAAGTGGGGTCTCACTGGACGAGATTTTAACAGAATTACGACTTATGCGCCTCACATCATTCAATGGAAACACCTGCAAATCGCAATTGTACATGGTCGAAAAGAAGTATTGCGTATGTTTTGCGAAAAACGGGGTTGTTCTGCACTCCTTTGTAGTCTTCAGAGGTCTCCAGAAAACACCATCAGCCCTCGATGCCCTTTATGTTTCAAAAGGAACCGGCACCTCTCAGGAGCTGGTATCAGTTCTCTTTGTGACATCACAAAGAGCTAATTCCAAGAACCAAGTGTTTAAGTGCACTCCTTTTGAAAAGCGGACTAAATGAAGGAAGTAAATGGTGCATCTTTCTCATATACGGGGTGTTGATTGATTTTGAATATTTTTAATATCTCACTGTGATTCCTCATGATGTTTTTCAAAATACAAACAGAAAACTTAAACGGACAATCAAATGATCAGGACATGTAAGACAAAAAGGCATTATATTTAATAGGTGTCCATCCCTACAAACATTGTCCCCTATTGTCTGTTTTAAAGTCTAATGTGATTGTATTTTTGTCTGCCTGCCTTGTTGAGCTGTGACTTGTTACGCCATTAAGAGATATCTGCATGTGCCTGAAGGAGAAATGGCTGAGACGGACTGAGAGATGTTTTTCCGTGTGCTGACGCGTGTTTTCTCTCTCTTTCTCCCAAAAGCTGTCCTTGGACCTGTACTACACCGAGGACGAGATCTATGAACTGTCTTACACCAGGGAACCCAAGAACTGTAAAGCTCCCGTGAGTCATCATGGCAGACCGCTAAAATGAACTTTGCTCCGCCAGACAGTTTCAAAGGGGTATTTTGAGAATTGGGGAAATGATTCCAGGGAAATTTTGAAAAACTGTTTAAAAGACTTCAAATGGTTGTGGATGGAGCCAGCTTAGTTTAGCCACTGCTGACGTCCGATACTCTAGAGTAGTGTTGTAGTCAAGACCGCACCAACCGAGACCAAGACATTATCAAGACCAGAGAGTATCAACAACAAGACAAGACCAAGGCTTTATATATCAAAGAAAAATAACAACAAAACTGAACAAAATGA
Organism: Thamnaconus septentrionalis; assembly: GCA_009823395.1. Taxonomy (NCBI): domain Eukaryota; kingdom Metazoa; phylum Chordata; class Actinopteri; order Tetraodontiformes; family Monacanthidae; genus Thamnaconus; species Thamnaconus septentrionalis. The sequence continues at coordinate 13,351,734 of CM020517.1, read as the reverse complement.
CCAGCATCTTCGTATCTTTTTTTAAATTCAAGGTTGCTTCTAAATCAAACAGTAACATCTCTTTTCAGCAAGGTATCTTTTTCTTTAACGTTTTGCTGCTTTGCCAACTATTTTGAATCATTTTCAAAAAAACTTTGCTTCATAAAATTAAAAAATAAATTAACTAGGATTAAGGGGCTGTGTCACTCTGTCACGCTGTCACAGAGCATAAAATATTTTTGGACCTGTGCTAGCTAAGCTAAAAAAAAAAAAAAGACTGCTAACCTTTGCTTGCATTTGGCTTGTATCTCCTTCAAAGTGCTGATTCCACCCTAAAAAGAGCAGATTGCAAGGCTCCGATAATGTTTTTCTCCATAGTTTTCTAGTTTTCATTCATCGTAGGCTCATGTGCAACATATTTTAATGGCTAATTATTTATTTTTCATCAGCCAGCCACCCCCTCTAGGCCTCCAGTGTTTGTGGACTGGGCTTCAGGAGTTGCTCCTCGGCCTGACCCTCGTACCATCAGCAAACACGTGCAGAGAATGGTGGATGTGAGTGCGATAGTTATCGTGCATTACTCTCTTTCAGCCTGGAGAAAACCCTCATCTTCTCCTGTAGTCGCTTACTGACCAAATACCAGAGTAACAACACATGCTTGTGTCCCCTTGTCTCCCGCAGTCTGTGTTTAAGAACTACGATCACGACGAGAACGGCTTCATTTCTCAAGGAGACTTTGAGAAAATTGCTGCTAGCTTTCCGTTCTCCTTCTGTGTCATGGACAAAGCCAAGTGAGTTGTCTCGACACTCGTTCGGGTTCTCATGAGCGCAGCTCATATGTGACATCAGAAGACGGGGAGGAAGACAGGGTTTATTTGTAGTGACGAGTGTGGCAACAGGAAGCAAAGAAAGAAATTAAAAAAAAAAAATGCTGCAGAACTAACCATAACTCTAACCACGACACATTCAGTGTTTTGCTCCTTCACGTCTGCATGATCACCGTAACCTGCAGAGCAGCGTGAAATGCTTCAATTGAACCCAACAAGATAAAAAAAAAGATAAATTTAGACCTCTGTTTGCAGCCTTCTGCAAAAACTCAGGTGTAGCTGGTTGATTATAGCTTCCTGATAAATTGTAATGGAAAGGTGGTGAGGTGTGGGTGGAGGAGGGTTTACAAATGCCACGCAGATGGTGTTGTCACTGAGAATTAGTGCTCTTTGTGACATCACAAAGGGCCCACATCCTGAAATGGATAAATCTGATTTAAATGGAAAAAAAGGGGCAGTAAAGGGTGGACTTCATTCCAGGAAGGTAGTCGACAGGTCAGAGACAGAGATTTTTTTTTTCTTTTCTTTTTTTAAACATCCAAGAGTGTCACAGTGTTGTTTTGCCGTGCACGCTGTAGAAAACACACGCTCCACTTCCCCTCCTAACGTGCAGGGAGGGCCTCGTCAGCCGAGAGGAGATCACCGCCTACTTCATGCGCGCCAGCGTCATCTGCTCCAAGCTGGGCCTCGGTTTTGTCCACAATTTCCAGGAGACCACTTACATGAAGCCCACCTTCTGCGACAACTGCTCAGGCTTCGTGAGTTCCCACACACACACGCGCGCATCCCCCCCCGCTCGCTTGTGGTCAAAGTTGTCACATTATGAAAAGCGGCACCTTGTGGCTAGATCACAGTTCGCGACTTCTCCATTTACAACCTTTTTGCTGTTTCCGTTCTGATCGTTTCTCCCCTTCCCCACCCTCCCCGTCTGCACACTCTTTGACCGCAGCTGTGGGGCGTCATCAAGCAAGGCTACAGATGCAAAGGTAATTACTGCACTCCTGCGCCAAGCGCAGTTGTCTCATCTGACATTTGTCCAGACGGCCGTGCCACGTGTCGTAAAAGAGGAGGCAGGCGGGTGCTGCAGGAGTTGGTCTCTTACCAAAGCCATCGTGCGGTTTCTCTCGCACGCGTGTGTGTGTGTGTGTGCGTGCGTGCATGTGCATGCGCTGCACACTGCAAGCTTTGCTTTGAAGCGCACAAAACCAAAAAAAAAGAAAAACGAAAGAGAGAGAGAACCAGTCTGCAGCCTCCGCCCCAGCCTCCACCTTCCCCGCCCCTCTGAGAAGACGTGTGATTTCAGCATGTGGAGTGAAACTACGGAACAGACTGACAGGAGGCGGGAGTGGGTGAGGGATGGGGTGTACATGGTTATTTATTTTCCCATTATTGGCAATTGTTAACTGTATGTGAAAAAAACCCCCAAAAAAACCCAGCTTGTATATGAAATTAACCATGATCACTATGTGGACAAGGGGTAGAATTAAATAATTAATTGCCTCTTTTCAAACATGTTATGTTAATATGATTTCTCTTGACTGATTTAAATCGTTTGTTTTCATTTGTTCTTTTGTTTTGTTACTTATTTCTACTTGTTTTTTTACTCACACTCATTCATTCCTTCATTCATTCATTCATTCGCTGACGTGCCACGGGTTCCTGCTCTGACGTGCCTTGCGCTCCTCTGCCTCTCGCAGACTGCGGGATGAACTGCCACAAGCTGTGCAAGGACCAGGTGGCGTTCGAGTGCAAGAAGAACCACAGAGTGACCAGCGCCGTCGACAGCCCCACGCTGAGCTTGACGCCCCTCACAGCGGCCAACTCAGAGGGTGGGTCTGACCGCCAGAGGTGGCAAAAGTATTCGCCTTCTGTGCTCAAGTAAAGTTTTACATTTAAAAGTACCAATTTAACTCCTTTACTGGAGTAAAGGTAAGAAAGTGCAGGTTCTGAAATGTACCAACGTAAAATGGAAAAACATTTTTAATGCCAATAGTGAAACAATATTAATTTGGCAAAAATGAAAACGTTCTGACAGAATAATCAGGATTGAACTGACCAGGGGTCACAGGTCACAGGTCCTGCATGAACATCTGGATAAGTTTTAACAGATTTGCTCCTCATAACCACAACCAATCTTATTTTCTGCGTACTAATAAGTAAATTACTTTTAACAGAATTCATATCCTTAAAAAACTTCTAACCCCAAAAGTAACAAGCATGTTTTCCAATGGAGGGAGTAGAAAGTACAAATATTTGTGTCCAAATGTATGGAATAAAAGTAGAAACACTACTGTATAGTACAGATACCTGAAAAATTGACTTACTGAAGTACGATAAGAAAGTATTTGTACTTCGTTACTTCCCACCTCGGCTGACTGTTAGTGACGACAGTCATTTCCAGCCAAACGGATCGTTTACACACGCGCACACACACACGCACACACAATGGCACTTCAATTGAAAAGTGGTGACCTTAATACAACATTGCATCATCAATATCACCATATGCAAGGCCTTTTTTCCAGGGCATGTGATTGTCAGTTTGATTTCCTGTAATCACTGCCTGCATGAAGTGGAGGAAAAAAAAAAATAAAAGCTTGAATTTAAATAGTTTCTATTTACACAGCGTCTCTTCTAGGTGAATCCCCTCCAGCTCTTATTTGGAAATGTTGCACTGACAGTAATGATGCAGCCACCCACCCACCTGGGTGCGGGGGTTGATCTCACTAGTGGCTGGCATCTTGAAATACTGGGGCTACAAAAAAAATACATATACATATATATATATATATACATATATATATATATATATATATATATATATATATATATATATATATATACATATATATATATATATATATATGTATATGTACAATTCATCTCACATGCATGTTTTTGGACTGTGGGAGGAAGCTGGAGAACTCGTAGAGAACCCATGCAGACACAGGAGAACATGCAAACTAAGCCCAGAATTGAACCCACAACCCTCTTACTGTGAGGCTGCAGTGCTAATCACTGCACCACCGTGTCCCCATGAGTGACATATGAAGCGTCAAAAACCTGAAGGATATCTAAAGTTCACACGTGTTCACAGCAGGATCTACCCAGCTTACAAGGCCCGGATTTTAAAGTCATAAAATTGAGAATAATTTGTCTGTTTGCTGCCAGGCTCAGAGGAATGCCCCTTCCCATACCAGTCGGATGACAGCAAGGAGTGGAGCCCGGACTCTCCGCTCACCCCCCGCCCCGGGCCTCAGAGGGTTCACTGTGGCACCCAAACGGAGGGGCTCCAGCTGGGCCCCGGGACCCCCGAGCCTGGCGGCACACAGGCATCCCTGCTGGTCTCAGCGGCGGCAGCAGCGGCGCCCGCCATGGCCTCGTGCTGCCGCAGCCCCGTGCCGCAGAGGAAGCAGCGGCACTGCGCCAAGTGGGAGAACCGGGCGTCCATCATGGCCAAGGAGACGGAGGAGGACAGCAAATCAACCTACGAGTCTCTGGAGTCGGTGAGTATTGCAGGGTACTTTATGGGTGCGTTATTTTTTTTTTTTTCCCCGCCCAGGTGTCGCTCATCTCTCTCTCTCTCTCTCTCTCTCTCTCTCTCTCTCTCTCTCTCTCTCTCTCTCTCTCTCTCTCTCTCTCTCTCTCTCTCTCTCTCTCTCTCTCTCTCTCTCTCTCTCTCTCTCTCTCTCTCTCTCTCTCTCTCTCTCTCTCTCTCTCTCTCTCTCTCTCTCTCTCTCTCTCTCTCTCTCTCTCTCTCTCTCCAAGGACAACCAGCGGCTGCAGAAAGCCAACGAGACACTACGGAAGAAGCTGAAGGAGGCCGAGCGCGAGATGGAGAGACTAAAGACGATGCTGAAGAGGCACGCCCTGCACCCCGTGGAGGAGGACTCCTCCTCCTAGAGCAGACCAGCTCTGGGGCCTCCACCTGGTGGAGGGTGGTGCTGCCCCCCTATGGCGGCAATTTAAACTTCTGAGATCCACTGTGTTACTTATTGTTACAGTCATGAGACAATGGAAGCAGCGGGATATCATTTCAAAAAAAAAAAATTTGCATCATATAAGTAAAAAACATGGGAAAAACAGTCACTAGTGGTCGACATACGAAAGCCGACTGTTTCTGTCTGATTGTGACCTTTGCAGGGTGCATTGGTGTTTGTGTAAAGCTGCGACAGTATGAAGTACAAAGCACAACTAAGGAGTTGACTCATAGATTTCTTGATGCTAACTTTGCAAGTCAAAGAAGAAAAAAATGAATGTCATTTTATCGGCCAGTTAACAGAACGGCGGCGGAACGACGGGAAGTTTGGGTCCTACCACATGCAGGAGTGCAACTCATCTTCCCTGCTGATGATTCCAGCGCTCCTGTCTTTATTTATTGTCCGAAACACTACACACTCCATACAAAGACCGACTTTAAGTGGACATTTTGTACAGCGTGCTGGTACTTTCAGTGAATTATTTATGCTTGTGTGTCTGTGTGTGTGTGTGTGTGTGTGTGTGTGTGTGTGTGTGTGTGTGTGTGAGTGTGAGTGTGTGTGTGTGTTGGCATCATATTAATTATTATACTTTAATTCTTATTTAGTGTCGCCAGGTCTGGTTTACGTGAACAGGATTAAAGATGCGTGTGTGTGTGTGTGTGTGTGTGTGTGTGTGTGTTAACTCCTTAAACACACCTTGCCATCTGATCTCAAGGGTCATTCTCCTGTCGTCAGTATTGTTCCATTATTGCCATAATAAAAGCCTGGGAAATTCCCCACAATCGTCGTTTGCGTTTCTCAGTTTGGACGCCTGGGGGCACCAGATCCCCGCAGAATTTCTGAGCTCGCGTTTCGCCACCGTTGACTTTTCACTTTCTCAGAAATCTAAAGGAGGGCGTGCCGTGAAGGCTGGAGACGTAATTAAAACGAAACGAACTGCTTGAAATAAATTAAATAATTGCAAACATTGTTGTATCATTGTTTGGGGTTTACATGGCTTTTAAAATAAGGAAGAAGAAAACCGGTAGCCTCGTCAATGATTCAATTACGGGGTCTGTCATAATACAAACTATGTTTCATTTTACATCTGAGTGTCCTCACTAACGTATTTGTATAATACGGTGAGATCTACATCCGAACGCAGGCTGCGTAGTTAAGGCCATTCAAGCAGAATGTGCCTGACCTTTGGGCCCTGCGGCTGCTAATGAGTCCATCTCCTCTGTTAATGTAGCCCCGTAGATAAGGAGAGGGCGACGATCTGCTGTAAGGGTAGAGAGAGGAAGAAGGAAAAAAAAAAAGTCCATTCCTGCAGCTCTCTAGGAGACAATGCAGCAGGCGGCATTCAATTTCACGCCGCCTGCCGCACGCGTTTCTGCGGCGGGGAATTGGTGGCCCCGCAAAACACACACACATACACACACAGAAAAACCATCTGACCCCGACTGTATACGCCGCGCCTCATTTGCATTTCCTGCAGATGCGATGACTTGTTGCCTCGCGTCGGCTTGTATCGAGCAAAAACCCCCAGCTGAAAGAGAGGATCGTCTCTGAGGCACAAAGCAGCTCCGGGGCCGCGGTGACAGCTAATTTTCCTCTATTTGAATCTGACACCCAGCTGCAAGGAGGAAGAGGAGGGGGAGGGCGGGGGGAGGGGGGAGGAGGGTCTACACCCCGAGTCTAGCAGGCTCTGTTTGCTGAATCATTTCTAATATCATGGCTGGCAGTGGCGCAGCCAGATACGTTTCCTTGGGGTGAACACGGGGTGAGATCATGACTCACACAGTGGCAGCAATAAGTAGATACATGAGATGACTACATGACTGTTTTTTATTACTATTCTAATTGTTACTGTCGTTTGGATTCATGGCAGCAGCCACCCGCTGGTGTGCAAATGGGTTTGTGTGAATGGGTGAATGAGAGGCCATTGTAAAGGTGCTGGAAAGCGCTATAAAAGTGCAGTTCATTTGAAATTCACCAATTATTAACTGTTTTCTGTATGACCTTATAACAGTCAGCTTATGAGTTAGAGAACAGGACATCTACATTTATGTTAAATATTAATAATAAACCTATATCTGCTTGTTCCTACTGTGCCAGGGTCAGGTTAAAGTTGAGGTTCTTCTTTTGAGTGTCTTGTTTCTCCAAGAGCAGAAACCAGGTCAATCATCATGTCAGAAATATATAAATATAAATACACTGTATATAAGTCTACAGAAATCAGATACTATACATCAATCTACAAAGACATGACTTGAGAAGCTGTAGTGTGGAAGCGTAAGGAAGGGAGAAGGCAGCGGCAGAGGCAGAATGTGTCGGCTTCTGCTGCTTCTGTTTTCACCTGGCACCATGTCTCAAAGGTAAAAATGCGCGCCGTCCATTTATTTACCAAGCGGGACACAGCACCCAGACATGATGATAATAATTACATCGGGTGCGTTTGAGCCTGAAGGTAATGTATCGAGGCTGCACAACCGCACATCTCTTCACCATCCCTGTGTGATGACTCTGGGAAGTGTTGATCAGCAGCAGCAGCAGCAGCAGCAGCAGCAGCGTCGGTGGACTGTGAGAAAGCCACGAGTTAACTCAGTGCGCTCAGTCTAGTGAGCACACTCCCGATGAACACATTCCCAATCTAATTAGAGGGAGACGTGGAACGCCACATTAGGCCCCCCCATGATAGTGAGAGCAGAGAACATTTCTTTCTCTCTCACACACTCACACACACGCTCTAGTTTAAACGCGAGGCCCCGCCGCCGTCGCCGTGCTGCCTTCAGGGTAGGACAGACGCCACCGTCCAACTAAACTTCCTCTGATGCTCGTGATTAATAAACGGAGTTCATTAAGATCTAATGATGGCCGAAGGACCCTGGTGGAGGAGCAGAGAGAGAGAGAGGGAGGAAGAGACAACGGTCGAGAGGAGGAGAAGGAGGAGGCGCCGAAGGCCAGGAGCACTTTTTTTTTTTTTGCTAAACATTTTCCAGAGGTGGTCTTTTAATTAACCCCGGCGGCTGTGACAAGAGTGAGGAGCAGCCGGGAGAAGCATCATCGCTGTCCTCTTTCTCTATTATCGTTATTATTTTTTTATTTTTTTATTTTTTTATTTTTTTATTTTCCCATCATGCAGTTCGGACTTCACAATAGTGACCGGATCCACTTATCGGTCTCTGCTAAGCGCACAATAGCGAGAGGAGAGGTGTCCGCATGACTGATACGAGGCTAATGGATTTGTATGTAGCATTACTGAGAAGGAAAGAAATGTTTGAAAAAATAAAAAAATAAAAAACAGGCAGCAAAAAAGTGCAAGTTTTACACTCTGGGCTCTGAGCACTGTGTGTGTGTGTGTGTGTGTGTGTGTGTGTGTGTGTGTGTACACGTCAGGCAATCTGCGGGAGCGGCTCGGTGGTGTTATTCTTCCTGGCGCGCAGCAGACAATGCATCCGCTCCTCCCGTCGGAACGGCTCCCTATTGGGCGTCGGAGTCGGCATATGCTCGGTATTAATTGTGTGGGATGGCAGCGCACTCGCAACAGGAAGCATTTAGAGAGCCACACAAACACGTCCGGTACACAAGTGGGCCTGAATTCAGCCAAATCATCCTTTCCGGATGGAGTTTTTTTTATATTAATTTTCCTACCCCTATGTATCTCAATCTGGTGACATGACCGACCGTTGGAAAGAGGGTCGGGGGAGGGGAGGGGAATCTCCTGAGGAGACTCCAGGTGACTGGAGAAACTTTCCAGCTGAACCGCCTGCCAGGTGCTTCCCAGCTTGAAGCTTCCTGTTGGTGTGAGGCGCTAACGTTAGCGTGGCTATCAAGCAGCTCCACAACATTTTGCCAAACTCGCGCAAAAGAAATAAGGAATTGTTTCAGTTCCAATTTTACTTGGGAGAAAGGTGAACATTCCATCCAATTTAAAAAGAAAAACCTCTGCTAATCTTGGGTGACTATATATACCAGGAAACTTAGGCTGGCAAGAAGACACTAAAATGATACTTGAAGTTTTGAGAATGCCTCCTCTGTATGGATTGATATTTTTGGTTGTTTTATCACTTAAAAAACCTAAACAAACACACTAGTGTTGTAGTATTCAGGATTGGTCGAGGTCTCAAGACCACTTTTTAAAGGTCTCATTCTCGTCTCAGACTCTGAGACATTTTCACTTGGTCTTGTCTTGGTCTCGGACTGGGCCAACTTGGGATTTTTGATCAAAACCGGTCAAGACTGAGCCAACACTACCACCAAATTTTGCAATCCCACAATTCTGCAGCACTTTAGCAGCAGAGTCGTCATCATTTTTTGTCCAGAGCAGCTGAGGGTTATTGGTCCACTACATCCGTTTTCCTGATCCATAAAACAATATGTTTTGTAATGAAATTCATTAAAAATTGAGACAGTGAAGCAAAGATCATAGAGTTGAAATCTGAACATAAAGAAAGAAAGAAAGAAAGAAATGAATGAATAAAGAATGTAAAAACTCGTCCCCATGACTTGTTCGCCTCACAGCATAAATAATAAACGGCAGAGCTAAGGAAACGGAATGCAGCTTGCAGTCACGTGTTGTTTAGATAATGTGAGATTTATGTAAATATACGACCCACCAGCGTGGCTGTCAGAGTGAGTTACGAGTGATTTTTTTAAATCCTTGCTGCTTCTCTACCTCCTCTGCGATGCACTTGGGTGGAAACTTGCGGATGAATGCAAAGAAAAGAAAAAAAATCTGTTTCCGCCCCGAAATTATGTTGCATCATGTTGGGGACACATCGGCTGAATGGAACCGCAGATCGCCTATGAATGGGGCTGATTTCGTCCAGAGTGGGGAGAGAAAGTTGCGACATCGTGGAGCGACTTGAATTGCATCACGTCAGTTGACATGAGTGACTCGTCCATGACAGGGTGTGAATTTCTAGAAATCCTCAAGGCAAACAGCAAAAAAAATGAAAGATTTATTTCTCTCTTCTTCTTTTTAAGTAGGTGTGTGCACATGTGTGTGTGTGTGTGTGTGTGTGTGTGTGTGTGTGTGTGTAGAGCTAAAACTGCCGCAGTGCTGGAGCGACCAGAGCTGCCTCGACAATCTGCAGAACCTCAACAGTGCAGCGGCGAGATCAAGGCGAGGGAGTGAGGCAAAGCCTTGCAAGGGATAAACAGGAGAGCGAGGAGAGACGGAGCAGAAGGGAGAGTGAATTTCCCTCCTCCAAAAAAAATTGTTTTTAAGGTGAGAAAACCATGCTGGAAACCGAGACGGTCCAATACCGCAGCCCACTAAACATCCAGCTCCGCCTTTGTCGGGCAGCGGGACACAGTCAGACACCCACTCACCTGATGGGAAACTCTGTCCGCGATTCACGACAACAACTCCAAAACACCGAGCACTGTAGATGTGCAGATAATGGACAACAGAGATTGGAGACTGAAACTGAGACTGGACAACCTATTCTGCCTCTGATGCAGGTGTCAGAGATTGCTGTTTATGTGTAATGTTAAAAGAATAGAGAATAATAATAATGATGATGATGATAATGATGATAATAATAATAAACAAAGAATTTCATTTCACTGTATCAGGGTTCGTGCTAAAAGATTTGAGACCATCAGATTTGTTGGACATGTGCAGGTGTTAAACTGTGTAGAATCTGCAGGTCTTCCTACCTGCCCACTATAAAACTTACAAAAGGAATATTTGTGATACGCCTACAAGATAAGTAGTTAAAACCAAACAAGTGGCCAAACAGAAGCTCTAATACGATCTGTTTCGCTTCATCACTTTAAACTATATCACTCAAATCATCACCTACAACCAGGACAACTGGCCTCTTTGCGATTGACTGATTGATCCGATGTTTAATTTCATAGATCAGAGATAATTTCAATCAATTTCTTTTGTGTTTTCTTTAGTGTTTTGTTTTTTTCCACGAGGCCAGGCAAAGCTTTAACAGCTGCTGCACCTCATTTTAAGGGGCCACCGGTGGTTAACATATTTGCACATCTCAAAGCGGCAGTAGCTCGCTCCAATATGTGCATTCCGGCAAAGACGGATTAATCACAGACATCCTCTACAGATACAAAGTGGAAAAAAAAATGAAGGCAACAAATTTCCTAACGCAACGCAAGGTTTACACCCAACATATTGCGCTCCCTGTGATTAAACGCGTCATCTGCGGTAACGGCTGCTCGTCCCTGGAATGTGTCCCCATAAAAAGCCAAACTATCACAGAGTCGCAGCAAGATGTGTGTCGTATCCCGTTATGCCCCCTCTCCCCGGTGGATTAAATCTGTGATTAGGCTCCGATTTAGGCCGACATTTCCAGTTTCTTGATTTAACGGCTTTACCAGAGGACCTTCGGCGGGCTTGTAAAATCCACTGCAGCACGCCAAAATCAAAAACTTCACCTGAATTACGGTGCTGTGAAAGCAACATCGCGAGGCTGCAGTTATCATTTCTGATGGACACCGTGCAAACACTGGCGAGCCTGCTCGTTTCCCATGCAACATCGGTCCCGTGCGTCCGAGTAGCCACAGGACCTTAATGAAGGCCAGCAGGCTGCATGCGAGTCAGCTTTCTGGCAGCCGGTTGGCCACCCTCTGTTGATTTGTCCGATGGCCCTCGACATACTGTAAGGACATCTGCTCGGCCCACCTCGGCCCAAAGTGCCTTGAGGAAAAAGTGATATATGTACTTGGCTGGTCACGGCGGAGAGAAAGCGCTGATACCTCTTACCCGCGCTCGGCGACTATACATCAGCTAAAGGCCATAAGTAGCGACGGATCCATAATTTCTTCTTCCTTCTTGCCGAAGGTCGGATCCAAAGGTAGAAAATTGAAGAGGACAGGCGCTTTTTTCAAAAGACGAATGGCGCCCTGGCCTCGTCAGTTCCCCTTTTAACGCACGCGCACGGAAACAACAGAGCGGGAGGAGTCTCACGGTTGCTGCTTAATGTTACTGACGGGATGTTTAACCATATATTCTTAAGTGAAGCTCCGGTATTCCCATTAGGGTCACTGTTCATAATCATTAAACTGGGAAAGATCATTAAAAAAACTTCTCTAAGGGTATTAAAGCCAGGGGACAGCTCTCTTAGTCAGGGCTGCTAATGTTTGAGCTAGGTGGAACAGCTGACTCCTGTTCCTCTAGCCTTAAGCTTTAGCCTCAGACACAGATGTTTTTTCTATTTATTCATTCATTCTTTCATCTTCTATGCCCGCTTATTCCTATTCAGGGTCACGGGGGTTTTTTCTATTTATTACTTGCTTATTTTCCCCAAATTGCACTGTTCCACATTTCGCCCATTCGCCATTGTCTTCTCCTGGAAGGTTAGCAGAAAAAGGGATCGTTTGGAAAATGCTGCCACATAATTTTCTCGTACACATCTGTTCCTTTGTTTCTGGGTCACGCAAGATGGACGCCCTTTGAGAGAAGGCATTGAAGGTGAGAAGTGACTTCATTTCACCATTATGAGCAACCATGTATTGAGGAGCTGGCAGTCCTGCCTCAGTGCGGTAAACAAACCCAAATGAGGGAGAAACCGCCTTCTGAGAGCAAAGCTAGCTCACATGTTTCATCCTTGTTTCCGTCTTTTCCTGGCTAAAAGGGGGTGATTTTAGGCGTGCAAAGTATTAATGTGCAACGTCTCTGTCTCTTCTTAGATTGTACATCGGGAAGAAGCTAAACAGCTTATCCTGTTTATGTCAAGCTAACCACAAGTTACCATGGCTTTCTGGGTGTAGATTACAGTACAAGACGCTTGCCTATCGTAAGAAAAAAGGTGCTGCTCCTGAAATGCTGAAATGCTCACCCCTCTCAAGAGGAACTAACCCACTGACTTCCTGGACTCCACCACAAGTTCTTGCACAAGTTCACGTGAGTCATCCCGAAAGAGGTTAAGCACATCAGACACAATTCTTTGCCATCAGGGAGTGGCCGATTGTTCCCATTAAAGTGATTTGACGTGTGGCTCTCACTGGGAATCCCTCAAGTGCGACCATTCGTGCCGCGGCCACCTCCCCTCACAACAGTACCGTGGAGTTTGAAAGATGTCACCCGGGTTGTTTTGTCGCACAGATGTTGAAATTTTTGGACTAAACACAATGATATTGGAGAAACCACTGTTGGAGAGTCCGGGTCCGCTGCTGCCTGACCTCCTAGAGCTTCTACAGCAGCGGCAGATCCTTCTAAGGCCGCGGCCACACTTAATGCAAGCTGACAGCTGCTGCAGCTCTTCATTTATACATCACAATGCGCGTGGGAACCGTTCTCCTGGCGTGTCAGGGAAACGTGGAACTGTCATGTCCCTCTGGGAGCAGAGAGTGGTGGAGTAAAGCACACAAACTAAAGGGGCCGAACCTTAAAAGACGTGCACTTCAGGTCGATATCTAGTTTTCTTCTGTTGCTGTTTGCTTTATTTAGAGCCGTACAACAAAAACCTACATATGTGGGACGTGCTATTGAGACCGAGAAATGTTGCAATGACTTGCAAGAGTTCCTTGCAAGAGAAAGTTAAGAGTGAAGTGGACGGGGGAGGGAAGGAACAACCAAAAATAATGAGCAAAAAACACAAGGCAGCCACAAGGCTGCTGGAGCTCATCATTTATAGATCTCTGTTGCCAACACTGTATAGTGGATTTAAAGCCGCATGCAGGATATTGACTTACAACTTTCAAAATAATATAAGGGGAATATGCAGACTGGTTCGTTCTGCCTGACCAGCACTTTCATTCTTTGAAACATTCTTTGAACTGGATTATGGATCCAGTTCATTCAAAATTCTATTTTTGAGAGATGATAATTGGCAGGAAATAAACGGTGTGGTCAAAGTCGTCTTCTTCTGCTTCTGCTGTTGAGCGATTACAACTTGGCACGCCATACAACAGTCTTCTCTTCTAAATCCTTCTGATGTGTCCATCCACCTTTTTTTTTTTTTTAACCACTGTTTCTCCTACACTCAGGGTCGCAGGTGTATCGTGAGCCTATCCCAGCTGTCCTAGGATGAACGAAGGCGGAGTTACACTCTGGACGAGCCGCCTTCTGATGTGTCCGTCTGGGTTACCGTAAATCACTTTTTCAAGGGAGGCAAAACAAGCCACCAGTTTAGAAAGGTCGGAGGCTTCCTGTCGGTGCTCGAGAGCCACGCATGAACACCCTGGCTTACCGCTACGCTTGGGCATTTTTTCAACTCAAGTCTTGCCAAAGCCAGTTCAGCGTCGGGCGACAACAAAAGGTTTCGGCACCGTTCTTTGTTCTTCCGTCTGAGCGAAAATGCCGCTCTGATAGACGGCGGCTGTCTCGAGCAGCAGCCTGCGTTTGTAACACAGTGGCAGCTGCTTCTATCCGGTTTCCCCCTTTAAAATAACACGCTCTGTTTGAGTTTGACAAGATGGACGTGCTGGAGTTGAGCATTGGGGCTCGTGACAACTGTCGCTCTGACACGATTCATTTCAAGATCACGCAGACTTGAAGTTGTCGGGGAGCGTCGGGCGACATCTCAATCATATTCCCCTAGCTGAGCATGTGTGTTTTGATTGCCTACGACTATATCTCAAAGAAAAACCAAGCACTTCTGATAAAAACAAGTCTCTCCCCTTGGCTTTGCGATCTTTGCTGTATTGGCCGGCCAATTTAACTTGGCAAGCAAGTGTGCACTTTAGGGAACAGTCACGTGGCGGCGAGCCAGAGGCTTTAATCGCACAGTTAGCAGTCGGCTAGCACAGGTTCACCACTTCACCCCATGGATGCGTGCACATAACAAGCTAAAGACATCACGATCTGAAAACATTTCTCAGACGGCCACACCGTCCTCTTTCTGGATGCAGCCAAGGTACAGTGCGCCTATACTGTATGTAGGACTTATCATTTTTACATACAGTACCTCAGACACACACACACACACACACACACACACACACACACACACACACACACACACACACACACACACACACAGGCTCCATGTAGGTGGCGAGCTACTCAATTTGTCATGCTGATGCTGATGGGTTTTTTTCATGTTATGTAATGTTCCGCTCACCGCGATCCCTTTATAGCACACGCTGTGTAAATATAGCATTAGGGCCATGTTGGCTGGTGGAAGTCGCACGTAATCGCTGACTTGACATTTTGCGTTGAGCTGGATGAAGCTTCTTGCATAAATTACTTTGCCCCCTTTGTTTGTTTTTTTTGAACACCAGTGTCACCACAAACATAAAGAAAAACAAAGAAAATAAAACATTTTGAAGCAGGTTGTGACGTTTTAACACTTTTTAAACTTGTGCGCGTCACTAACCTTGGAATCTGAGACTTCAGCTTGCTAACGATAGAAGTAGCCCGCTGACGTCACTTTTGGAAAAACCTGAGGGAGCAACGATGTCTCATTTTAAAAACACGACCCGCCTGAGACGCTCAGGCCACTCCTTCCTTTTAGCCTGCCATTAATAATGACACCGGTATCTCCCGTCCTCCGTGACAGTCCGCCGTCGTACCGGCGGTCAAACAGCGTCCACCTCCGCCTCAATGTCAAGCGAGGAACGGGTCATTACCAAACGAATGAGAGATGAGAAAGGGGCCTGATTAAATCGCCATCCTGGCCATCACTCAATGTAATGAGCGCTTCAATAAAATATGGATATGGCGATAAAATATGTATACCTCCAGCAGCTCTCCCCCCCCATCCCCGCCATGTGTTCCGTGGACTAATTTTCTGTGTCTGACATTTCCATGTGCATCACAGTGTAGACCTTTTCAGCGCTGGGTGTGACCCGTTCAGTTAACATCAACACTTTCTGCACTCGCCAGATGGAATGCATCCAAATAGGTTTGGATTTATTTCACGCGTCCTTCTGATTAAGACAGCGATTATTCAAGGGGAGGCACTTAGGGTGGTGACTGGACAAACCTTGTTTTCACCCAGTCACTTGGTGCACCCGCATAACCTTTTAACCGCACCCGCCATACCTTTAAATTGGCATCAAGATGCGGTTGGCATAGGAAGCTTTGAGGAAAATGCAAAATTTGAAAATGGTTTGCAATAAAGTGTGTGTACGCTTGATTAATGTGGTTTTAGTTTTGTTTGAATCAGAGTTAATGCTTTATAGAAACCAGTGATTAAAGGCTGACACACCGAGTACCCTTTTTCATGTGATTAATTCAGGCATTTTTTCTCTTCTTTTGAGTTGCATTTCATTTAATTAGTGACTCGGGGAATAGGTCAGACGTGGGGGACAAATTTTGCATCCTTCAGGATGTGACAGTCAACGGCACTTTAACTTGATGATGTGGCCGCTCACTCAAAGGCTTCCAGCTTTTTGCCACAACTGAACCCCCTGGGCTGAAGATCCTGCCTCTTCCTTCTTAAAAGACACTTAATCAACGACTTGCTTAATCAATACAGGTCTCAACCGACGAGATCAATCAGTATCAGAGCTTTTCAAGATGCCTCTGCCTGGAAAGAGCTTGATCGCTATAGCCGAGCAATAGCTGTGATGCCACCTCCCTCTGTTTCCATCTCCACGTCGGTGCAGCAGAAGAGCCGACGCGGTAACGTGGAGTCCCACAAATACCGGATCTCAGATGAATTATGCATAGCGAGACATTTACTATTCAGCCTAACAAGGAAAGCAGCATCAATTACAGCGCAGACATGTTGTCAGGCTCCATCGGCGCTCGGGCCGACTTCGTTGGGGGGAGTGGTAGGAGGGGAGCTTTCCCGCCCCATCGGCTGCACACACTTTCTCGCACAGCGTCCGTTTTTGAACGGCTACACTGCTAGCGTCGTCTTCCCTGACTCTAGATCATCCCTCCTATTATCCTCTTGGGGTAAAAATAGAGAGGGAAAGAGGGTCCTGTCGCGCAATAAGAGAGCGGCCGTAAAGTCGCGGGATGAAAAATACAGAGCAGCGATCCTCTCCCACCGCATCGACAGGTCTATTGCAGTGGACACCTGCGCCGGGATAAATGGCGGAGTTAAAACGGGGGAGCACGCGGGTCATTCCGAGGTGCCACGGCGCGAGGTTCTTAATAGGATTGAGCAGTTCCACAAATCCATCTCTCCTCTTCTCTCGCTTCTTCTTCTTTCTTCTCCCGCTGCTGCTGCTGCGCTGCCGATGATTACACGTCTCCCAGGGGGTTACACATGTGAGCATCGATTCTCTTTCATGTCCGTCCGAGTCAACATGCGTCCTACAGAGCCACCATTGACAGGGAGGCATCACGCGGCGTCCAACAGCATCCAAATTGTTTCTGTGAAATGCTCAACACTTCCTGCGGGCCTATTAGAGGCTTTAGGAACTGAGATGGCACACACACACACACACACACACACACACACACACACACACACACACACACACACACACACAACAACTCCTCCCTGACCTTTGGACACCCGCAGGAATTCTCTGGTCACTTGTATAGTTTATTATTGGAAAACAGCAGCCACAGTGGCTGGCTGTGCAGCGAAAACAGCCTTTTAAATGAAGGGACCGAAGCGGCAGCCTGCCAAGGCTCAGATAATAAAGCCACCTGAAATTACAGCCAGGAGAAGATCATTAAGTGTGGTGGGGGTGGGGGGAGGCGATCATTTGGGACTGAGCGGCTGTTGATTCCAATCAGAGGAGGTGTGGAGGAGGAGGAGGAGGAGGAGGAGGAGAAGGACGGGGGCTTTTACGATGCTCGCAAAACGCAGGGTTTGCAAAAAAAAAAAAAAAAAAAGGAACAGCTTCACGGTTTTTGTTGTCAAGTGTATCGAGTCAGCGACAGTCCAGCAGCAGGAGAGCTACTCTCGTTTTTAAAACTGTTGAGCCTCATTATAGTTCCGTCTTTATGTTTCTGGGCCGATGTCTTAGTCTTCAGTAGCAGCACTGCGGCAACCACGGAGGGAGAGTAAGTCTCAGCAAAAAAATGTCTCTAATGCTTTTACTTGATGAGGCTTTCTATTGGTGCAAGAAGCTAAAAGGGTTCTGATGAACCTGCCATTAAAAGCAGCGTCTCTGCTAATCACTTTAGCGGCAGCTAGTGGATTTAATGCAAAGCAGCGTCTTCTTCCTGGTTGTCTGTGATTTCTGATGGCATCTCACTCTTGTGCCTCTCTCCTCTTTATGCATTAAGGAAGCTAACTCATGGATGGGCTCCAATTCAGGGTTGAAATCTTAGATGTTCGTAGTTGAAGAATTTTTCTTTTCTTTTCACAGCAGCGGTGATGAAGCAGCTCCAAGTTGGCGGCGCTGCTTGCGAAAAACACATCGTTGTCAGGCAACGTAAAGATAACAGTATTCCGAATTTAGAAAATAACTGCTTAACAGCGAATTTGCTCACTGCTCCCAGCCTATTTTGCACACGGAGGCAGGCCATGTCAGGTTGTTGTGCTTGGCACAGAAGCCGACTTACAGCATAGCTTTGTGCTGTGGCCAAAGATTACAGGGGTTCTGGTTGGGGATCTTTTCTTTCTTTTACAAAAATGTTGAAAGTACAAGTGGAGCCTGATGCTGTCGGCAGATGCTCGTCGTGTCAAAATGTCCTATAGTTTTCTTCGTGCGAAGAAATTGATTCCGCAACGTTAAAAGGAGAAAGAACTGCCATCTTTCAGCCACTGGAAAATGATTCCAGCTGATACCCTCCACCTAGAGACACTCAGATGGGCCCTAAAAGACAGACTGGAGGATTTGAAGAGGATTTGGAGGCCAGTGATCCACAAGCCCGTTGTACGGTCTGCATTGTTTTTTTCCGCGCTTCCTCAATAATAAAGGATATCTGAAGAGAGGTTGTTGTGCTTCAGGCTGTGGTGGTGGAGGTGGTGGTGGGGGGGGGGGGTGGGGTACAGAGACAGGTGCAGGCGGCAGGTGACTGACATAATCCGAAGAGACGGGGCGGTGAGTCACAGCGGCCCTCGGCAGAGCAGAGCCTCCTCTGCCTAACCTGCAGCGGCTCCCATACGATACGCCTATTTATAGCCCGTCCACAGCAGCAACGCCAACCAATGGCAAGACTGAGGCAATCTGGCTTTGTCTGAGCTCTTATTCAACCCAGAATAAAACAAGGATGCGGTGCCAAATCCTCCTCAAAAAAAAAAAACAAGACAGAACAAAACAAAACAGAACAAAACAAAAAGGAGAAACAGGTTTACTTGAAAATCCTGAGGCGCAAAGCAACACGCTGCGCTGGCTGGCAGCTTTCAGGACACATTCGAGGGACACCGTTTCCTCTCTTATCAGGGTAACGACGCGTGTGAATGGAGCCACTTGCTCGCGAGTGGGAGCGTCGCGCTTGGCTGAGTCATCACCTGATCTACCTGCGGATGCTATCCCACAGACTCAACACCCTGCTCATTAGCGCAACGTTGTCACATCCTGGGGAATAAATTTCTAAACCCCCCCAGCATGTGCACGTAGCATCCTTATCGAAAGAGAAAGCACCATTTGTAGTTGAAATCGATAATGTAAACAACAGCTGCATTTCCATTACCCCTACAATTGCGCAAAACCTTTAGTATTCATATCTCGCGAGACAAGATTTTACGACTTATGCGCTTCACACCATTCAATGCAAACACCTGCAAATCGCAATTGCACTTTGTTCAAACTTTAGAAATATTGCTTTGATTTTGCAAAAAACTGTAATGGAAATGCAGCTAATGACGCCGGCTATCGTGTTCTATCATCTGTTTGCTTTTTTTGTTTGTTTTTTGCAACTGTGACATCTGGCAAGCCGTCGCCACATCACACAGCATCCATTACATTAACGATCGGCGGCGTTGGGGGATGTGGGGTAGTGGAGGTGGGGAAGGAGGGGGGGGTACAACCTCATCCCTCACCGGGGAAGCGACTCGGTTGTCCAAATAAATTATCTTTTGGGGAGAAGGGCGAGAGTTTTAAAATCTTGCCGGCAAGGATTCCATTAATCTGGCGCGCGCTGCGTTTTTCTGCAGAGTTGAGCAGCAAGGATGACAGACTTCCTCCGCCGTCCTCGTCTGCCCTCCTCCCTTGACAGGAAGTCCAATTATGATGGGCACTAACTACCGCCGCGGCTCCAGGCTGGATCTCTCCGGAGCAGAGTGTCTCGCCTTTCTTTCTTTTTTTCTTCCCCCCATACCTGGAAAACGTCTGCAAGCGAAAGTGTTTCCACCTGGAGAGCGTGGATGACAGACTCCGACCTCTCCCCTCCTGATGGGCCACTTTCTGCTAATTCGACACATATTGTGATTCAGCTGTGTCGTTGGGACATTTTTTTGCATTTTTTGCGATCGTCAGCCCCTGAGGACTCCGAGCACATCCGGCACTTGAGACACGGTCGCCAACCAACTCCGTTTCGATTGGGGGAAGCACCTTGAGAAGTCACACACCGTGCAACTTTCTGGCCGCTTTAATGAAATTGCCTCGCACAATGTTGGCATTTGCCAACTATTATGTTTTTCATTATGACAGCCTGCCGTAGGAATCGGACTCATTTCCCGTGGCTGTAAGAGGGCAATAAATTTGTTTCCTTTCATGTACGGAGCTGCTGCACTCTCAGACCTCCACAAAGAACCAAGGGGAAATAAAGCGGCGTTGCTCTGCAATTAATTCCAGAGGAGTCTGATAGCATCATATTATGGTAAACAAACTGCGCCGCATGAAAGGGTTTTTGTTCTTGCTCCTAAGTGACTCCTTTGCAGGGATTATCTGCCCGCCTGACAGCGTTTCCGCTGGATCTCTTATTTATTTGATTGCCCGCCCACCACCGTCTTTACTCACCGCCGACTCTCGGCTCTTAACAGGACGGCGCACGCCGTCATCACGCGGCTCCTGAGCCAGGTGGTGAACGGGAGGTTGTTAGCCGTAATGTGCTGCTCTGCTGCAAGCTCTGAGACGAAGGCTCGCAGCACGGCCTCAGGCCTGGGGGGGAACTCGGTCATCAGCCACTGCCAGGAAAAAAGTGGCAAACTCCAGGTGACTGGTTCCAAATATAGTTGCAATAAAAAGTAACCCAAGAAAAAGGAAAATGTCTTTCGAGTAGGGCTGCTGTTCAGTTTCTTTCTGCAAATGCACAAACATCCAAATTGTTAACTTGAGTTACAAAATGAGACTACCTTCACATGGACTTTTTTTTTTAACCACCCTTTCGAACATCTAGAAGGTCATGCGAGAAGCTTCCTGCTAGAACGGGTTTTTGCTGCAGGCTATAAGCAGAGGACTAAATGTACCGCTTGTATCCGGACTTGTGTAGAGGTTTTACTAGGGTAATTATTCACGCAAGACTGTTTTCCTGGAATCAAGGTTGGGGGAAAATGGCTTAATAAAACTTTATTATGTTTTTATTTTCCCTCCTGTCCTTCCTTCCCCGCAATGTCTCTGTGGTCAAAGGTCCCCTATTGCCTCGACTGACCCTTGACAAAAAGGAAAAAAAAACGTTAATCAAATAATGCACAGCAAGGCCATGTGGGTAAAGCTGCTTAAATCCCTCCTTTCCTCGGTCTCGGCTAGATCAAATTAAGTGGTCTGATACTTTCCCCGCCAATGGGATTAGGTTGATTAATTCCCAAAAGTGTTGACACGATTAGCACTGGTTAATGGGCCTTTGGAAAGTTCACCGTGTCAAGACTTGGCAGCGATATCGGCCAGGCCGCTCTACAACGTGGGGAATCTGTGAATTCCAGAACGATTTCCACCTCCCAGTCAATATTTTTTTCTGCCACCTGCACACGAACATTTAGCTGCAACGTCTTGAGAAATGACGAGACTCCAAAGAAAGAAAGAGAACACTTGACAAATGGCGGGGCCAGCTCCGCGGTGACACGGTGTCTAAATATAGAGTTGAAAATGGAGCAGTACCAGGGTCCACATGTGAGGGCCATAAATATTCACCGTCCACCTACGGGAGGAAAAAGCTGGCTAAGGCCAGCTCCGAGGAGAAATCTGGTCTTTCACAAAAACTAAGTGTCAAAAATGTGGCGGCGTCGAGCTCTTCCCGCATTCAAATTGGATCTCCGTTTCAGAAAGAAAGCAATAATAATAAAAGCTTCTGATATACTTGTTGTCTCGTGAGGGAGCGGAATCCATCACGGATGACAGAGGGAGTGTTGTACCACGTCTTACGAGAGCGCAAGGTGACTCGGGGAGGGGCGGCCGGCTGGTGTGCGTTATAAATGCAGCTCCATGTTTCTGCCATAAAGTGTCCATCAGCCTGCTTAATGCATCCCCCAGTGAAAGTGACAGAGGCTGCGCTCGCACATTATTAACTCCACACATTTTTATGAGGAACTGAGTGCCGCTCCTGAATAAGATATGTGTCTGGGCCTCGGTGGCTGTATATCAGTCATTTAGGCTTTGAGTCCACTATTCCAGCCCCGCGGTGACTTCCCCCCCCCCCCCGCGTGTTTACATGTGTCTAAATATGGAAAACCTGCAAAGGCCACGGTGACGCCACTGTTATTATTGTAATCAATCAGTTCTGATCCGAATGAACGCAGACGTGCTGCCTGTAATCGCCGGCGGCAGCCACTGTCTGGCCAGGGATGTGCAATCTCTGTAAATGTTGCGCAAACAGTGTTTACAGTGATTAATTGTGGCACAGAATCATAAGCTGCTTAGCCGAGCGAGGGTTAAAGGCACGGGCAAATTGGCAGGCTCATAATAAATGCATGGGATTTGTTTAAAATATTAATCAAATATAAATGTGCAATGAATTTAATAGTGGCTTATTCCTGAGCCATATTTGGGACCCGGGTAAAGCTGCGCACAGTGCGGAGACAATAAGGGGGAAGAGGAGAAAATGAAGATGAATTTTCACTCTTCTTTTTTTTCGTCTTCTCAAAAAGCTGAAATAACGTGAGATTGCAGAAGCCTGACATCCCATGAACTAGCGCAGCGCTTCATCGAGCTCGGAGGCTGAACAGTGGGTTTGTGTTCCTCTACATTAAGTGGGCGTTTTCTGCAGGGAGAAATAACACTTAGGCTGCGAACTATTGTGCAAATCGTGCAGTTATTTCAGGAACCGGTGACTCTGCAAAAGAAGGCGTCTCTTTTGCAGCAGACACGCAAAAAATAAATAATATTAAAGACCTAAATAATGCTCCCAAAGGGTCGCTACCTCAGTCGTCTTGTGACGCGCTGGGGCATGTGGGAAGACGCGCAAGGACACGGCACGCGGGGAGATGGTGCGGTCACAGAGGTAAAAGCGCGCCGCGCGCAGCCAATCAGCTGGCGGGAGGAGTCGGAGTCGGGGCTCGGTGTCGGCGAGACGCTGCGCGTAAAAATCCACCTGTCGGGCGCAGCGGCGGTGCCATGGCGAGCACGTCTCGGCGGGAGGGAAGTCCGCTCTTACGCGCGCGCGCGGAACGACTCCTCTCTCTCGTCAGACGGTGTGGCGCGCGAGGAGACTTCAGCCAGTAATTTCCAGCTCGCGTGAAAGCCTCGCGGTAATGATGATGACGATGATGATGGTGGTGGTGGTAGTGGTGCGAGAGCGGTGCGATTCTTCAAGTCCGTCTACGTCGACTTGACTTGACTTCCGCCGAGGAGCGATGCCGAAGCGGGCAGCAGGAGGATTTTTCCACCACAGGTAGGAACGATCGTTATTTGAAATGGGCAGGATGATGAAAATCGGGTTGTTGTTGTTTTCCTTTTTCAAGGGCAGAAATGCACTGCTGCCCATAAAGTTAGAATAAAAATATTTTTCTAAGGCTGTGTAGCGGCAAGCAAATGTTATGCGTGAATTCATTTCACCTGGCTAATTGGGACACAATGCTGTCACTGTACCTGGTCACAAGTGACTACTGATGTATTAACGTAGGGGAAAAAGAAGGATTGGGTCTGAAAAGAAAATGATTCCAGCTATATGGGCAACAGGGGGGGGGGGGTCACCTGTCTTGCTACAATGTTTGTGAAACAGGCTTATGCAATTTTTTGTGACCTCAACAACTGTTTGGACAAGATGGATAAGTGAAACAATCAATTCTCAAATAAATAGGTAAATAAAAAAGAGAGAGAGAATGTTTGTACAGCCTGTGTATGGGGAAAAAAACCTTTCAGAAGAGGTGATGGTTCAGAAAACAAGTTCATGACCTCGCCCATGTGCTGAGTGCACACCATCTCGTGTCGGATGAATTATTTGTGGGTGTGGGATGTGTTGCTTGTTGTCTAATGTGGTGTGTAATGGAATTCCCTGTTATCTGTGGGCCAGGCTTAACCTCAGAAAGGGGGCTGCCAGGATGGACACAGTTTAAAGATAGTATAAAGTCTGAAGTCTTGGCTGTCTTTGGGCTCACGTTCAGTGCCTCTCATTCATGGCCTCTGCACACAAGCTGCTGTCCTCTAGAGGTCGCAGAGGCCAAAAATGTTGCAAATCTACAATTCTATTGAATATATGCAGGCTGGGGAAGTGAAAATCAAGGAGACTTTGCAGTCCATTTGCTTTATAAGCAAGGTTTGGAATGTGCTTTAAAGTAGTTCATCCAAAAAAATGTATCCAATTCTTCATTAGTTTGCTGGGTTGGTTTATACTCAAACCTCCCTTATTAAAACCTGTTTCCTAATTTTTTTTTAAATATGAATATTGCCTATTACTTTTTTATTACCTGGGTTCTTATAATTATAAAAATCCATTAAACACTCCCATTAAGTTGCAATTTTCAAATATTTTTTAGAAAAAGTGAGTCATCCTCAGTCCAGAACCATACAGTTTCTTATTCCATTATAATTAAAGAGATGATTTGATAAATGAGCTGGCCAGGAGGTGCAGTTGCAGAACACAAACACGTATTAACTAATTACTATCCGACAGCCTCGCCCTGAATTTTTGTCCGAGTGACGCACTCTCCTGATGTTGCTGTTTGTTTTGTTCTAATTATTTTTCCTAACTTATCACCTTTTGAAAAACATTCATTTGGAGTGAGTGTGACCACTTCACTGAGTCAACGCATCAGCATGCAGTGCAAAGAACGGCACCACCTGCCACACTCCACCTGCTTTTCAACATAGGCAGCAATGATGTGTACAATGTACTTTTTTGCTCATATGTTTATGTGAATGCGTGGGTGTAAGATGGGGGAAAAAAAGTTGAACACACAGCAGATGGCAATTTTATAGCTCAGCCTCCAGTGGAATGCTGATCAGCAGACAAGATGAAATATTTTCTGCTCTGAACTCAGATGATTACATTACCACAAACGCTGTGGTGGCTGCATGTGAAAGGCCGCAGTGCACACATTGAGTGTTTTCTGACTTAGAGAACCTTGTACGATTAAAATGATGTGCTTCTTGTATCTGCTTCTGAAGTGTCTATTAATCAAATATATGTATTTCCAGCAAGCCAGCCGTGCCAAATCTTCAGGACTGATCAACTTTGAGGTTTGAAGGCGCCATCATGGAGAGCTTGAGTGAGCTTCAGAATCCCCTGCTGGGCAAAACCAGCAGACATGTGGTGCACAATGATTATCAGGGTTACCAGTGCAATTACCCGAGCCAGCCTTGCCAGGACAGCCTCATTGGTTCCTATTACACCGAGGCTAATGGGAAGCATAAGACACAGCAGTTCCTGGATGCCACGTCCCTGCATCTAGCCGTGGAGGCTTTCTACAGGCCCAACTTCATCCTGTACAAGGACAACGTAAGTCTTCACAGCAAGGACT
Source organism: Thamnaconus septentrionalis (assembly GCA_009823395.1). NCBI lineage: Eukaryota > Metazoa > Chordata > Actinopteri > Tetraodontiformes > Monacanthidae > Thamnaconus > Thamnaconus septentrionalis. The sequence goes on along the minus strand of CM020517.1, from coordinate 13,326,363 downwards.
CTAAAAGCGAGAGCTTTGAGACAACTTTCACTGAGAGTAAAGACACTGTGTTGGACGGAGCCGCCAAGGATAATCCTCCGGACGGAGAGCAAGCAGAGAAGGACTCAAAGATCCAGACGGTGTCGTACGAGGTGGAGGATGAACATGGTCCTGAGTACGAGGTCAGAGAACATTATCAGAATCTCATGGTGCGATAGCAGTCTGTTGTTCCATGTTTACTGCAAGAATTGGACTTATGTTCAAGAGCTCATTCAAGGACAGGTGTCGAACTACCTGCAGGGTAGTGCAGCTTGGTGCAGGGTCATCAGTTGAAGCCATCCTTCATTGACTTGTAGCTCCAAATCCCACCTAATCCCTAGGCGGTAGTAGAGCAGAGCAGGAACAAGCAATAGTCTAAGATAGCCCTCTTTCCTTCTTATTGACAGCAAAGTGTGTCTGTGTTCGTCATCTTTAGCCAAATCTTCCCCTCCCCTACTACTAGTTACTTCCAAGGTCCACAGGAGGGGCAGGATGGATTTTCTAGGAAAACCTCATGAGCCATCCTCCACTAGGTAGTTGATGAGTGACGAACCTTCCTTATATGAGTCATGGAGCTACCATGATAACAATTCATGGTGAGGAGGACTGTAAAAAGGCATCTGTTCGTAGAGGGGCTCCTATGAGCCCACCCTCAAGTGTTATCCACAGCCATCTGATAAAACAGTCTGAGCCCCACCAGCTGCAACCTCATGTGTTGGGTAGCAGATGTAGTTGCCAAAGTAGCTGGTGCAGAGATTAGCTCTTAGATACTGTAGTACTGTGAGTTTATATTAGTACTAGTCCTCTCGCACATTTGCCACTGTGTACCCTTTGTCAAGAATTTATACAGGGGAAACAAAAATGCCTTAACAAAACACATTTTAAAAAGTATTCTCCCTCATTACGTGCACTCTCAACAAAATTCGAGCAGAACACAAATGATGATCGGCAAGCATGAGTTGATGTTAACTGTAGTTCCCAATTCCCTCAGATGGGCTTTATCAATAGTTACCATGTAATGACACTGCCATATGCCCACGATGCCATCAAGACACTTGACGTGTGCACATGCAGTCGTGATTAACTTAACAATGCAAACTGATGTGAGGGATGGCACTGTTGAACAGAGTAATTATAATATCAAGTTGCCAAGTGAAACTAAAGACACCGCAAGGATTGTCAGTCGCTTTAAGACTCGTCTCTCTGCAGAAAGTGGATTGTGGCATTTTCTGTAAAGCGGACCGCTAATCTGATTCCTGCTCATATCTAAAGCTGTTCTTCAATCAGTCAATTTACTGCATTCTTTCAAAATGGGTGCTGGATAATTGTATGCTTTGGTTTTATAATTGCAATCTAAGATAATGACACATCAGAGTTTATCTGCTATTTAACTTCACCGTCTACTGAAAAGACTGTGAGGCCAAATGAGCAATAAGCCATTTTTAGAAGTGGTAAAAATCTTATTTCCTCCAGGGTGTGTGGGTGGAATGCCCTGGGCTTTTAGCTGCAGAAGAAGACGTATTGCCACCTAACTCGGCGGTCGATTGCACCACATTCTGTCACTCAAGAATACTGGGGCTACTGTCAAAGACGCCATAGGCAGAGCCGAGCTGTGATGGTATTAAGCCAGATTGCTGAGGCATGTCTGTTGACGCAGCTCAGCCTGCAGCCACAGTTATTCTGAGTCGATCCAAAAGAGAAAATAATCTGATATCAAGGACGTGTGATAGAAGATTGGTTTTCAGATGGACTGAGAGCCTTTGCTCATTTTTTTCCTCTACTTTCCCACTGTGTGCACGTGCCTCTGCGCTTGTGTGCGCATCAGTCCAAAGATGGCAATCATATAAAATAAATGATCTGGGGCCAGATGGAAGTGGACTTCCCGATAAAATTTTAAGGCAAGATTACATACATAAGTAGAAACTTTCTGATGTCAATTAAAGTCAGATCTACTGATTCGATAGCGGGCTTTCTAATCTAGTGGGGAAGAAGGTGAGGAGAAACCTGTACTGGGGTTTCAAAACCAAAGGCTGCTAAGTGCAAGTGAGGCCACCTTAAATAGCGAAACCTCAGGCAACAGCATTGTCATCTGGGCCGACAGCAGGAGTCCTGGAGGAAGCTGCAGTAGCAACAGCAGCACAAATGATGAATTATTTGGTTTTTCAAACTAAATTTGTTTTTCTTACGTGATAACAAATAATATTTTATGCTGCATCAATAAACAAAATCATAAATCATAGGCAGTGGCTTTTTTTTCAATTTGAATAAAAGTGTATGGATTTTTTTTATTCATTCTTGCACGATGCATCATCAATAAGCTTCTATTTTTGCTGCATCTTTTTGTTTGGACCAACCTAGGAAAAAAAAGTGCTGCATAGTTAATCAAAATATAATTGCAGTGTCAGCCTTTTACAGAAATGGAATGGAAGAGGATACAATTAAATTACATTTTAAACGGTTGCAGATGGTCTGTTTGTTTAATGAACAGTCTCATTGTTTTCCATTACTAGTCAGTCTAGTTGTCCGCTCAAGCCAGTTCATGTCAGCGGATGTTTGAAACGCTTGAAATAGACAAGCTATCAAAGTAGCTTGTGCCAGGTGTCGTTGTGATTGTCAGAGAGAGTCTTTGGGGGTCTGGCAGCGGAGTTGACTGACCCCTCAGGTCTCTAATGAGGTCTCAGAAGAGAGCCGTGGCCATGTTGTTAAAGGCTCCGTGTCTCTGTGGAGCTCCGTCGTTTATAGTGGCTCAGCACCAACCTGGGAGTGTGTCCTCAGTCGGTCACCCTCCCTGTCAGCCAGACTGTCAGCGGCGCTGAATGCAACAGTCACTCAGGCCTGTTATCACTTCTTGCTCCCAAGATAAAGGAGATTAGTGCTGTTTGTTCCCGGTAGTTTATTCATGCGATGTCAGATTATGGGGTTACGACCAGCTGCTGTTTCTGATGGATCACACCCAGCTGTCCAGGTGGACTGTGCTCATAAAGCAGATAACAGAGAAGTTCATCATCTTTTTTTTTTTTTCCTGGCGATGGGTTGGAAAACTGGTTAGTGCTGCACTTCCGGGGGACGTGTTTATGAAAATAACGCAAGCTAATGACTTCAGATGATGTGGTCTGATGGGAGGATCCGGGCAGGAAAAATCAGTGATAAAATTAGACACAATGTGCGCACAATGCCCGCCTTTCTCATTTTCTTGAATTACTTTCAGAGTGGTTGGTCGCTACCAATCAAGCTCCACTTTTCCTCCACATACTTGATCCCTGCATGCGGCAAGACCGACACATGTAACCTACTTCTCATGCCAACTTTTTATTCAAACAAATATCCGCTCTGTTCTGCAGTACAGCTGACAGAAGTATATGGCAGCACCCTTGTAAAGGTCACCCAGGCTGCTACATTGAAGCCAGAGCGGGGTTTGATTTGATCAATTATTAGCTTGCCAATCTCTGGTGGTCCTGAGTGTGGAGCTCATACAACCACAGCCCGTAAGATGAAGGGTTTTAGTGAGGAGAGATGGTGGAAGCCTCTCGTACTGTAGGAGCAATTTAGCACATAAATGACGCCGTCTTTCTGCTCTTTTCCCAACTCCTGTCACCACACAATGATTGAGCTATCCATTAATCCAGCATTATCTGTCAGGCCGCACGAGGGTGGCAACAGCGAAGCACCAGATCCTTTCCGGCTGCCTCAGCACGTACGTGTTGACTGGTGTTGGAACAAGCACACGTTCACTGGTCTGACGCTGCACTGGCGTGTTGAAGGCGTGCCCAAACACGGCAGCCATCACTCCATCACTCCATCACTCCATCAATCTCAAGATGACTTGATGTTGTGCTTTGTCATTATTTGGCATACTAGCGCCATCATTTTTCTAATAAAAACATGAAACCGATAGCCATGAAGCAGATGGTAATAACTAGTTTCAAACAGACAAGCTGACAATTTAAAATGATGAGGTTGGATAAACTTTTCTACCACCCTTTTCATTTATTTTTTTATTTGAAAAACTTGGATATCACTTTCATTGACACTATGTCTGCGTACATGTTTTAACGCAGTGTCTTTGGTAGAAGCAATGCAATAACATTGCATAATGAATGACAATTCAAGAATGTGGCGCTAATGTACTACGGAGCTAACCTTTTTTTTTGCAGAAGGGCACATGCTGTAAAGATTTTATGTTGTTCAAACAGAAGCAGATCAAAAATGTAAAACGTCTAACTCACATACAATTTTTTTTACTGGACAGAATATATAGAATAGGTTGTCTGTATTCTTATTGGCCGAAACTGCAGAAGAGAGTGCAATTGCAATAAATAAGAATAACAGAACTACATTAAATTTCAAATTTCTATGGCAAAACAAAGAATCAAATGATGCCTGCTCTCTTCCTCACTTGATGTGAAGAAAAACCTCTGTCACTATTTAAGCTAATGCGGTATGTTTTCATAAGCTGCATGCGGCTTACAAAGACAACACTGACAGTTTCAAATCAACTGTGCCTCCTTCCAGAGCGACAGCTCCAGCGACAGCGAGAGTGAGGACAACTTCATCGTGCTGCCACCCCGGGACCATCTGGGCCTCGCCATCTTCTCTATGCTCTGCTGCTTCTGGCCACTGGGCATTGTTGCCTTTTACTACTCTCACAAGGTAGCCCGTACAACCCCCCTCATAACCTAACCCCCCCCCACACACACACACACACACACACACCACCAGGCCTGCCATTAGCTCCGATCACTCCACGCCTTCTATTTTGGGTCAGCGAGCGCAATCACGCAGGCTCGCTGCCCATTTTTCCACCCTGCAAGCCTCCTCACTGTTGTTTCAGGTGTGAATCCGGCCAGCACTCCGTCTCTGCGTTCACTCTTTGGGAAATATTGAGGTTCTGAAGTATGGCGTGCCCTTCTACCTCAATGCAGCTTATCTGAGTGTGTATATCAAGCCCAGATCCTCTGAGGACGATTATATCACAGCAGAAAAAAACTAATGTGCCAGAAGAATAAAGAAAGGCCAGCCTCATTTTTTTTGAAGGGGGACAAAAAATGCCCAAGCACCACATTTGTCACTGTCAGAGGCATAATGACCTAATTGCCATGGTAACTAATGGCTCCCCGAGAGCTTTTCTTGTTTTCTCTCTTTAAATGTAGCTTAACACCTACTCACACACTGAGTGCCGATGAGTAACGCAGCGTCTCTGTTCGCCCTCTGCTTTGTTCCGTTTCAGACCGGCAAGGCCAACGCTAAAGGAGACTTCTCCAGAGCGGGGATGAGCTCCAGGAGAGCCCTATTCCTGGCTGCCCTGTCCATCACCGTGGGAACGGGCATGTACGTGGGGGTGGTGGTGGCCCTCATAGCCTACCTGTCCAAGCCTGGGCATGTATAGTAAGAAGGAAGGACAAGAGCCAGGATGATGGGAGAAAGACTGTTTTCTTCCTCCGGGGGCGGTGATGATGAGGATGAGGATGATCATGATGAGGGGTCGACACAAAGAGACACAGTATAGAAGATATGTGTGGCGAGAAGCTTTATTTGAAGTGCTTATCGATTCAGACTCTCTTGTCTTTACTTGTGGGATGGAACACTCCCACGGAGGTATTCCACCACCATCACACAAAGGAGGAGAATCAGCGCCGAGAAACTCACCTGCCAGGCTGGGCTCGACTCTTTTGTTCGACAGAACTGAGCTCACAGCATAAAAAACGACAAAAAAAAAACAACCTTACTGGCGCAATGGTTTTGTCTTGCCTGTTCACTCGGTGTATTCTCTGTCAGTGCTATTTCAAAGTGTTTGTTGTCCACTTTGTATTTCTTGGAAAAAACAGTCAGAGTGGATCTTTGTGGTGATTGTTTATTCAGGGGATGTGACTGACATGGGATCAGTGACAGATATGGAGCCCCGTCACAATGCACACAGAGTTGCCAGGAGGCGGTCAAGAGGATCATTTGTGTTTCATGCGTACTGCGAAATTTAGTCAATAAATAGCTGCATTTGGCATGAACCCGCTCTCTCACTCACCTCTTTATTGTCCCGCTGAGGCGAGCTGGAGGAGCTCCCCTTTTAACCGCAGGCAAACTTCCGCTGGAAGCACGATGAGGATGAAAAATGAAATTCTCAAAACATTAATTTTTTAGACACGGCTTGAGGAGGAAAATTAATAAAGCAAGTGGATCTTTAAAGGGATTGTTCAACATTTAATTTTGGAAAATCCGCCCATCGCCGTAATCCCCATCGTCATATGAGTATGTACAACTTGCGTTTTGGGGTTGCTAGATTGTGTAATCGATGAGTCTTGAGGGAGGGAGACCTGCACCGCTCATCTCCATTTGTTATGCCAATCCCACCCCCCCAGCCCCCAATCTCAAAACAACAAAGGGATGTACTGCTCATATGACTATAGAGATTATGCATACCTCCCAACTTTACGAACGAACTGGATGTTAACTGTCGTATTACAGTATTAACCAGCTCAGTGGTCTAGAAGTAGATTGTCCCTGAGACTGGTGGGTTGTGGGTTCCATACTGGCCAGGTCATACCAAAGACTTTGAAAATGGTACCCATTGCCTCCCTGCTTGGCACTCAGTATTCGAGGTTGGACTTTGGGGGTTAGATCACCCATTGATTCCTGATGCTGCTCACCGCACCCTCAGGGGATGGGTCAAATGCGACGGACAAATTTTGCATCTTTTGAGATGTGACAATCACTTTAAACTTTAACCACAGTATAAAAAACATAGCAAAAAACATGATTTGTCTTAAGGCATGGTGGTAAAAACCTTATGGAAAGAGACTGGAGTGTTTATGATGTAAAGTCTACACAAAAATGTTCAATTCTCTGTTACCATTCACTCGAGGTACATTCTTGATGGTGTCTATACCGAAGAAACTCTTCAGCCTGGCCTGAGTGCAGTGGAAGACCAGCGTGGTCGGCATACTCCTAGGAGGAAAGCTACATGTGGACGGTACAGCACTAGCATGTCACATTCAGTCTTCAGTCTGTCATTCAGGTCTTGGGGATGTGACGGACAGGCTCCACCAACATCGTGGGCCAAGATGTCAAAAGCCCAACCTCCATTTCCGTGGCCGACATGACCCTGGGTTGTGTGAAGGCTTTCTCTCCGACAGTCGGGTCACTCGTACATGCTCTCCACGGACCCACCGATCGATATTATAGTGCACGTTCGTCTTATAACGACATGTGGCGTTGATGGCCAAGCTATTAAAGAGAGCACGGTCTAGTAACAACACCGCGTGCAAAGCTCTATGTCTACGGAGCATCGGCACTTTCCGACACCAGTGAATCCAGGGCAAAAACACAAAGCAGAAAAAAGGAAGACAAAAGCTCGTACACATTCCACCTGCAATTCATCCAAGGCCCGTCATGACAGGAGAAAGCACTCGACACGCACACACAATTCCCGAAACACAGTCAGTCCATCAGCGTTCCTGTCACTCTGAGCACTGACGGACAGATGCCCTGTGTGATGTGGAAATGGAGCATCGATAGGCAGTCAAACTTGTTTGCAAAATGACCCGTTCTGAAATGTTAAAGCTGAGAAAAGAGGGAGACTCTTACATCCTCGCAGGAGTGCTCCGATTTCAACTCTTCTGCTCATCCACCTTGACAACCTCCAACAGAAAGAATTTTTAATGGTTTTCAAAATTTCAAATGATTTCATAACAAATAGCTTCCTTTGCAGGTAAAAAGCCAGTAGCCTACTCCAAGCTCACAAACCACAGAGGAGGACCGGGTAGGGGAATCTAGAATGCACTGCAAACATTGGCAGCTGCTATCAAGATTAGCATGGATGCTGCTGTGGATCATGCTGTGTGCCACCTCCACAAGCACACAAGCCTTTACATGTGGACATGTTTCCACTTCATTCTTGACGGTCAGGGGTAGGTCAGGGTTGGTTTTGGAAAAAACAAAACAAAGTTTAACATTTATCGTGTTATTAAGTGTTATATAATGTGTTATATACTGTATGTGGTTAAAAAAAAAAACTTGCTAAAAGCTCAGCATGTGACACTTTGACCCCAACCTCTTCGTTAACATCACTCACTGTGTGACACCGAGGGGACTTTAGCTGTCACAGTGTTTTGGGAACGATGCCAGTTAACTGAGGTCGAAACAGAGCTGCACTTCAGTCCCCCCCCCCCGGGACCACGAAGGGGACCATCGTGCATCACTTCTCCACGCGGCACACAAGGTCAGCCGACAGCTCCAGGAACCTTCGGAGAGTCTGACAGGCGGCTGGTATTGAAGACTGCAGGGGGGGCACCAGGGAAAACTAACTTTCTTTTTCCGTTTTCTTCCTCAGTGCTTTTCCTAAACAAGTGGCGTGCGGTTGCAGCTCAATGGGAGAGACGGAAAGTGCTGCACTCATCAATGGGAGCCGTAAGGGTGTGCTGAAGTGGCCTCACTCTGCAGGCGAGCACACTGCCCGCTCGCTGCATGCGTTTTGTTTGTTTTTTTTTTTTGTTTCTCTCCCCATCTCTCAATAGGAAGCGGCACCCACGCCTGCTCGCCTCACTCTGCTGGCTCAGACCACCAGTGGCGAACTGGTTCTATTGCTCATATCCACCCCCACCTGGACTTATTTTTTGCCTTTTTTGAAACACCTATCCAAAGAGCAGCAGTAGGTTGAGCAGCAACACTCTTGAAAGAAGAACCTTGCAAAACGAGCAAATCCCAAAATCCATAAGGCTGAGTGCTGGATCACATAGATTGAAGTCGGAAAAGGAAAAGCTTCCACCAAAGTACTTCCCAGTTCCATTGGGACCATTCAAAATGGCCGCTCTGTCAACTTAAACTCTGAGTAAAAGCCTGTGCTAGTCACCATGAAAATAATTAATTGTGCTTTTTTTCTATAGAAATTTCTGCAAATGTTCTATTGCATTGTATTATGTTTTTTATTACTCTTAATACCGCCCCCCCCAAAAAAACAAACAAACAAACAACTAACTTGTTGAGGAAAAAAGCACTTTTTCATTCCACACTGACACTGACACAGTATCATATGACTCTATAAAAGAGCTGGGAGGGGGCAGTGAATGGTCCTTCCGCACGTCAAACTAATATGATAAACATGTTTGTGAAGGGGAATCGTGATGAATGGTGCAAAACAAAACAAAAAAAACTGATAAGGAACAAAAGGGACTGGAAAGACATTAGCACTGAGTGCTGCATTAATAAGGAGCGTGATTCTCCTCACTGTTCATATGGCTGAAAGGATTCTTATCGATGCTCTGATGAAATATCTGTCAACGCGTAAACAACCGCTTCCGTTAGAGCCGTTTACCCGCGACGTGTCAAAATATCACGCTTTTGTTGTTGTTGGTGATTCTTTTTATGGAAATTAGGCATGTGAGGGTATCGGTGTCCCAATATGTCCAAATGCCATCGATCAATGACCTTAAAGAACTATTTTGCACTGGTCTCACAAACACCAACATCAGTTTCATCTTTTCTGAAAAGAAATATTGCAATACTGTGAAGTTTCCATATTGTTACATCCCAACATAAAATTGTAAATATATGCTGAGACACTTTGTATGTTTTGCACATATTACCAAGAAAATCCTGGAAACAATTACTTTTTCCTTTTCTTTTGGTTTCACAGCTTTTCACAATAGCGTACAAAACAAAAAAAAGGACAATAGATGGAAGGATGTGAAGGAGCGACCAGCAAACTGTGTTCTCAAACTTCAGCCGACCGGGGAAAAGGCGGTTATCTTCCGAGAGCGCCTCGTCCTCCATGCCGGCTCGCCGTTGTTTGACAGATCTGAGCGACGCGGTCCATTTGGCAGATTACAGACGCCCGCATGCTGTTTGATGCTCGTCCAAAACACCATTTTTTTTTCTCTCCCGTGCAGCAGCAGCAGGGACGCATTTAATGTATATTTCATTATTCTAAGCGCACTTTCTGGGTCGGCAGCAGCGGCGGACTGAGCTCTTGCCCGATTGCCCTTTGAGAATTCAGCGGCCCACATGCTGATGAGACGAGCTCGTAATAGCATTAAGTTTGGCAAGTCAAGTGGAATTTTTTTTTTTTCAAGCTGGCATTTGGACGCCATTAAAGCAGGTTGTAAAGTTTGGGTAGTCTGTTGGTTTTACTTCCATAGCCGCAATTCAGCTCCATCTGCTCAACTGCCTATAAACCTAAACTTCTGTCTGCATTAATCCTCTGTCTGTAATATGGGCAAATTTAAAACGCTAAACTCTGGCTCATCCGTCTTGAAAGGATTCCACAGCGGAACCTCATCATCTGGTCTCAGCACTGAGTTGATTTGTGTCAAGAGCAGGGAGCAACTGCTGCAAGTACCCTTTTAAAGCTGCTGAATGTGGAGCAAAAAAATGAATAAGGAAAAATAAGTGGCTGATGCTACAGAGACCAGCGCAGATGTTGCAATCGTAGGTGTTTTCTCAGAAGCGAATGACATTTTCACTTTTGAAAGAAAAACAAATAACTGCACGGAAGGCTCTCCCCAGGGGACAGCGTGCTCTGATTTTTGTTGGAGGAACCTCAAAAGAACTGTTTGGTTTTTAAAAGGCTCTTTCATGTTCACATTTTTTTATTGGCTCTGTTGAACCAATGGAGGTACAATAAATCAAAAAAGAAAAAAAATGAATTGGACATTTTAGATTAAGCAACTGAAGTCAAGGGGTAAATATCTAAACACATCAAACCCTTTACTTTTGGCTCCCAATAACATGGTTATTAAATGGAGCTAATGCCAACATGCCCCGTTGAAAGAATTTTAGAATAATGTGATGTATACAACACGACAACATCTATTTATATACACCTACATGTTTATATTGTTATACCTCATATACTTATGTGTGTCTTTCTGTATTTCTAGATTTGAATTATTATTATTTTTTATATATATCTACATCTATATTGTGAGAGCTTTGTTGTTAACCCTGCAACTCACTCTGGCTACTTATATTTCTCTCTCGCTCTCTCTACATTTTTTGTAGTTATTTCTCACCCCAACTGGTCAGAGGCAGTTGATGGCCCTCTGGAGTCTGGATCTGCTCTAGGTTTCTTCCTACATGGGAGTTTTTCCTGGCCACTGTTGCACCTTGCTTGCTCTGGGGGCCCAGTTGGTTTTTTCTCTGATTGTACAAAGCACTTTGAGATTGATTGATTAATTAATTAATTGATTGAAATCTTTGTTGAAGTCCAGTACTTTTGTTTCCACTAGATTTACTTAACGTTTGAGTCTGTGACCCCTGGCATCTCTGTAAGTCAGTAAATGAATGACTAACACTGCTGCTAACAGGTGATCAGCTCCGAATAGCTGAATAAGAGCCTTGAATTGATATAAGGGGTGGGGTCGCCTACACTGGGTAACTCAAAGAAAAATCCCACTGTGGTTCTCTTGCTCTCTCGCACATTTATCACTGTCTATCCTCCAGATTTTATTTTTGCAGGCAGCTTGCAACAAACTGGATTACACCCATTGTCTTCGTGTCAGTGATGTTGCGCAGCTGAAGGTTCTCTATGCCTAAAACAATCATCATCCGCATTAATCCGCTGTTTATTGTTCATGCAGAACAAGTATTTTTTCCTTTGGCTACGGGCAGTGCCTTTGGTGAACAGGACTGACGCGTACACAGCTCAATAGTGCCCCCCTTGCACTTTTTCAATGTACATGAGGAAATGAAGACGCCCCCCCCACCACCACCAACACAACAGATGGCAGCTGTGAAAACACAGCCTCCCACCCCAACACACTCTCCCTCCTACTCCCTTCAAAACCACACTTTAATACCGGAGTTAAGCTCATCTTTGAAGCGTTTCACGCGTACGCGCTTATCTGCCCTCGCACCACGTCGCGCGGCAACGCGTCTCCCTCTGTGCCAGGACACATTCTGGACCGATAAGCGCCTCACAGGCTCGTCTTCTGCCGTCACTTATCACTCTCAAACAACAAGACAGCTCTCAGTTTATCTCTTCATGTTCCCCCGCTCCTGATAAGTCTAGTCTCGCCCCCCCTCACTCGCTCCTCTTTCTTTTCCCCCACTCCACACTGCCGCCTCAGACTGATTCCCTTTGCCGGCAGAGACATCAAATAAAGATGCAACACTCCTTTAATTGCATACCGAGTAGCTGACACCTCAAAGGGAGGCTGATGTGAAATATTAACCGTAAAGGAAGAGAAACTGCCGAGATACGACTGAAGTGAAGGCAGAAAGTGTTGCCAAACACGGCTGGAGCTGGCGTGTGAAATGCGGCTACAGATGGCCTGCTGAAAACACGCAGCGCCCTCGGCCGAAGGGTTAGCCGCCGCGGACGGCCGTACGTCATAAATCTTGCCCGTCCAAGCAGAACCACGAGAAACGACGGACGATCACCACGAAACGAAATGACAAATGGATGCAAGAGAAAAGTCTGTGTCTATTAGGGGGGAGACGGAAAAGGTCATTTAGGGAGACAGCACTATCATCGGCTGTCTTACCCAATATACCGGGTGCATCAGGTGCAAGGAGTTTTTTTTTTTTAACAGATTAAACATTTGTGTCTAATATTCCAAAAAAAAATCTAAATCTATCTTCACAGCTTCTTCTATTGGAAAGGGGCAAAAACAAGGTTGTGGTGAGGTGGACTGAGGATGGAGCACCTGGCTGAGGGTGTTGCCAGATTTCAGTGAGGTATCAGTGCCCTTAGTGACATTGCAGAAGGCAAGCATCTCAGGGTGTTTTAGCACGAGCGTAGAGGCTCACATTTGCATTTAAAAGGCCTAATGTTTCACATCCACATGCATATTTGCATGAAATGAAATTTTACGAAGAGAAATATCTGTTTACTGTATGGTTTTAAATAGCGGCACTTAATCAAAGAGTATGTTTTGAATACAGTGCTGATTTTCTGCACAGCTCTGAGATTTCTCTCCACCAAAGAGCAAAATAAAGCTATTTGGCTCGTACGATCCACCAAAGGCAGTGCCACAACAACGTTCAGAGAAGAAATCAGCCCCTCGATCAGGACAGATCATTTAGCTTCAGTATCAATCCAGTCTCCAGTAATCTACGGCAGGCAGCCTCATGGCTCAGTGCACCCGAGCAGTAGTGACAGCAGATGACAAATATTGATCGAGACGAGTCGTATTGAGTCGCCTCGAAAGCTTGTCACAGCACCTTTTTTCTTTTCTTTTAATGTAGCCCAGCAAGTATCATTATGTGCATGGTGCTTCAAAGCAGGACTGTGCATTTATGCATTTCCCTGTGACTGAATTCTGATATTAAACGAAGCTCAACACTGCCCCCATGTGGAATAATTGTTGCTCCGCTGTCAAGCGACCCAAAAGAGAATATTGTGCTGCCTCTGAGCCTGCAGTTAGATACTACTGCCACCAAGAGATGTATTTCTTTTACGTTTGTGACAGGAAAGTTTACAGAGGGATAAACATTTTATGTATTACATGATAGAAATATGATAAATTATTATGAATGACAATGTCTCAATTTTGGTATACTTTAAACTTTTTCATTTTTCTGCAAAATGCTTAGGAAAACTCACATTCAGAGTGTTTCACACTCATAGCGCCAGCGCACAACACCCCGTTGCACTAAATAAGGACACACTTAAGAACACATTAAGCAATTGGCAATCAGCACAAAACAAAGCCAATAAAAAGTAATTCAGCAGCCGCTGCTCCATATACAAGATTAACAATGGCAGCAATACAACAGACCAATGAATAAACACACGTTCTTACCTTGGTAGGTCTCTCTTCCTTGTTGGCTGAGAAGTCTTTCTCATTGCATCACTCTCAGTTAACATCACGGATTGAGACTGGTTTGGCCCTTGGTGGCCCTCGGATTCTTCTCAGGTTATTATTGCTTCCTGCTAGCATTGGTCTGTGACATGTAAAGAGTCCCAGTGCTATGTCAACCAAAGGGCAATGTATAGGAAGCAGTCTTGACAGGAGATGACTTCATTTTAAAACTAGCAGCCTGACACGTTGCCGATATGTCCTCTCGTTTCGTTTTAGAGGGGGGGATAAAGCAAGCACACACGTGCCGGTTTTCTGGTGAACAAAGTTTGGGAACTGTGGGGACATTTGAGGTGCCTGTGTCGTCCCATGTGCATCTTTTACTTCAAAATGTCGGGTCATATTATGATATGACCCGAAATAAATAAATAAGAAGAACAATAAATAAATATAGTATTCTTCTGGGGCTAGCAGCACTGACGTTGGCTTGCTAGTTTGCTAGTCGGCCGTCTGTCGGTGACAACCAGAAGTAAATTCAGCAGATTTAAAAGTTCAGTTTCGGGAATCTTCAATGTTTGTTGTTGGCCTCGTTCTTCTTTCTTCCGCTCTGCTTGCAGTTTTTGGCATTTTGACGGTTGATTGGATGGAGTGGACAGTTTCTGCCCAATCAACGTGCTTAATTTCTTTGCCGCCGAACTTATACACCAATAGACTCGAGCTAAGTTTCCATGAAAAGTAAACTGAAATTTATCAAACTTATCTGACAGATTCTTGTACTGCAAGCAAGCAGGGCTAAACGTGCCAAGATTAAACAAATAAATAAATGCACAATTAAATGGGTTTGTTAGTTCATAAAAACAAGGGCCGATCACAATCCGATTTGACTGGCCAGACTGTGGTTTAAACGCATTAAAGTCTCTCAGTTTTGGTTCAGTTAAAATGTCTTTGTTCCTTCTTCTAAACTCGCCGTTTTGTGCATATGACTATGACTTCAAACCATAAACACAAGCTTTACTACGAACTGATCCAGCCAATATAAATAGCAATACAATTACTAAAGCGCTCACTTAAGTTGCAGTTCTCTTTGCATACAGCAGAGGGTAGAACAACCCCACGTTTGAACACCGAGGACCCGCCACATCTTGTCTTTTATCTCTGCATGCATGGAAAAGTGGAAGCCTTCCAAAAATGACCCCCCCCCCCTTTCGCTTAATCTCACCAATAAAATCCTATTGCTCTCACTCCTATGAGAGAAGAAATTGAATGTTAATATTGCATTAGCGGGAATCTTTCCATAAACCCTGCCTCTGATCTCACTTTGCATGGATTGAGATGATCTTATGATGGTCTTCAGCGAGCAGACTGTCCATCATAAGGGATACTGTGAATTACCTCCTCAAATCTAATGTAAACAGCTTGATCTTCAGCAAATCTGATCCATGATAACCTCCTCTTCCACTCTCGCGGGATTAAATTGCTTTGCACTTTAGAGGAGTAATCCCCCCTCTGTATGTGTCTTGGCCTCAATAGCTGAATTGGGTCTGTGGAGGTGAGCACTTCGTCCAGCGCTCATCATTCCACTCGCACATTCCACCACAATTATTGGGCTCCGTAAGGGTCCTACCTCAAAAACAGCATTAGGTGTCAACAGTCTGGTGATGCCGCTAGTGAGTCACTTTTAGGACCATCTTTTCGAGTGGCTCCAATTTTAGGGTGGCAACAAAAAAAACTGAATCAATTTAGACTTGTGCAAACATTAGTTCACAATTTATTTACTATTTTTTATGTAGTTACCAACTCTATCTTCTTTTTTTTTTTTAAACATGACAGATATTGAAGGCACAGATGTGAGCATGCACAGCTGACTCAGGCAGACGTTGATGGAAAATATGGGTTGGACTTGCAGGAGAATGCACATTTGTCGAGCACTGGCTGCTCCTTCATTGTAGATGAGCAAACGGTTTAGGTGAAACAGGTTTTATCCAAAGTTTCAGGATGGCTAAAGCACTGTAATGCTTCAATTGGGTTCTTGCCTGAGCACATGGAAGTTACAGTGGGTTAGACTGTCTGGCGGAAGCCTTTTTAAACTGAGGCCTTATTTAAAAAAGAAAAGAAATCGGATACCACCACAGACTACCATTTGAAAGCTGCGTCAGATCAGAAAAGATCATTTTCCACATGATTTGTGCTGTTCGCACCACCTTAAGGCAATCTGACGTGGCTGACAAAACATCAGTCAGATTAGGGCCTCTTGATCCGTCTGTGTGAACCTGGCCTGGAGGCCAGAAGTGCAAAGATGCCTGTTTGCTTCACAGGGCAGCTAGCATAGGGCCTCAGGTCACGCAGGGCTCAGCATGAAATCAATATTGAACGTGTAATGATGTGTCCTAATTTAAAATGATCACTCAGGAGCTAAGTCATTTGTCCACCGTTTGGCCTGGGTTTGATTGTTTAGAGCTGGACTGGTCATGCTATTACCACTTTCCACCCCAAAAGTAGCCATTCTAAACCCTGTGTGCCATGTTTAATTGACAATTATTCATGTTAATCCATCCATCCATCATTATCCTTTGCAAGATATGAAGGTCTATAAAGGTTAAGCAGGCTACAGCAGTTTCTTACTGGCTCCAAACTGCTTATTTTAGTCGCTAACGATGGTCAAAGTTTCTTCCAATTCAACTTGCCAGACTACTGTGTCGACTTGGTGTGACAAACAAATGGGCCGACACTTCACTTGGCTAATTTTCATCACAGTAACAGCGGATTTGCTGCAAGCCCACACGTCTGCTTCACACAGTGATCCTCATTGTGATTTTCTCAATTTGGTACAAAAAAAAAAAAGCAAGTAGCAATAGCGTGGCTACTGTCCTAAAAAGGTTAACACCAAAACAATCCGATATAAAGAAACTTTCGGATTCACATTTTTTCAGTAAATTAAACGGCAGATGTCTCCAGAAAAGCATATGTACGTTACTGTGCTATATTACAGCACTCTTTTTGTGTGTTGCACTAAATGTTAATGTATTTTTCATCTGCAAATTATGCTGCAGTACACATGCGCCTTTCACTTGGTGTTCATTGGTACATGTTGCACCATTTTGTACACATCGTGCATCGTGCATGCATCTCAGCGTGAATGCGCTTTGTGTAACGTGAAAATATGAAGTATTTAGAACAGTATTTAGAACAGACATATGTAAGACACAATGGAATTGGCAAACAGAGCTTGGCTCCAGTGAAGTGACTGCAAGTACAATTCAAGACAAAATGGGAACAAGCACTTAAACTTGATCTAAAGGTTGGTATCAGGTCGACAGAGTTATTTGTGCTGAAAAAAAAACCCACAATAATATTTAAAAGAAAAAAAAGATTGGCCTCTTCACGTCGTGGACATTCAAATCCAATTCTGTGTCCGTCCACAGATCTCAAATAATTATGTAATTAGCCACCTCTTACCCATCTACTGATATAGTGGATCCAATGTGAGGGCCGTTCACGACACGAGCAACATCCCCATAAAACTCAGACTGCGCCCCTTTGAAAATTAGTCTCACTTTAACCAGACTACAACTCATTAGGAAGTGTGATTTGCTAACATGGGATGAAATGTCAAGTGTGACACGGATTAGAGCTAATGCCAGCACGTCATTGTGGCGAAGTAGTGAAGTGGTGAAGATGAGCTCAAGTGGCACGATGGGACATGTTGAAGAGAGCATGTAGGGGTGAAAATAGTCAAGAGTTGCCAACAGATAGAGTGAGTCTCCGGATAAGTGTGCAGATAAGAGGATAAAACTGTTTTGCAGTCAGCTTGTGATAGCATCTGTTAAAGTGAAATCCCGCCGAGGTCGCCCTCTTTGGGGAGTCTAGGGTACTTTCACTCTTTTTTTTTTCTTATTCTGTCCCTCGAGCATGAAAGTGAAGGCTTTCAACCGAGATGCATTAGAGAAAGTAACCCAAGCATGCGGCTCGCGGCTTTCCTAATGAGCCCAGTCAGTAGAGCAGCGAGTGACAACAAGTGGCCAAGCAAGCAGCAAGCAGAGCAACAACCCGGTTACACTTATGCCTCCACCATGAGAAAAAACAACAACAAATCAATTCCCCTGACTCGGACTGCTTCATTTTGCACGCTGAATAATTTGACACCACATTCAGTAAAAGGTGACTTCTACTTTATGCCTTGTACTTACAGTTATACAGATTTTTTCGCAGTGGAAACACAAACACTACAAGGGAAAAAAACATTTTTCAAATTGTGCCATTGAGAAAGAGAGAGAGAGATTAATATATCATCTATGTACAGCACAAAGTAGCGCACGTTACTTTCTTCCTCTCAAAAAAAGAGTTCTGTCGGTGGGAAGGTCCATATTTCTTAATGTTACCTTATAGAACAAGAAACATTAATAATGAACGGCAACCATGAAGATTAATAGATGCTTATACATCACTGACAGCCCTAATTAATATGTAATAACTGATATATTTTGTATGAAACCAGCTCTATATCTGTAGCGTCTATATACACCAGTAATAACATTAAAAGCTCCCGTATTGTACCCACTTTCAAATCTTTATTTTTCATCTTGGATTCCAGAGCAACTTGTGTGATCAATTTATTAAATACAAAACCTCACAAGATATTTAGCCTTCTGTTTGCAACCTCCTGCTGCCGAAAGGCTCTTTTGTTCCCTGTAACATATTTGGAAGATGGAAAACGCATGACGACCATCAGGAAATCTCAGAGAGCAGAAGCAAACCCCGGCTGGGGTTGATGTGACTTAGACGGGGGAGATAGTGTTTCCCTTTGTGACATCACAAAGTTCAGAAAATCTGAGCCCAGGTTTTTGAGAAGTGGGTCAGGCAGAAGAAGCAAAGGATGGACTTCACTTCTGTTCTGGGGGTTTTACTGACAGGCGACAGACACATATCATCAATATTATTATTATTATCATTAGAAAACACTGATAAAGTGAGTTTTGCACAAAATGGGACCTTTAAATTTTCACCCTACACTGTGCGTGAGTAACAACTACTGTACATTTGGGGGTAAATCACAGAGAAAAAAAAAAGTGCATTGGCGTCTTCTGTGCAGAGCCGGCGGCGGCCAGACGAGTCTCCCTCTTGAAGACGTCCACATCCGAGACGGGTGAGTCAGGAGGTTGGAAACCCGCTTGGTTGTCCCCAACGCTGTGCCGAGAGAGCAGCCAGGCTGAAAACCTTCTCTCGACTCAGGGAGAGCGACGGCAGTTCCTCGGGAACGGGCCGGGCCGGGCCTGGGCGGGCAGTCGGTCTCTTAGGGGCTCTTATCCTCCCCGGATGGACTCAGGGCGTCGGCGCTTTTCTCCTCGGCCGCCTGTCGCTCCTGATTGCCCTCCGGCAGTCTGTCGTGAGCCACCGTGCCCAACACTTTGGCACTGTGTTCCTGCGCCTTGGCCCTGAGCGCCGCGATGCTGTTCTCCCTCAGTTCCTCTTTGGAAATGCTGGACTTGCCCTCCGACCTCTTCTCGGCCTCGGCCGCCGCCGCCACCTCGGCCTCCTCTGCCCTGTGAGGGGCCGGCTGCCGCGGCGCCTCGCACTTGCCCGTCGACAGGGAAGACTCCGCCTCCGTGGACTTTTTGTGCATCCCTGCAAAGAGTGGCGGGCATTCAGATTTAGAATAGCGCCTGTGGATTGGCAAGCCATCTTGGACTGGAAACAGCAAGCAAAGGACAGTTGTGGTTTAGAACAGGCGGCTCGATGCGTGAGCTGCTGGGTGGGGGAGTGAAGTGGAGCTGGGTGTTAACGATGGGAAGAGTCTCACCCAGCAGCCAGGGGGCGCAGGACTCCATGATGCCATCCTTGGCGGACTTGAGGATGGACTCAGGCAGAGGGATGGAATGCCTCACCATGGCGCCGTAGAGGCCGTACTCGGCCATGACGGTGCTGCGGCCCCAGCACTTCTCCCTCTTCCTCCACTTGGCCCTGCGGTTCTGGAACCAGACCTGAGGGCAAAAACACCGAGACCTCACTCTTCCAGCAAAGGCAACATGTAGTAGTGCTGTATAGTCAAGACTTGCACCAACCGAGACCGAGACATAATCAAGACTAGAGAGTATCGACACCAAGACAAGACCAAGACTTTATATATCAAAGAAAAATAACAACAAAACAGAAAAAAATGACCAGTATCTTTTTTCAATTTTAGTTTGCTTTGAAATCGAACAGCAACATCTCTTTTCAGGAAGGTATCTAATAATTTTCTTTAACATTTTGCTTCTTTACCAACTATTTTGAACCGTTTTTTTGTTTTGTTTTTTAAACAAATTTGCTTCATAAGATGAAAAAATAAATTATCGAGGAATAAGGGGGTGTGTCACTCTGGGTCTCACAAACAGAGCGTAAAACGGCAGCAGCTGGATTCTTTTCCACTATTATCTGTCATTGTAGTGTTGGCTGAGTCTTGACTGGTCCGTCCAGACCAAGACAAGACCGAGAAAAAATGCCTTCCAAGTCCGAGACGAGACCGAGACTCTTCAAAAGTGGTCTTTAGACCAAGACCAATCTGGAGTACTACAACACTAACCTAACATGCTGCTACACTGCACCACTGTCTTGTCCCCCTGCCACACGTTAAAGGACTGGGGGTTCAGTATTTTAAATAAAAAAATAAAAAATCAGGGTCAAACAAATTCAAAAAACACAAAAAAACATAATCATAATAATAATAATAATAAATATCATAATCACATTTAAGTGGCTCACGGTATATTAATGTCACTTGAGTGTTTTCTAACAATAGTGTGTCTCAATGAACTCCCTATGAAATTAAACAAGAAAAGTCCATCATTTACAGTACTTCTTTGGATAGTTCTACTTTTCACAAAGTGTCTGCTAAACACAACACACCCAGTCATTTATGAATCTCAGCTGCTGATCAAACACCTTGTTTTTGTCTCCTGGAAGGTCCAACAGAGGTTTAGCTGAAAGCAAAAGCATTTTTACCAAAGGCTGGAAACAGAGGGCTAAATGTGCTGTTTTGTAGAGGTGTTGGAAAGTATTTGAAATATTTTTTTTTAAATCAATCATGTGAGGACCCTTTCCTCGAGTTTGCGATGAAAACCAAAAAAAAAAAAAAGGTCAATATGTCAATCATGCCTTCTAATAGCTGCCAATCTTCTTGCTTTAATTTAATTGACCAGCAAATATGAACAATTAACACTCAGTTTTCAACCACTACTACTATAATTTATATTACTATCTATCATATTATTGTCAATACTGTTATTGTCATTTGATTATTTGTCTGTGATTAATACGTGACCGGCGAAAAATGCAGTCATTTTTACCGCTGTCCTCAAATACTGTATGAATCTATGTAATCACATCTTGTCGACGCACCTCTATAGCTGACCTGTACATGCTATCCATTGCAATTATTTACTCTGTCTGGCTACTTGTTGGAGGTGCGTCCAGGCCCTATGACGTTAGGATAGCAATCGCTCCCATCTGGCTCCATTGATTTCCCCACAGCTGCCTGATGCTACAGGTGTGAGGGATGTGAGTCTCCCTGTCACAGCTGATCTGCTGCGGCCTGCAGGCGCTGCCACGGACGGCCCTGACACTCGGAGACACTTGAGCCGCGGGCCCTGCAAGACTGCCTGTCAGCTTGGATGGTGAGACGGCAAATTGATCTCATGGCACAACACAGGACGGTTAAACAGTCCACTTAGCTCGGGGGAGCTGGAGAGGAGGGAGTGGAGGAGGGGGGGACAGAGATTAAATTGAAAACGATCAAACCCTCTTCGAGCTTTTTCTCCACTGTAATTCTGATGACAAGCCTTATTTCATACAAAACACACCCTCACACACACACACACACACACACACACACACACACTCTTCAACCCCCCACTCCCTCCCTTCCAAGGAGAAATTGCTTCTTTGGCCCTCAAAGGAAGCCAGTGTGAGCTGAAGGAGGAGTGACCCTGGGGCACGCCGAGGCTGATTGAAAAATAAGTTAATTTCAGGCCCAATCGATGGCGGCCAGGCGGGCAAATATCACGGGAAATTAAACTACCGAGACTCGGGGGAGAGCCGCTATTGACCCGCGCTAATAAATTCAATGTAGTTATTTCATTTGAACTCCCTGCATGCGCCTGTGCGCGGGCTCGTCTGATTTAACTAATTACACTCAATGAGAAAATTGAGTGTTCATTTTTATTTAGGCAACAGGAGCTTATATACATATATGTATTTATTTATTTATTTTATCTTTTAGTATTATTATTATTATTATTGTTATTACCATTTGGCGGCTGCACTGTTGCCGTCCCGTAATGAGAATGAGATTAAAAGGATACCCTCCCACCCCTCTCTCTCTCTCACACACACACACACACACCGCACTCCGCCACCACCTCACCGGCAGATGGATGGTGCGGGTCACACCGCAATCTCCTTCCGCCGTGATAGCTTGATTAGGTCGTTAGCGGCTCCTTCGGCGAGAACAAATTGTTTCACATCCAACTGCAGCCTGATGGGAGATTATCTATGGCGGCGAGGATGCTGCTGGGAGGGGGGGCGAGCGGGGGGTTCGGACACTGATCGATTTTACAGGATCTCACTTGTTATGGAGCCCACCGTCTCCTCTCAGATATGGGAGGCATGCGCAGGCCGCCGCCCCCCCTTCCGGACTCACATGTTGCGGGAGTTTATTGGCACTGACGGCCGGAATTGCAGGGCACTGGACGTCAACGTGAGTCCAATGATAATTCTGAATTTGAGTATTATAATTATGGGGTGGGGAAAAAAATAGTGTTGAATGGCCCTTTAATGTTTTAATTCCACGTGTTTAGCGAAGGCTGAAGGAATACGATGCTTACGTTAAAATTCTAGACCCACCTTATTAGGTTCTGCTTTAAGAATACTCATTTTGAAACGTTTAAAAACGAAATATATTATTTTTTTTATTTTTCCAATAAATATTTGTATTTGCATTATTTTTGGAAAATAGAAAAATGGAAAATGACGCCATCTGACGGCTGAGGTCATTTTGTTAACTGGTGCATTTCATTGGAAATAAACACCATGAGAGAGATTTCAATTAGCGTAGCATTTATTATTATTATTATTATTATTATTATTATTATTATTATTATTATTATTATTATTATTATTATTATTATTTTTTAGAAATAATGTGATACTAATTTGATTGTTTAAGTTTAAAAAGTGGCACACGTGCCCTTTAGGCAGAACAATAAAAAAAATAAAATAAAAACAACTGCATAAAGTGGCTTATTGGTTAATAAATGCTGATATATAAAATTACCTGTATTCTGTCTTCTGGCAGCTCTGTCTTCATGGCCAACATCTCTCGGGCATAAACATCAGGGTAGTGAGCTTCATTAAAGGCCTTTTCCAGTTCTTCCAGCTGGTATGATGTGAATATGGTCCTGCATTTCAAACAAATAATGTCAACCTTTTGTTGCTAGCCCGAACAGAACACACGGAAATGTTTAATATATTGCAATTTACACACCGCAAAAAACAAATAAAAAAACAAACAAAAAAAAAAAAAACAGGTAAACGTAAGGTAACACATTTCATATATTTAAAATAAAATAAGGTTTAAAATAAAGATATGTTTGAAATAATGACAAAAACAAATCAGTACCATGGTCTAGGCTAATTATCCCAGTACTAATTTGTTTGTACATTACAATTAATGCCAAAATAATGATTTAAAACAACCAAAACTCGTCAACGTCGCAGAATGGTTTTTATATTAAACAACTCCTCAAATAATTCCACAATAATCTCAAAATGCCCTCCTAGAAAAATTAATTTTAAAAACACACATTTCAAAGCTATCCATTTTGAAATCACAATGAAACACTTACCGGTGACGTCTTTTCTTGCGTTTCTTGCTCTGACTGATGGAAGATTTCGACAGCTTTCGTTCGTTTGACGACAACTCATCAGAATCTGCATCAAAACAACACACGCTGTTAATTCACAAGCCAGCTCGCCTTAGTGAATTCTCAGAACAAAAGAGGGCGACTATATAATATATACACCATGTAACAGTGTTACTCAAATGTAACACTATTTGAAACATACAACAACTAGTACTACTGATAATAATAATAATAATAATAATAATAATAATAATAATAATAATAATAATAATAATAATAATAATGTGTAGTGTGAGTGCTGGTCACCTGAGCTGGCGGACTGGCTGGTGTCCAGCGGGCCTGCGGACCTGCTGTGAGGCTGCAGCTGAACATCTTGCGCGTCCGACAGCACCGTCTCCAAAAATGCAGGCTGGCTGTAAAACGACGGAATTCCACCGGGGCCGATTAATCCCATGCCGACGCCCATTCCCATCCCGACGGGGCCTAGCAGCGACCTGGCGGCTATCAGATGCGCCCCGGCCGGCAGCGACTGCACGGGGCTCCTCGGGGCCGCGGACGGCTCCTTGTTGAGCCCCAGAATCTCCTGGATGCCGAAGCCGGTGCACCTGGGCGGCGGGCGGGTTGCGCTGCTCTTTGGCTGGTGGCTGCTGACGCCGTGGCTGCCGCCTCCGTTGGCACCCGGCGAGGTTTTCTCCGATACGGTGGAACTTTCCGACAGGACGGCGCCTTGTTTCCCCGTCATGATGCGCACGATGAAATGCTTTATTTCCCCTCCTCCTTCCTTCCTTCCTTCCTTCCTTCCTTCCTTCCTTCCTTCCTTCCTTCCTTCCTTACGCTACACGCTCTTTCCGGGACGGTCCCCAGTGCATGATCCTCTGTAGCACGCACGAGTCCTTTAGAAAATTCTCCTTTTATCCAACAGGTCCAACCCCAACAAGAGGCAGGGCCTGGCAGCCAATCAGCTGCAAGGATTCAGGATTCCTGTGGATCATGGATGCATTAGACGCCCTCCCGCATTCATATCTGCGTTTTCTTGCGGACTATATATGAGGGAATGTGGAGGGGATTTGCGCTATACAGTACGAATGGCAGAAAAGAAATGACTTTCTAACACGGCTTGCAAGGAAGAGATCACGTGTGTATTTCAAGAGAAAAAGCTGAGGTGTTGGATGTTATGAGAAGAACCGTTTAGATTTGCGCCACTGTTATTTGAAATTTCGATTATTTTGAATTTTCGTTCTGCTGCTGTTGCTGCCGCACGTTTCCACCTTTGAAATGATGCAAGTTTAGGAAATTGCCTCAATCTCGGAGAATAAATCAGCATGCATTACTTTACACACACACACACACACACACACACACACACACACACACACACACACAAAAGGGAGCCGGCTGATCTGGCTCACATGGATGGATAATTGATCTCCAGATGCTATGGGAGACTCATCACACGCGAATCAAAGCGCTCCCAAAAAACGACAGCTGGACCCGGCGGAGCGGCGGCGCGCAGCGCGGGCCTGCTGCGTTCAAGCTCGCAGCATCAGCGGCTGCGGGGAGGATTAAAATCCCTGCTGGGTCACTTTCACCGAGGGCGAGAGAGTGGAAGGAAAACACAGGGCGTGCACGGCTCAAGGGGACTTTCTATAGGCAATGAACTCACCTCTGGTGTTTTCACACCAAAAGTGAATTGATTGTGTGCAGCTATTAGGTGCATTTTTAAAGGTATTTGTGGAAAAAAAATAATCTTGGTAAATATTTGTGGCGCTGATTTTAGTGTTGAAATCTTTGTCTCTTTAAGACAATTATACTGACATTTTTGAAACCAAAATTATTCTGACGTAACATTCAGAAAAATTAAAAAAAACCCAAGATGTTTAGATGTTGAGATGCTGCTGCTATGTTCAGGCTACTTTAAAATCAGATTTGGTTGCAGTATAGTGGTAGAAGGTGAAGGGAAAAAAATTAAAGCTATTATTTGTGCTGTAAAAAACGAAATATTTTTCAGTGTATTATTTTTTGTTATTTATATGTGTAAATTAATAGGTTTTAGTTTTGTCAAACATAAAACTAACCCTAAGCCTATAAGGATAGACATTCACAATTAGCAATAAGCAAAAACAGACTGACAAAAAGTGGGAAAGTTGAGGTAAAAATAACCTTTCACTGCTACTTTTAACTGAAAGAGTTGCTGTGATACCTGCCTGCTGTCAGTGGTGGTGGTGAGGGTGTGCGGGGAGTAATAATACATGCAACAATATGTAATTGTAAAAATGAGCTGCTGCTGATTAGGGAGGAGAAAACATTGCTGCTGCAATTAGCGGCCGGCCAGTTGAAAGTAATTAGGGCCCACTTAGCGGAAATTCTATTAATGAAGTAATCAATGTTATCAGGATATGCTAAGGATGCATCACTCCGCTGGGATGCCGGTGGTTTATTAACATGGAGGGGGTTGGTTTGGAGACTCGGGTCGGTGACCCGCCAGTAACGGGCAACTTCAGCGCGAGGAAGCAGCAACTTCAAAATGCACAACTACGCATGACCGGGTCCGAGCAGGCAGGCAAGGCAGGCAGACAGGCTTGGATGGTGGTGCGTTCGAGGCCTCCTGGCGGGCCGCCGCCGTGCCCTCACACGACCCTTCCCCTCCAAGAGGATGGGTGTGCGAGGCCCCGCGGCGTTCTCATGGCAGCCCCTCACCACGATGGCATGTTTGGTAGCTGCCCGCCGCATTGCTTAATTAGGCGAGGAGTTGATTAATTTGCACTAATTGACAGCTAATTTAAGGACTTGGGAGGGTGGGGGCGGGGGGGTGCACATCGGATTGACGTCGGTCGGGGCACAGGGGGTCACGCGAGGTCAGAGGTTTTCTCTCCATATGGATGAGCAGCGGGGCCGCGAGGAGCCGTCTGGTGGGGGCACGGGTGGGCAAGAAGAACTGCATGTTGTCCATGTCAACCTCGCTGAGCACGTCGAGGAGTCGGTCTGCATCAACAAGTGTCCACATGCGAGCAGGGCCTCTCCTCCAAATGTATAGGGTTACCCCCCCACCCCCTAAAAACATAGAAATATATAGTTTCCATGCGGACAGATTTCTATGCAGCGCAGATCACTGTTTTCAAAATGCCGGTAACATTTTCCTTTTGACAATAAAAGAATCAAAACCAATACAGACAATATTTAGGCTATTCTATTGAAAACCCATCGGCGTGTGCAATCTTCAACAACGTCATTAGAGAATTATATTTAAAAAAAATCTTTATAACAGCTGGGACGAAAAAACATTTCCAATAATCAGACTTTTGCCATGTGTGCAATTTCACACCTTTCAGTTTATAATTAAATATCATCATAGTGCACTAAACCAATTAAATATTACTAACAATTTGACTAATTGATTTAAACAAGGAACTGTTATTATTATACACTACCAGTCAAAAGTTTGGACACATACTTCTAATTTAATGGTTTTTCTTTCGTTTTCATGACTGTTTACATTGTAGATTTGTCACCCAAGGCATCAAACTATGAATGAACACATAAGGAATATGTATTAAACAAAAAAATGTGAAATAACTCAAACAAGTTTTGTATTTTAGATGATCTAATAGCCAACCTTCATATAAAAAATATATAACATCACGTTTAGGTGTTTAACATTTTTTTCTTTTGCATTAATCCACACATATTGCTCATGTATTTGATGTCCTCAGTATGTATCTACAGTGTAGAAAGTAGTAAAGATGATGAAGAAACAGGATATTCACTTTGCCATTCGCCCTGCAGGCCAAAAGGTCATTGGCAGTTGAGTGAACCCGACTGACCTGCTCCACTTCCTGTACCGACTGACCTTTCATCAGTGTGACCCTCTTTTGTGCATCATAAAAGCTGGCTTCATGGACTTTTTCCTTTTTTTTTTGAAAGTGGACCGTGCTTTCTGGCCCTCCCGCCACGTCGAGCCACGTCGCGCTCGAGGAGCCAGGGGGCTCCGTGTGAAACTTGCAGAACTGTATAAATAATTTGCAGAAGGGGTGAACCAGGGTCCGCGTGAGAGGCGGGCGGGGGGGCCGAGCCACTGAGGCAATGGCGGCCTCGGTCCGTGTGAATCGGAAAGACAATTAGGGGCTTATTAGCGGCCCGGGGAGAAGTGTAACTTGTTGGGAGTGAGTGGCCGGGGCCCCAGCGACATCTCCAGCCGAGAACAGTCCGAAGCATTGTCTTACCTAATTATGGCCGATGGACTTCTTTTTGTTTCCCACTCGGCATGCCTGTCTGATTCCCTTTTCGCCTGGCCAGTGCCTCAGACGAGGCCGAAGTGTGCTAATTAGAAAAGAAATGGTCCTAGTAATTATGTCAACTCTCATCATGGGCGATGACAATGAGCAATATTATTTTTACGCAATGTTTTGTGTAGGGGACCCTTGCTTCCAATGCTCATTAAATGGAAAACACAGCCATGCAGCAGGGGGAAAGAGCACAGGCATGAAAGTTACGGCCCCGCACTTGAGAGCTGCGACGTTTCAGTCGTTGTGAAATTCTTTAAAACAACAGCCAAGTCGGTTTTTTTGCTTTTCTTTTAAAATTTTATTATACAACTTCATAAACAAGTCAAGAATAGAAATTAAAATAAATATGGAGCAATAAGCAGAGCAGCTCTACAGAGACAATTAGGAAGGAAGGTATAAACAATTTTCCTTCTGTGTGAAAACCACCGTCGTGTTTTGCGTGTGTTGAATGCAAAGTCTGCGGATTTTCCCGGGCAGGTTCTGAGAAAACGGCAAATCAAAATCTTGTTCGGGATTCTCCTGCTGCTCACTTCTCGGGCCTCTCCAGGATGTTCAGAAACTTTCCCCTCGTTATCTCCCTGGCTGTAAGACAATAACAGACACAGAATTATAAACAAATACAACCAGTGTGAAGGCACAAGTTGATTTTATTTTGTTCGATATCAGGAGAAAAAAAAACAAAAAACAGCCTTACGCATTTTCCTCAAGATTGAAACCTCAGAACTGCTTGACAATGCAAAGCATGCATTTAATATCCCGGGTGTCGCACAGGGAGGTAATTTATACCAACATCTGCTCATATAGGGCGTGAAAAACAACATAAAATGGAGATGCAGCTCGAAAGAGTGGCGCCATTCGCTTGATTACTGTCTCAAAGCGGCGAGGTGCCGGTGGCTCAGAACTCCAGATGCCCGAGACCGTGGTTCTGACGTGTTTGAAATTCAACCACGACGAGAAGGAACAAAATATATGAAGTAAACACAGTTTGTGATCACGGAATGTGGCCACGTCCTTGGAATATTAAATATGTTTTTGGTAAATGATCGCTGGCCGCCTCCAGCTCCTCATCTACCGCTGACGTGCGAAAAAAGTTTTTCCATGACACTTTTGCGATATACCTCCATAACGATGCGTCTGAAAAACCACCTCATGAGAGCATCAACACCTCTTAGCGATAATGTTTCCATTAACTAGTTTTTATTGAGATATTTAGATTTTGCACAATTCAGGGGTAATGAAAACGCAGCTAGTGACTCAACTACCAAGGGTGACAGCAGTGGGTGTGGCGTAGTGACAGCCAATTAGAGTAGATATTTACTTTACATCTCCATCTGTATGTACTCCTACAGAAAGTATCGACCTTTGCTTCATGCCAGGTTTTAAAGAAAAATTGCTCAAAAGATCTACAATTTAAAACTTTCGCACTGTGGCAGTGACGCTGTTGTAAATGTGCTGATATTGTTCCACCACCTCCAACATTATGGCCGCTATAGCAGCCCTAACCAGAGCTCACTTCACCGCAGTGACGTCTTTGTCTCACTAACCTCGTCCATCGCTGGAATTAGCAGAGAGCAGCGAGCGGAGGAGCGATTTTATTCACCGCAGACCACCGGCGCCGTCACAGGTGCCCGGTTGTTGGAGGAATGTGACCAGGGTCCCCTCCACCCCCACCTCCTCGCCCGCGGCTGGCTAATGAAAAAAGTCGGGCCGGTAAGTAATTTCGATGAGACGCCCCGAGCCGGAATGATGATGGCGCGTGTGGGCGTGAGGGCCGCGTCACCTTGAGGTGTCCCTCATCAGGTTAAAGATGACGCTAATTGGAATGGGGACGGATTCATCTCCCGACTTTGCTGTCTCTTTGAATCACCCCAAACAAAGTCACCGCGCGCCAGGGCCCTCGGCGCGTCGGCTTGAGATGGAGCCGTCAAAAGATTAGGCGGAGGGAAAGCAATTACGCCGGGGACGACCCCCCCGAAAGCGGGCGTAGCACCTCGGCGTCGCCCTCCGCTGCCCGCCGGCGGTGAAGGGCGGCAGTTAATACTTCCTCAGGCGTGGTGTTTTTTTCCCCTCCCCTTTTCTTTGCTGCCGCTTCCTCAATCTTTTGGACGAGCCCAAACTGTAAAACGGATTAAAGATGGCTGCGCCCCTCCTCCCGAGACCCCACTGAGCGTTTCATTAATTACGGCGCGCCGCCGCCGCCCTCCACTCAGATCATTGGTATCATTGCATTAAAGACCCCATTAAACATAAATCAGCTCTCAATTTACGACGCGCGGCGCTCTTTTCATTCAGAGAGGTATTGTGGAGGGGGAAAAAAAAAGTGTTATGATTGGCAAGTTGATGAAGGCGACTCTTTGTGGGTGATGAGGGGGAACCAAAAGTGAAAGATCAGCAAGTTATTAAAAAAATGAAAAAGGGTTGGTGAAAAGGTGCAGAATGTGGTGGGGTTGCTGATGGAGTTTGTCTTGAAGGCTTGAGCGAATATGTTGAAAATGTGCGTCAAGCATGTGTAGTGCTGCAGTTTGACGACGACGATGCAGATCTTCTCTAAAGACGGAAACACAATGTACCATCAGTGCTACGTTTACATTCACACCATCTCTCTTTTTCCAAAAAATTAAAATGAATTTTTCCATAAAGGATGTATTATGTTGTGTGTGTATCATTCCATGTCGGGGCAGGCAAATTCTTTGACACTGGTGGGCCACAATTGGTTCTAAAATTTGAAAGAGGGGCAGGGGCAGGAGCAGGAGCAGGAGCAGGAGCAGGAGCAGGAGCAGGAGCAGGAGCAGGAGCAGGAGCAGGAGCAGGAGCAGGAGCAGGAGCAGGAGCAGGAGCAGATGGGTGGTTTTGGTGACCCACAGGACAGGAACACAAAAAGTTTCCCTCAATTGATTTTTTTCACATGCTAATGAACAATTAGCATTCACTTATTCAAATAAATAAATAAAAAAAAAACAAAAAAACAACTTATAGGTAGACATTATTCCTTTAACAAGCAATTTTATGTTTCAGTGTCACACACACACACCCCTCTCTCTTTCACAAACACACACTCACACACACACACACACCTACTACAGTGGCGATCGATGCTGATTAGGAGGAGTTAGAGATTTGTTTAGTTGATTAGAAAGGTCAATTACTAATTTTGCACTAAGTTAATCAGCATCCTGTTACGACCGCCGTCCATACTAAATGACACCTTATGGATTCCCTCCTTGCCCTGTTGATTCGCAGCCATCTAATTACCATGTGGCTGCGACTGCTCACCAATTCCATCAAAGGCCGGCAGCACTTTTCGACGCGCACTGTGAACGCCCGCCGTTTCGAAAAGGGCTTCGTCTCGATAGACGCGTGACAATATTTGCAGCCGTCAGAGAGACAGTGAGGAAGTAGGGAGAGACTTTCTGCATGTGACAATCAGATTTAAGGTTGGCAGAGAGGCTGGAGAGTCTGCTGAGGGCTGCTGTGAGCCCATCCAACACATCACATCACATACAAAACCCACACACACACACACACACACAGAGCAAATCCTTTGCTTGCAGATTTAGCCCTGGATTAGTGCTGCCGAGGTACAGCAACAATAGGAATTAACCTATATCTGCCCACAGTCAAATGTGTTCTCAAGCCATTTAAGATGTAAACGGTGGAAATCACACAACTGGGAAAAAATAATAAAAAACCCAGAACGGTGTTCTTGCGCCCGGCTGTAATTCAGAATCAGAATCACAAATACTTTATAAAATCCTGAGGGAAATTCTGTTTGTAACAGTGCTCCGTTCAACCAACATGATTTTGTACACAGTGCAAATAAAAAGAAAAAAAATAGGAGCATGCAAATAAAACAAAATAAAATAAAAGTACAAGGCTCTTAACACAGTGCAAATTTCGCAATGTGACAACAATCAGTTGACTCGATTGTCATTCATAATTGTCATTCATTGAATTTTGGAGGAATCCCAGATGGCCGGGATGCAGATGAGGAGGG
The DNA here is from genome assembly GCA_009823395.1 of Thamnaconus septentrionalis. Taxonomy (NCBI): domain Eukaryota; kingdom Metazoa; phylum Chordata; class Actinopteri; order Tetraodontiformes; family Monacanthidae; genus Thamnaconus; species Thamnaconus septentrionalis. The sequence goes on along the minus strand of CM020517.1, from coordinate 13,294,442 downwards.
AGGAGGGAGGAGGGCGGCGGCGGCGTAACATCTTACTTTCCCCTCGTTTACGGTGAGTAATCTGGATGTCATTGTCCCAGCCCCCCTCCCCCCGGGGCCAGCCCCTCACGCTGATCCCAGGTGTATAAAGAGAGAGCAATCATCATCATCATCGTCATCATCACCACCACCACCACCACCACCGCCCTGCCGCCCATCTCGTGCTCCAGGTGAGGCGCTATTAGCTCCAGAAGACAGATGACCGCCCGGGTTAAGTGGAGCGCCGGGCCGGGCCGAACCCCGCCCCCGCCGCCACCGACCCACACCCACCACCCCCCCGACCCCTCCGACCGCCGCCGCTCCGCTTTCATTAAGAGTTAAGAGGACTTAGCTGACCCTCGCCGGCCGTCTGCGAGAGCCGCTGGGCTATTACGGCCTGTAAGCTTTATTTAATGGATTTAACATCCTCTCTCGCCGCGGCCGTCCCCCGAGGGCCCAGAGACACGGAGGAGATGAGACACCGGCAAGAGAGCCCACGAGCCCCCCCCACAGACCCCTTCCCTCAGAGGCAGATGCGTGTTCAGCCTGCCGCCCCCCCCGCCGTGCAACACATACACACGACGCTCATGTTTGTGTTCAAAATTCAATTACCCACTTATTGATACTTCACAGGGATATTTAAGATGCAGACACGAGCTGTGATTTCCCCGGGGAGCCACTGGTTCCTCTTTATGTCCCAGCCGAGAGGGCCCCGCCCCACCCCTCCTCTTCCTCCTCCTCCTCCTTCTCTCCTCCTCCTCCAATGTATTCTCGCATGGCTTGACGCGCGCGCATACACACACACACACCAAAACAAACACATCTGTACTCCCCTCCCCCCTCCCCCGCCCAACCCCTGCCCCTGCCTCTTCCCTGTTCAAGAGGTGTCCTTATTAATAGGCAATCAGTCAAAAAGCATTCATTAAAAAGCCTAAAAGGTTTTTACACCCACGCTATGATTAGCTGGGAAAGAAAATCCAATGAATTCCTAATGCCTTTATGGAAATGAGGTGTCATTTCCGATATGCTCAGGGAGGCGGCAGGCGGCCGCGGCTGAAGAGCAGCACTTGAGCACGCGTGTGTGTGAGTGTGTGTTTCACGCAGGCCCTGACACTGATCCTGCTCCAGATGTGGACAGGCCCCATCAGATACAGCTGCTCCGTGCAGAAACACCCGAGTCATCCTGCAGAAAATCTGGAGGCTGGAAGATGTTTTGTCCGTCCAACCATTGCCACACAGTGCGCCCGACAATTTTGAAGTCACAGCGCACATAATATGTCCTTGGGGGGACAATTTTTTTCTGTCGGTAAAAAAAAATAGATCTTAGCCCCTTGTTTGCAGTTGCCAGCAAAAAATGATAAGTTTTAGCTCCCTGGTAACCAGTTTGTTGAAACGCCAACATCTGGAAGGGGCCAAAAACACAGCGAGGGTTTGGGAGTGCGGGGTTGTCACTATTCTGTCCATTCTAGTCTAATAATATAATTTCTTCAAGTTCGGTGGGCCGGATTAAAATGGTTAACGGGCTGCATATGTCCCCCGGGCTGTAGTTTGCCCATGCCTGGGCTAGACACATCATAGTTAGATAAAAAAAGAAAAATACATTTTGCATCAACAATCACGGCAACAAGGACAAGCTAATTTGAAAGGGCGACAAAAAAAAAAAAAAAAACCTGAACCTGGTTTCACTTTCCTCACGAAAGGTACCGGTGACCTTCAGCGAGAAGCACTGCTGCGCTGCTGCTCATTGTTAACGCAAGGAGAGAGAGAGAGAAAGAGAAAGAGAGAGAGCAGGAAGGACAAGCAGGGAGTGATGATGATGAGGAGGAGGAGGAGGAGGAGAAGGAAGGGAAGGTGGCGAGCCGGCGTCAACCTCTTCGTCATTCAGCAGCTGTCAGCTCGGGGCACTTCATAAGCGCCCGCCCCGTGGTCAGCCTGCCTGATGGATGGATGGCGGCACGTTAGCAGCAGCGGGGCCTCGGCGAAAGCAATCATATTCAGCCGCGTGGTGTTGCTAATAGGCTAGAGATTGATCCCAGGGTTGAGAGGGGGGCGGCCCACGCGGACACTTAGGGGCTCGGAGAGGGAAGGGCAGCCTCACCTTCACACACTGGGAGGAGGTGGGAAACTGGGGGGGGGGTCAACAGGTGGTCCTTGTGTTGCAGTACTCGAGATTGGTCTTGGTCTCCAGACCACTTTGTAAGGGTCTCGGTCTCGTCTCGGACTGGACGGACTCTGGATTTTTTGATCAAGACCGGTCGAGACTCAGCCAACACTGCAATGACAGATAATGGAAAAGAATCCAGCTGCTGCCGTTTTACGCTCTGCTGGTGAACCCGATTCCTAGTTAATTGATTTTTCAATTTTATGAAGCAAAGTAGGTTTTCGGAAAATGGCTCAAAACAGTTGGCAAAGCAGCAACATGACGGGAACGAATGAAACAATTTTTTCAAGGATGTGGGACGGAGGAAATGAGACATCGACAGCATGTGAGATCACATGATTATTAGTCGGCATATCAAAAGGCCTTTCATATGTGAAAAATCTTTACATTGCAAGTTTCAGGGTTTTGGATTCTGTTTGTGACAATTTGTGGAACGTCTTCAAAAAAATTATTGAGAAAGGACATTTTGTATTTTCAAAATGAACAATTTGTCAGAACATCAACAATTCAGCCTGCAGGGACTGTGATTGGTTCCTTGTAATGGATAAAATCCAGCACGCTCAAACCAACAATCAACACTATGGGTTTTTCTTCCTAATTAACGACGCACCCTCGCTGTGGAAACGTTTGTGCGGTGCTCAGCAGCCCTGAGCCCACGAGTGTGATAGAGCGCCGCCACTGACTCCAGCAGTTCGGTGTGTGTGTGTGTGTGTGTGTGTGTGTGAGTGGCTCCGGCCCTCCGACGCATCCCAGAGGAACACTCAGCTTTCAATTACCACCAATAACAGCACTTATCAGAGTCCTGGGCACCCCCCCACCTCCCCCAGGGGAGACTCGGGGGTGTGACACCCACGCTCGGCAGCCCGCGACAGCCGCATTCATCACGACGGCGGCGGAGGAGCAGCTGGGGCCCGAGGAAGAGGCACGCGTCAAACCCCTCGGGGACCAGATGGGTTCGGCGTCACGCGGCCATGACTGGGGGGTTGCAGGTGGGAGGAGCTGGAGTGTGTGTGTGTGTGTGTGTGTGTGTGTGTGTGTGTTGCATCTCCCTCTGCAGCCATGCTGATATATAAACGTGGATGATACACGCAGAAGAAGAAAAGAGGAAAGAAATGATGAAAAAGCTGCTTGGGTGCGTTTCCCTCGCTAGCTCTGGTAATAACGTTTGCTGCGCCGTCTCCTCGCTGCTTGATATTACCCTGCCCATTAACCAGCCTCCTCTTTAATGGTCCACATGTTGGAGCGGCGGACGGACGGACGGACGGTGGGAGGGACAGTAAATCCTGTTCCCTGCCCTCGGCCAGCGGAGCCTCGTTTACGGGCCGGCGAAGAGCGCACTTGATGAAAAAGTAGGCGAGATTTACAAGGCGTCGCCCCCACCGGCGGCCCGAAAGGAGAAAATTAAACCGGAGAGCATTAAACATTTCCCGCCCCATTACGGGCCTGCTTTGACACCAATAATAACCGTCATTGTGTCCCGACACTCTGAGAGAGGCCTCGTGCGAAGCTACGGATATCGGAAAGAAAGAAAAGACTCTTTTCTGCTGAGCCTCAGCCAGGCTGTGTCAGTGAACTCACTAGAAATTACAAGTTGACCATTTTTACTTTGCTTGCTTGCTTCGCTTTTTGGAAAGCGTGAGTTGAAACACACAATTCTGGAAAGAAAAACAGAAAAATCTAACTCTTCCTCATCACTTCCTCTGTGATGTCATAAAGGGCACTAATGCTTCACTGATACCTCGTCCAGGTCAGTAGCTGCGTTTCCATTACCCCTAGAATTGCGCAAAAACCTAAATATCGCAATAAAAAATAAAGTTTTTTATTGCGATATTTTGTTTGTTTCTTTGCATGAGGAATGAAAACACCAAAAGTCGGAGCAACTGAAAATTTCCTTCACGTACTTCATTCAAGTATGAAAAACAAGGTATTTTTGAGCTGCGTACACACCAGCACACTTTACAATCACATCACGCACACAACCGTCTTCCTGAGACGCGCGTCATCAGGCGTGTGAATTGAAGTGCCTTGGAAAGACAAGCCAGTTTGGGAAGGGCACAACCCCGACACTGCCTGTCGGTTTTATCGTTGGTAAAAATAAATACCCATTTTTCTCTTACAGCACTTAGCTACATCTGTCTAATCCACACTCCATAAGGATTATAACAATGGAGGCAGCGGGGTATGGATTAAAAACTAGATTTGACATCCATCAAATACTGGGGCATCGGCTGACCTTGTTTCTTTACCTTTTCCAACACAATCATTCAAATATATGACTTGACCTGCATGTAAACCTCAGAAAACACATTTTTCTGCTCTAAACTCGGAAATGCAATTTTCTCCCCAACGAACTTTTTTTTTTTGCATTTTGTCATTTGGGCATTAAAGCCGAAACCAGAAGGCGCCTAGTGCTGGGGTCGTGACGGGGGCGCGGAGAGCGCTGAAAGGCTTTTACCGCCATCTAGTGGTGAGACGCCACCAGCTACCGAGCACGTTTACTTTGCGCTGATGGGAAATATTTTAGACACGTGTCGAAATGCTGCATTAACCTCGTCTTGCTTGAAGACATTTGGAGCAGAAACGGTCCTGCTTGTCACTACGGCCAGATGGCACAATAGGGGGGGAAATATACCTGTGGTTGACACAAAGCCACACGCACAGTCTGTCATGTACTCACACTCCTCTACACCCAGCTGGTAGGCGAGGTTCTGAAGTCCTTTGACCTTCTCCATCAGGTTGGCTGTGGTCAGACTGCCCAGCTCTACAGAAGGAGACACACACACACACACACACTTACTTTCCATTGCACATCTGCTTTGGTTGTTTGTTGTGCATAGATTGATTTGAGTGTTTTTGTAAGGACTGTATAGTTTATTTTTTAAACTGGTGTTTTTGGGTCTGCAACATGGTAGTTTCCCAGTTTGGGTTCAATAAAGTACATCTATCTATCTATCTATCAAACACGTACCCTTCAGCATTTCAATGTCCTCTCTCTCTAGGTCGGCCATCCATTTGGGCGGAGAATTCGATATGGGCTGAGAAAAAACACAAAAAAACAAACAAACACCCATGAAGCAAAAACCTTCGGCAAAGCGTATAATTCAGTCCCGTCGTTTGCGGCACGCCGGCTTGGGGCCGAGTCAAGGTGGATCCAACTCACGCTTCTGTAAGACGCCGCGAACTCTGTGACTCCCGGCACTGCGAAAGCGGAAACGAAGACCATCAAAAACAATTGAGCGCAATTCAAGACGAGCGACGAAGGGAGAGAACTTACGCTGCTCCGGCCACAGGTCTGGAGAGGCTCTGTCCAGCTTCTCAAAGCTCAGCAAAGACGACTCGAAATCATCAGCTGGCGTGGAGGGGGAACAGCGTTACTTGACATTTTTTCATTGAAAAGACTGGAAGCAGTAGAGCACAGGTGTCAAACACTGGCCCGCAGTGTAATTAGGCAACACAAAATCACTACTAGAGCTGGCCTGCCTGTATTATACAGCACAATTACTGCTAATACTACAAATCCCAGAATGCTCTGCTGGTATTCTGCCGTGTCCATCAGGACAGGACATGCACTGAAGCCTATTATTATGACTTAACTGGCTTACTGTTGTTATTTTGTTTTCCGATTTATTATCATTCTGTGGAAAAATGTTACTGTTGAAATTTAAATCAGAAGGCTGCAAATGAAAAAAGAGCCATGCGATTTACATTCATCAAGTCATCACATTCATTAAGTAACTAGAGCACAGTTTTATGTCTATATTTAGAGAGTTAAGTCAACCAGTGGAGTTTGCATAATGCTGACTATCACATTGGGTTTTAATTTTTTTGCGTTCCGGCTTGGTCACCAATAGTAACAAGTTACAAAACAAGAAACAAAACAACTTAAAACAAACAAACAAACCCAGATGAATGGATTTGAGACAGGTGCGGGAAGATTCATTCAGCGAAGCCTCGTTTGTCTACTCCATCAGAAAACCTCTTGCACCAAAAACAAATGCCTACTTCTTTTTTTTTAATTCCCCACACAGTCTGTCTGGTTGTCCCATTGAAACTTTACAAGGTTATAAAGCTGGAGACTCTTGGCGAAAAATGTCTCTGAATACTGATCCTGCTTCCAATGGAAGCCAAGGACGCCGTTATATTGCTGTGTGTGCTTGCCAACAGTGAAAAAGCTTTTCATTTCCCACAGATGATAAAAACATACATTATTGGTTGAAGGTTAAAAAAAAATAAAATAAAAAATCCTACCCCGTACAACTTTTGTTCTTCATGAAACACTACATTTTGTGTTTTTAAGCGGACATTACCATTATTACATGTTAAATGAACTATTACATCTTCGTATTATTATGGTGCACATTGCAGTAATTGAATCGACACGAGTTACGTAGTTGGTTTTGATGGAACAGGAGTAATTAGGGTTGGGGTTTAGACAAGTTAATGGTGTCTTCAAGCTTAAAGTTGAAACTGGACAAAATGCAAAAGGAAAAACAAAAAGTTTGATATCGTTTATGTAGCTTCTGTCGTGGCAGGAAAGAAAAGGCGTCAGGTGAGAGGAGAATCCTTGACAAATAAAACAAATCGGCCGTGAAAACAAAGACGCTGATGACAACAAGGCACCTGAATAACAAAGAAACAAATAAACACAAAACGCGAAACTGTAACTCGAAACTTAGAGAGACTTTTTCACCGGTTTGCAGTGTTATAACAGGGCCAGTGTGAGCCACGGCGGTCGGACTGCACCAGCGGTAGAAGCCGCTGTGTTCCTCGGTTCGAGGCAACAGTGGAGCTAGTGGAGGCTTTCAGGCCACAGAAAAGCATCTCCGAACACTCTCAATACTGCTCCAACACACACGCCATGTCGTCTGCGAGCTCAGACGGAGGGCGGCAAACGAGACGCGAGCGAGTTGGTGTCGGTGATAGAGTCGGATGGAGCTTTTATTCGCAGCGTAGCAGAGTAAGGAATTAGAATTTACCTCCATTTGGAGACGCCATCTTCACAATGAACACGTGACGAACGCGAGCCAATCACTTGTGGTTGACGCACAGTGCTGTACTTACGCATGCGGGCCACTAGGTGGACAATGGGAACGAAGTTAAATCCAAAAACGCATATACGGTATGATGACGTTTTTTTATTGAGGAGAATTAAGTTATGTATTTTAATCTAGAAGAATTTCCGGTGCCTTGTTATGTAAAATGAAACACTGTATAATATAATAATAATGATAAAAAAACTATCAGTTTTATATTTTTCATATAGGTTTTCATAACATGTATTACATAAAACAAATCAGAAATTGGGAACTTTTTGTGACGTTTTGAAACGGCAAGATTGTTTTTGAGCTGTTTTAATGTCAATAGCAAATAAATAAAAATAAATTACAATGATACATCATTTCCAGCTAACACCCCAATGTCCACCTCAACAGCTTGTGGTTTTATTAGGTAAAAACAGGAAGCCAGTAGTTCAGTACTACTGATACAAAAATACATGTCACAGCAATTAAGGCAATTCCAAACAAAAAGAAGCCCCTTTCATTTCCTTGAAAAGTTATACCATAATATAAATGTGTCCATCAGGGACTGACTCCTGTCAGGCAGTAGCCCACACCTGTGACTTACAGTTTAAACATATTTTGTCCGAGGGGTAACACTGCTGGTAAAGGCAATTTGGTACCTAAACTCGGTACTTATTTAATGTCTTGATTTTCAAAACACACACGTTGATTTTATTACAGTCCGTCAAAAGACATATAAAAATTACACACACAAAATGTTCAATATTCATATCCAATATTAAGAAATACTGAAAAATATAAATACTTGTCCTGGTAGAATGAACGTAACCTAACTTGCTGACTTCACCTCATCAGGCTGAATAGCTCCAATATTGTGCACAAAACATTTCAAGCATCTGTCATTCACTTAAGAACTACATCGACGAGTACCGCAAACCGTTGATTAGATGGAAAATGAAATCCTTTTTTTTTTTGTGCTCGATCAGTTGCCCTGTCTCATAATAAGAATCAGGGTTGTACGTCACAGTATTAGTTCCTTCTTTGTACAAAAGCTGTTCAGAACTCCCATGAGTCCATCCACTTGAGGCCCGCCATGGTGCTGCCGGGCTGGTGTGCCAGAGGACCCGTCATGCCGTAGGACAGCGGATGGAACAGGTAGAAACTGACGGGGAACCAAGCAGAGTTGCGTTAAGTGTAGGCAGTTCAGTAATTAAAAGTATAAAGTATATAAAGTTGTACAATCAATTTAGGCTTGAGGGAAGCGCGCGTGGATGAAATAAAATGCCAAGTTTTTTTTTGCAAATTGAATGTTGTCATTTGACATGCAGACCGCTTGTCATCTCACCTGTAAAGAACACTGCACAGCAGGGCCGCCTGCCCAGCTCTTTGTAGCCAATCACAGTAAGGCGGGTGTAGGAGCAGGTCCCAACTTTTGAAGAGAGTGTCCAGAGTGATTCCTGAGGGGGAAACCAATAACAACTTTGCTTCATTCTGTGACCTGAACAGTTCAACACCTGGGCAGAAGCCTGACATAATGGATTGCTATCAGAAATAACTGAACGCTGAACAATGAAATGAATTGTATCAGTTGTGAAAAAAAAAAAAAAAAAATGAACATATAGAAGAGTCCTTAATAAACAGGGTGGTCTGGACATACATAAATGCATATTGGTTCCATTAAAGTGTATTTAAAATGTAAGTAAGTTTTGTCTGCAATCTTTAAGAAATGTTTCCAGGCCTTTCTTTTTTTTCTTTTCTTTTTTTTTAATTGATGTCATGTTTTCGACAGTGGTGGTTTTAGGCCCATCCCCTGCTGGCAAGGTGGCCATTGGGTGTGTGTCTGGAATCTGCTTTTATTTAATATGCTTCCCCTCACGCTATTTTCTCCCTAATTTCAAAACAAAGAAGGTCTTTGTAATGCCAGAGGAAAAAAAAAACAGCACCTGTCAGCATGCTGTTGAACAGCATTGCAGGGAAGTAGTGGTGGTAGTAAAGCACTCGACCCATGATGAAGAAAGGGGCATAGTGCAGCACCCAGCCTAGAAGAAGCGGGCCCCCTCCTGTCATCAGCACACTGCAGTGTTCTGAAAGACAATGCGAGGTGAGCCGGGAGAATTTGGAAATGCATCGCGTGTACAATGCTAATATAAAAAAAGTAATAATACAATACCCATTCTTCTTTGGCTCAGGGAGAAGCCTCTTTTCAGGGTCACAGCTGCCACTGCCACCATGATGAGATACAAGCCCAAACTGGCGAGGTTTACCCACCAGACCACCTGACGAACAGCCATCGGGGAATCGTTATTGTTTGTTCAAACAAAAGCAGGAACAGGAACGACACGGTACAAGCGCAGCGTGAACTTACAGGGTTTCCCAGCAGGTAAACACGGTAATCTGTGTGATTGACTCCAGAGAACCTCAAGCCCTGAGGGAATGGAGCAGAAACGTGTTCTTGAGAGACGTGATGCGTTTAAGTTTGAGTCGTATTAAAGAGTAAAAGGTTAGTCTGGTGTCAATCAGCAGACCTGGTAGTTGATGGGCCAATGCCAAGGTTTGGAGTTCACCTCGTTGTCTTTGGGTTTCAAGCCGCTGTTGCCCTAAAATAAGGTGGTCAGGGTCAAGAAGTGATTTCTGACAATTTGTGCTTTGACCACTTTTCTTTACCCCTACCCTGATCATGACGATGTGGGACTCCAGCAGGATCTCCAGGAAGTTGGGCTTCAGGACGGATAAACTAATGTTGGGCACTACAGGACAACACAAGAGATGACCGGATATGACGACGTCACACAGTGGAAACAACAACAACAACAAAACCTATAAGCGACGGCTGAGTTGATCATACATTTGGGATTGATATGATCTTCAATGTTCCACTGGGAGCTTGGAGTCTCCTTCAGGTAGGGACTGCAGGTCACCTCCACCTGTTCCCAGCCCCTGACCAGACATAAAACCAGAACCTTTTGAGTTCCATGTCAGTAAATCATCCAGTAAGAAGTGGCAGAGAAGTCTGTTGTTACCACTTTGGGAGAGTCTTTCCAGAGGAGAAAAGTATGCAACCCGTGGCCTTGTGCCGGAAGCGAACTTTGCTCCGCAGAACCTTCACAGGGTCGCCTTTTCGTCCGCTGCACACCTCCACCTGCCAGAGGTCGTTGACGTCACCCGAGCCATTCTGAGGAAAGGCGACATCTCAGGGTGGAACAGATAATGCAGTCAGAAGAAGTGACTGCGATGAAGGTACTTACCATGCCATAGCCTGTGACCTGGAAGTGCTTCTTGGTCATTGGGGCCTCGTGGATGTGGCTGTGAAGATTACGACCCGTCCTGGACAGACGTTGAAAATGGTTCATATAATCTAGACTCTTGGTGTGCGCTGTATGTTAAATATATGACTGTTCAGACATCTACTATAGAAATCTCACAAGCTAGAAAAACATCATTAAAGAGTCTGTGTCAACACATACAATCAGTGCTTCTAATATAAAAGCAATGCAGACACTCTGAACGCTTACTCTTTGTGTTCCAGCTGAATGATGTCACCGTGACGAACCAAGTCAGGCATCCCAGACTGGCCTTAATAAGAGACAAACAAAAGAGGAACACTTAGTCTCCGAGACATTGCTTCATTTATTTGAAACATGCAAATAAACAGTGGAACTCACTCTCATTGCGAGTGGGCTTGCGAACGAGCCACAGGTTGTTGTAGTCCTTGTGGAGGTAGGCAGTCACCTGTTGTGAGTGGGTTTGGTTAGACCCGTAAACGGAAACAATACCATGCGGTTCACTATTTTCAGGAGGGTGACGCATGGGGAGCGGACCTGTTGCTGCTTTGCTCCGACGCCCTCTGGGTACAGGTGCCAGTGGGAGTGCAAGTATCCTCCGGCGATGCGCAGGTTTTTCACAGTGATGGTGGAGCCGTACGCCAGGTCTGCATCAGAGGATGGACGGAACAGACCTCGCACCGTTACAAAACATGAGAGTAAATGAGATCAAAACACTGATCATGTGGATTAAACTCAACAGCAACGACAACAAGAGACACAACATTGACTATTTCTGGAACACTGTTACATCACCGATGAGGACAGAAAAAATTAAACAAATGTCTCGGCCCACCTGGCTTCCACCGACACAAGAGAAACGTTGACATTATCTAACCGACTTTATTTACGCTTTAATATCATTCTGTTTGCAGAGCGCAGACACAGTGCAATGTGGTTTCTTTCGTGTGTTTGGGACTCACACTCGGGCATGGAGGCGTTGTGCAGATTGTTCCCGATCAGTCGGGACTGGAAGGCCGAGCTGAAGAATCCATCTCCAGGTCCACTGTTGAGAGAAAACATTCAGGATGCTGCATCAGACCTTCAACCAGTCATGACTGACTGACTCTCACACACCGACGCACCTTTTGTTCAGCACAACAAAGTGGACTGCAAATATTGTGATGTAGAGGAGGAGCGGAAGCACGATGAGTCCCGCAACTCGAGCCAGGAAGTGTTTGGCAATTTCCACCTGGGGCCGCAACACGTAGTTTAAACTTGCAGCACTGCTCTATAGAAGTATTAGAACCTTAAAAGTCAATGCACTATTTACCAGAGAAAGGCTCAAGTCTCCCAAAAGCCTCCAGAGATCCCAGACTGTGTTCAGTCCCACCAGCAGGGTGGCAAAAAGGCCAACAAACTTGACACCCAGCGCCCCAGAGAGGTTCACACCCGTAAGTACTAGCCACAGCCACCAGGGGGCAGTAAAAGGCCTGAAAACAATAACGTTACATTACAAACGCTGAAACGTGATTTTTCTTTGATTATACAAAAACTAAATAAGAACAAACTGATGCATAATGAAATTAGAGACAGGAAATTTGGATTTTAGTGAAGAAAATATAAAACAAGTATGGCAATACCTGTGTCTCTGACTGTTGAACTTCACCATACTCAACACTGCTGCCATGATGAAGAACAATAGTATGGGGTCCAACAGGATGTACTGGGAGATGGTGATGCAGCCAGTGTCTGTTGAAACAGTCAAAAACAAATTTATTCTGGAGTTGCAGAAGAAATGCATGAAGGCAAAACTTTCATGCATTCAGTTATCTAAAGTGAATGTAATTTTTCACAGTCCTGAATTTAACTCTGTTTTAATCAGTATTGGGTTTTAAATCACAATGTGTGCAGATTCAGTTTAGCCACAAGGATGGTTATATGTTAAAATGTTAAAAAGTCCCATATTTTGGGTTTTCAGTCAATAATAAGGTATTGCTAGAAATGAGAAAAGTCCCAAATTTGAAGTTTGGACTGAAGCTACTCCACTCCGAGTCCTGGATACCAGGGTGAAAAAACAATAACCTGAGGACACATACATCATGGGATGTTGGAAGGATGGCCAAATTACTCTGCAATTACTAAATGTATTTTGACTTGGAGATCTTTTTAGAATTAGTCACATCATGGCTCACCAAATAGCAGCAGCGTGGCGGTGATGAGAGCTGCGGTGTGAGACTGAGATAATTCCTTCACTATGAGGAAGGCAAAGATGGGGAGAAAGGAGCCCAACGCGGCACAGAACTGTAACAGGAAAGAGAAGCCACAGCAGTGTGTTAAGTCTATTAAAATGCATTGTGATTATCATTGAAAACGCAACATGCTTAATGTGGAAAGCATCCTACTCCTCTCATCCCCCAGTAGTTGTGGTGGTCATATTTATCTCCTGGCTTTATGAAAGGAAAAGTGCCGTCGTAGCCAGTCAGGTGACCGGCCAGGCCAATCAGCATCTGCGACAGACGACGGGAATGAAATAAACACTCCTGCAGTCAAAGCTTCGATGAAAATGAGCAAGCTCAAACGAACACAAACGTCAATGGCCTCTCACTTTTCCAAGAGGAGGGTGAACGTCAAAGAAGAAGGTCCTGTTGATGTAGTAGCTTCCCATCTTCCCAAAGTGCGTCTCATCCCAGCTGAAACACACCAGTGGTTGACACGTCAATGCAACAGTGAGAAGTTCAGAAGATAAGATCTTTATTTTTTACATACTCTTCCAAGCCAATGAGTAAAACAACCCAACAACAAATAGTTATTGTGTTTGACTTTGAGTTTGTGACCTGACACCCAGCACAGAGGGTCCACTCACCACACATGTGGAGGCTCTGAGATCTTGTGGAGACGCGTGGAGAAGGAGAGCCCAACCAACAGCATGAGCAGCACCCTGCTGGGCGGCTCATGACTGGCGTCTCCTTTGGGTGCAGCCCCGGCAGATGTCCCGTTTGAGGATCGGGCGTCATTTTTAAACGGACGAGCGTCTTTGTCCTTTGACAGATGAGCTGTCGGAGTCTCCTCGGAGGTTGTGCATATCTTCCTGTTTCGAAGCGCCGAGCCGCAGCCTGTTTCATTCCACGGTTCCTCTTTTGCCATTAGGAGCCTAACTCTGTCATGAAACAAGTCGCTTCTGGATTTGAGTGTAATTTTGTTGACACCACTTGGTCGCACAGTGAAGCAGAATAAAGTTCAAAAGTTTGCAAAAAAAAAAAGAAAAAAAGGGGGGGGCTAATGTTGAATGTGCTTTGTCTAATAACACGCTGTTACATCCTCGTCAAACTATAAGGACATTTATTTTAAAATTGTCAACAAAGCTTATTTTGCTAGCCAACTGGGGCATTTTGTAAAATGGAAACACACTTATTTAACCTTGGTAGCCTACTTTCAAATGGCGTATCCATGGGGCGACGTTGCGCACGGTAGAGGACAGAACAGAAATCAGATGATTTGATTTTCCTCCACAAAATCCGACAATTTACGATGCAAATGTTTACATTAGCCGAGCAGCGACAGGGAGAGCAGACTGGAGGTCCACGCGCATGACGCCGAGGGGATGCTGGGAGTTGTATTCTGCCGGTAATGGACAATGTAGGAATGTTGTCGCCGGGTGAACGCGCTTTCCCAGAGTTCTTCTGGAGCAGCGTCCCGTGCCAGGGAACCAATGGGAGAAAATCTGGTAAGGCAGAGGCCAGTATAGTGTGTTTATTGTATTTGACCACTAGATGGCAGTGTAGTATTGAAATCGTGGAAACGAACTCCGCGTTGAAGATCGGAAAATCTCAGTTAGCCACATCTGATTTATACCTTTATGCCCCTCTCCCCCTTTATTTTTGATAGAATTAATGGCACTGGCAGTCAGTCGTTATAAACCATATGTAAATGTACCTTACTGCATTCGAACAGCTATTTTACGTTTCTCAACTAGATACTGCAGCATCAGCTTGAATAAAACACTCAAAAAATCAATCCATTTAGGATTAATTAGCAATAATATAGGAACGGCTAAAAGAAAAACAATACGCAATCCACAAACAAAGTTAACAAAGAGACAGATAGTTTTTATTTTGGATGACCAACGGTTATTACAGCTGGAGGTAAACAAAATGAAAAAAATGAGCTTTGATATTTTTCACTGACCACACACTTTTACATCACACTTGTTGCATATAATTTAGAATGTCAGGCAGGAAGGCCTTACATACGCCCATATTGACCCAAGTTTGACTGGCAGTGTGCAGTTCGGGTGCACAGTAGAGTGGCCAACAAGTGGAAATACTGTATTGGTTTAAGGGCAATTAAGTACAAATGAGTGCATGTGAGGGGTCCTGGTCAAATGCTTGAATCACCCACTAAAATGACCAACAGACTGATTTTAGTTTTTTATGACAACCTGAAAAACAAAAAGGAGACCAGATGAACAACTCAGTGTACTTTATGACACATTCATCAAAAGAAGCATCAAATCCGGACTCAAAGAACTCGTGTACTGCAATTTATCCAATATGTTTGAAATGCACACGGAGATGTCTTGTTATTTGGATGAAATTTGAAGAGACAAAATAGCCTGTGATTAGAACAGTGCTGCCACTTCCAAAACAAAACAAAACAAAAATAATTTTCATTGTCTGCTCCACAGGGCAGGGTATACACACACACACACACACACTTACTCTGATACAGTGTCAGCCACTCCCTCCTCATACACATAAAAAGATATGCTTTAAAAAAAAGAAAGAAATTTACAGACATGTATAAATCTACAAAGCTATAATGTCGGATTTTTTTCTTACATTTTATGCTTTATGTCAAAAAATGTATTGTTTGTGCTATAATGCATTAAGATGATATGCAACAACAACAACAAGAAGAACAACAGCAACGACAACAACACATAAGTAATACATAGTACTAGAACTGTACAAAATATACCAAACCTCTCCAACAGAGCCTTTGTCTTTCCATGCATTCAGAGATGCACACATGGGAATGGTCTGATCTGGCATCCAACAACAGTGCAGATGAATGTGCTGGTGTGGCGTTTCGAAGCCTTGAGTCACGTTTGTGGGCACTTATTATTATACCTATAACTTATTTACCTTCCTGCTCAAATCCTAAAACAAAACTCTACTGATACTACAGTATAACAGAAGCTAATACTGTTGACAAGAGACAGAACAAGCAAGTAGATGCAAGTTGTTGTTTTTCTTTTTTTCTATCGCTGCTGAGAATAAGCTTGTAAAAAAACCCAAAAAACCAAAAACAAAACAAAACAAAAGGGGTCAGATAGAGGAAGGCAGGTTAAACTGATTGCACCTTTAGTTCCTAAACATTACATAGATCATCATATACATCTACTGTCTTTTCCAGGTCCATGCAGAAGGCTTGTGCCAAAGTTTGGCTGTGCTTCTTCTTCTTCTTCTTCTTCTTCTTCTTCTTCTTCTTCTTCTTCTTCTTCTTTTTTCTTCTCCCAGGTGCTCTTCAGCTTGCGGTTAGACTTCAAGAACAGGGAAGGCAGTCGTGGTTAAAGTTCTCTTTGTGATTCAGACATTTAACAGCTCTGACATCCATTTAGTGACTAATTAGAGTGACTGAGCGAGCTGTAACTGATGTTTGAAAATGTTACATGATTACATATGAAATATTATATTATTATTTTTTTGGGGGGACATATCTTCTTTTACCTCAGACATGTCTGACCTCCCCACACTGCCTTTGAGCTCAAGAGACAAAGGTAACAAGAGGAATCAAGTGTACCCTCTGAAACAGGTGGCTTTTTCTTACTTTGCAGAGGCCCGTCGTGTAAATGAAATAAATAACACACAAACAAAAAGAAAAATGAAAAATAATAATAAAAGCGACAGAGACAACTAAATGTGGAAAATATATCTGCGTATCAAATTGCCCCGGGTTACTGGGTATAAAAAAATCAGTCCACAAAATCCCTTTAAGGCAAATGGATATCTGGTTAATACTAAATCCCATGTAATACATTCACTGCACCATTCCTGGTCCTCTAGAGTGTCATGATGGGGGATATGGATACGTCGTAAAAGCATGTTAGTGTTGTAAATCATTTCTATGTGCAGGGAAACACATTTGGACGTTTGAAAGTTTTTTTTAGTGCCAGGCCCAGGAAGGAAGACGAGCAGGGGGGCAGAGAGTGAGGCGTTCAGGGAAAAGGAAAAGCCATTGTCTCAGTTTTCCGTCTTCCCGAGCTCAGACGCCGGGATGGCCGGGATGCACTTGTGTGGCTTGGCCGAGGCTACAAAGCCGGGAAGGCAGGTGCACTTGTACGAGCCCTCGGTGTTGGTGCACTTCCCGTTCTGGCACAGGGGCACCTTGTCGCTGATGTCCTCGCACTCGTTGATGTCTGCAGGAAAACGGGGAAACGATGGGAGACGAGGTTAAACTGCTTCTATTACTTCCTCCCCAAGAGCGACTTCCTTCCTATTTTAAACATTTTTTTCAAGACTTTGAAATTGAAGCCCGTTTTCGATGGGTGAATATAGGATCCATTCTGAAACCTTCATCTGATGACTTATTATAAGACTAATTTAAAGGTTCAATATTTTTACTAATTCAGATCCCGGAATCCTTTGAAACTACTTTGGCCAATTAATTAACCGAAAACAAAAATAAGAAATACACTGAAAACAGCCTGTAAAAATGCTGTTTTAGTGTTTTAACTTCCTACTAAAACTGATGTTTTGTCACAGCCTCCCTTCACTGGATTGGAAAGGTTTTTGCCCCTTTCAAAGCAGAGGAGGGTTCAACAAAATCATGGCAAGAGGTGTCGTCAATTACTTGGGAGAGCTGTCAATTAATTCCCCTTGTGACATCACAGAGGGTGGATTTTGAGAACTGTTTCTTGCAGCACGGAAGAGGGAAGCAGAAGGGGTGACGGTTGGATGGGATCTTAAAAAAGGGACCAACCATTCTGTATTTTATTAAACGTTCTCATTTGAATGGGCAATATATTGTCAATCAAAACAGAGCACTTGTGACATTTTTTTAAATGAATATAATGAATATCTTTCTCCCTGAGTTACTGCTCGGCTTTTGCGGGCTGTTGATCAACTACAGTAGACGTTTAACTGATGAATGTAATAAATTAAGAAAACAATCAACTAACAATGCGGTAATGGAAACCACATGAAGCGGCTGCAGTGAACAATTCCAACAATGGGGGGGTGAGTGGGAAGATGCTCGGAAAAGATCTTGTTAGACTGCGAGACCTTGCGCAACCTGCGAGCCATATGTCTGAACGCGTCTCGCAAAATGTTGGAGGCGCTCATTCAAAAAAGCAGTGACATGTTGCACAATTTCTCTTGCGTGACGGCGATATATGATGTAAACATGAACTTTTCGCTGTCCAAAACAAAATTAACAACGTGCCGGCTTTGGTTTCCTTTTGGCGTTTCATGTGCCTTTTTTTTTTCTCTCTCTCTTGCTTTTCGCAGCACTTGGAGGTCCGTGACAGCCCGGTCTAGGACGACCCTCCCCGTTGTTTATGTCATGTTCGGCTGGGCAACAGCTTGGGGTGATTCCCGTGAAAATGGTATGAGTTGAGCTTGTGTTTGAATTCAATCAATCTCTTTTGAGGGGAGAGGCGGGGAGGGAAAGAAGAAGGTCTGGAGCGGATGATGAGCTCGCTCTCAGGCACAATACTGTAATCACGGCGTTGCATTACGGCGAGATGTGCTTCACAAGGCGAATGAAGGAAAGCCACTCGCAAGAAATAACATCTGATGTATTATTCAGAGCGGATCAACTTCAAGGCCTCCCTCCTCTTGGCAGCGAGCGAACGCAACATGTCAGGCCCAAGGCTAGCACACAGAGCGGTTTGGAGGAGCGAGGCAATGGCATTAGTTTACCATGAAATATTACTTAATGCGCTGGTAGGGGAATTCAAAGCCTTCGCGTTGCGAGTTACCGCACTGAGACGGCTCCAGAGGGCTTAGAATGTGAAGGCAGGCAGCCGCATGGTCGGGGGTTCCCTCGGACGAGCAAAAACAAACCAGAGCGATCTGGCCATCGCCGCCGGCTCACCTATGCAGGCCATCTTGCTCAGGTCGAACTCGTAGCCGTCGAAGCAGTCGCAGGTGTAGCCCTCCCGCACGCGGACGCAGCGGCCGTTCTCGCAGCCGTTCAGGATGCCGCATTCTTCGGCTCGGAGGCCCTCGAAGCTCTCGTAGCGGCCTGCAGGGACGGAGAGACAGGCGCTGAAGATCTCAAACCTTTCCCACGTATCGCTGCACGTGGATTCTGTGGCAGTGCAGAAGGCGCACATGCTCAGAGATAATACCGTAGAGACATACAGACATTTCCACAAGATATTTGTATTCCTCCACTGCAAGGACGGCTTAATGATGATGATTATAATGAATATTACCGAAATGGGAAGTCTAAATTATCCGTAGGTGCAGGTGTGTGAAACTGGTTCATGTTGGTTTGTCTTTCTATGTGCCCCTGCGATCAACTGGCGACTTGTCCAGGGTGTAACCCTGCCTTCACCTCCAGCCGACCCCTGCGACCCTGAGCGCAACACAATCGATGGCTGGACAACATGTTGGTGCAACTGCAGTGGATTGGTCGCCCTTGCTGTGCTTTAGTCAAGCAATCACAGCCACACTTTACGACCCAGACGCTGCCATTGCGCTGAGCTGTATTTCTACCGTGTCCTTGCACCCACCGGCGTAGGGGCTGACGGGTTGCGGCTGCATCTCTCGTGGCCGTGCGATGGGAACGCGCACCGGGGGCTGGTGCACGCTGTAGTCATTCTCGTTGAAGAGCGGGACACTCTCCGGGACGTCGTACGGCCCGGCCGGGTTGCCATAGCTGTCAAAGTACGGAGGGAGGAAGTGGTCGTCCGGCCCTTCGCCTCCGTACTCGTATCCCGGCCGCTCTCGCAGACTGTCGGAACCTGGTCCT